>CAWVOD010000087.1:0-642915 GCA_963930825.1 Silvanus unidentatus
AATAATAATATTTGAAAATGTGATATATAAACATTTTATTCGTTTGTACCTCTATCAACTCTTGAGAGTAGACTTATAGGACTTATTTTATGTAAAGTGAGATGCTAAATCTACTGGTGAAAACCGCGATGTCGTATCTTTAACCGTTTAGGAGATCGAGTAAAATGGAGAATAATAGGTATTTGAAAATGTGAATATATAATCATTTTATTCGTTTGTTCCTTTATCAACTCTTGAGAGTAGACTTTTATGACTTATTTTATGTAAAATGAGGTGCTAAATCCACTGTGAAAACCGCGATGTCCTATCTTTAACCGTTTAGTAGATCGAGTAAAATGGAGAATAATAGATATTTGAAAATGTGATATATAAACATTTTATTGGTTTGTACCTTTATCAACTCTTGAGAGTAGACTTATAGGACTTATTTTATGTAAAATAAGGTGCATAATCCACTGGTGAAATCCGCGATGTCCTATCTTTAACCGTTTAGGAAGATCGAGTAAAATGGATAATAATAGACATTTGAAAATGTGATATATAAACATTTTATTCGTTTGTAACCTTTACCAACTCTAGAGAGTAGACGTATAGGGCTTATTTTATATAAAATGAGGTGCTCAATCCACTGGTGAAAACCGCGATGTCCTATCTGTAACCGTTTAGGAGATCGAGTAAATGGTGAATAATATATATTTGAAAATGTGATATATAAACATTTTATTCGTTTGTACCTTTATCAACTCTTAAGAGTAGACTTATAGGACTAATATAATGTAAAATGAGGTGCTAATTCCACTGGTGAAAACCGCGATGTCCTATCTTTAACCGTTTAGGAGATCGAGTAAAATGGTGAATAATTGATATTTGAAATGTGATATATAAACATTTTATTCGTTTGTACCTTTATCAACTCTTGAGAGTAGTCTTATATGACTTATTTTATGTAAATTGAGGTGCTAAATCCACTGGTGAAAACCGCGATCTCCTATCTTAAACCGTTTAGGAGATCGAGTAAAATGGAGAATAATATATATTTGAATATGTGATATATAAACATTTTATCGTTTGTACCTTTATCAACTCTTGAGAGTAGACTTATAAGACTTATTTTATGTAAAATGAGGTGCTAAATCACTGGTGAAAACCGCGATGTCCTATCTTTAACCGTTTAGGAGATCGAGTGAAATGGAGAATAATAGATATTTTAAAATGTGATATATAAACAATTTATTCGTTTGTACCTTTATCAACTCTATGAGTAAACTTATAGACTTATTTTATGTAAAATAAGGTGCTTAATCCACTGGTGAAAACCGCGATGACCTATCTTTAGCCGTTTAGGAGATCGAGTAAAATGGAGAAGAGATATTTGAAAATGTGATATATAAACATTTTATTATTTTGTACCTTTATCAACTCTAGAGAGTAGACTTATAGGACTTATTTTATGTAAAATAAGGTGCCAAATACACTTATGAAAACCGCGATGTCCTATCTTTTACCGTTTAGGAGATCGAGTAAATGGAGAATAATAGATATTTGAAATTGTGATATATAAACATTTTATTCGTTTGTACCTTTATCAACTCTTAAGAGTGGACATATAGGACTTATTTTATGTATAATGAGGTGCTAATTCACTGTGAAATCCGCGATGTCCTATCTTTAACCGTTTAGGAGATCGAGTGAAATGGAGAATAATAGATATTTTAAAATGTGATATATAAACAATTTATTCGTTTGTACCTTTATCAACTCCTTAGGAGGTAGACTTATAGAACTTATTTTATGTAAAATAAGGTGCTTATCCACTGGTAAAACCGCGATGACCTATCTTTAGCCGTTTAGGAGATCGAGGTAAAATGGAGAAGAGATATTTGAAAATGTGATATATAACATTTTATTCGTTTGTATCTTTATCAACTCTTGAGAGTCGACTTATAGGACTTTTTTTATGTAAGATGAGGTGCTAAATCCACTGGTAAAAAACCGCGATGTTTATCTTGAACCGTTTAGGAGATCGAGTAAAATGGAGATTAATAGATATTTGAAATGTGATATATAAACATTTTATTCGTTTGTACCTTTATCAACTCTTGAAAGTAGACTTATAGGACTTATTTTATGTAAAATGAGGTGCTAAATCTACTGGTAAAAACCGCGATGATTTATCTTGAACCGTTTAGGAGATCGAGTAAAATGGAGATTAATAGATATTTGAAAATGTGATATATAAACATTTTATTCGTTTGTACCTTTATCAACTCTTGACAGTAGACTTATAAGACTTTTTTATGTAAAATGAGGTGCTAAATCCACTGGTGAAAACCGCGATGTCCTATCTTTAACCGTTTAGGAGATCGAGTAAAATGGAGAATAATAGATATTTGAAAATGTGATATATAAACATTTTATTCGTTTGTATCTTTATCAACCCTTGAGAATAGACTTATGGGACTTATTTTATGTAAAATGAGGTGCTAATTCCACTGGTGGAAACCGCGATGTCCTATCTTTAACCGTTTAGGAGATCGAGTAAAATGGATATTGATAGATATTTGAAAATGTGATATATAAAGATTTTATTCGTTTGTAACTTTATCAACTCTTGAGAGTAGACTTATAGAAGTTATTTTATGTAAAATAAGGTGCTAAATCCACTGGTGAAAACCGCGATGTCCTATCTTGAACGGTTTAGGAGATCGAGTAAAATGGAGAAAAATAGATATTTGATAATGTGATATATAAACATTTTATTCGTTTGTAACTTTATCAACTCTTGAGAGTAGACTTATAGGACTTATTTTATGTAAAATGAGGTGCTAAATCCACTGGTGAAAACCGCGATGTCCTATTTTTAACCGTTTAGGAGATCGAGTAAAATGGAGAATAATAGATATTTGAAAATGTGATATATAAACGTATAATACCTTTGTACCTTTATTAACTCTTGACAGTAGACTTATAAGACTTTTTTATGTAAAATGAGGTGCTAAATCCACTGGTGAAAACCGCGATGTCCTATCTTTAACCGTTTAGGAGATCGAGTAAAATGGAGAATAATAAATATTTGAAAATGTGATATATAAACATTTTATTCGTTTGAATCTTTATCAACCCTTGAGAGTAGACTTATGGGACTTATTTTATGTAAAATGAGGTGCTAAATCCACTGGTGAAAATTGCGATGTCCTATCTTTAACCGTTAAGGAGATTGAGTAAAATGGAGAATAATAGATATTTGAAAATGTGATATATAAACATTTTATTCGTTTGTATCTTTATCAACCCTTGAGAGTAGACTTATGGGACTTATTTTATGTAAAATGAGGTGCTAAATCCACTGGTGAAAACCGCGATGTCCTATTTTTAACCGTTTAGGAGATCGAGTAAAATGGAGAATATTAGATATTTGAAAATGTGATATATAAACGTATAATACCTTTGTACCTTTATTAACTCTTGACAGTAGACTTATAAGACTTTTTTATGTAAAATGAGGTGCTAAATCCACTGGTGAAAACCGCGATGTCCTATTTTTAACCGTTTAGGAGATCGAGTAAAATGGAGAATAATAGATATTTGAAAATGTGATATATAAACGTATAATACCTTTGTACCTTTATCAACACTTGAGAGTAGACTAATAGGACTTATTTTATGTAGAATGAGGGGCTAAATCCACTGGTGGAAAACGCGATGTCCTATCTTTAACCGTTTAGGAGATCGAGTAAAATGGATATTAAATGATATTTGAAAATGTGATATATAAACATTTTATTCGTTTGTAACTTTATCAACTCCTGAGAGTAGACTTATAAGAGTTATTTTATGTAAAATGAGGTGCTAAATCCTCTAGTGAAAACCGCGATGTCCTATCTTTAACCGTTTAGGAGATCGAGTAAAATGGAGAATAATAAATATTTGAAAATGTGATATATAAAAATTTTATTCGTTTGTAACTTTATCAACTCTTGAGAGTAGACTTATAGGAGCTATTTTATGTAAAATAAGGTGCTAATTCCACTGGTGAAAACCGCGATGTCCTATCTTTAACCGTTTAGGAGATCGAGTAAAATGGAGAATAATATATATTTGAAAATGTGATATATAAACATTTTATTCGTTTGTACCTTTATCAACTCTTAAGAGTAGACTTATAGGACTAATATAATGTAAAATGAGGTGCTAATTCCACTGGTGAAAACCGCGATGTCCTATCTTTAACCGTTTAGGAGATCGAGTAAAATGGTGAATAATTGATATTTGAAAATGTGATATATTAACATTTTATTCGTTTGTACCTTTATCAACTCTTGAGAGTAGTCTTATATGACTTATTTCATGTAAATTGAGGTGCTAAATCCACTGGTGAAAACCGCGATCTCCTATCTTAAACCGTTTAGGAGATCGAGTAAAATGGAGAATAATAGATATTTGAATATGTGATATATAAACATTTTATTCGTTTGTACCTTTATCAACTCTTGAGAGTAGACTTATAAGACTTATTTTATGTAAAATGAGGTGCTAAATCCACTGGTGAAAACCGCGATGTCCTATCTTTAACCGTTTAGGAGATCGAGTGAAATGGAGAATAATAGATATTTTAAAATGTGATATATAAACAATTTATTCGTTTGTACCTTTATCAACTCTTATGAGTAAACTTATAGGACTTATTTTATGTAAAATAAGGTGCTTAATCCACTGGTGAAAACTGCGATGACCTATCTTTAGCCGTTTAGGAGATCGAGTAAAATGGAGAAGAGATATTTGAAAATGTGATATATAAACATTTTATTATTTTGTACCTTTATCAACTCTAGAGAGTAGACTTATAGGACTTATTTTATGTAAAATAAGGTGCCAAATACACTTATGAAAACCGCGATGTCCTATCTTTTACCGTTTAGGAGATCGAGTAAAATGGAGAATAATAGATATTTGAAATTGTGATATATAAACATTTTATTCGTTTGTATCTTTATCAACCCTTGAGAGTAGACTTATGGGACTTATTTTATGTAAAATGAGGTGCTAATTCCACTGGTGGAAACTGCGATGTCCTATCTTTAACCGTTTAGGAGATCGAGTAAAATGGATATTAATAGATATTTGAAAATGTGATATATAAAGATTTTATTCGTTTGTAACTTTATCAACTCTTGAGAGTAGACTTATAGAAGTTATTTTATGTAAAATAAGGTGCTAAATCCACTGGTGAAAACCGCGATGTCCTATCTTGAACCGTTTAGGAGATCGAGTAAAATGGAGAAAAATAGATATTTGATAATGTGATATATAAACATTTTATTCGTTTGTAACTTTATCAACTCTTGAGAGTAGACTTATAGGACTTATTTTATGTAAAATGAGGTGCTAAATCCACTGGTGAAAACCGCGATGTCCTATTTTTAACCGTTTAGGAGATCGAGTAAAATGGATAATAATAGATATTTGAAAATGTGATATATAAACGTATAATACGTTTGTACCTTTATCAACTCTTGACAGTAGACTTATAAGACTTTTTTTATGTAAAATGAGGTGCTAAATCCACTGCTGAAAACCGCGATGTCCTATCTTTAACCGTTTAGAAGATCGAGTAAAATGGAGAATAATAGATATTTGAAAATGTGATATATAAACATTTTATCCGTTTGTACCTTTATCAACTCTTGAGAGTAGACTTATGAGACTTATTTTATGTAAAATGAGGTGCTAAATCCACTGAAGGAAACCGCGATGTCCTATCTTTAACCGTTTAGGAGATCGAGTAAAATGGATGTTAATAGATATTTGAAAATGTGATATATAAACATTTTATTCGTTTGTAACTTTATCAACTCTTGAGAGTAGACTTATAGAAGTTATTTTATGTAAAATAAGGTGCTAAATCCTCTGGTGAAAACCGCGATGTCCTATATTTAACCGTTTAGGAGATCGAGTAAAATGGAGAATAATATGTATTAGAAAATGTGATATTTAAACATTTTATTCGTTTGTACCTTTATCAACTCTTGAGAGTTGACTCATAGGACTTATTTTATGTAAAATGAGGTGCTAAACCCACTGGTGAAAACCGCGATGTCCCATCTTTAACCGTTTAGGAGATCGAGTAAAATGGAGATTAGTAGATATTTGAAAATGTGATAAATAAACATTTTATTCGTTTTTACATTTATCAACTCTTGAGAGTTGACTTATAGGAGTTATTTTATGTAAAATGAGGTGCTAAATCCACTGGTGAAAACCGCGATGTCCTATCTATAACCGTTTAGGAGATCGAGTAAAATGGAGAATAATAGATATTTGAAAATGTGATATATAAACATTTTATTCGTTTGTACTTTTATCAACTCTTGAGAGTAGACTTATGAGACTTATTTTATGTAAAATGAGGTGCTAAATCCACTGAAGGAAACCGCGATGTCTTATCTTTAACCGTTTAGGAGATCGAGTAAAATGGATGTTAATAGATATTTGAAAATGTGATATATAAACATTTTATTCGTTTGTACATTTATCAACTCTTGAGAGTTGACTTATAGGAGTTCTTTTATGTAACATGAGGTGCTAAATCCTCTGGTGAAAACCGCGATGTCCTATCTATAACCGTTTAGGAGATCGAGTAAAATGGAGAATAATAGATATTTGAAAATGTGATATATAAACATTTTATTGGTTTGTAACTTTATCAACTCTTGAGAGTAGACTTATAGGACTTATTTTATGTAAAATGAGGTGCTAAATCCACTGGTGAAAACCGCGATGTCCTATCTATAACCGTTTAGGAGATCGAGTAAAATGGAGAATAATAGATTTTTGAAAATGTGATATATAAACATTTTATTCGTTTGTACTTTTATCAACTCTTGAGAGTAGACTTATGAGACTTATTTTATGTAAAATGAGGTGCTAAATCCACTGAAGGAAACCGCGATGTCCTATCTTTAACCGTTTAGGAGTTCGTGTAAAATGGATGTTAATAGATATTTGAAAATGTGATTTATAAACATTTTATTCGTTTGTAACTTTATCAACTCTTGAGAGTAGACTTATAATAGTTATTTTATGTAAAATAAGGTGCTAAATCCTCTGGTGAAAACCGCGATGTCCTATCTTTAACCGTTTAGGAGATCGAGTAAAATGGAGATTAATAGATATTTGAAAATGTGATATATAAACATTTTATTCGTTTGTACCTTTATCAACTCTTGAGAGTTGACTTATAGAACTTATTTTATGTAAAATGAGGTGCTAAATCCACTGGTGAAAACCGCGATGTCCTATCTTTAACCGTTTAGGAGATCGAGTAAAATGGAGATTAGTAGATATTTGAAAATGTGATATATAAACATTTTATTCGTTTGTACATTTATCAACTCTTGAGAGTTGACTTATAGGAGTTATTTTATGTAAAATGAGGTGCTAAATCCTCTGGTGAAAATCGCGATGTCCTATCTATAACCGTTTAGGAAATCGAGTAAAATGGAGAATAATAGATATTTGAAAATGTGATATATAAACATTTTATTGGTTTGTAACTTTATCAACTCTTGAGAGTAGACGTATAGGACTTATTTTATGTAAAATGAGGTGCTAAATCCACTGGTGAAAACCGCGATGTCCTATCTATAACCGTTTAGGAGATCGAGTAAAATGGAAAATAATAGATATTTGAAAATGTGATATATAAACATTTTATTCGTTTGTACTTTTATCAACTCTTGAGAGTAGACTTATGAGACTTATTTTATGTAAAATGAGGTGCTAAATCTACTGAAGAAAACCGCGATGTCCTATCTTTAACCGTTTAGGAGATCGAGTAAAATGGATGTTAATAGATATTTGAAAATGTGATATATAAACATTTAATTCGTTTGTACCTTTATCAACTCTTGAGAGTAGACTTATAGGACTTATTTTATGTAAAATGAGGTGCTTAATCCACTGGTAAAAACCGCCATGTCCTATCTTTAACCGTTTAGGAGATCGAGTAAAATGGTGAATAATTGATATTTGAAAATGTGATATATAAACATTTTATTCGTTTGTATCTTAATCAACTCTTGAGAGTAGACTTATAGGAGTTATTTTATGTAAAATGAGGTGCTAAATCCACTGAAGGAAACCGCGATGTCCTATCTTTAACCGTTTAGGAGTTCGTGTAAAATGGATGTTAATAGATATTTGAAAATGTGATTTATAAACATTTTATTCGTTTGTAACTTTATCAACTCTTGAGAGTAGACGTATAGGACTTATTTTATGTAAAATGAGGTGCTAAATCCACTGGTGAAAACCGCGATGTCCTATCTATAACCGTTTAGAAGATCGAGTAAAATGGAGATTAGTAGATATTTGAAAATGTGATATATAAACATTTTATTCGTTTGTACATTTATCAACTCTTGAGAGTTGACTTATAGGAGTTATTTTATGTAAAATGAGGTGCTAAATCCACTGGTGAAAACCGCGATGTCCTATCTTTAACCGTTTAGGAGATCGAGTAAAATGGAGATTAGTAGATATTTGAAAATGTGATATATAAACATTTTATTCGTTTGTACATTTATCAACTCTTGAGAGTTGACTTATAGGAGTTATTTTATGTAAAATGAGGTGCTAAATCCTCTGGTGAAAATCGCGATGTCCTATCTATAACCGTTTAGGAAATCGAGTAAAATGGAGAATAATAGATATTTGAAAATGTGATATATAAACATTTTATTGGTTTGTAACTTTATCAACTCTTGAGAGTAGACGTATAGGACTTATTTTATGTAAAATGAGGTGCTAAATCCACTGGTGAAAACCGCGATGTCCTATCTATAACCGTTTAGGAGATCGAGTAAAATGGAAAATAATAGATATTTGAAAATGTGATATATAAACATTTTATTCGTTTGTACTTTTATCAACTCTTGAGAGTAGACTTATGAGACTTATTTTATGTAAAATGAGGTGCTAAATCCACTGAAGGAAACCGCGATGTCCTATCTTTAACCGTTTAGGAGATCGAGTAAAATGGATATTGATAGATATTTGAAAATGTGATATATAAAGATTTTATTCGTTTGTAACTTTATCAACTCTTGAGAGTAGACTTATAGAAGTTATTTTATGTAAAATAAGGTGCTAAATCCACTGGTGAAAACCGCGATGTCCTATCTTGAACGGTTTAGGAGATCGAGTAAAATGGAGAAAAATAGATATTTGATAATGTGATATATAAACATTTTATTCGTTTGTAACTTTATCAACTCTTGAGAGTAGACTTATAGGACTTATTTTATGTAAAATGAGGTGCTAAATCCACTGGTGAAAACCGCGATGTCCTATTTTTAACCGTTTAGGAGATCGAGTAAAATGGAGAATAATAGATATTTGAAAATGTGATATATAAACGTATAATACCTTTGTACCTTTATTAACTCTTGACAGTAGACTTATAAGACTTTTTTATGTAAAATGAGGTGCTAAATCCACTGGTGAAAACCGCGATGTCCTATCTTTAACCGTTTAGGAGATCGAGTAAAATGGAGAATAATAAATATTTGAAAATGTGATATATAAACATTTTATTCGTTTGAATCTTTATCAACCCTTGAGAGTAGACTTATGGGACTTATTTTATGTAAAATGAGGTGCTAAATCCACTGGTGAAAATTGCGATGTCCTATCTTTAACCGTTAAGGAGATTGAGTAAAATGGAGAATAATAGATATTTGAAAATGTGATATATAAACATTTTATTCGTTTGTATCTTTATCAACCCTTGAGAGTAGACTTATGGGACTTATTTTATGTAAAATGAGGTGCTAAATCCACTGGTGAAAACCGCGATGTCCTATTTTTAACCGTTTAGGAGATCGAGTAAAATGGAGAATATTAGATATTTGAAAATGTGATATATAAACGTATAATACCTTTGTACCTTTATTAACTCTTGACAGTAGACTTATAAGACTTTTTTATGTAAAATGAGGTGCTAAATCCACTGGTGAAAACCGCGATGTCCTATTTTTAACCGTTTAGGAGATCGAGTAAAATGGAGAATAATAGATATTTGAAAATGTGATATATAAACGTATAATACCTTTGTACCTTTATCAACACTTGAGAGTAGACTAATAGGACTTATTTTATGTAGAATGAGGGGCTAAATCCACTGGTGGAAAACGCGATGTCCTATCTTTAACCGTTTAGGAGATCGAGTAAAATGGATATTAAATGATATTTGAAAATGTGATATATAAACATTTTATTCGTTTGTAACTTTATCAACTCCTGAGAGTAGACTTATAAGAGTTATTTTATGTAAAATGAGGTGCTAAATCCTCTAGTGAAAACCGCGATGTCCTATCTTTAACCGTTTAGGAGATCGAGTAAAATGGAGAATAATAAATATTTGAAAATGTGATATATAAAAATTTTATTCGTTTGTAACTTTATCAACTCTTGAGAGTAGACTTATAGGAGCTATTTTATGTAAAATAAGGTGCTAATTCCACTGGTGAAAACCGCGATGTCCTATCTTTAACCGTTTAGGAGATCGAGTAAAATGGAGAATAATATATATTTGAAAATGTGATATATAAACATTTTATTCGTTTGTACCTTTATCAACTCTTAAGAGTAGACTTATAGGACTAATATAATGTAAAATGAGGTGCTAATTCCACTGGTGAAAACCGCGATGTCCTATCTTTAACCGTTTAGGAGATCGAGTAAAATGGTGAATAATTGATATTTGAAAATGTGATATATTAACATTTTATTCGTTTGTACCTTTATCAACTCTTGAGAGTAGTCTTATATGACTTATTTCATGTAAATTGAGGTGCTAAATCCACTGGTGAAAACCGCGATCTCCTATCTTAAACCGTTTAGGAGATCGAGTAAAATGGAGAATAATAGATATTTGAATATGTGATATATAAACATTTTATTCGTTTGTACCTTTATCAACTCTTGAGAGTAGACTTATAAGACTTATTTTATGTAAAATGAGGTGCTAAATCCACTGGTGAAAACCGCGATGTCCTATCTTTAACCGTTTAGGAGATCGAGTGAAATGGAGAATAATAGATATTTTAAAATGTGATATATAAACAATTTATTCGTTTGTACCTTTATCAACTCTTATGAGTAAACTTATAGGACTTATTTTATGTAAAATAAGGTGCTTAATCCACTGGTGAAAACTGCGATGACCTATCTTTAGCCGTTTAGGAGATCGAGTAAAATGGAGAAGAGATATTTGAAAATGTGATATATAAACATTTTATTATTTTGTACCTTTATCAACTCTAGAGAGTAGACTTATAGGACTTATTTTATGTAAAATAAGGTGCCAAATACACTTATGAAAACCGCGATGTCCTATCTTTTACCGTTTAGGAGATCGAGTAAAATGGAGAATAATAGATATTTGAAATTGTGATATATAAACATTTTATTCGTTTGTATCTTTATCAACCCTTGAGAGTAGACTTATGGGACTTATTTTATGTAAAATGAGGTGCTAATTCCACTGGTGGAAACTGCGATGTCCTATCTTTAACCGTTTAGGAGATCGAGTAAAATGGATATTAATAGATATTTGAAAATGTGATATATAAAGATTTTATTCGTTTGTAACTTTATCAACTCTTGAGAGTAGACTTATAGAAGTTATTTTATGTAAAATAAGGTGCTAAATCCACTGGTGAAAACCGCGATGTCCTATCTTGAACCGTTTAGGAGATCGAGTAAAATGGAGAAAAATAGATATTTGATAATGTGATATATAAACATTTTATTCGTTTGTAACTTTATCAACTCTTGAGAGTAGACTTATAGGACTTATTTTATGTAAAATGAGGTGCTAAATCCACTGGTGAAAACCGCGATGTCCTATTTTTAACCGTTTAGGAGATCGAGTAAAATGGATAATAATAGATATTTGAAAATGTGATATATAAACGTATAATACGTTTGTACCTTTATCAACTCTTGACAGTAGACTTATAAGACTTTTTTTATGTAAAATGAGGTGCTAAATCCACTGCTGAAAACCGCGATGTCCTATCTTTAACCGTTTAGAAGATCGAGTAAAATGGAGAATAATAGATATTTGAAAATGTGATATATAAACATTTTATCCGTTTGTACCTTTATCAACTCTTGAGAGTAGACTTATGAGACTTATTTTATGTAAAATGAGGTGCTAAATCCACTGAAGGAAACCGCGATGTCCTATCTTTAACCGTTTAGGAGATCGAGTAAAATGGATGTTAACAGATATTTGAAAATGTGATATATAAACATTTTATTCGTTTGTAACTTTATCAACTCTTGAGAGTAGACTTATAGAAGTTATTTTATGTAAAATAAGGTGCTAAATCCTCTGGTGAAAACCGCGATGTCCTATATTTAACCGTTTAGGAGATCGAGTAAAATGGAGAATAATATGTATTAGAAAATGTGATATTTAAACATTTTATTCGTTTGTACCTTTATCAACTCTTGAGAGTTGACTCATAGGACTTATTTTATGTAAAATGAGGTGCTAAACCCACTGGTGAAAACCGCGATGTCCCATCTTTAACCGTTTAGGAGATCGAGTAAAATGGAGATTAGTAGATATTTGAAAATGTGATAAATAAACATTTTATTCGTTTTTACATTTATCAACTCTTGAGAGTTGACTTATAGGAGTTATTTTATGTAAAATGAGGTGCTAAATCCACTGGTGAAAACCGCGATGTCCTATCTATAACCGTTTAGGAGATCGAGTAAAATGGAGAATAATAGATATTTGAAAATGTGATATATAAACATTTTATTCGTTTGTACTTTTATCAACTCTTGAGAGTAGACTTATGAGACTTATTTTATGTAAAATGAGGTGCTAAATCCACTGAAGGAAACCGCGATGTCTTATCTTTAACCGTTTAGGAGATCGAGTAAAATGGATGTTAATAGATATTTGAAAATGTGATATATAAACATTTTATTCGTTTGTACATTTATCAACTCTTGAGAGTTGACTTATAGGAGTTCTTTTATGTAACATGAGGTGCTAAATCCTCTGGTGAAAACCGCGATGTCCTATCTATAACCGTTTAGGAGATCGAGTAAAATGGAGAATAATAGATATTTGAAAATGTGATATATAAACATTTTATTGGTTTGTAACTTTATCAACTCTTGAGAGTAGACTTATAGGACTTATTTTATGTAAAATGAGGTGCTAAATCCACTGGTGAAAACCGCGATGTCCTATCTATAACCGTTTAGGAGATCGAGTAAAATGGAGAATAATAGATTTTTGAAAATGTGATATATAAACATTTTATTCGTTTGTACTTTTATCAACTCTTGAGAGTAGACTTATGAGACTTATTTTATGTAAAATGAGGTGCTAAATCCACTGAAGGAAACCGCGATGTCCTATCTTTAACCGTTTAGGAGTTCGTGTAAAATGGATGTTAATAGATATTTGAAAATGTGATTTATAAACATTTTATTCGTTTGTAACTTTATCAACTCTTGAGAGTAGACTTATAATAGTTATTTTATGTAAAATAAGGTGCTAAATCCTCTGGTGAAAACCGCGATGTCCTATCTTTAACCGTTTAGGAGATCGAGTAAAATGGAGATTAATAGATATTTGAAAATGTGATATATAAACATTTTATTCGTTTGTACCTTTATCAACTCTTGAGAGTTGACTTATAGAACTTATTTTATGTAAAATGAGGTGCTAAATCCACTGGTGAAAACCGCGATGTCCTATCTTTAACCGTTTAGGAGATCGAGTAAAATGGAGATTAGTAGATATTTGAAAATGTGATATATAAACATTTTATTCGTTTGTACATTTATCAACTCTTGAGAGTTGACTTATAGGAGTTATTTTATGTAAAATGAGGTGCTAAATCCTCTGGTGAAAATCGCGATGTCCTATCTATAACCGTTTAGGAAATCGAGTAAAATGGAGAATAATAGATATTTGAAAATGTGATATATAAACATTTTATTGGTTTGTAACTTTATCAACTCTTGAGAGTAGACGTATAGGACTTATTTTATGTAAAATGAGGTGCTAAATCCACTGGTGAAAACCGCGATGTCCTATCTATAACCGTTTAGGAGATCGAGTAAAATGGAAAATAATAGATATTTGAAAATGTGATATATAAACATTTTATTCGTTTGTACTTTTATCAACTCTTGAGAGTAGACTTATGAGACTTATTTTATGTAAAATGAGGTGCTAAATCTACTGAAGAAAACCGCGATGTCCTATCTTTAACCGTTTAGGAGATCGAGTAAAATGGATGTTAATAGATATTTGAAAATGTGATATATAAACATTTAATTCGTTTGTACCTTTATCAACTCTTGAGAGTAGACTTATAGGACTTATTTTATGTAAAATGAGGTGCTTAATCCACTGGTAAAAACCGCCATGTCCTATCTTTAACCGTTTAGGAGATCGAGTAAAATGGTGAATAATTGATATTTGAAAATGTGATATATAAACATTTTATTCGTTTGTATCTTAATCAACTCTTGAGAGTAGACTTATAGGAGTTATTTTATGTAAAATGAGGTGCTAAATCCACTGAAGGAAACCGCGATGTCCTATCTTTAACCGTTTAGGAGATCGAGTAAAATGGATGTTAATAGATATTTGAAAATATGATATATAAACATTTTATTCGTTTGTAACTTTATCAACTCTTGAGAGTAGACTTATAGGAGTTATTTTATGTAAAATAAGGTGCTAAATTCTCTGGTGAAAACCGCGATGTCCTATTTTTAACCGTTTAGGAGATCGAGTAAAATGGAGAATAATAGATATTTGAAAATGTGATATATAAACGTATAATACGTTTGTACCTTTATCAACTCTTGACAGTAGACTTATAGGAGTTATTTTATGTAAAATAAGGTGCTAAATGCACTGGTGAAAACCGCGATGTCCTATCTTTAACCGTTTAGGAGATTGAGTAAAATGGAGAATAATAGATATTTGAAAATGTGATATATAAACATTTTATTCGTTTGTACTTTTATCAACTCTTGAGAGTAGACTTATGAGACTTATTTTATGTAAAATGAGGTGCTAAATCCACTGAAAGAAACCGCGATGTCCTATCTTTAACCGTTTAGGAGATCGAGTAAAATGGATGTTAATAGATATTTGAAAATGTGATATATAAACATTTTATTCGTTTGTAACTTTATCAACTCTTGAGAGTAGACTTATAGGAGTTATTTTATGTAAAATGAGGTGCTAAATGCTCTGGTGAAAACCGCGATGTCCTATTTTTAACCGTTTAGGAGATCGAGTAAAATGGAAAATAATAGATATTTGAAAATGTGATATATAAACGTATAATACGTTTGTACCTTTATCAACTCTTGAGAGTAGACTTATAGGACTTATTTTATGTAAAATGAGGTGCTTAATCCACTGGTAAAAACCGCCATGTCCTATCTTTAACCGTTTAGGAGATCGAGTAAAATGGTGAATAATTGATATTTGAAAATGTGATATATAAACATTTTATTCGTTTTTATCTTAATCAACTCTTGAGAGTAGACTTATAGGAGTTATTTTATGTAAAATGAGGTGCTAAATCCACTGAAGGAAACCGCGATGTCCTATCTTTAACCGTTTAGGAGATCGAGTAAAATGGTGAATAATTGATATTTGAAAATGTGATATATAAACATTTTATTCGTTTGTATCTTAATCAACTCTTGAGAGTAGACTTATAAGACTTTTTTTATGTAAAATGAGGTGCTAAATCCACTGCCGAAAACCGCGATGTCCTATCTTTAACCGTTTAGAAGATCGAGTAAAATGGAGAATAATAGATATTTGAAAATGTGATATATAAACATTTTATCCGTTTGTACCTTTATCAACTCTTGAGAGTAGACTTATAGGACTTATTTTATGTAAAATGAGGTGCTAAATCCACTGGTGAAAACCACGATGTCCTATCTTTAACCGTTTAGGAGATCGAGTAAAATGGAGAATAATAGATATTTGAAAATGTGATATGTAAACATTTTATCCGTTTGTACTTTTATCAACTCTTGAGAGTAGACTTATAGGACTCATTTTATGTAAAATGAGGTGCTAAATCCACTGGTGAAAACCACGATGTCCTATCTTTAACCGTTTAGGAGATCGAGTAAAATGGAGAATAATAGATATTTGAAAATGTGATATATAAACATTTTATTCGTTTGTACCTTTATCAACTCTTGAGAGTAGACTTATAAGACCTATTTTATGTAAAATGAGGTGTTAAATCCACTGGTGAAAACCGCGATGTCCTATCTTGAACCGTTTAGGAGATCAAGTAAAATGGAGAAAAATTAATATTTGAAAATGTGATATATAAACATTTTATTCGTTTGTATCTTTATCAACCCTTGAGAGTAGACTTATGGGACTTATTTTATGTAAAATGAGGTGCTAAATCCACTGAAGGAAACCGCGATGTCTTATCTTTAACCGTTTAGGAGATCGAGTAAAATGGATGTTAATAGATATTTGAAAATGTGATATATAAACATTTTATTCGTTTGTAACTTTATCAACTCTTGAGAGTAGACTTATAGGAGTTATTTTATGTAAAATAAGGTGCTAAATCCTCTGGTGAAAACCGCGATGTCCTATTTTTAACCGTTTAGGAGATCGAGTATAATGGAGAATAATAGATATTTGAAAATGTGATATATAAACGTATAATACGTTTGTACCTTTATCAACTCTTGACAGTAGACTTATAAGACTTTTTTTATGTAAAATGAGGTGCTAAATCCACTGCCGAAAACCGCGATGTCCTATCTTTAACCGTTTAGAAGATCGAGTAAAATGGAGAATAATAGATATTTGAAAATGTGATATATAAACATTTTATCCGTTTGTACCTTTATCAACTCTTGAGAGTAGATTTATAGGACTTATTTTATATAAAATGAGGTGCTAAATCCACTGGTGAAAACCGTGATGTCCTATCTTTAACCGTTTAGGAGATCGAGTAAAATGGAGAATAATAGATATTTGAAAATGTGATATATAAACATTTTATTCGTTTGTATCTTTATCAACCCTTGAGAGTAGACTTATGGGACTTATTTTATGTAAAATGAGGTGCTAAATCCACTGGTGGAAACCGCGATGTCCTATCTTTAACCGTTTAGGAGATCAAGAAAAATGGAGAAAAATAGATATTTGAAAATGTGATATATAAACATTTTATTCGTTTGTACCTTTATCAACTCTTGAAAGTAGACTTATAGGACTTATTTTATGTAAAATGAGGTGCTAAATCTACTGGTAAAAACCGCGATGTCCTATCTTTAACCGTTTAGGAGATCGAGTAAAATGGAGAATAATAGATGTTTGAAAATGTGATATATAAACATTTTATTCGTTTGTACTTTTATCAACTCTTGAGAGTAGACTTATGGGACTTATTTTATGTAAAATGAGGTGCTAAATCCACTGGTGGAAACCGGGATGTCCTATCTTTAACCGATTAGGAGATCGAGTAAAATGGATATTAATAGATATTTGAAAATGTGATATATAAACATTTTATTCGTTTGTAACTTTATCAACTCTTGAGAGTAGACTTATAGGAGTTACTTTATGTAAAATGAGTTGCTAAATCCTCTGGTGAAAACCGCGATGTCCTATCTTTAACCGTTTAGGAGATCGAGTAAAATGGAGAATAATAGGTGTTTGAAAATGTGATATTTAAACATTTTATTCGTTTGTACCTTTATCAACTCTTGAGAGTAGACTTATAGGACTTATTTTATGTAAAATGAGGTGCTAAATCCACTGGTAAAAAACGCCATTTCCTATCTTTAACCGTTTAGGAGATCGAGTAAAATGGTGAATAATTGATATTTGAAAATGTGATATATAAACATTTTATTCGTTTGTATCTTAATCAACTCTTGAGAGTAGACTTATAGGAGTTATTTTATGTAAAATGAGGTGCTAAATCCACTGAAGGAAACCGCGATGTCCTATCTTTAACCGTTTAGGAGATCGAGTAAAATGGATGTTAATAGATATTTGAAAATGTGATATATAAACATTTTATTCGTTTGTAACTTTATCAACTCTTGAGAGTAGACTTATAGGAGTTATTTTATGTAAAATAAGGTGCTAAATCCTCTGGTGAAAACCGCGATGTCCTATTTTTAACCGTTTAGGAGATCGAGTATAATGGAGAATAATAGATATTTGAAAATGTGATATATAAACGTATAATACGTTTGTACCTTTATCAACTCTTGACAGTAGACTTATAAGACTTTTTTTATGTAAAATGAGGTGCTAAATCCACTGCCGAAAACCGCGATGTCCTATCTTTAACCGTTTAGAAGATCGAGTAAAATGGAGAATAATAGATATTTGAAAATGTGATATATAAACATTTTATCCGTTTGTACCTTTATCAACTCTTGAGAGTAGACTTATAGGACTTATTTTATATAAACTGAGGTGCTAAATCCACTGGTGAAAACCGTGATGTCCTATCTTTAACCGTTTAGGAGATCGAGTAAAATGGTGAATAATAGATATTTGAAAATGTGATATATAAACATTTTATCCGTTTGTACCTTTATCAACTCTTGAGAGTAGACTTATAGGACTTATTTTATGTAAAATGAGGTGCTAAATCCACTGGTGAAAATTGCGATGTCCTATCTTTAACCGTTTAGGAGATCGAGTAAAATGGAGAATAATAGATATTTGAAAATGTGATATATAAACATTTTATTCGTTTGTACCTTTATCAACTCTTGAGAGTAGACTTATAAGACCTATTTTATGTAAAATGAGGTGTTAAATCCACTGGTGAAAACCGCGATGTCCTATCTTGAACCGTTTAGGAGATCAAGTAAAATGGAGAAAAATAGATATTTGAAAATGTGATATATAAACATTTTGTTCGTTTGTACCTTTATCAACTCTTGAGAGTAGACTTATATGACTTATTTTATATAAAATGAGGTGCTAAATCCACTGGTGAAAACCGTGATGTCCTATCTTTAACCGTTTAGGAGATCGAGTAAAATGGTGAATAATAGATATTTGAAAATGTGATATATAAACATTTTATCCGTTTGTACCTTTATCAACTCTTGAGAGTAGACTTATAGGACTTATTTTATGTAAAATGAGGTGCTAAATCCACTGGTGAAAACCGCGATGTCCTATCTTGAACCGTTTAGGAGATCAAGAAAAATGGAGAAAATTAGATATTTGAAAATGTGATATATAAACATTTTGTTCGTTTGTACCTTTATCAACTCTTGAGAGTAGACTTATAGGACATATTTTATGTTAAATGAGGTGCTAAATCCACTGGTGAAAACCGCGATGTCCTATCTTTGACCGTTTAGGAGATCGAATAAAATGGAGAATAATAGATATTTGAAAATGTGATACATAAAAATTTTATTCGTTTGTACCTTTATCAACTCTTGAAAGTAGACTTATAGGACTTATTTTATGTAAAATGAGGTGCTAAATCTACTGGTAAAAACCGCGATGTTGTATCTTTAACCGTTTAGGAGATCGAGTAAAATGGAAAATAATAGATATTTGAAAATGTGATATATAAACATTTTATACGTTTGTACCTTTATCAACTCTTGAGAGTAGACTTCTAGGACTTATTTTATGTAAAATAAGGTGCTTAATCCACTGGTGAAAACCGCGATGTCCTATCTTTAACAGTTTAGGAGATCGAGTAAAGTGGAGAATAATAGATATTTGAAAATGTTATATATAAACATTTTATCCGTTTGTACCTTTATCAACTCTTGAGAGTAGACTTATAGGACTTATTTTATGTAAAATGAGGTGCTAAATCCACTGGTGAAAATTGCGATGTCCTATCTTTAACCGTTTAGGAGATCGAGTAAAATGGAGAATAATAGATATTTGAAAATGTGATATATAAACATTTTATTCGTTTGTACCTTTATCAACTCTTGAGAGTCGACTTATAGGACTTTTTTTATGTAAAATGAGGTGCTAAATCCACTGGTAAAAACCGCGATGTTTTATCTTGAACCGTTTAGGAGATCGAGTAAAATGGAGAAAAATAGATATTTGAAAATGTGATATATAATCATTTTATTCGTTTTTACCTTTATCAACTCTTGAGAGTAGACTTATAAGACCTATTTTATGAAAAATGAGGTGCTAAATTCACTGGTGAAAACCGCGATGTCCTATCTTTAACCGTTTAGGAGATCGAGTAAAATGTAGAATAATAGATATTTGAAAATGTGATATATAAACATTTTATTCGTTTTTACCGTTATCAACTCTTGAGAGTAGACTTATAGGACTTATTTTATGTAAAATGAGGTGCTAAATCCACTGGTGAAAATTGCGATGTCCTATCTTTAACCGTTTAGGAGATCGAGTAAAATGGAGAATAATAGATATTTGAAAATGTGATATATAAACATTTTATTCGTTTATACCTTTATCAACTCTTGAGAGTAGACTTATAGGACTTATTTTATGTAAAATGAGGTGCTAAATCCACTGGTGAAAACCGCCATGTCCTATCTTTAACCGATTAGGAGATCGAGTAAAATGGTTAATAAACGATATTTGAAAATGTGATATATTAACATTTTATTCGTTTGTATCTTAATCAACTCTTAAGAGTAGACTTATAGGAGTTATTTTATGTAAAAAGAGGTGCTAAATCCTCTGGTGAAAACCGCGATGTCCTATCTTTAACCGTTTAGGAGATCGAGTAAAATGGAGATTAATAGATATTTGAAAATGTGATATATAAACATTTTATTCGTTTGTACCTTTATCAACTCTTGAGAGTAGACTTATAGGAGTTATTTTATGTAAAATGAAGTGCTAAATCCTCTGGTGAAAACCGCGATGTCCTATCTTTAACCGTTTAGGAGATCGAGTAAAATGGAGATTAATAGATATTTGAAAATGTGATATATAAACATTTTATTCGTTTGTACCTTTATCAACTCTTGAAAGTAGACTTATAGGACTTATTTTATGTAAAATGAGGTGCTAAATCTACTGGTAAAAACCGCGATGTTGTATCTTTAACCGTTTAGGAGATCGAGTAAAATGGATATTAATAGATATTTGAAAATGTGATATATAAACGTATAATACCTTTGTACCTTTATCAACTCTTGACAGTAGACTTATAAGACTTTTTTATGTAAAATGAGGTGCTAAATCCACAAGTGAAAACCGCGATGTCCTATCTTTAACCGTTTAGGAGATCGAGTAAAATGGAGAATAATAGATATTTGAAAATGTGATATATAAACATTTTATTCGTTTGTTTCTTTATCAACCCTTGAGAGTAGACTTATGGGACTTATTTTATGTAAAATGAGGTGCTAAATCCACTGGTGGAAACCGCGATGTCCTATCTTTAACCGTTTAGGAGATCAAGAAAAATGGAGAAAAATAGATATTTGAAAATGTGATATATAAACATTTTATACGTTTGTACCTTTATCAACTCTTGAAAGTAGACTTATAGGACTTATTTTATGTAAAATGAGGTGCTAAATCTACTGGTAAAAACCGCGATGTCCTATCTTTAACCGTTTAGGAGATCGAGTAAAATGGAGAATAATAGATATTTGAAAATGTGATATATAAACATTTTATTCGTTTGTACTTTTATCAACTCTTGAGAGTAGACTTATGGGACTTATTTTATGTAAAATGAGGTGCTAAATCCACTGGTGGAAACCGGGATGTCCTATCTTTAACCGATTAGGAGATCGAGTAAATTGGATATTAATAGATATTTGAAAATGTGATATATAAACATTTTATTCGTTTGTAACTTTATCAACTCTTGAGAGTAGACTTCTAGGACTTATTTTATGTAAAATAAGGTGCTTAATCCACTGGTGAAAACCGCGATGTCCTATCTTTAACAGTTTAGGAGATCGAGTAAAATGGAGAATAATAGATATTTGAAAATGTTATATATAAACATTTTATCCGTTTGTACCTTTATCAACTCTTGAGAGTAGACTTATAGGACTTATTTTATGTAAAATGAGGTGCTAAATCCACTGGTGAAAATTGCGATGTCCTATCTTTAACCGTTTAGGAGATCGAGTAAAATGGAGAATAATAGATATTTGAAAATGTGATATATAAACATTTTATTCGTTTGTACCTTTATCAACTCTTGAGAGTCGACTTATAGGACTTTTTTTATGTAAAATGAGGTGCTAAATCCACTGGTAAAAACCGCGATGTTTTATCTTGAACCGTTTAGGAGATCGAGTAAAATGGAGAAAAATAGATATTTGAAAATGTGATATATAATCATTTTATTCGTTTTTAGCTTTATCAACTCTTGAGAGTAGACTTATAAGACCTATTTTATGTAAAATGAGGTGCTAAATTCACTGGTGAAAACCGCGATGTCCTATCTTTAACCGTTTAGGAGATCGAGTAAAATGGAGAATAATAGATATTTGAAAATGTGATATATAAACATTTTATTCGTTTTTACCGTTATAAACTCTTGAGAGTAGACTTATAGGACTTATTTTATGTAAAATGAGGTGCTAAATCCACTGGTGAAAATTGCGATGTCCTATCTTTAACCGTTTAGGAGATCGAGTAAAATGGAGAATAATAGATATTTGAAAATGTGATATATAAACATTTTATTCGTTTATACCTTTATCAACTCTTGAGAGTAGACTTATAGGACTTATTTTATGTAAAATGAGGTGCTAAATCCACTGGTGAAAACCGCCATGTCCTATCTTTAACCGATTAGGAGATCGAGTAAAATGGTTAATAAACGATATTTGAAAATGTGATATATTAACATTTTATTCGTTTGTATCTTAATCAACTCTTAAGAGTAGACTTATAGGAGTTATTTTATGTAAAAAGAGGTGCTAAATCCTCTGGTGAAAACCGCGATGTCCTATCTTTAACCGTTTAGGAGATCGAGTAAAATGGAGATTAATAGATATTTGAATATGTGATATATAAACATTTTATTCGTTTGTACCTTTATCAACTCTTGAGAGTAGACTTATAGGAGTTATTTTATGTAAAATGAGGTGCTAAATCCTCTTTTGAAAACCGCGATGTCCTATCTTTAACCGTTTAGGAGATCGAGTAAAATGGAGATTAATAGATATTTGAAAATGTGATATATAAACATTTTATTCGTTTGTACCTTTATCAACTCTTGAAAGTAGACTTATAGGACTTATTTTATGTAAAATGAGGTGCTAAATCTACTGGTAAAAACCGCGATGTTGTATCTTTAACCGTTTAGGAGATCGAGTAAAATGGATATTAATAGATATTTGAAAATGTGATATATAAACGTATAATACCTTTGTACCTTTATCAACTCTTGACAGTAGACTTATAAGACTTTTTTATGTAAAATGAGGTGCTAAATCCACAAGTGAAAACCGCGATGTCCTATCTTTAACCGTTTAGGAGATCGAGTAAAATGGAGAATAATAGATATTTGAAAATGTGATATATAAACATTTTATTCGTTTGTTTCTTTATCAACCCTTGAGAGTAGACTTATGGGACTTATTTTATGTAAAATGAGGTGCTAAATCCACTGGTGGAAACCGCGATGTCCTATCTTTAACCGTTTAGGAGATCAAGAAAAATGGAGAAAAATAGATATTTGAAAATGTGATATATAAACATTTTATACGTTTGTACCTTTATCAACTCTTGAAAGTAGACTTATAGGACTTATTTTATGTAAAATGAGGTGCTAAATCTACTGGTAAAAACCGCGATGTCCTATCTTTAATTGTTTAGGAGATCGAGTAAAATGGAGAATAATAGATATTTGAAAATGTGATATATAAACATTTTATTCGTTTGTACTTTTATCAACTCTTGAGAGTAGACTTATGGGACTTATTTTATGTAAAATGAGGTGCTAAATCCACTGGTGGAAACCGGGATGTCCTATCTTTAACCGATTAGGAGATCGAGTAAATTGGATATTAATAGATATTTGAAAATGTGATATATAAACATTTTATTCGTTTGTAACTTTATCAACTCTTGAGAGTAGACTTATAGGAGTTACTTTATGTAAAATGAGGTGCTAAATCCTCTGGTGAAAACCGCGATGTCCTATCTTTAACCGTTTAGGAGATCGAGTAAAATTTTGAATAATAGGTGTTTGAAAATGTGATATTTAAACATTTTATTCGTTTGTACCTTTATCAACTCTTGAGAGTAGACTTATAGGACTTATTTTATGTAAAATGAGGTGCTAAATCCACTGGTAATAAACGCCATGTCCTATCTTTAACCGTTTAGGAGATCGAGTAAAATGGTGAATAATTGATATTTGAAAATGTGATATATAAACATTTTATTCGTTTGTATCTTAATCAACTCTTGAGAGTAGACTTATAGGAGATATTTTATGTAAAATGAGGTGCTAAATCCACTGAAGGAAACCGCGATGTCCTATCTTTAACCGTTTAGGAGATCGAGTAAAATGGATGTTAATAGATATTTGAAAATGTGATATATAAACATTTTATTCGTTGGTAAATTTATCAACTCTTGAGAGTAGACTTATAGGAGTTATTTTATGTAAAATAAGGTGCTAAATCCTCTGGTGAAAACCGCGATGTCCTATTTTTAACCGTTTAGGAGATCGAGTATAATGGAGAATAATAGATATTTGAAAATGTGATATATAAACGTATAATACGTTTGTACCTTTATCAACTCTTGACAGTAGACTTATAAGACTTTTTTTATGTAAAATGAGGTGCTAAATCCACTGCCGAAAACCGCGATGTCCTATCTTTAACCGTTTAGAAGATCGAGTAAAATGGAGAATAATAGATATTTGAAAATGTGATATATAAACATTTTATCCGTTTGTACCTTTATCAACTTTTGAGAGTAGACTTATAGGACTTATTTTATGTAAAATGAGGTGCTAAATCCACTGGTGAAAACCACGATGTCCTATCTTTAACCGTTTAGGAGATCGAGTAAAATGGAGAATAATAGATATTTGAAAATGTTATATATAAACATTTTATCCGTTTGTACCTTTATCAACTCTTGAGAGTAGACTTATAGGACTTATTTTATGTAAAATGAGGTGCTAAATCCACTGGTGAAAATTGCGATGTCCTATCTTTGACCGTTTAGGAGATCGAATAAAATGGAGAATAATAGATATTTGAAAATGTGATATATAAACATTTTATTCGTTTGTACCTTTATCAACTCTTGAGAGTCGACTTATAGGACTTTTTTTATGTAAAATGAGGTGCTAAATCCACTGGTAAAAACCGCGATGTTTTATCTTGAACCGTTTAGGAGATCGAGTAAAATGGAGAAAAATAGATATTTGAAAATGTGATATATAATCATTTTATTCGTTTTTACCTTTATCAACTCTTGAGAGTAGACTTATAAGACCTATTTTATGTAAAATGAGGTGCTAAATTCACTGGTGAAAACCGCGATGTCCTATCTTTAACCGTTTAGGAGATCGAGTAAAATGGAGAATAATAGATATTTGAAAATGTGATATATAAACATTTTATTCGTTTTTACCGTTATCAACTCTTGAGAGTAGACTTATAGGACTTATTTTATGTAAAATGAGGTGCTAAATCCACTGGTGAAAATTGCGATGTCCTATCTTTAACCGTTTAGGAGATCGAGTAAAATGGAGAATAATAGATATTTGAAAATGTGATATATAAACATTTTATTCGTTTATACCTTTATCAACTCTTGAGAGTAGACTTATAGGACTTATTTTATGTAAAATGAGGTGCTAAATCCACTGGTGAAAACCGCCATGTCCTATCTTTAACCGATTAGGAGATCGAGTAAAATGGTTAATAAACGATATTTGAAAATGTGATATATTAACATTTTATTCGTTTGTATCTTAATCAACTCTTAAGAGTAGACTTATAGGAGTTATTTTATGTAAAAAGAGGTGCTAAATCCTCTGGTGAAAACCGCGATGTCCTATCTTCAACCGTTTAGGAGATCGAGTAAAATGGAGATTAATAGATATTTGAAAATGTGATATATAAACATTTTATTCGTTTGTACCTTTATCAACTCTTGAGAGTAGACTTATAGGAGTTATTTTATGTAAAATGAGGTGCTAAATCCTCTGGTGAAAACCGCGATGTCCTATCTTTAACCGTTTAGGAGATCGAGTAAAATGGAGATTAATAGATATTTGAAAATGTGATATATAAACATTTTATTCGTTTGTACCTTTATCAACTCTTGAAAGTAGACTTATAGGACTTATTTTATGTAAAATGAGGTGCTAAATCTACTGGTAAAAACCGCGATGTTGTATCTTTAACCGTTTAGGAGATCGAGTAAAATGGATATTAATAGATATTTGAAAATGTGATATATAAACGTATAATACCTTTGTACCTTTATCAAGTCTTGACAGTAGACTTATAAGACTTTTTTATGTAAAATGAGGTGCTAAATCCACAAGTGAAAACCGCGATGTCCTATCTTTAACCGTTTAGGAGATCGAGTAAAATGGAGAATAATAGATATTTGAAAATGTGATATATAAACATTTTATTCGTTTGTTTCTTTATCAACCCTTGAGAGTAGACTTATGGGACTTATTTTATGTAAAATGAGGTGCTAAATCCACTGGTGGAAACCGCGATGTCCTATCTTTAACCGTTTAGGAGATCAAGAAAAATGGAGAAAAATAGATATTTGAAAATGTGATATATAAACATTTTATACGTTTGTACCTTTATCAACTCTTGAAAGTAGACTTATAGGACTTATTTTATGTAAAATGAGGTGCTAAATCTACTGGTAAAAACCGCGATGTCCTATCTTTAACCGTTTAGGAGATCGAGTAAAATGGAGAATAATAGATATTTGAAAATGTGATATATAAACATTTTATTCGTTTGTACTTTTATCAACTCTTGAGAGTAGACTTATGGGACTTATTTTATGTAAAATGAGGTGCTAAATCCACTGGTGGAAACCGGGATGTCCTATCTTTAACCGATTAGGAGATCGAGTAAATTGGATATTAATAGATATTTGAAAATGTGATATATAAACATTTTATTCGTTTGTAACTTTATCAACTCTTGAGAGTAGACTTATAGGAGTTACTTTATGTAAAATGAGGTGCGTAGTCCTCTGGTGAAAACCGCGATGTCCTATCTTTAACCGTTTAGGAGATCGAGTAAAATGGAGAATAATAGGTGTTTGAAAATGTGATATTTAAACATTTTATTCGTTGGTACCTTTATCAACTCTTGAGAGTAGACTTATAGGACTTATTTTATGTAAAATGAGGTGCTAAATCCACTGGTAGTAAACGCCATGTCCTATCTTTAACCGTTTAGGAGATCGAGTAAAATGGTGAATAATTGATATTTGAAAATGTGATATATAAACATTTTATTCGTTTGTATCTTAATCAACTCTTGAGAGTAGACTTATAGGAGTTATTTTATGTAAAATGAGGTGCTAAATCCACTGAAGGAAACCGCGATGTCCTATCTTTAACCGTTTAGGAGATCGAGTAAAATGGATGTTAATAGATATTTGAAAATGTGATATATAAACATTTTATTCGTTTGTAACTTTATCAACTCTTGAGAGTAGACTTATAGGAGTTATTTTATGTAAAATAAGGTGCTAAATCCTCTGGTGAAAACCGCGATGTCCTATTTTTAACCGTTTAGGAGATCAAGTATAATGGAGAATAATAGATATTTGAAAATGTGATATATAAACGTATAATACGTTTGTACCTTTATCAACTCTTGACAGTAGACTTATAAGACTTTTTTATGTAAAATGAGGTGCTAAATCCACTGCCGAAAACCGCGATGTCCTATCCTTAACCGTTTAGAAGATCGAGTAAAATGGAGAATAATAGATATTTGAAAATGTGATATATAAACATTTTATCCGTTTGTACCTTTATCAACTCTTGAGAGTAGACTTATAGGACTTATTTTATGTAAAATGAGGTGCTAAATCCACTGGTGAAAACCACGATGTCCTATCTTTAACCGTTTAGGAGATCGAGTAAAATGGAGAATAATAGATATTTGAAAATGTGATATATAAACATTTTATCCGTTTGTACCTTTATCAACTCTTGAGAGTAGACTTATAGGACTTATTTTATGTAAAATGAGGTGCTAAATCCACTGGTGAAAATTGCGATGTCCTATCTTTAACCGTTTAGGAGATCGAGTAAAATGGAGAATAATAGATATTTGAAAATGTGATATATAAACATTTTATTCGTTTGTACCTTTATCAACTCTTGAGAGTAGACTTATAAGACCTATTTTATGTAAAATGAGGTGCTAAATCCACTGGTGAAAACCGCGATGTCCTATCTTGAACCGTTTAGGAGATCAAGTAAAATGGAGAAAAATAGATATTTGATAATGTGATATATAAACATTTTGTTCGTTTGAACCTTTATCAACTCTTGAGAGTAGACTTATAAGACCTATTTTATGTAAAATGAGGTGCTAAATCCACTGGTGAAAACCGCGATGTCCTATCTTGAACCGTTTAGGAGATCAAGTAAAATGGAGAAAAATAGATATTTGATAATGTGATATATAAACATTTTGTTCGTTTGTACCTTTATCAACTCTTGAGAGTAGACTCATAAGACTTATTTTATGTAAAATGAGGTGCTTAATCCACTGGTGAAAACCGCGATGACCTATCTTGAACCGTTTAGGAGATCAAGAAAAATGGAGAAAATTAGATATTTGAAAATGTGATATATAAACATTTTGTTCGTTTGTACCTTTATCAACTCTTGAGAGTAGACTTATAGGACATATTTTATGTAAAATGAGGTGCTAAATCCACTGGTGAAAACCGCGATGTCCTATCTTTGACCGTTTAGGAGATCGAATAAAATGGAGAATAATAGATATTTGAAAATGTGATACATAAACATTTTATTCGTTTGTTCCTTTATCAACTCTTGAAAGTAGACTTATAGGACTTATTTTATGTAAAATGAGGTGCTAAATCTACTGGTAAAAACCGCGATGTTGTATCTTTAACCGTTTAGGAGATCGAGTAAAATGGAAAATAATAGATATTTGAAAATGTGATATATAAACATTTTATACGTTTGTACCTTTATCAACTCTTGAGAGTAGACTTCTAGGACTTATTTTATGTAAAATAAGGTGCTTAATCCACTGGTGAAAACCGCGATGTCCTATCTTTAACAGTTTAGGAGATCGAGTAAAATGGAGAATAATAGATATTTGAAAATGTGATATATAAACATTTTATCCGTTTGTACCTTTATCAACTCTTGAGAGTAGACTTATAGGACTTATTTTATGTAAAATGAGGTGCTAAATCCACTGGTGAAAATTGCGATGTCCTATCTTTAACCGTTTAGGAGATCGAGTAAAATGGAGAATAATAGATATTTGAAAATGTGATATATAAACATTTTATTCGTTTGTACCTTTATCAACTCTTGAGAGTCGACTTATAGGACTTTTTTTATGTAAAATGAGGTGCTAAATCCACTGGTAAAAACCGCGATGTTTTATCTTGAACCGTTTAGGAGATCGAGTAAAATGGAGAAAAATAGATATTTGAAAATGTGATATATAATCATTTTATTCGTTTTTACCTTTATCAACTCTTGAGAGTAGACTTATAAGACCTATTTTATGTAAAATGAGGTGCTAAATCCACTGGTGAAAACCGCGATGTCCTATCTTTAACCGTTTAGGAGATCGAGTAAAATGGAGAATAATAGATATTTGAAAATGTGATATATAAACATTTTATTCGTTTTTACCGTTATCAACTCTTGAGAGTAGACTTATAGGACTTATTTTATGTAAAATGAGGTGCTAAATCCACTGGTGAAAATTGCGATGTCCTATCTTTAACCGTTTAGGAGATCGAGTAAAATGGAGAATAATAGATATTTGAAAATGTGATATATAAACATTTTATTCGTTTATACCTTTATCAACTCTTGAGAGTAGACTTATAGGACTTATTTTATGTAAAATGAGGTGCTAAATCCACTGGTGAAAACCGCCATGTCCTATCTTTAACCGATTATTAGATCGAGTAAAATGGTTAATAAACGACATTTGAAAATGTGATATATAAACATTTTATTCGTTTGTACCTTTATCAACTCTTGAGAGTAGACTTATAGGAGTTATTTTATGTAAAATGAGGTGCTAAATCCTCTGGTGAAAACCGCGATGTCCTATCTTTAACCGTTTAGGAGATCGAGTAAAATGGAGAATAATTGATATTTGAAAATGTGATATATAAACATTTTATTCGTTTGTATCTTAATCAACTCTTGAGAGTAGACTTATAGGAGTTATTTTATGTAAAATGAGGTGCTAAATCCACTGAAGGAAACCGCGATGTCCTATCTTTAACCGTTTAGGAGATCGAGTAAAATGGATGTTAATAGATATTTGAAAATGTGATATATAAACATTTTATTCGTTTGTAACTTTATCAACTCTTGAGAGTAGACTTATAGGAGTTATTTTATGTAAAATAAGGTGCTAAATCCTCTGGTGAAAACCGCGATGTCCTATTTTTAACCGTTTAGGAGATCAAGTATAATGGAGAATAATAGATATTTGAAAATGTGATATATAAACGTATAATACGTTTGTACCTTTATCAACTCTTGACAGTAGACTTATAAGACTTTTTTATGTAAAATGAGGTGCTAAATCCACTGCCGAAAACCGCGATGTCCTATCCTTAACCGTTTAGAAGATCGAGTAAAATGGAGAATAATAGATATTTGAAAATGTGATATATAAACATTTTATCCGTTTGTACCTTTATCAACTCTTGAGAGTAGACTTATAGGACTTATTTTATGTAAAATGAGGTGCTAAATCCACTGGTGAAAACCACGATGTCCTATCTTTAACCGTTTAGGAGATCGAGTAAAATGGAGAATAATAGATATTTGAAAATGTGATATATAAACATTTTATCCGTTTGTACCTTTATCAACTCTTGAGAGTAGACTTATAGGACTTATTTTATGTAAAATGAGGTGCTAAATCCACTGGTGAAAATTGCGATGTCCTATCTTTAACCGTTTAGGAGATCGAGTAAAATGGAGAATAATAGATATTTGAAAATGTGATATATAAACATTTTATTCGTTTGTACCTTTATCAACTCTTGAGAGTAGACTTATAAGACCTATTTTATGTAAAATGAGGTGCTAAATCCACTGGTGAAAACCGCGATGTCCTATCTTGAACCGTTTAGGAGATCAAGTAAAATGGAGAAAAATAGATATTTGATAATGTGATATATAAACATTTTGTTCGTTTGAACCTTTATCAACTCTTGAGAGTAGACTTATAAGACCTATTTTATGTAAAATGAGGTGCTAAATCCACTGGTGAAAACCGCGATGTCCTATCTTGAACCGTTTAGGAGATCAAGTAAAATGGAGAAAAATAGATATTTGATAATGTGATATATAAACATTTTGTTCGTTTGTACCTTTATCAACTCTTGAGAGTAGACTCATAAGACTTATTTTATGTAAAATGAGGTGCTTAATTTACTGGTGAAAACCGCGATGACCTATCTTGAACCGTTTAGGAGATCAAGAAAAATGGAGAAAATTAGATATTTGAAAATGTGATATATAAACATTTTGTTCGTTTGTACCTTTATCAACTCTTGAGAGTAGACTTATAGGACATATTTTATGTAAAATGAGGTGCTAAATCCACTGGTGAAAACCGCGATGTCCTATCTTTGACCGTTTAGGAGATCGAATAAAATGGAGAATAATAGATATTTGAAAATGTGATACATAAACATTTTATTCGTTTGTTCCTTTATCAACTCTTGAAAGTAGACTTATAGGACTTATTTTATGTAAAATGAGGTGCTAAATCTACTGGTAAAAACCGCGATGTTGTATCTTTAACCGTTTAGGAGATCGAGTAAAATGGAAAATAATAGATATTTGAAAATGTGATATATAAACATTTTATACGTTTGTACCTTTATCAACTCTTGAGAGTAGACTTCTAGGACTTATTTTATGTAAAATAAGGTGCTTAATCCACTGGTGAAAACCGCGATGTCCTATCTTTAACAGTTTAGGAGATCGAGTAAAATGGAGAATAATAGATATTTGAAAATGTGATATATAAACATTTTATCCGTTTGTACCTTTATCAACTCTTGAGAGTAGACTTATAGGACTTATTTTATGTAAAATGAGGTGCTAAATCCACTGGTGAAAATTGCGATGTCCTATCTTTAACCGTTTAGGAGATCGAGTAAAATGGAGAATAATAGATATTTGAAAATGTGATATATAAACATTTTATTCGTTTGTACCTTTATCAACTCTTGAGAGTCGACTTATAGGACTTTTTTTATGTAAAATGAGGTGCTAAATCCACTGGTAAAAACCGCGATGTTTTATCTTGAACCGTTTAGGAGATCGAGTAAAATGGAGAAAAATAGATATTTGAAAATGTGATATATAATCATTTTATTCGTTTTTACCTTTATCAACTCTTGAGAGTAGACTTATAAGACCTATTTTATGTAAAATGAGGTGCTAAATCCACTGGTGAAAACCGCGATGTCCTATCTTTAACCGTTTAGGAGATCGAGTAAAATGGAGAATAATAGATATTTGAAAATGTGATATATAAACATTTTATTCGTTTTTACCGTTATCAACTCTTGAGAGTAGACTTATAGGACTTATTTTATGTAAAATGAGGTGCTAAATCCACTGGTGAAAATTGCGATGTCCTATCTTTAACCGTTTAGGAGATCGAGTAAAATGGAGAATAATAGATATTTGAAAATGTGATATATAAACATTTTATTCGTTTATACCTTTATCAACTCTTGAGAGTAGACTTATAGGACTTATTTTATGTAAAATGAGGTGCTAAATCCACTGGTGAAAACCGCCATGTCCTATCTTTAACCGATTATTAGATCGAGTAAAATGGTTAATAAACGACATTTGAAAATGTGATATATAAACATTTTATTCGTTTGTACCTTTATCAACTCTTGAGAGTAGACTTATAGGAGTTATTTTATGTAAAATGAGGTGCTAAATCCTCTGGTGAAAACCGCGATGTCCTATCTTTAACCGTTTAGGAGATCGAGTAAAATGGAGATTAATAGATATTTGAAAAAGTGATATATAAACATTTTATTCGTTTGTACCTTTATCAACTCTTGAAAGTAGACTTATAGGACTTATTTTATGTAAAATGAGGTGCTAAATCTACTAGTAAAAACCGCGATGTTGTATCTTTAACCGTTTAGGAGATCGAGTAAAATGGATATTAATAGATATTTGAAAATGTGATATATAAACGTATAATACCTTTGTACCTTTATCAACTCTTGACAGTAGACTTATAAGACTTTTTTATGTAAAATGAGGTGCTAAATCTACTGGTAAAAACCGCGATGTCCTATCTTTAACCGTTTAGGAGATCGAGTAAAATGGAGATTAATAGATATTTGAAAATGTGATATATAAACATTTTATTCGTTTGTACCTTTATCAACTCTTGAAAGTAGACTTATAGGACTTATTTTATGTAAAATGAGGTGCTAAATCTACTGGTAAAAACCGCGATGTTGTATCTTTAACCGTTTAGGAGATCGAGTAAAATGGATATTAATAGATATTTGAAAATGTGATATATAAACGTATAATACCTTTGTACCTTTATCAACTCTTGACAGTAGACTTATAAGACTTTTTTATGTAAAATGAGGTGCTAAATCCACTGGTGGAAACCGCGATGTCCTATGTTTAACCGTTTAGGAGATCAAGAAAAATGGAGAAAAATAGATATTTAAAATGTGATATATAAACATTTTATTCGTTTGTACCTTTATCAACTCTTGAGAGTAGACTTATAGGAGTTATTTTATGTAAAATGAGGTGCTAAATCCTCTGGTGAAAACCGCGATGTCCTATCTTTAACCGTTTAGGAGATCGAGTAAAATGGAGATTAATAGATATTTGAAAAAGTGATATATAAACATTTTATTCGTTTGTACCTTTATCAACTCTTGAAAGTAGACTTATAGGACTTATTTTATGTAAAATGAGGTGCTAAATCTACTAGTAAAAACCGCGATGTTGTATCTTTAACCGTTTAGGAGATCGAGTAAAATGGATATTAATAGATATTTGAAAATGTGATATATAAACGTATAATACCTTTGTACCTTTATCAACTCTTGACAGTAGACTTATAAGACTTTTTTATGTAAAATGAGGTGCTAAATCTACTGGTAAAAACCGCGATGTCCTATCTTTAACCGTTTAGGAGATCGAGTAAAATGGAGATTAATAGATATTTGAAAATGTGATATATAAACATTTTATTCGTTTGTACCTTTATCAACTCTTGAAAGTTGACTTATAGGACTTATTTTATGTAAAATGAGGTGCTAAATCTACTGGTAAAAACCGCGATGTTGTATCTTTAACCGTTTAGGAGATCGAGTAAAATGGATATTAATAGATATTTGAAAATGTGATATATAAACGTATAATACCTTTGTACCTTTATCAACTCTTGACAGTAGACTTATAAGACTTTTTTATGTAAAATGAGGTGCTAAATCCACTGGTGGAAACCGCGATGTCCTATGTTTAACCGTTTAGGAGATCAAGAAAAATGGAGAAAAATAGATATTTAAAATGTGATATATAAACATTTTATTCGTTTGTACCTTTATCAACTCTTGAGAGTAGACTTATAGGAGTTATTTTATGTAAAATGAGGTGCTAAATCCTCTGGTGAAAACCGCGATGTCCTATCTTTAACCGTTTAGGAGATCGAGTAAAATGGAGATTAATAGATATTTGAAAAAGTGATATATAAACATTTTATTCGTTTGTACCTTTATCAACTCTTGAAAGTAGACTTATAGGACTTATTTTATGTAAAATGAGGTGCTAAATCTACTAGTAAAAACCGCGATGTTGTATCTTTAACCGTTTAGGAGATCGAGTAAAATGGATATTAATAGATATTTGAAAATGTGATATATAAACGTATAATACCTTTGTACCTTTATCAACTCTTGACAGTAGACTTATAAGACTTTTTTATGTAAAATGAGGTGCTAAATCTACTGGTAAAAACCGCGATGTCCTATCTTTAACCGTTTAGGAGATCGAGTAAAATGGAGATTAATAGATATTTGAAAATGTGATATATAAACATTTTATTCGTTTGTACCTTTATCAACTCTTGAAAGTAGACTTATAGGACTTATTTTATGTAAAATGAGGTGCTAAATCTACTGGTAAAAACCGCGATGTTGTATCTTTAACCGTTTAGGAGATCGAGTAAAATGGATATTAATAGATATTTGAAAATGTGATATATAAACGTATAATACCTTTGTACCTTTATCAACTCTTGACAGTAGACTTATAAGACTTTTTTATGTAAAATGAGGTGCTAAATCCACTGGTGGAAACCGCGATGTCCTATGTTTAACCGTTTAGGAGATCAAGAAAAATGGAGAAAAATAGATATTTAAAATGTGATATATAAACATTTTATTCGTTTGTACCTTTATCAACTCTTGAAAGTAGACTTATAGGACTTATTTTATGTAAAATGAGGTGCTAAATCTACTGGTAAAAACCGCGATGTTGTATCTTTAACCGTTTAGGAGATCGAGTAAAATGGATATTAATAGATTTTTGAAAATGTGATATATAAACATTTTATTCGTTTGTAACTTTATCAACTCTTGAGAGTAGACTTATAGGACTTATTTTATGTAAAATGAGGTGCTAAATCTACTGGTAAAAACCGCGATGTTGTATCTTTAACCGTTTAGGAGATCGAGTAAAATGGATATTAATAGATATTTGAAAATGTGATATATAAACATTTTATTCGTTTTTAACTTTATCAACTCTTGAGAGTAGACTTATAGGACTTATTTTATGTAAAATGAGGTGCTAAATCCACTGGTGAAAACCGCGATGTCCTATTTTTAACCGTTTAGGAGATCGAGTAAAATGGAGAATAATAGATATTTGAAAATGTGATATATAAACGTATAATACGTTTGTACCTTTATCAACTCTTGACAGTAGACTTATAAGACTTTTTTTATGTAAAATGAGGTGCTAAATCCACTGCTGAAAACCGCGATGTCCTATCTTTAACCGTTTAGAAGATCAAGAAAAATGGAGAAAAATAGATATTTAAAATGTGATATATAAACATTTTGTTCGTTTGTACCTTTATCAACTCTTGAGAGTAGACTCATAAGACTTATTTTATGTAAAATGAGGTGCTAAATCCACTGAAGGAAACCGCGATGTCCAATCTTTAACCGTTTAGGAGATCGAGTAAAATGGATGTTAATAAATATTTGAAAATGTGATATATAAACATTTTATTCGTTTGTAACTTTATCAACTCTTGAGAGTAGACTTATAGAAGTTATTTTATGTAAAATAAGGTGCTAAATCCACTGGTGAAAATTGCGATGTCCTATCTTTAACCGTTTAGGAGATCGAGTAAAATGGAGAAGAATAGATATTTGAAAATGTGATATATAAACATTTTATTCGTTTATACCTTTATCAACTCTTAAGAGTAGACTTATAGGACTTATTTTATGTAAAATGAGGTGCTAAATCCACTGGTGAAAACCGCCATGTCCTATCTTTAACCGATTAGGAGATCGAGTAAAATGGTTAATAAACGATATTTGAAAATGTGATATATTAACATTTTATTCGTTTGTATCTTAATCAACTCTTAAGAGTAGACTTATAGGAGTTATTTTATGTAAAAAGAGGTGCTAAATCCTCTGGTGAAAACCGCGATGTCCTATCTTTAACCGTTTAGGAGATCGAGTAAAATGGAGATTAATAGATATTTGAAAATGTGATATATAAACATTTTATTCGTTTGTACCTTTATCAACTCTTGAAAGTAGACTTATAGGACTTATTTTATGTAAAATGAGGTGCTAAATCTACTGGTAAAAACCGCGATGTTGTATCTTTAACCGTTTAGGAGATCGAGTAAAATGGATATTAATAGATATTTGAAAATGTGATATATAAACGTATAATACCTTTGTACCTTTATCAACTCTTGACAGTAGACTTATAAGACTTTTTTATGTAAAATGAGGTGCTAAATCCACAAGTGAAAACCGCGATGTCCTATCTTTAACCGTTTAGGAGATCGAGTAAAATGGAGAATAATAGATATTTGAAAATGTGATATATAAACATTTTATTCGTTTGTTTCTTTATCAACCCTTGAGAGTAGACTTATGGGACTTATTTTATGTAAAATGAGGTGCTAAATCCACTGGTGGAAACCGCGATGTCCTATCTTTAACCGTTTAGGAGATCAAGAAAAATGGAGAAAAATAGATATTTGAAAATGTGATATATAAACATTTTATTCGTTTGTACCTTTATCAACTCTTGAAAGTAGACTTATAGGACTTATTTTATGTAAAATGAGGTGCTAAATCTACTGGTAAAAACCGCGATGTCCTATCTTTAACCGTTTAGGAGATCGAGTAAAATGGAGAATAATAGATGTTTGAAAATGTGATATATAAACATTTTATTCGTTTGTACTTTTATCAACTCTTGAGAGTAGACTTATAGGAGTTACTTTATGTAAAATGAGGTGCTAAATCCTCTGGTGAAAACCGCGATGTCCTATCTTTAACCGTTTAGGAGATCGAGTAAAATGGAGAATAATAGGTGTTTGAAAATGTGATATTTAAACATTTTATTCGTTTGTACCTTTATCAACTCTTGAGAGTAGACTTATAGGACTTATTTTATGTAAAATGAGGTGCTAAATCCACTGGTAATAAACGCCATGTCCTATCTTTAACCGTTTAGTAGATCGAGTAAAATGGTGAATAATTGATATTTGAAAATGTGATATATAAACATTTTATTCGTTTGTATCTTAATCAACTCTTGAGAGTAGACTTATATTAGTTATTTTATGTAAAATGAGGTGCTAAATCCACTGAAGGAAACCGCGATGTCCTATCTTTAACCGTTTAGGAGATCGAGTAAAATGGATGTTAATAGATATTTGAAAATGTGATATATAAACATTTTATTCGTTTGTAACTTTATCAACTCTTGAGAGTAGACTTATAGGAGTTATATTATGTAAAATAAGGTGCTAAATCCTCTGGTGAAAACCGCGATGTCCTATTTTTAACCGTTTAGGAGATCGAGTATAATGGAGAATAATAGATATTTGAAAATGTGATATATAAACGTATAATACGTTTGTACCTTTATCAACTCTTGACAGTAGACTTATAAGACTTTTTTTTATGTAAAATGAGGTGCTAAATCCACTGCCGAAAACCGCGATGTCCTATCTTTAACCGTTTAGAAGATCGAGTAAAATGGAGAATAATAGATATTTGAAAATGTGATATATAAACATTTTATCCGTTTGTACCTTTATCAACTCTTGAGAGTAGACTTATAGGACTTATATAATGTAAAATGAGGTGCTAAATCCACTGGTGAAAACCACGATGTCCTATCTTTAACCGTTTAGGAGATCGAGTAAAATGGAGAATAATAGATATTTGAAAATGTGAAATATAAACATTTTATCCGTTTGTACCTTTATCAACTCTTGAGAGTAGACTTATAGGACTTATTTTATGTAAAATGAGGTGCTAAATCCACTGGTGAAAATTGCGATGTCCTATCTTTAACCGTTTAGGAGATCGAGTAAAATGGAGAATAATAGATATTTAAAAATGTGATATATAAACATTTTATTCGTTTGTACCTTTATCAACTCTTGAGAGTAGACTTATAAGACCTATTTTATGTAAAATGAGGTGCTAAATCCACTGGTGAAAACCGCGATGTCCTATCTTGAACCGTTTAGGAGATCAAGTAAAATGGAGAAAAATAGATATTTGATAATGTGATATATAAACATTTTGTTCGTTTGAACCTTTATCAACTCTTGAGAGTAGACTTATAAGACCTATTTTATGTAAATTGAGGTGCTAAATCCACTGGTGAAAACCGCGATGACCTATCTTGAACCGTTTAGGAGATCAAGTAAAATGGAGAAAAATAGATATTTGATAATGTGATATATAAACATTTTGTTCGTTTGTACCTTTATCAACTCTTGAGAGTAGACTTATAGGACATATTTTATGTAAAATGAGGTGCTAAATCCACTGGTGAAAACCGCGATGTCCTATCTTTGACCGTTTAGGAGATCGAATAAAATGGAGAATAATAGATATTTGAAAATGTGATACATAAACATTTTATTCGTTTGTTCCTTTATCAACTCTTGAAAGTAGACTTATAGGACTTATTTTATGTAAAATGAGGTGCTAAATCTACTGGTAAAAACCGCGATGTTGTATCTTTAACCGTTTAGGAGATCGAGTAAAATGGAGAATAATAGATATTTGAAAATGTGATATATAAACATTTTATTCGTTTGTACCTTTATCAACTCTTGAGAGTAGACTTATAGGACTTATTTTATGTAAAATGAGGTGCTAAATCCACTGGTGAAAATTGCGATGTCCTATCTTTAACCGTTTAGGAGATCGAGTAAAATGGAGAATAATAGATATTTAAAAATGTGATATATAAACATTTTATTCGTTTGTACCTTTATCAACTCTTGAGAGTCGACTTATAGGACTTTTTTTATGTAAAATGAGGTGCTAAATCCACTGGTAAAAACCGCGATGTTTTATCTTGAACCGTTTAGGAGATCGAGTAAAATGGAGAAAAATAGATATTTGAAAATGTGATATTTAATCATTTTATTCGTTTTTACCTTTATCAACTCTTGAGAGTAGACTTATAAGACCTATTTTATGTAAAATGAGGTGCTAAATCCACTGGTGAAAACCGCGATGTCCTATCTTTAACCGTTTAGGAGATCGAGTAAAATGGATAATAATAGATATTTGAAAATGTGATATATAAACATTTTATTCGTTTTTACCGTTATCAACTCTTGAGAGTAGACTTATAGGACTTATTTTATGTAAAATGGGGTGCTAAATCCACTGGTGAAAATTGCGATGTCCTATCTTTAACCGTTTAGGAGATCGAGTAAAATGGAGAATAATAGATATTTGAAAATGTGATATATAAACATTTTGTTCGTTTGTACCTTTATCAACTCTTGAGAGTAGACTCATAAGACTTATTTTATGTAAAATGAGGTGCTAAATCCACTGGTAATAAACGCCATGGCCTATCTTTAACCGTTTAGGAGATCGAGTAAAATGGTTAATAAACGATATTTGAAAATGTGATATATTAACATTTTATTCGTTTGTATCTTAATCAACTCTTAAGAGTAGACTTATAGGAGTTATTTTATGTAAAAAGAGGTTCTAAATCCTCTGGTGAAAACCGCGATGTCCTATCTTTAACCGTTTAGGAGATCGAGTAAAATGGAGATTAATAGATATTTGAAAATGTGATATATAAACATTTTATTCGTTTGTACCTTTATCAACTCTTGAGAGTAGACTTATAGGAGTTATTTTATGTAAAATGAGGTGCTAAATCTACTGGTGAAAATTGCGATGTCCTATCTTTAACCGTTTAGGAGATCGAGTAAAATGGAGAATAATAGATATTTGAAAATGTGATATATAAACATTTTGTTCGTTTGTACCTTTATCAACTCTTGAGAGTAGACTCATAAGACTTATTTTATGTAAAATGAGGTGCTAAATCCACTGGTAATAAACGCCATGGCCTATCTTTAACCGTTTAGGAGATCGAGTAAAATGGTTAATAAACGATATTTGAAAATGTGATATATTAACATTTTATTCGTTTGTATCTTAATCAACTCTTAAGAGTAGACTTATAGGAGTTATTTTATGTAAAAAGAGGTGCTAAATCCTCTGGTGAAAACCGCGATGTCCTATCTTTAACCGTTTAGGAGATCGAGTAAAATGGAGATTAATAGATATTTGAAAATGTGATATATAAACATTTTATTCGTTTGTACCTTTATCAACTCTTGACAGTAGACTTATAAGACTTTTTTTATGTAAAATGAGGTGCTAAATCCACTGCTGAAAACCGCGATGTCCTATCTTTAACCGTTTAGAAGATCAAGAAAAATGGAGAAAAATAGATATTTAAAATGTGATATATAAACATTTTGTTCGTTTGTACCTTTATCAACTCTTGAGAGTAGACTCATAAGACTTATTTTATGTAAAATGAGGTGCTAAATCCACTGAAGGAAACCGCGATGTCCAATCTTTAACCGTTTAGGAGATCGAGTAAAATGGATGTTAATAAATATTTGAAAATGTGATATATAAACATTTTATTCGTTTGTAACTTTATCAACTCTTGAGAGTAGACTTATAGAAGTTATTTTATGTAAAATAAGGTGCTAAATCCACTGGTGAAAATTGCGATGTCCTATCTTTAACCGTTTAGGAGATCGAGTAAAATGGAGAAGAATAGATATTTGAAAATGTGATATATAAACATTTTATTCGTTTATACCTTTATCAACTCTTAAGAGTAGACTTATAGGACTTATTTTATGTAAAATGAGGTGCCAAATCCACTGGTGAAAACCGCCATGTCCTATCTTTAACCGATTAGGAGATCGAGTAAAATGGTTAATAAACGATATTTGAAAATGTGATATATTAACATTTTATTCGTTTGTATCTTAATCAACTCTTAAGAGTAGACTTATAGGAGTTATTTTATGTAAAAAGAGGTGCTAAATCCTCTGGTGAAAACCGCGATGTCCTATCTTTAACCGTTTAGGAGATCGAGTAAAATGGAGATTAATAGATATTTGAAAATGTGATATATAAACATTTTATTCGTTTGTACCTTTATCAACTCTTGAAAGTAGACTTATAGGACTTATTTTATGTAAAATGAGGTGCTAAATCTACTGGTAAAAACCGCGATGTTGTATCTTTAACCGTTTAGGAGATCGAGTAAAATGGATATTAATAGATATTTGAAAATGTGATATATAAACGTATAATACCTTTGTACCTTTATCAACTCTTGACAGTAGACTTATAAGACTTTTTTATGTAAAATGAGGTGCTAAATCCACAAGTGAAAACCGCGATGTCCTATCTTTAACCGTTTAGGAGATCGAGTAAAATGGAGAATAATAGATATTTGAAAATGTGATATATAAACATTTTATTCGTTTGTTTCTTTATCAACCCTTGAGAGTAGACTTATGGGACTTATTTTATGTAAAATGAGGTGCTAAATCCACTGGTGGAAACCGCGATGTCCTATCTTTAACCGTTTAGGAGATCAAGAAAAATGGAGAAAAATTGATATTTGAAAATGTGATATATAAACATTTTATTCGTTTGTACCTTTATCAACTCTTGAAAGTAGACTTATAGGACTTATTTTATGTAAAATGAGGTGCTAAATCTACTGGTAAAAACCGCGATGTCCTATCTTTAACCGTTTAGGAGATCGAGTAAAATGGAGAATAATAGATGTTTGAAAATGTGATATATAAACATTTTATTCGTTTGTACTTTTATCAACTCTTGAGAGTAGACTTATAGGAGTTACTTTATGTAAAATGAGGTGCTAAATCCTCTGGTGAAAACCGCGATGTCCTATCTTTAACCGTTTAGGAGATCGAGTAAAATGGAGAATAATAGGTGTTTGAAAATGTGATATTTAAACATTTTATTCGTTTGTACCTTTATCAACTCTTGAGAGTAGACTTATAGGACTTATTTTATGTAAAATGAGGTGCTAAATCCACTGGTAATAAACGCCATGTCCTATCTTTAACCGTTTAGTAGATCGAGTAAAATGGTGAATAATTGATATTTGAAAATGTGATATATAAACATTTTATTCGTTTGTATCTTAATCAACTCTTGAGAGTAGACTTATATTAGTTATTTTATGTAAAATGAGGTGCTAAATCCACTGAAGGAAACCGCGATGTCCTATCTTTAACCGTTTAGGAGATCGAGTAAAATGGATGTTAATAGATATTTGAAAATGTGATATATAAACATTTTATTCGTTTGTAACTTTATCAACTCTTGAGAGTAGACTTATAGGAGTTATATTATGTAAAATAAGGTGCTAAATCCTCTGGTGAAAACCGCGATGTCCTATTTTTAACCGTTTAGGAGATCGAGTATAATGGAGAATAATAGATATTTGAAAATGTGATATATAAACGTATAATACGTTTGTACCTTTATCAACTCTTGACAGTAGACTTATAAGACTTTTTTTTATGTAAAATGAGGTGCTAAATCCACTGCCGAAAACCGCGATGTCCTATCTTTAACCGTTTAGAAGATCGAGTAAAATGGAGAATAATAGATATTTGAAAATGTGATATATAAACATTTTATCCGTTTGTACCTTTATCAACTCTTGAGAGTAGACTTATAGGACTTATATAATGTAAAATGAGGTGCTAAATCCACTGGTGAAAACCACGATGTCCTATCTTTAACCGTTTAGGAGATCGAGTAAAATGGAGAATAATAGATATTTGAAAATGTGAAATATAAACATTTTATCCGTTTGTACCTTTATCAACTCTTGAGAGTAGACTTATAGGACTTATTTTATGTAAAATGAGGTGCTAAATCCACTGGTGAAAATTGCGATGTCCTATCTTTAACCGTTTAGGAGATCGAGTAAAATGGAGAATAATAGATATTTAAAAATGTGATATATAAACATTTTATTCGTTTGTACCTTTATCAACTCTTGAGAGTAGACTTATAAGACCTATTTTATGTAAAATGAGGTGCTAAATCCACTGGTGAAAACCGCGATGTCCTATCTTGAACCGTTTAGGAGATCAAGTAAAATGGAGAAAAATAGATATTTGATAATGTGATATATAAACATTTTGTTCGTTTGAACCTTTATCAACTCTTGAGAGTAGACTTATAAGACCTATTTTATGTAAAATGAGGTGCTAAATCCACTGGTGAAAACCGCGATGACCTATCTTGAACCGTTTAGGAGATCAAGTAAAATGGAGAAAAATAGATATTTGATAATGTGATATATAAACATTTTGTTCGTTTGTACCTTTATCAACTCTTGAGAGTAGACTTATAGGACATATTTTATGTAAAATGAGGTGCTAAATCCACTGGTGAAAACCGCGATGTCCTATCTTTGACCGTTTAGGAGATCGAATAAAATGGAGAATAATAGATATTTGAAAATGTGATACATAAACATTTTATTCGTTTGTTCCTTTATCAACTCTTGAAAGTAGACTTATAGGACTTATTTTATGTAAAATGAGGTGCTAAATCTACTGGTAAAAACCGCGATGTTGTATCTTTAACCGTTTAGGAGATCGAGTAAAATGGAGAATAATAGATATTTGAAAATGTGATATATAAACATTTTATTCGTTTGTACCTTTATCAACTCTTGAGAGTAGACTTATAGGACTTATTTTATGTAAAATGAGGTGCTAAATCCACTGGTGAAAATTGCGATGTCCTATCTTTAACCGTTTAGGAGATCGAGTAAAATGGAGAATAATAGATATTTAAAAATGTGATATATAAACATTTTATTCGTTTGTACCTTTATCAACTCTTGAGAGTAGACTTATAAGACCTATTTTATGTAAAATGAGGTGCTAAATCCACTGGTGAAAACCGCGATGTCCTATCTTGAACCGTTTAGGAGATCAAGTAAAATGGAGAAAAATAGATATTTGATAATGTGATATATAAACATTTTGTTCGTTTGTACCTTTATCAACTCTTGAGAGTAGACTCATAAGACTTATTTTATGTAAAATGAGGTGCTTAATCCACTGGTGAAAACCGCGATGTCCAATCTTGAACCGTTTAGGAGATCAAGAAAAATGGAGAAAATTAGATATTTGAAAATGTGATATATAAACATTTTGTTCGTTTGTACCTTTATCAACTCTTGAGAGTAGACTTATAGGACATATTTTATGTAAAATGAGGTGCTAAATCCACTGGTGAAAACCGCGATGTCCTATCTTTGACCGTTTAGGAGATCGAATAAAATGGAGAATAATAGATATTTGAAAATGTGATACATAAACATTTTATTCGTTTGTTCCTTTATCAACTTTTGAAAGTAGACTTATAGGACTTATTTTATGTAAAATGAGGTGCTAAATCTACTGGTAAAAACCGCGATGTTGTATCTTTAACCGTTTAGGAGATCGAGTAAAATGGAGAATAATAGATATTTGAAAATGTGATATATAAACATTTTATTCGTTTGTACCTTTATCAACTCTTGAGAGTCGACTTATAGGACTTTTTTTATGTAAAATGAGGTGCTAAATCCACTGGTAAAAACCGCGATGTTTTATCTTGAACCGTTTAGGAGATCGAGTAAAATGGAGAAAAATAGATATTTGAAAATGTGATATTTAATCATTTTATTCGTTTTTACCTTTATCAACTCTTGAGAGTAGACTTATAAGACCTATTTTATGTAAAATGAGGTGCTAAATCCACTGGTGAAAACCGCGATGTCCTATCTTTAACCGTTTAGGAGATCGAGTAAAATGGATAATAATAGATATTTGAAAATGTGATATATAAACATTTTATTCGTTTTTACCGTTATCAACTCTTGAGAGTAGACTTATAGGACTTATTTTATGTAAAATGGGGTGCTAAATCCACTGGTGAAAATTGCGATGTCCTATCTTTAACCGTTTAGGAGATCGAGTAAAATGGAGAATAATAGATATTTGAAAATGTGATATATAAACATTTTGTTCGTTTGTACCTTTATCAACTCTTGAGAGTAGACTCATAAGACTTATTTTATGTAAAATGAGGTGCTAAATCCACTGGTAATAAACGCCATGGCCTATCTTTAACCGTTTAGGAGATCGAGTAAAATGGTTAATAAACGATATTTGAAAATGTGATATATTAACATTTTATTCGTTTGTATCTTAATCAACTCTTAAGAGTAGACTTATAGGAGTTATTTTATGTAAAAAGAGGTGCTAAATCCTCTGGTGAAAACCGCGATGTCCTATCTTTAACCGTTTAGGAGATCGAGTAAAATGGAGATTAATAGATATTTGAAAATGTGATATATAAACATTTTATTCGTTTGTACCTTTATCAACTCTTGAGAGTAGACTTATAGGAGTTATTTTATGTAAAATGAGGTGCTAAATCCTCTGGTGAAAACCGCGATGTCCTATCTTTAACCGTTTAGGAGATCGAGTAAAATGGAGATTAATAGATATTTGAAAATGTGATATATAAACATTTTATTCGTTTGTACCTTTATCAACTCTTGAAAGTAGACTTATAGGACTTATTTTATGTAAAATGAGGTGCTAAATCTACTGGTAAAAACCGCGATGTTGTATCTTTAACCGTTTAGGAGATCGAGTAAAATGGATATTAATAGATATTTGAAAATGTGATATATAAACGTATAATACCTTTGTACCTTTATCAACTCTTGACAGTAGACTTATAAGACTTTTTTATGTAAAATGAGGTGCTAAATCCACAAGTGAAAACCGCGTTGTCCTATCTTTAACCGTTTAGGAGATCGAGTAAAATGGAGAATAATAGATATTTGAAAATGTGATATATAAACATTTTATTCGTTTGTTTCTTTATCAACCCTTGAGAGTAGACTTATGGGACTTATTTTATGTAAAATGAGGTGCTAAATCCACTGGTGGAAACCGCGATGTCCTATCTTTAACCGTTTAGGAGATCAAGAAAAATGGAGAAAAATAGATATTTGAAAATGTGATATATAAACATTTTATTCGTTTGTACCTTTATCAACTCTTGAAAGTAGACTTATAGGACTTATTTTATGTAAAATGAGGTGCTAAATCTACTGGTAAAAACCGCGATGTTCTATCTTTAACCGTTTAGGAGATCGAGTAAAATGGAGAATAATAGATATTTGAAAATGTGATATATAAACATTTTATTCGTTTGTACTTTTATCAACTCTTGAGAGTAGACTTATGGGACTTATTTTATGTAAAATGAGGTGCTAAATCCACTGGTGGAAACCGGGATGTCCTATCTTTAACCGATTAGGAGATCGAGTAAATTGGATATTAATAGATATTTGAAAATGTGATATATAAACATTTTATTCGTTTGTAACTTTATCAACTCTTGAGAGTAGACTTATAGGAGTTACTTTATGTAAAATGAGGTGCTAAATCCTCTGGTGAAAACCGCGATGTCCTATCTTTAACCGTTTAGGAGATCGAGTAAAATGGAGAATAATAGGTGTTTGAAAATGTGATATTTAAACATTTTATTCGTTTGTACCTTTATCAACTCTTGAGAGTAGACTTATAGGACTTATTTTATGTAAAATGAGGTGCTAAATCCACTGGTAACAAACGCCATGTCCTATCTTTAACCGTTTAGGAGATCGAGTAAAATGGTGAATAATTGATATTTGAAAATGTGATATATAAACATTTTATTCGTTTGTATCTTAATCAACTCTTGAGAGTAGACTTATAGGAGTTATTTTATGTAAAATGAGGTGCTAAATCCACTGAAGGAAACCGCGATGTCCTATCTTTAACCGTTTAGGAGATCGAGTAAAATGGATGTTAATAGATATTTGAAAATGTGATATATAAACATTTTATTCGTTTGTAACTTTATCAACTCTTGAGAGTAGACTTATAGGAGTTATTTTATGTAAAATAAGGTGCTAAATCCTCTGGTGAAAACCGCGATGTCCTATTTTTAACCGTTTAGGAGATCGAGTATAATGGAGAATAATAGATATTTGAAAATGTGATATATAAACGTATAATACGTTTGTACCTTTATCAACTCTTGACAGTAGACTTATAAGACTTTTTTTATGTAAAATGAGGTGCTAAATCCACTGCCGAAAACCGCGATGTCCTATCCTTAACCGTTTAGAAGATCGAGTAAAATGGAGAATAATAGATATTTGAAAATGTGATATATAAACATTTTATCCGTTTGTACCTTTATCAACTCTTGAGAGTAGACTTATAGGACTTATTTTATGTAAAATGAGGTGCTAAATCCACTGGTGAAAACCACGATGTCCTATCTTTAACCGTTTAGGAGATCGAGTAAAATGGAGAATAATAGATATTTGAAAATGTGATAAATAAACATTTTATCCGTTTGTACCTTTATCAACTCTTGAGAGTAGACTTATAGGACTTATTTTATGTAAAATGAGGTGCTAAATCCACTGGTGAAAATTGCGATGTCCTATCTTTAACCGTTTAGGAGATCGAGTAAAATGGAGAATAATAGATATTTGATAATGTGATATATAAACATTTTGTTCGTTTGAACCTTTATCAACTCTTGAGAGTAGACTTATAAGACCTATTTTATGTAAAATGAGGTGCTAAATCCACTGGTGAAAACCGCGATGTCCTATCTTGAACCGTTTAGGAGATCAAGTAAAATGGAGAAAAATAGATATTTGATAATGTGATATATAAACATTTTGTTCGTTTGTACCTTTATCAACTCTTGAGAGTAGACTCATAAGACTTATTTTATGTAAAATGAGGTGCTTAATCCACTGGTGAAAACCGCGATGTCCTATCTTGAACCGTTTAGGAGATCAAGAAAAATGGAGAAAATTAGATATTTGAAAATGTGATATATAAACATTTTGTTCGTTTGTACCTTTATCAACTCTTGAGAGTAGAATTATAGGACATATTTTATGTAAAATGAGGTGCTGAATTTACTGGTGAAAACCGCGATGTCCTATCTTTGACCGTTTAGGAGATCGAATAAAATGGAGAATAATAGATATTTGAAAATGTGATACATAAACATTTTATTCGTTTGTTCCTTTATCAACTCTTGAAAGTAGACTTATAGGACTTATTTTATGTAAAATGAGGTGCTAAATCTACTGGTAAAAACCGCGATGTTGTTTCTTTAACCGTTTAGGAGATCGAGTAAAATGGAAAATAATAGATATTTGAAAATGTGATATATAAACATTTTATACGTTTGTACCTTTATCAACTCTTGAGAGTAGACTTCTAGGACTTATTTTATGTAAAATAAGGTGCTTAATCCACTGGTGAAAACCGCGATGTCCTATCTTTAACAGTTTAGGAGATCGAGTAAAATGGAGAATAATAGATATTTGAAAATGTGATATATAAACATTTTATTCGTTTGTACCTTGATCAACTCTTAAGAAATGACTTATAGGACTTATTTTAAGTAAAATGATGTGCTAAATCTACTGGTGAAAAACGCGATGTCCTATCTTTAACCGTTTAGGAGATCGAGTAAAATGGAGAATAATAGATATTTGATAATGTGATATATAAACATTTTATTCGTTTGTACCTTTATCAACTCTTGAGAGTAGACTTATAGGACTTATTTTATGTAAAATGAGGTGCTAAATCCACTGGTGAAAATTGCGATGTCCTATCTTTAACCGTTTAGGAGATCGAGTAAAATGGAGAATAATAGATATTTGAAAATGTGATATATAAACATTTTATTCGTTTGTACCTTTATCAACTCTTGAGAGTAGACTTATAAGACCTATTTTATGTAAAATGAGGTGCTAAATCCACTGGTGAAAACCGCGATGTCCTATCTTGAACCGTTTAGGAGATCAAGTAAAATGGAGAAAAATAGATATTTGATAATGTGATATATAAACATTTTGTTCGTTTGAACCTTTATCAACTCTTGAGAGTAGACTTATAAGACCTATTTTATGTAAAATGAGGTGCTAAATCCACTGGTGAAAACCGCGATGTCCTATCTTGAACCGTTTAGGAGATCAAGTAAAATGGAGAAAAATAGATATTTGATAATGTGATATATAAACATTTTGTTCGTTTGTACCTTTATCAACTCTTGAGAGTAGACTCATAAGACTTATTTTATGTAAAATGAGGTGCTTAATCCACTGGTGAAAACCGCGATGTCCTATCTTGAACCGTTTAGGAGATCAAGAAAAATGGAGAAAATTAGATATTTGAAAATGTGATATATAAACATTTTGTTCGTTTGTACCTTTATCAACTCTTGAGAGTAGACTTATAGGACATATTTTATGTAAAATGAGGTGCTAAATCCACTGGTGAAAACCGCGATGTCCTATCTTTGACCGTTTAGGAGATCGAATAAAATGGAGAATAATAGATATTTGAAAATGTGATACATAAACATTTTATTCGTTTGTTCCTTTATCAACTCTTGAAAGTAGACTTATAGGACTTATTTTATGTAAAATGAGGTGCTAAATCTACTGGTAAAAACCGCGATGTTGTATCTTTAACCGTTTAGGAGATCGAGTAAAATGGAAAATAATAGATATTTGAAAATGTGATATATAAACATTTTATACGTTTGTACCTTTATCAACTCTTGAGAGTAGACTTCTAGGACTTATTTTATGTAAAATAAGGTGCTTAATCCACTGGTGAAAACCGCGATGTCCTATCTTTAACAGTTTAGGAGATCGAGTAAAATTTAGAATAATAGATATTTGAAAATGTGATATATAAACATTTTATCCGTTTGTACCTTTATCAACTCTTGAGAGTAGACTTATAGGACTTATTTTATGTAAAATGAGGTGCTAAATCCACTGGTGAAAATTGCGATGTCCTATCTTTAACCGTTTAGGAGATCGAGTAAAATTTAGAATAATAGATATTTGAAAATGTGATATATAAACATTTTATCCGTTTGTACCTTTATCAACTCTTGAGAGTCGACTTATAGGAATTTTTTTATGTAAAATGAGGTGCTTAATTCACTGGTGAAAACCGCGATGTTTTATCTTGAACCGTTTAGGAGATCGAGTAAAATGGAGAATAATAGATATTTGAAAATGTGATATATAAACATTTTATTCGTTTTTACCGTTATCAACTCTTGAGAGTAGACTTATAGGACTTATTTTATGTAAAATGAGGTGCTAAATCCACTGAAGGAAACCGCGATGTCCTATCTTTAACCGATTAGGAGATCGAGTAAAATGGTTAATAAACGATATTTGAAAATGTGATATATAAACATTTTATTCGTTTGTATCTTAATCAACTCTTGAGAGTAGACTTATAGGAGTTATTTTATGTAAAAAGAGGTGCTAAATCCTCTGGTGAAAACCGCGATGTCCTATCTTTAACCGTTTAGGAGATCGAGTAAAATGGAGAATAATAGATATTTGAAAATGTGATATATAAACATTTTATTCGTTTGCACTTTTATCAACTCTTGAGAGTAGACTTATGAGACTTATTTTATGTAAAATGAGGTGCTAAATCCACTGAAGGAAACCGCGATGTCCTATCTTTAACCGTTTAGGAGATCGAGTAAAATGGATGTTAATAGATATTTGAAAATGTGATATATAAACATTTTATTCGTTTGTAACTTTATCAACTCTTGAGAGTAGACTTATAGGAGTTATTTTATGTAAAATAAGGTGCTAAATCCACTGGTGAAAACCGTGATGTCCTATCTTTAACCGTTTAGGAGATCGAGTAAAATGGAGAATAATAGATATTTGAAAATGTGATATATAAACATTTTATTCGTTTGTACTTTTATCAACCCTTGAGAGTAGACTTATGAGACTTATTTTATGTAAAATGAGGTGCTAAATCCACTGAAGGAAACCGCGATGTCATATCTTTAACCGTTTAGGAGATCGAGTAAAATGGATGTTAATAGATATTTGAAAATGTGATTTAAAACATTTTATTCGTTTGTAACTTTATCAACTCTTGAGAGTAGACTTATAGGAGTTATTTTATGTAAAATAAGGTGCTAAATCCTCTGGTGAAAACCGCGATGTCCTATCTTTAACCGTTTAGGAGATCGAGTAAAATGGAGATTAATAGATATTTGAAAATGTGATATATAAACATTTTATTCGTTTGTACATTTATCAACTCTTGAGAATTGACTTATAGGAGTTATTTTATGTAAAATGAGGTGCTAAATCCTCTGGTGAAAACCGCGATGTCCTATCTATAACCGTTTAGGAAATCGAGTAAAATGGAGAATAATAGATATTTGAAAATGTGATATATAAACATTTTATTCGTTTGTACTTTTATCAACTCTTGAGAGTAGACTTATGAGACTTATTTTATGTAAAATGAGGTGCTAAATCCACTAGTAAAAACCGCGATGTCCTATTTTTAACCGTTTAGGAGATCGAGTAAAATGGAGAATAATAGATATTTGAAAATGTGATATATAAACGTATAATACGTTTGTACCTTTATCAACTCTTGACAGTAGACTTATAAGACTTTTTTATGTAAAATGAGGTGCTAAATCCACTGCTGAAACCCGCGATGTCCTATCTTTATCCGTTTAGAAGATCGAGGAAAATGGAGAATAATAGATATTTGAAAATGTGATATATAAACGTATAATACGTTTGTACCTTTATCAACTCTTGACAGTAGACTTATAAGACTTTTTTATGTAAAATGAGGTGCTAAATCCACTGCTGAAATCCGCGATGTCCTATCTTTAACCGTTTAGAAGATCGAGTAAAATGGAGAATAATAGATATTTGAAAATGTGATATATAAACATTTTATCCGTTTGTACCTTTATCAACTCTTGAGAGTAGACTTATAGGACTTATTTTATGTAAAATGAGGTGCTAAATCCACTGGTGAAAATTGCGATGTCCTATCTTTAACCGTTTAGGAGATCGAGTAAAATGGAGAATAATAGATATTTGAAAATGTGATATATAAACATTTTATTCGTTTGTACCTTTATCAACTCTTGAGAGTCGACTTATAGGACTTTTTTTATGTAAAATGAGGTGCTTAATTCACTGGTGAAAACCGCGATGTTTTATCTTGAACCGTTTAGGAGATCGAGTAAAATGGAGAAAAATAGATATTTGAAAATGTGATATATAATCATTTTATTCGTTTTTACCTTTATCAACTCTTGAGAGTAGACTTATAAGACCTATTTTATGTAAAATAAGGTGCTAAATTCACTGGTGAAAACCGCGATGTCCTATCTTTAACCGTTTAGGAGATCGAGTAAAATGGAGAATAATAGATATTTGAAAATGTGATATATAAACATTTTATTCGTTTTTACCGTTATCAACTCTTGAGAGTAGACTTATAGGACTTATTTTATGTAAAATGAGGTGCTAAATCCACTGAAGGAAACCGCGATGTCCTATCTTTAACCGATTAGGAGATCGAGTAAAATGGTTAATAAACGATATTTGAAAATGTGATATATAAACATTTTATTCGTTTGTATCTTAATCAACTCTTGAGAGTAGACTTATAGGAGTTATTTTATGTAAAAAGAGGTGCTAAATCCTCTGGTGAAAACCGCGATGTCCTATCTTTAACCGTTTAGGAGATCGAGTAAAATGGAGAATAATAGATATTTGAAAATGTGATATATAAACATTTTATTCGTTTGCACTTTTATCAACTCTTGAGAGTAGACTTATGAGACTTATTTTATGTAAAATGAGGTGCTAAATCCACTGAAGGAAACCGCGATGTCCTATCTTTAACCGTTTAGGAGATCGAGTAAAATGGATGTTAATAGATATTTGAAAATGTGATATATAAACATTTTATTCGTTTGTAACTTTATCAACTCTTGAGAGTAGACTTATAGGAGTTATTTTATGTAAAATAAGGTGCTAAATCCACTGGTGAAAACCGCGATGTCCTATCTTTAACCGTTTAGGAGATCGAGTAAAATGGAGAATAATAGATATTTGAAAATGTGATATATAAACATTTTATTCGTTTGTACTTTTATCAACCCTTGAGAGTAGACTTATGAGACTTATTTTATGTAAAATGAGGTGCTAAATCCACTGAAGGAAACCGCGATGTCATATCTTTAACCGTTTAGGAGATCGAGTAAAATGGATGTTAATAGATATTTGAAAATGTGATTTAAAACATTTTATTCGTTTGTAACTTTATCAACTCTTGAGAGTAGACTTATAGGAGTTATTTTATGTAAAATAAGGTGCTAAATCCTCTGGTGAAAACCGCGATGTCCTATCTTTAACCGTTTAGGAGATCGAGTAAAATGGAGATTAATAGATATTTGAAAATGTGATATATAAACATTTTATTCGTTTGTACATTTATCAACTCTTGAGAATTGACTTATAGGAGTTATTTTATGTAAAATGAGGTGCTAAATCCTCTGGTGAAAACCGCGATGTCCTATCTATAACCGTTTAGGAAATCGAGTAAAATGGAGAATAATAGATATTTGAAAATGTGATATATAAACATTTTATTCGATTGTACTTTTATCAACTCTTGAGAGTAGACTTATGAGACTTATTTTATGTAAAATGAGGTGCTAAATCCACTAGTAAAAACCGCGATGTCCTATTTTTAACCGTTTAGGAGATCGAGTAAAATGGAGAATAATAGATATTTGAAAATGTGATATATAAACGTATAATACGTTTGTACCTTTATCAACTCTTGACAGTAGACTTATAAGACTTTTTTATGTAAAATGAGGTGCTAAATCCACTGCTGAAACCCGCGATGTCCTATCTTTATCCGTTTAGAAGATCGAGGAAAATGGAGAATAATAGATATTTGAAAATGTGATATATAAACGTATAATACGTTTGTACCTTTATCAACTCTTGACAGTAGACTTATAAGACTTTTTTATGTAAAATGAGGTGCTAAATCCACTGCTGAAATCCGCGATGTCCTATCTTTAACCGTTTAGAAGATCGAGTAAAATGGAGAATAATAGATATTTGAAAATGTGATATATAAACATTTTATCCGTTTGTACCTTTATCAACTCTTGAGAGTAGACTTATAGGACTTATTTTATGTAAAATGAGGTGCTAAATCCTCTGGTGAAAACCGCGATGTCCTATCTTTAACCGTTTAGGAGATCGAGTAAAATGGAGATTAGTAGATATTTGAAAATGTGATATATAAACATTTTATTCGTTTGTACATTTATCAACTCTTGAGAGTTGACTTATAGGAGTTATTTTATGTAAAATGAGGTGCTAAATCCTCTGGTGAAAACCGCGATGTCCTATCTATAACCGTTTAGGAGATCGAGTAAAATGGAGAATAATAGATATTTAAAAATGTGATATATAAACATTTTATTCGTTTGTACTTTTATCAACTCTTGAGAGTAGACTTATGAGACTTATTTTATGTAAAATGAGGTGCTAAATCCACTGAAGGAAACCGCGATGTCCTATCTTTAACCGTTTAGGAGATCGAGTAAAATGGATGTTAATAGATATTTGAAAATGTGATATATAAACATTTTATTCGTATGTAACTTTATCAACTCTTGAGAGTAGATTTATAGGAGTTATTTTATGTAAAATAAGGTGCTAAATGCACTGGTAAAAACCGCGATGTCCTATCTTTAACCGTTTAGGAGATCGAGTAAAATGGAGAATAATAAATATTTGAAAATGTGATATATAAACATTTTATTCGTTTGTACTTTTATCAACTCTTGAGAGTAGACTTATGAGACTTATTTTATGTAAAATGAGGTGCTAAATCCACTGAAGGAAACCGCGATGTCCTATCTTTAACCGTTTAGGAGATCGAGTAAAATGGATGTTAATAGATATTTGAAAATGTGATATATAAACATTTTATTCGTTTGTAACTTTATCAACTCTTGAGAGTAGACTTATAGGAGTTATTTTATGTAAAATAAGGTGCTAAATCCTCTGGTGAAAACCGCGATGTCCTATTTTTAACCGTTTAGGAGATCGAGTAAAATGGAGAATAATAGATATTTGAAAATGTGATATATAAACGTATAATACGTTTGTACCTTTATCAACTCTTGACAGTAGACTTATAAGACTTTTTTTATGTAAAATGAGGTGCTAAATCCACTGCCGAAAACCGCGATGTCCTATCTTTAACCGTTTAGAAGATCGAGTAAAATGGAGAATAATAGATATTTGAAAATGTGATATATAAACATTTTATCCGTTTGTACCTTTATCAACTCTTGAGAGTAGACTTATAGGACTTATTTTATGTAAAATGAGGTGCTAAATCCACTGGTGAAAACCACGATGTCCTATCTTTAACCGTTTAGGAGATCGAGTAAAATGGAGAATAATAGATATTTGAATATGTGATATATAAACATTTTATTCGTTTGTACTTTTATCAACTCTTGAAAGTTGACTTATGGGACTTATTTTATGTAAAATGAGGTGCTAAATCCACTGGTGGAAACCGGGATGTCCTATCTTTAACCGATTAGGAGATCGAGTAAAATGGATATTAATAGATATTTGAAAATGTGATATATAAACATTTTATTCGTTTGTAACTTTATCAACTCTTGAGAGTAGACTTATAGGAGTTATTGTATGTAAAATGAGGTGATAAGTCCTCTGGTGAAAACCGCGAAGTCCTATCTTTAACCGTTTAGGAGATGGAGTAAAATGGAGAATAATAGGTGTTTGAAAATGTGATATTTAAACATTTTATTCGTTTGTACCTTTATCAACTCTTGAGAGTAGACTTATAGGACTTATTTTATGTAAAATGAGGTGCTAAATTCACTGGTAAAAACCGCCATGTCCTATCTTTAACCGTTTAGGAGATCGAGTAAAATGGATGTTAATAGATATTTGAAAATGTGATATATAAACATTTTATTCGTTTGTAACTTTATCAACTCTTGAGAGTAGACTTATAGGAGTTATTTTATGTAAAATAAGGTGCTAAATCCTCTGGTGAAAACCGCGATGTCCTATTTTTAACCGTTTAGGAGATCGAGTAAAATGGAGAATAATAGATATTTGAAAATGTGATATATAAACGTATAATACGTTTGTACCTTTATCAACTCTTGACAGTAGACTTATAAGACTTTTTTTATGTAAAATGAGGTGCTAAATCCACTGCCGCAAACCGCGATGTCCTATCTTTAACCGTTTAGAAGATCGAGTAAAATGGAGAATAATTGATATTTGAAAATGTGATATATAAACATTTTATCCGTTTGTACCTTTATCAACTCTTGAGAGTAGACTTATAGGACTTATTTTATGTAAAATGAGGTGCTAAATCCACTTTTGAAAACCACGATGTCCTATCTTTAACCGTTTAGGAGATCGAGTAAAATGGAGAATAATAGATATTTGAAAATGTGATATATAAACATTTTATTCGTTTGTACCTTTATCAACTCTTGAGAGTAGACTTATAAGACCTATTTTATGTAAAATGAGGTGCTAAATCCACTGGTGAAAACCGCGATGTCCTATCTTGAACCGTTTAGGAGATCAAGTAAAATGGAGAAAAATAGATATTTGATAATGTGATATATAAACATTTTGTTCGTTTGAACCTTTATCAACTCTTGAGAGTAGACTTATAAGACCTATTTTATGTAAAATGAGGTGCTAAATCCACTGGTGAAAACCGCGATGTCCTATCTTGAACCGTTTAGGAGATCAAGTAAAATGGAGAAAAATAGATATTTGATAATGTGATATATAAACATTTTGTTCGTTTGTACCTTTATCAACTCTTGAGAGTAGACTCATAAGACTTATTTTATGTAAAATGAGGTGCTTAATCCACTGGTGAAAACCGCGATGTCCTATCTTGAACCGTTTAGGAGATCAAGAAAAATGGAGAAAATTAGATATTTGAAAATGTGATATATAAACATTTTGTTCGTTTGTACCTTTATCAACTCTTGAGAGTAGACTTATAGGACATATTTTATGTAAAATGAGGTGCTAAATCCACTGGTGAAAACCGCGATGTCCTATCTTTGACCGTTTAGGAGATCGAATAAAATGGAGAATAATAGATATTTGAAAATGTGATACATAAACATTTTATTCGTTTGTTCCTTTATCAACTCTTGAAAGTAGACTTATAGGACTTATTTTATGTAAAATGAGGTGCTAAATCTACTGGTAAAAACCGCGATGTTGTATCTTTAACCGTTTAGGAGATCGAGTAAAATGGAAAATAATAGAGTTTTGAAAATGTGATATATAAACATTTTATTCGTTTGCACTTTTATCAACTCTTGAGAGTAGACTTATGAGACTTATTTTATGTAAAATGAGGTGCTAAATCCACTGAAGGAAACCGCGATGTCCTATCTTTAACCGTTTAGGAGATCGAGTAAAATGGATGTTAATAGATATTTGAAAATGTGATATATAAACATTTTATTCGTTTGTAACTTTATCAACTCTTGAGAGTAGACTTATAGGAGTTATTTTATGTAAAATAAGGTGCTAAATCCACTGGTGAAAACCGCGATGTCCTATCTTTAACCGTTTAGGAGATCGAGTAAAATGGAGAATAATAGATATTTGAAAATGTGATATATAAACATTTTATTCGTTTGTACTTTTATCAACCCTTGAGAGTAGACTTATGAGACTTATTTTATGTAAAATGAGGTGCTAAATCCACTGAAGGAAACCGCGATGTCATATCTTTAACCGTTTAGGAGATCGAGTAAAATGGATGTTAATAGATATTTGAAAATGTGATTTAAAACATTTTATTCGTTTGTAACTTTATCAACTCTTGAGAGTAGACTTATAGGAGTTATTTTATGTAAAATAAGGTGCTAAATCCTCTGGTGAAAACCGCGATGTCCTATCTTTAACCGTTTAGGAGATCGAGTAAAATGGAGATTAATAGATATTTGAAAATGTGATATATAAACATTTTATTCGTTTGTACATTTATCAACTCTTGAGAATTGACTTATAGGAGTTATTTTATGTAAAATGAGGTGCTAAATCCTCTGGTGAAAACCGCGATGTCCTATCTATAACCGTTTAGGAAATCGAGTAAAATGGAGAATAATAGATATTTGAAAATGTGATATATAAACATTTTATTCGATTGTACTTTTATCAACTCTTGAGAGTAGACTTATGAGACTTATTTTATGTAAAATGAGGTGCTAAATCCACTAGTAAAAACCGCGATGTCCTATTTTTAACCGTTTAGGAGATCGAGTAAAATGGAGAATAATAGATATTTGAAAATGTGATATATAAACGTATAATACGTTTGTACCTTTATCAACTCTTGACAGTAGACTTATAAGACTTTTTTATGTAAAATGAGGTGCTAAATCCACTGCTGAAACCCGCGATGTCCTATCTTTATCCGTTTAGAAGATCGAGGAAAATGGAGAATAATAGATATTTGAAAATGTGATATATAAACGTATAATACGTTTGTACCTTTATCAACTCTTGACAGTAGACTTATAAGACTTTTTTATGTAAAATGAGGTGCTAAATCCACTGCTGAAATCCGCGATGTCCTATCTTTAACCGTTTAGAAGATCGAGTAAAATGGAGAATAATAGATATTTGAAAATGTGATATATAAACATTTTATCCGTTTGTACCTTTATCAACTCTTGAGAGTAGACTTATAGGACTTATTTTATGTAAAATGAGGTGCTAAATCCTCTGGTGAAAACCGCGATGTCCTATCTTTAACCGTTTAGGAGATCGAGTAAAATGGAGATTAGTAGATATTTGAAAATGTGATATATAAACATTTTATTCGTTTGTACATTTATCAACTCTTGAGAGTTGACTTATAGGAGTTATTTTATGTAAAATGAGGTGCTAAATCCTCTGGTGAAAACCGCGATGTCCTATCTATAACCGTTTAGGAGATCGAGTAAAATGGAGAATAATAGATATTTAAAAATGTGATATATAAACATTTTATTCGTTTGTACTTTTATCAACTCTTGAGAGTAGACTTATGAGACTTATTTTATGTAAAATGAGGTGCTAAATCCACTGAAGGAAACCGCGATGTCCTATCTTTAACCGTTTAGGAGATCGAGTAAAATGGATGTTAATAGATATTTGAAAATGTGATATATAAACATTTTATTCGTATGTAACTTTATCAACTCTTGAGAGTAGATTTATAGGAGTTATTTTATGTAAAATAAGGTGCTAAATGCACTGGTAAAAACCGCGATGTCCTATCTTTAACCGTTTAGGAGATCGAGTAAAATGGAGAATAATAAATATTTGAAAATGTGATATATAAACATTTTATTCGTTTGTACTTTTATCAACTCTTGAGAGTAGACTTATGAGACTTATTTTATGTAAAATGAGGTGCTAAATCCACTGAAGGAAACCGCGATGTCCTATCTTTAACCGTTTAGGAGATCGAGTAAAATGGATGTTAATAGATATTTGAAAATGTGATATATAAACATTTTATTCGTTTGTAACTTTATCAACTCTTGAGAGTAGACTTATAGGAGTTATTTTATGTAAAATAAGGTGCTAAATCCTCTGGTGAAAACCGCGATGTCCTATTTTTAACCGTTTAGGAGATCGAGTAAAATGGAGAATAATAGATATTTGAAAATGTGATATATAAACGTATAATACGTTTGTACCTTTATCAACTCTTGACAGTAGACTTATAAGACTTTTTTTATGTAAAATGAGGTGCTAAATCCACTGCCGAAAACCGCGATGTCCTATCTTTAACCGTTTAGAAGATCGAGTAAAATGGAGAATAATAGATATTTGAAAATGTGATATATAAACATTTTATCCGTTTGTACCTTTATCAACTCTTGAGAGTAGACTTATAGGACTTATTTTATGTAAAATGAGGTGCTAAATCCACTGGTGAAAACCACGATGTCCTATCTTTAACCGTTTAGGAGATCGAGTAAAATGGAGAATAATAGATATTTGAATATGTGATATATAAACATTTTATTCGTTTGTACTTTTATCAACTCTTGAAAGTTGACTTATGGGACTTATTTTATGTAAAATGAGGTGCTAAATCCACTGGTGGAAACCGGGATGTCCTATCTTTAACCGATTAGGAGATCGAGTAAAATGGATATTAATAGATATTTGAAAATGTGATATATAAACATTTTATTCGTTTGTAACTTTATCAACTCTTGAGAGTAGACTTATAGGAGTTATTGTATGTAAAATGAGGTGATAAGTCCTCTGGTGAAAACCGCGAAGTCCTATCTTTAACCGTTTAGGAGATGGAGTAAAATGGAGAATAATAGGTGTTTGAAAATGTGATATTTAAACATTTTATTCGTTTGTACCTTTATCAACTCTTGAGAGTAGACTTATAGGACTTATTTTATGTAAAATGAGGTGCTAAATTCACTGGTAAAAACCGCCATGTCCTATCTTTAACCGTTTAGGAGATCGAGTAAAATGGATGTTAATAGATATTTGAAAATGTGATATATAAACATTTTATTCGTTTGTAACTTTATCAACTCTTGAGAGTAGACTTATAGGAGTTATTTTATGTAAAATAAGGTGCTAAATCCTCTGGTGAAAACCGCGATGTCCTATTTTTAACCGTTTAGGAGATCGAGTAAAATGGAGAATAATAGATATTTGAAAATGTGATATATAAACGTATAATACGTTTGTACCTTTATCAACTCTTGACAGTAGACTTATAAGACTTTTTTTATGTAAAATGAGGTGCTAAATCCACTGCCGCAAACCGCGATGTCCTATCTTTAACCGTTTAGAAGATCGAGTAAAATGGAGAATAATTGATATTTGAAAATGTGATATATAAACATTTTATCCGTTTGTACCTTTATCAACTCTTGAGAGTAGACTTATAGGACTTATTTTATGTAAAATGAGGTGCTAAATCCACTTTTGAAAACCACGATGTCCTATCTTTAACCGTTTAGGAGATCGAGTAAAATGGAGAATAATAGATATTTGAAAATGTGATATATAAACATTTTATTCGTTTGTACCTTTATCAACTCTTGAGAGTAGACTTATAAGACCTATTTTATGTAAAATGAGGTGCTAAATCCACTGGTGAAAACCGCGATGTCCTATCTTGAACCGTTTAGGAGATCAAGTAAAATGGAGAAAAATAGATATTTGATAATGTGATATATAAACATTTTGTTCGTTTGAACCTTTATCAACTCTTGAGAGTAGACTTATAAGACCTATTTTATGTAAAATGAGGTGCTAAATCCACTGGTGAAAACCGCGATGTCCTATCTTGAACCGTTTAGGAGATCAAGTAAAATGGAGAAAAATAGATATTTGATAATGTGATATATAAACATTTTGTTCGTTTGTACCTTTATCAACTCTTGAGAGTAGACTCATAAGACTTATTTTATGTAAAATGAGGTGCTTAATCCACTGGTGAAAACCGCGATGTCCTATCTTGAACCGTTTAGGAGATCAAGAAAAATGGAGAAAATTAGATATTTGAAAATGTGATATATAAACATTTTGTTCGTTTGTACCTTTATCAACTCTTGAGAGTAGACTTATAGGACATATTTTATGTAAAATGAGGTGCTAAATCCACTGGTGAAAACCGCGATGTCCTATCTTTGACCGTTTAGGAGATCGAATAAAATGGAGAATAATAGATATTTGAAAATGTGATACATAAACATTTTATTCGTTTGTTCCTTTATCAACTCTTGAAAGTAGACTTATAGGACTTATTTTATGTAAAATGAGGTGCTAAATCTACTGGTAAAAACCGCGATGTTGTATCTTTAACCGTTTAGGAGATCGAGTAAAATGGAAAATAATAGAGTTTTGAAAATGTGATATATAAACATTTTATTCGTTTGCACTTTTATCAACTCTTGAGAGTAGACTTATGAGACTTATTTTATGTAAAATGAGGTGCTAAATCCACTGAAGGAAACCGCGATGTCCTATCTTTAACCGTTTAGGAGATCGAGTAAAATGGATGTTAATAGATATTTGAAAATGTGATATATAAACATTTTATTCGTTTGTAACTTTATCAACTCTTGAGAGTAGACTTATAGGAGTTATTTTATGTAAAATAAGGTGCTAAATCCACTGGTGAAAACCGCGATGTCCTATCTTTAACCGTTTAGGAGATCGAGTAAAATGGAGAATAATAGATATTTGAAAATGTGATATATAAACATTTTATTCGTTTGTACTTTTATCAACCCTTGAGAGTAGACTTATGAGACTTATTTTATGTAAAATGAGGTGCTAAATCCACTGAAGGAAACCGCGATGTCATATCTTTAACCGTTTAGGAGATCGAGTAAAATGGATGTTAATAGATATTTGAAAATGTGATTTAAAACATTTTATTCGTTTGTAACTTTATCAACTCTTGAGAGTAGACTTATAGGAGTTATTTTATGTAAAATAAGGTGCTAAATCCTCTGGTGAAAACCGCGATGTCCTATCTTTAACCGTTTAGGAGATCGAGTAAAATGGAGATTAATAGATATTTGAAAATGTGATATATAAACATTTTATTCGTTTGTACATTTATCAACTCTTGAGAATTGACTTATAGGAGTTATTTTATGTAAAATGAGGTGCTAAATCCTCTGGTGAAAACCGCGATGTCCTATCTATAACCGTTTAGGAAATCGAGTAAAATGGAGAATAATAGATATTTGAAAATGTGATATATAAACATTTTATTCGTTTGTACTTTTATCAACTCTTGAGAGTAGACTTATGAGACTTATTATATGTAAAATGAGGTGCTAAATCCACTAGTAAAAACCGCGATGTCCTATTTTTAACCGTTTAGGAGATCGAGTAAAATGGAGAATAATAGATATTTGAAAATGTGATATATAAACGTATAATACGTTTGTACCTTTATCAACTCTTGACAGTAGACTTATAAGACTTTTTTATGTAAAATGAGGTGCTAAATCCACTGCTGAAACCCGCGATGTCCTATCTTTAACCGTTTAGAAGATCGAGGAAAATGGAGAATAATAGATATTTGAAAATGTGATATATAAACGTATAATACGTTTGTACCTTTATCAACTCTTGACAGTAGACTTATAAGACTTTTTTATGTAAAATGAGGTGCTAAATCCACTGCTGAAATCCGCGATGTCCTATCTTTAACCGTTTAGAAGATCGAGTAAAATGGAGAATAATAGATATTTGAAAATGTGATATATAAACATTTTATCCGTTTGTACCTTTATCAACTCTTGAGAGTAGACTTATAGGACTTATTTTATGTAAAATGAGGTGCTAAATCCTCTGGTGAAAACCGCGATGTCCTATCTTTAACCGTTTAGGAGATCGAGTAAAATGGAGATTAGTAGATATTTGAAAATGTGATATATAAACATTTTATTCGTTTGTACATTTATCAACTCTTGAGAGTTGACTTATAGGAGTTATTTTATGTAAAATGAGGTGCTAAATCCTCTGGTGAAAACCGCGATGTCCTATCTATAACCGTTTAGGAGATCGAGTAAAATGGAGAATAATAAATATTTGAAAATGTGATATATAAACATTTTATTCGTTTGTACTTTTATCAACTCTTGAGAGTAGACTTATGAGACTTATTTTATGTAAAATGAGGTGCTAAATCCACTGAAGGAAACCGCGATGTCCTATCTTTAACCGTTTAGGAGATCGAGTAAAATGGATGTTAATAGATATTTGAAAATGTGATATATAAACATTTTATTCGTTTGTAACTTTATCAACTCTTGAGAGTAGACTTATAGGAGTTATTTTATGTAAAATAAGGTGCTAAATCCTCTGGTGAAAACCGCGATGTCCTATTTTTAACCGTTTAGGAGATCGAGTAAAATGGAGAATAATAGATATTTGAAAATGTGATATATAAACGTATAATACGTTTGTACCTTTATCAACTCTTGACAGTAGACTTATAAGACTTTTTTTATGTAAAATGAGGTGCTAAATCCACTGCCGAAAACCGCGATGTCCTATCTTTAACCGTTTAGAAGATCGAGTAAAATGGAGAATAATAGATATTTGAAAATGTGATATATAAACATTTTATCCGTTTGTACCTTTATCAACTCTTGAGAGTAGACTTATAGGACTTATTTTATGTAAAATGAGGTGCTAAATCCACTGGTGAAAACCACGATGTCCTATCTTTAACCGTTTAGGAGATCGAGTAAAATGGAGAATAATAGATATTTGAATATGTGATATATAAACATTTTATTCGTTTGTACTTTTATCAACTCTTGAAAGTTGACTTATGGGACTTATTTTATGTAAAATGAGGTGCTAAATCCACTGGTGGAAACCGGGATGTCCTATCTTTAACCGATTAGGAGATCGAGTAAAATGGATATTAATAGATATTTGAAAATGTGATATATAAACATTTTATTCGTTTGTAACTTTATCAACTCTTGAGAGTAGACTTATAGGAGTTATTGTATGTAAAATGAGGTGATAAGTCCTCTGGTGAAAACCGCGAAGTCCTATCTTTAACCGTTTAGGAGATGGAGTAAAATGGAGAATAATAGGTGTTTGAAAATGTGATATTTAAACATTTTATTCGTTTGTACCTTTATCAACTCTTGAGAGTAGACTTATAGGACTTATTTTATGTAAAATGAGGTGCTAAATTCACTGGTAAAAACCGCCATGTCCTATCTTTAACCGTTTAGGAGATCGAGTAAAATGGATGTTAATAGATATTTGAAAATGTGATATATAAACATTTTATTCGTTTGTAACTTTATCAACTCTTGAGAGTAGACTTATAGGAGTTATTTTATGTAAAATAAGGTGCTAAATCCTCTGGTGAAAACCGCGATGTCCTATTTTTAACCGTTTAGGAGATCGAGTAAAATGGAGAATAATAGATATTTGAAAATGTGATATATAAACGTATAATACGTTTGTTCCTTTATCAACTCTTGACAGTAGACTTATAAGACTTTTTTTATGTAAAATGAGGTGCTAAATCCACTGCCGCAAACCGCGATGTCCTATCTTTAACCGTTTAGAAGATCGAGTAAAATGGAGAATAATTGATATTTGAAAATGTGATATATAAACATTTTATCCGTTTGTACCTTTATCAACTCTTGAGAGTAGACTTATAGGACTTATTTTATGTAAAATGAGGTGCTAAATCCACTTTTGAAAACCACGATGTCCTATCTTTAACCGTTTAGGAGATCGAGTAAAATGGAAAATAATAGATATTTGAAAATGTGATATATAAACATTTTATTCGTTTGTACCTTTATCAACTCTTGAGAGTAGACTTATAAGACCTATTTTATGTAAAATGAGGTGCTAAATCCACTGGTGAAAACCGCGATGTCCTATCTTGAACCGTTTAGGAGATCAAGTAAAATGGAGAAAAATAGATATTTGATAATGTGATATATAAACATTTTGTTCGTTTGAACCTTTATCAACTCTTGAGAGTAGACTTATAAGACCTATTTTATGTAAAATGAGGTGCTAAATCCACTGGTGAAAACCGCGATGTCCTATCTTGAACCGTTTAGGAGATCAAGTAAAATGGAGAAAAATAGATATTTGATAATGTGATATATAAACATTTTGTTCGTTTGTACCTTTATCAACTCTTGAGAGTAGACTCATAAGACTTATTTTATGTAAAATGAGGTGCTTAATCCACTGGTGAAAACCGCGATGTCCTATCTTGAACCGTTTAGGAGATCAAGAAAAATGGAGAAAATTAGATATTTGAAAATGTGATATATAAACATTTTGTTCGTTTGTACCTTTATCAACTCTTGAGAGTAGACTTATAGGACATATTTTATGTAAAATGAGGTGCTAAATCCACTGGTGAAAACCGCGATGTCCTATCTTTGACCGTTTAGGAGATCGAATAAAATGGAGAATAATAGATATTTGAAAATGTGATACATAAACATTTTATTCGTTTGTTCCTTTATCAACTCTTGAAAGTAGACTTATAGGACTTATTTTATGTAAAATGAGGTGCTAAATCTACTGGTAAAAACCGCGATGTTGTATCTTTAACCGTTTAGGAGATCGAGTAAAATGGAAAATAATAGAGTTTTGAAAATGTGATATATAAACATTTTATACGTTTGTACCTTTATCAACTATTGAGAGTAGACTTCTAGGACTTATTTTATGTAAAATAAGGTGCTTAATCCACTGGTGAAAACCGCGATGTCCTATCTTTAACAGTTTAGGAGATCGAGTAAAATGGAGAATAATAGATATTTGAAAATGTGATATATAAACATTTTATCCGTTTGTACCTTTATCAACTCTTGAGAGTAGACTTATAGGACTTATTTTATGTAAAATGAGGTGCTAAATCCACTGGTGAAAATTGCGATGTCCTATCTTTAACCGTTTAGGAGATCGAGTAAAATGGAGAATAATAGATATTTGAAAATGTGATATATAAACATTTTATTCGTTTGTACCTTTATCAACTCTTGAGAGTCGACTTATAGGACTTTTTTTATGTAAAATGAGGTGCTTAATTCACTGGTGAAAACCGCGATGTTTTATCTTGAACCGTTTAGGAGATCGAGTAAAATGGAGAAAAATAGATATTTGAAAATGTGATATATAATCATTTTATTCGTTTTTACCTTTATCAACTCTTGAGAGTAGACTTATAAGACCTATTTTATGTAAAATAAGGTGCTAAATTCACTGGTGAAAACCGCGATGTCCTATCTTTAACCGTTTAGGAGATCGAGTAAAATGGAGAATAATAGATATTTGAAAATGTGATATATAAACATTTTATTTGTTTTTACCGTTATCAACTCTTGAGAGTAGACTTATAGGAATTATTTTATGTAAAATGAGGTGCTAAATCCACTGGTGAAAATTGCGATGTCCTATCTTTAACCGTTTAGGAGATCGAGTAAAATGGAGAATAATAGATATTTGAAAATGTGATATATAAACATTTTATTCGTTTATACCTTTATCAACTCTTGAGAGTAGACTTATAGGACTTATTTTATGTAAAATGAGGTGCTAAATCCACTGGTGAAAACCGCGATGTCCTATCTTTGACCGTTTAGGAGATCGAATAAAATGGAGAAAAATAGATATTTGAAAATGTGATACATAAACATTTTATTCGTTTGTACCTTTATCAACTCTTGAAAGTAGACTTATAGGACTTATTTTATGTAAAATGAGGTGCTAAATCTACTGGTAAAAACCGCGATGTTGTATCTTTAACCGTTTAGGAGATCGAGTAAAATGGAAAATAATAGATATTTGAAAATGTGATATATAAACATTTTATACGTTTGTACCTTTATCAACTCTTGAGAGTAGACTTCTAGGACTTATTTTATGTAAAATAAGGTGCTTAATCCACTGGTGAAAACCGCAATGTCCTATCTTTAACAGTTTAGGAGATCGAGTAAAATGGAGAATAATAGATATTTGAAAATGTTATATATAAACATTTTATCCGTTTGTACCTTTATCAGCTCTTGAGAGTAGACTTATAGGACTTATTTTATGTAAAATGAGGTGCTAAATCCACTGGTGAAAATTGCGATGTCCTATCTTTAACCGTTTAGGAGATCGAGTAAAATGGAGAATAATAGATATTTGAAAATGTGATATATAAACATTTTATTCGTTTGTACCTTTATCAACTCTTGAGAGTCGACTTATAGGACTTTTTTTATGTAAAATGAGGTGCTAAATCCACTGGTAAAAACCGCGATGTTTTATCTTGAACCGTTTAGGAGATCGAGTAAAATGGAGAAAAATAGATATTTGAAAATGTGATATATAATCATTTTATTCGTTTTTACCTTTATCAACTCTTGAGAGTAGACTTATAAGACCTATTTTATGTAAAATGAGGTGCTAAATTCACTGGTGAAAACCGCGATGTCCTATCTTTAACCGTTTAGGAGATCGAGTAAAATGGAGAATAATAGATATTTGAAAATGTGATATATAAACATTTTATTCGTTTTTACCGTTATCAACTCTTGAGAGTAGACTTATAGGACTTATTTTATGTAAAATGAGGTGCTAAATCCACTGGTGAAAATTGCGATGTCCTATCTTTAACCGTTTAGGAGATCGAGTAAAATGGAGAATAATAGATATTTGAAAATGTGATATATAAACATTTTATTCGTTTATACCTTTATCAACTCTAGAGAGTAGACTTATAGGACTTATTTTATGTAAAATGAGGTGCTAAATCCACTGGTGAAAACCGCCATGTCCTATCTTTAACCGATTAGGAGATCGAGTAAAATGGTTAATAAACGATATTTGAAAATGTGATATATTAACATTTTATTCGTTTGTATCTTAATCAACTCTTAAGAGTAGACTTATAGGAGTTATTTTATGTAAAAAGAGGTGCTAAATCCTCTGGTGAAAACCGCGATGTCCTATCTTTAACCGTTTAGGAGATCGAGTAAAATGGAGATTAATAGATATTTGAAAATGTGATATATAAACATTTTATTCGTTTGTACCTTTATCAACCCTTGAGAGTAGACTTATAGGAGTTATTTTATGTAAAATGAGGTGCTAAATCCTCTGGTGAAAACCACGATGTCCTATCTTTAACCGTTTAGGAGATCGAGTAAAATGGAGATTAATAGATATTTGAAAATGTGATATATAAACATTTTATTCGTTTGTACCTTTATCAACTCTTGAAAGTAGACTTATAGGACTTATTTTATGTAAAATGAGGTGCTAAATCTACTGGTAAAAACCGCGATGTTGTATCTTTAACCGTTTAGGAGATCGAGTAAAATGGATATTAATAGATATTTGATAATGTGATATATAAACATTTTGTTCGTTTGTACCTTTATCAACTCTTGAGAGTAGACTCATAAGACTTATTTTATGTAAAATGAGGTGCTTAATCCACTGGTGAAAACCGCGATGTCCTATCTTGAACCGTTTAGGAGATCAAGAAAAATGGAGAAAATTAGATATTTGAAAATGTGATATATAAACATTTTGTTCGTTTGTACCTTTATCAACTCTTGAGAGTAGACTTATAGGACATATTTTATGTAAAATGAGGTGCTAAATCCACTGGTGAAAACCGCGATGTCCTATCTTTGACCGTTTAGGAGATCGAATAAAATGGAGAATAATAGATATTTGAAAATGTGATACATAAACATTTTATTCGTTTGTTCCTTTATCAACTCTTGAAAGTAGACTTATAGGACTTATTTTATGTAAAATGAGGTGCTAAATCTACTGGTAAAAACCGCGATGTTGTATCTTTAACCGTTTAGGAGATCGAGTAAAATGGATATTAATAGATATTTGAAAATGTGATATATAAACGTATAATACCTTTGTACCTTTATCAACTCTTGACAGTAGACTTATAAGACTTTTTTATGTAAAATGAGGTGCTAAATCCACAAGTGAAAACCGCGATGTCCTATCTTTAACCGTTTAGGAGATCGAGTAAAATGGAGAATAATAGATATTTGAAAATGTGACATATAAACATTTTATTCGTTTGTTTCTTTATCAACTCTTGATAGTAGACTTATGGGACTTATTTTATGTAAAATGAGGTGCTAAATCCACTGGTGGAAACCGCGATGTCCTATCTTTAACCGTTTAGGAGATCAAGAAAAATGGAGAAAAATAGATATTTGAAAATGTGATATATAAACATTTTATTCGTTTGTACCTTTATCAACTCTTGAAAGTAGACTTATAGGACTTATTTTATGTAAAATGAGGTGCTAAATCTACTGGTAAAAACCGCGATGTTGTATCTTTAACCGTTTAGGAGATCGAGTAAAATGGAGATTAATAGATATTTGAAAATGTGATATATAAACATTTTATTCGTTTGTACCTTTTTCAACTCTTGAGAGTAGACTTATAGGAGTTACTTTATCTAAAATGAGGTGCTAAATCCTCTGGTGAAAACCGCGATGTCCTATCTTTAACCGTTTAAGAGATCGAGTAAAATGGAGAATAATAGGTGTTTGAAAATGTGATATATAAACATTTTATCCGTTTGTACCTTTATCAACTCTTGAGAGTAGACTTATAGGACTTATTTTATGTAAAATGAGGTGCTAAATCCACTGGTGAAAACCACGATGTCCTATCTTTAACCGTTTAGGAGATCGAGTAAAATGGAGAATAATAGATATTTGAAAATGTGATATATAAACATTTTATCCGTTTGTACCTTTATCAACTCTTGAGAGTAGACTTATAGGACTTATTTTATGTAAAATGAGGTGCTAAATCCACTGGTGAAAACCACGATGTCCTATCTTTAACCGTTTAGGAGATCGAGTAAAATGGAGAATAATAGATATTTGATAATGTGATATATAAACATTTTATCCGTTTGTACCTTTATCAACTCTTGAGAGTAGACTTATAGGACTTATTTTATGTAAAATGAGGTGCTAAATCTACTGGTAAAAACCGCGATGTCCTATCTTTAACCGTTTAGGAGATCGAGTAAAATGGAGAATAATAGATATTTAAAAATGTGATATATAAACATTTTATTCGTTTGTACTTTTATCAACTCTTGAGAGTAGACTTATGGGACTTATTTTATGTAAAATGAGGTGCTAAATCCACTGGTGGAAACCGGGATGTCCTATCTTTAACCGATTAGGAGATCGAGTAAATTGGATATTAATAGATATTTGAAAATGTGATATATAAACATTTTATTCGTTTGTAACTTTATCAACTCTTGAGAGTAGACTTATAGGACTTTTTTTATGTAAAATGAGGTGCTTAATTCACTGGTAACAACCGCGATGTTTTATCTTGAACCGTTTAGGAGATCGAGTAAAATGGAGAAAAATAGATATTTGAAAATGTGATATATAATCATTTTATTCGTTTTTACCTTTATCAACTCTTGAGAGTAGACTTATAAGACCTATTTTATGTAAAATAAGGTGCTAAATTCACTGGTGAAAACCGCGATGTCCTATCTTTAACCGTTTAGGAGATCGAGTAAAATGGATAATAATAGATATTTGAAAATGTGATATATAAACATTTTATTCGTTTTTACCGTTATCAACTCTTGAGAGTAGACTTATAGGACTTATTTTATGTAAAATGAGGTGCTAAATCCACTGGTGAAAATTGCGATGTCCTATCTTTAACCGTTTAGGAGATCGAGTAAAATGGAGAATAATAGATATTTGAAAATGTGATATATAAACATTTTATTCGTTTGTACCTTTATCAACTCTTGAGAGTCGACTTATAGGACTTTTTTTATGTAAAATGAGGTGCTTAATTCACTGGTGAAAACCGCGATGTTTTATCTTGAACCGTTTAGGAGATCGAGTAAAATGGAGAAAAATAGATATTTGAAAATGTGATATATAATCATTTTATTCGTTTTTACCTTTATCAACTCTTGAGAGTAGACTTATAAGACCTATTTTATGTAAAATAAGGTGCTAAATTCACTGGTGAAAACCGCGATGTCCTATCTTTAACCGTTTAGGAGATCGAGTAAAATGGAGAATAATAGATATTTGAAAATGTGATATATAAACATTTTATTTGTTTTTACCGTTATCAACTCTTGAGAGTAGACTTATAGGAATTATTTTATGTAAAATGAGGTGCTAAATCCACTGGTGAAAATTGCGATGTCCTATCTTTAACCGATTAGGAGATCGAGTAAAATGGAGAATAATAGATATTTGAAAATGTGATATATAAACATTTTATTCGTTTATACCTTTATCAACTCTTGAGAGTAGACTTATAGGACTTATTTTATGTAAAATGAGGTGCTAAATCCACTGGTGAAAACCGCGATGTCCTATCTTTGACCGTTTAGGAGATCGAATAAAATGGAGAAAAATAGATATTTGAAAATGTGATACATAAACATTTTATTCGTTTGTACCTTTATCAACTCTTGAAAGTAGACTTATAGGACTTATTTTATGTAAAATGAGGTGCTAAATCTACTGGTAAAAACCGCGACGTTGTATCTTTAACCGTTTAGGAGATCGAGTAAAATGGAAAATAATAGATATTTGAAAATGTGATATATAAACATTTTATACGTTTGTACTGTAACGAACCTGCATTTTGGCCACCGGAAAATGCATTCGTTAATATGAATTTATTACGAATTGCTCCTTCTGATTAATTACCTGATTATTTCCCGCTTTATAACATTTAATCTTCTGCATTATTTTAAGGTTAAGTGTTTGTTTTGATTCTGAATAATTATTAATTGGTTGACAATAGTCAACCACCCGTGCCGCATTTAAAAATCGATAATCGATTAAGAGTACTTCCGCAACCAGATATCACGATTGGAATTTGGTGATAAAAAGTACTAACATGTGCATTTTACACAAAAGTGCAGTTTACTGATTTGTTCTGTTGTTTTGTGACTTAACTGCAACTGCATTGTGATTACTATGTGTCCGCATTTATCAGAGTAAGTCACATTTATCTGATTTAATCGTAATTTCTGCATATTGAACATTGGAATGTGGTCAACCACGCCGCTTCCAAGTTCAACCCTGATTTTCTGAATATTACTGCACTTTACCCCCGCATCCGCATATATTTTCTGATGTGTGTTTCTGAGTCCTGATTCATTCGTATGAATCAACCCCGTGGATGAAGGGGTGAGTTATGTCGTCAACCGCATTTTATTTTACGTGAATCTGTCAATTTATTTTCTTTTCAATTCTGAATTATGTTATTTTCTTTTCTTTTATCCTGAATAATTAGCCAAGGCTAATTATTACAATTGCATGAATTACCCCCCGCTCTTTTGGTACTTCTAGTACCCCACCGCTGAATTCTGTAGTTTTTTGGGGTGTTTTTGACGTCATTATCTCTTCCGCGCGTACTCAGAATCCCTTCTCTGATTTCCGCATATAAAATCGGCTGCAAAGTGCCTAAAAATTCATTATTTTCTGACTGATAATTTTCCAGAGACAAAATCTGTGTCTCTCTGAAATCTGTTTCTGTCTGTCTGGCGTTCTGCGCATCTGTTCTGAAAATTATTAGTTCTGGTGATATTTAATTCTGAAGTGCACTTGTGTAGTATTTTTTGGGAGTTATTATTTAGTTTATTTCGAGTTATCACTCTTTGGTTTATTTCTTTCTGCTGTGCTACAATTTATTCAAGCGAGTGCTGTGAAATTGTGGTGACTCCGCTTATTTCCGCTTTTGTATTTCTGCATTATATTTCTACCGCATAGTGACTCTATTTAACGTACCTCCGCATATTTATTATTATTTTCTTTGTAAGTTGTTTCGAGTAAATTTTATTTTTTATTTCATAATGAGTGTTCATTTTTATTTCTTTTATTTTGATTTATCAGTTTAAATAAATCAACTTGAAATTCAATTTATTTCTGATTTCATTTTATTTCGGTACGTTTAATTAAATACGTTTATTTTGACCCCTGGATTAATTATTTCTTCACTGAGTTTTTACCCGCGGTACGGTTGGTATTTCACCTCAAAATACCTGGCGCTCGAGAAAACGGCTCGGGTCCGCGAAAGTACGCCACAGTACCTTTATCAACTCTTGAGAGTAGACTTCTAGGACTTATTTTATGTAAAATAAGGTGCTTAATCCACTGGTGAAAACCGCGATGTCCTATCTTTAACAGTTTAGGAGATCGAGTAAAATGGAGAATAATAGATATTTGAAAATGTTATATATAAACATTTTATCCGTTTGTACCTTTATCAGCTCTTGAGAGTAGACTTATAGGACTTATTTTATGTAAAATGAGGTGCTAAATCCACTGGTGAAAATTGCGATGTCCTATCTTTAACCGTTTAGGAGATCGAGTAAAATGGAGAATAATAGATATTTGAAAATGTGATATATAAACATTTTATTCGTTTGTACCTTTATCAACTCTTGAGAGTCGACTTATAGGACTTTTTTTATGTAAAATGAGGTGCTAAATCCACTGGTAAAAACCGCGATGTTTTATCTTGAACCGTTTAGGAGATCGAGTAAAATGGAGAAAAATAGATATTTGAAAATGTGATATATAATCATTTTATTCGTTTTTACCTTTATCAACTCTTGAGAGTAGACTTATAAGACCTATTTTATGTAAAATGAGGTGCTAAATTCACTGGTGAAAACCGCGATGTCCTATCTTTAACCGTTTAGGAGATCGAGTAAAATGGAGAATAATAGATATTTGAAAATGTGATATATAAACATTTTATTCGTTTTTACCGTTATCAACTCTTGAGAGTAGACTTATAGGACTTATTTTATGTAAAATGAGGTGCTAAATCCACTGGTGAAAATTGCGATGTCCTATCTTTAACCGTTTAGGAGATCGAGTAAAATGGAGAATAATAGATATTTGAAAATGTGATATATAAACATTTTATTCGTTTATACCTTTATCAACTCTTGAGAGTAGACTTATAGGACTTATTTTATGTAAAATGAGGTGCTAAATCCACTGGTGAAAACCGCCATGTCCTATCTTTAACCGATTAGGAGATCGAGTAAAATGGTTAATAAACGATATTTGAAAATGTGATATATTAACATTTTATTCGTTTGTATCTTAATCAACTCTTAAGAGTAGACTTATAGGAGTTATTTTATGTAAAAAGAGGTGCTAAATCCTCTGGTGAAAACCGCGATGTCCTATCTTTAACCGTTTAGGAGATCTAGTAAAATGGAGATTAATAGATATTTGAAAATGTGATATATAAACATTTTATTCGTTTGTACCTTTATCAACCCTTGAGAGTAGACTTATAGGAGTTATTTTATGTAAAATGAGGTGCTAAATCCTCTGGTGAAAACCACGATGTCCTATCTTTAACCGTTTAGGAGATCGAGTAAAATGGAGATTAATAGATATTTGAAAATGTGATATATAAACATTTTATTCGTTTGTACCTTTATCAACTCTTGAAAGTAGACTTATAGGACTTATTTTATGTAAAATGAGGTGCTAAATCTACTGGTAAAAACCGCGATGTTGTATCTTTAACCGTTTAGGAGATCGAGTAAAATGGATATTAATAGATATTTGAAAATGTGATATATAAACGTATAATACCTTTGTACCTTTATCAACTCTTGACAGTAGACTTATAAGACTTTTTTATGTAAAATGAGGTGCTAAATCCACAAGTGAAAACCGCGATGTCCTATCTTTAACCGTTTAGGAGATCGAGTAAAATGGAGAATAATAGATATTTGAAAATGTGACATATAAACATTTTATTCGTTTGTTTCTTTATCAACTCTTGATAGTAGACTTATGGGACTTATTTTATGTAAAATGAGGTGCTAAATCCACTGGTGGAAACCGCGATGTCCTATCTTTAACCGTTTAGGAGATCAAGAAAAATGGAGAAAAATAGATATTTGAAAATGTGATATATAAACATTTTATTCGTTTGTACCATTATCAACTCTTGAAAGTAGACTTATAGGACTTATTTTATGTAAAATGAGGTGCTAAATCTACTGGTAAAAACCGCGATGTTGTATCTTTAACCGTTTAGGAGATCGAGTAAAATGGAGATTAATAGATATTTGAAAATGTGATATATAAACATTTTATTCGTTTGTACCTTTTTCAACTCTTGAGAGTAGACTTATAGGAGTTACTTTATCTAAAATGAGGTGCTAAATCCTCTGGTGAAAACCGCGATGTCCTATCTTTAACCGTTTAGGAGATCGAGTAAAATGGAGAATAATAGGTGTTTGAAAATGTGATATATAAACATTTTATCCGTTTGTACCTTTATCAACTCTTGAGAGTAGACTTATAGGACTTATTTTATGTAAAATGAGGTGCTAAATCCACTGGTGAAAACCACGATGTCCTATCTTTAACCGTTTAGGAGATCGAGTAAAATGGAGAATAATAGATATTTGAAAATGTGATATATAAACATTTTATCCGTTTGTACCTTTATCAACTCTTGAGAGTAGACTTATAGGACTTATTTTATGTAAAATGAGGTGCTAAATCCACTGGTGAAAACCACGTTGTCCTATCTTTAACCGTTTAGGAGATCGAGTAAAATGGAGAATAATAGATATTTGATAATGTGATATATAAACATTTTATCCGTTTGTACCTTTATCAACTCTTGAGAGTAGACTTATAGGACTTATTTTATGTAAAATGAGGTGCTAAATCTACTGGTAAAAACCGCGATGTCCTATCTTTAACCGTTTAGGAGATCGAGTAAAATGGAGAATAATAGATATTTAAAAATGTGATATATAAACATTTTATTCGTTTGTACTTTTATCAACTCTTGAGAGTAGACTTATGGGACTTATTTTATGTAAAATGAGGTGCTAAATCCACTGGTGGAAACCGGGATGTCCTATCTTTAACCGATTAGGAGATCGAGTAAATTGGATATTAATAGATATTTGAAAATGTGATATATAAACATTTTATTCGTTTGTAACTTTATCAACTCTTGAGAGTAGACTTATAGGAGTTACTTTATGTAAAATGAGGTGCTAAATCCTCTGGTGAAAACCGCGATGTCCTATCTTTAACCGTTTAGGAGATCGAGTAAAATGGAGAATAATAGGTGTTTGAAAATGTGATATATAAACATTTTATACGTTTGTACCTTTATCAACTCTTGAGAGTAGACTTCTAGGACTTATTTTATGTAAAATGAGGTGCTAAATCCACTGGTGAAAATTGCGATGTCCTATCTTTAACCGTTTAGGAGATCGAGTAAAATGGAGAATAATAGATATTTGAAAATGTGATATATAAACATTTTATTCGTTTGTACCTTTATCAACTCTTGAGAGTCGACTTATAGGACTTTTTTTATGTAAAATGAGGTGCTAAATCCACTGGTAAAAACCGCGATGTTTTATCTTGAACCGTTTAGGAGATCGAGTAAAATGGAGAAAAATAGATATTTGAAAATGTGATATATAATCATTTATTCGTTTTTACCTTTATCAACTCTTGAGAGTAGACTTATAAGACCTATTTTATGTAAAATGAGGTGCTAAATTCACTGGTGAAAACCGCGATGTCCTATCTTTAACCGTTTAGGAGATCGAGTAAAATGGAGAATAATAGATATTTGAAAATGTGATATATAAACATTTTATTCGTTTTTACCGTTATCAACTCTTGAGAGTAGACTTATAGGACTTATTTTATGTAAAATGAGGTGCTAAATCCACTGGTGAAAATTGCGATGTCCTATCTTTAACCGTTTAGGAGATCGAGTAAAATGGAGAATAATAGATATTTGAAAATGTGATATATAAACATTTTATTCGTTTATACCTTTATCAACTCTTGAGAGTAGACTTATAGGACTTATTTTATGTAAAATGAGGTGCTAAATCCACTGGTGAAAACCGCCATGTCCTATCTTTAACCGATTAGGAGATCGAGTAAAATGGTTAATAAACGATATTTGAAAATGTGATATATTAACATTTTATTCGTTTGTATCTTAATCAACTCTTAAGAGTAGACTTATAGGAGTTATTTTATGTAAAAAGAGGTGCTAAATCCTCTGGTGAAAACCGCGATGTCCTATCTTTAACCGTTTAGGAGATCGAGTAAAATGGAGATTAATAGATATTTGAAAATGTGATATATAAACATTTTATTCGTTTGTACCTTTATCAACTCTTGAAAGTAGACTTATAGGACTTATTTTATGTAAAATGAGGTGCTAAATCTACTGGTAAAAACCGCGATGTTGTATCTTTAACCGTTTAGGAGATCGAGTAAAATGGATATTAATAGATATTTGAAAATGTGATATATAAACGTATAATACCTTTGTACCTTTATCAACTCTTGACAGTAGACTTATAAGACTTTTTTATGTAAAATGAGGTGCTAAATCCACGAGTGAAAACCGCGATGTCCTATCTTTAACCGTTTAGGAGATCGAGTAAAATGGAGAATAATAGATATTTGAAAATGTAACATATAAACATTTTATTCGTTTGTTTCTTTATCAACTCTTGATAGTAGACTTATGGGACTTATTTTATGTAAAATGAGGTGCTAAATCCACTGGTGGAAACCGCGATGTCCTATCTTTAACCGTTTAGGAGATCAAGAAAAATGGAGAAAAATAGATATTTGAAAATGTGATATATAAACATTTTATTCGTTTGTACCTTTATCAACTCTTGAAAGTAGACTTATAGGACTTATTTTATGTAAAATGAGGTGCTAAATCTACTGGTAAAAACCGCGATGTCCTATCTTTAACCGTTTAGGAGATCGAGTAAAATGGAGAATAATAGATATTTGAAAATGTGATATATAAACATTTTATTCGTTTGTACTTTTATCAACTCTTGAGAGTAGACTTATGGGACTTATTTTATGTAAAATGAGGTGCTAAATCCACTGGTGGAAACCGGGATGTCCTATCTTTAACCGATTAGGAGATCGAGTAAATTGGATATTAATAGATATTTGAAAATGTGATATATAAACATTTTATTCGTTTGTAACTTTATCAACTCTTGAGAGTAGACTTATAGGAGTTACTTTATGTAAAATGAGGTGCTAAATCCTCTGGTGAAAACCGCGATGTCCTATCTTTAACCGTTTAGGAGATCGAGTAAAATGGAGAATAATAGGTGTTTGAAAATGTGATATTTAAACATTTTATTCGTTTGTACCTTTATCAACTCTTGAGAGTAGACTTATAGGACTTATTTTATGTAAAATGAGGTGCTAAATCCACTGGTAATAAACGCCATGTCCTATCTTTAACCGTTTAGGAGATCGAGTAAAATGGTGAATAATTGATATTTGAAAATGTGATATATAAACATTTTATTCGTTTGTATCTTAATCAACTCTTGAGAGTAGACTTATAGGAGTTATTTTATGTAAAATGAGGTGCTAAATCCACTGAAGGAAACCGCGATGTCCTATCTTTAACCGTTTAGGAGATCGAGTAAAATGGATGTTAATAGATATTTGAAAATGTGATATATAAACATTTTATTCGTTTGTAACTTTATCAACTCTTGAGAGTAGACTAATAGGAGTTATTTTATGTAAAATAAGGTGCTAAATCCTCTGGTGAAAACCGCGATGTCCTATTTTTAACCGTTTAGGAGATCGAGTATAATGGAGAATAATAGATATTTGAAAATGTGATATATAAACATTTTATCCGTTTGTACCTTTATCAACACTTGAGAGTAGACTTATAGGACTTATTTTATGTAAAATGAGGTGCTAAATCCACTGGTGAAAACCACGATGTCCTATCTTTAACCGTTTAGGAGATCGAGTAAAATGGAGAATAATAGATATTTGATAATGTGATATATAAACATTTTGTTCGTTTGAACCTTTATCAACTCTTGAGAGTAGACTTATAAGACCTATTTTATGTAAAATGAGGTGCTAAATCCACTGGTGAAAACCGCGATGTCCTATCTTGAACCGTTTAGGAGATCAAGTAAAATGGAGAAAAATAGATATTTGATAATGTGATATATAAACATTTTGTTCGTTTGTACCTTTATCAACTCTTGAGAGTCGACTTATAGGACTTTTTTTATGTAAAATGAGGTGCTAAATCCACTGGTAAAAACCGCGATGTTTTATCTTGAACCGTTTAGGAGATCGAGTAAAATGGAGATTAATAGATATTTGAAAATGTGATATATAAACATTTTATTCGTTTGTACCTTTATCAACTCTTGAAAGTAGACTTATAGGACTTATTTTATGTAAAATGAGGTGCTAAATCTACTGGTAAAAACCGCGATGTTGTATCTTTAACCGTTTAGGAGATCGAGTAAAATGGATATTAATAGATATTTGAAAATGTGATATATAAACGTATAATACCTTTGTACCTTTATCAACTCTTGACAGTAGACTTATAAGACTTTTTTATGTAAAATGAGGTGCTAAATCCACAAGTGAAAACCGCAATGTCCTATCTTTAACCGTTTAGGAGATCGAGTAAAATGGAGAATAATAGATATTTGAAAATGTGATATATAAATATTTTATTCGTTTGTTTCTTTATCAACCCTTGAGAGTAGACTTATGGGACTTATTTTATGTAAAATGAGGTGCTAAATCCACTGGTGGAAACCGCGATGTCCTATCTTTAACCGTTTAGGAGATCAAGAAAAATGGAGAAAAATAGATATTTGAAAATGTGATATATAAACATTTTATACGTTTGTACCTTTATCAACTCTTGAAAGTAGACTTATAGGACTTATTTTATGTAAAATGAGGTGCTAAATCTACTGGTAAAAACCGCGATGTTGTATCTTTAACCGTTTAGGAGATCGAGTAAAATGGAGAATAATAGATATTTGAAAATGTGATATATAAACATTTTATTCGTTTGTTTCTTTATCAACCCTTGAGAGTAGACTTATGGGACTTATTTTATGTAAAATGAGGTGCTAAATCCACTGGTGGAAACCGCGATGTCCTATCTTTAACCGTTTAGGAGATCAAGAAAAATGGAGAAAAATAGATATTTGAAAATGTGATATATAAACATTTTATTCGTTTGTAACTTTATCAACTCTTGAGAGTAGACTTATAGGAGTTACTTTATCTAAAATGAGGTGCTAAATCCTCTGGTGAAAACCGCGATGTCCTATCTTTAACCGTTTAGGAGATCGAGTAAAATGGAGAATAATAGGTGTTTGAAAATGTGATATTTAAACATTTTATTCGTTTGTACCTTTATCAACTCTTGAGAGTAGACTTATAGGACTTATTTTATGTAAAATGAGGTGCTAAATCCACTGGTAATAAACGCCATGTCCTATCTTTAACCGTTTAGGAGATCGAGTTAAATGGTGAATAATTGATATTTGAAAATGTGATATATAAACATTTTATTCGTTTGTTTCTTTATCAACCCTTGAGAGTAGACTTATGGGACTTATTTTATGTAAAATGAGGTGCTAAATCCTCTGGTGAAAACCGCGATGTCCTATTTTTAACCGTTTAGGAGATCGAGTATAATGGAGAATAATAGATATTTGAAAATGTGATATATAAACGAATAATACGTTTGTACCTATATCAACTCTTGTCAGTAGACTTATAAGACTTTTTTTATGTAAAATGAGGTGCTAAATCCACTGCCGAAAACCGCGATGTCCTATCTTTAACCGTTTAGGAGATCGAGTAAAATGGATGTTAATAGATATTTGAAAATGTGATATATAAACATTTTATACGTTTGTACCTTTATCAACTCTTGAGAGTAGACTTATAGGAGATATTTTATGTAAAATAAGGTGCTAAATCCTCTGGTGAAAACCGCGATGTCCTATTTTTAACCGTTTAGGAGATCGAGTAAAATGGAGAATAATAGATATTTGAAAATGTGATATATAAACGTATAATACGTTTGTACCTTTATCAACTCTTGACAGTAGACTTATAAGACTTTTTTTATGTAAAATGAGGTGCTAAATCCACTGCCGCAAACCGCGATGTCCTATCTTTAACCGTTTAGAAGATCGAGTAAAATGGAGAATAATTGATATTTGAAAATGTGATATATAAACATTTTATCCGTTTGTACCTTTATCAACTCTTGAGAGTAGACTTATAGGACTTATTTTATGTAAAATGAGGTGCTAAATCCACTTTTGAAAACCACGATGTCCTATCTTTAACCGTTTAGGAGATCGAGTAAAATGGAGAATAATAGATATTTGAAAATGTGATATATAAACATTTTATTCGTTTGTACCTTTATCAACTCTTGAGAGTAGACTTATAAGACCTATTTTATGTAAAATGAGGTGCTAAATCCACTGGTGAAAACCGCGATGTCCTATCTTGAACCGTTTAGGAGATCAAGTAAAATGGAGAAAAATAGATATTTGATAATGTGATATATAAACATTTTGTTCGTTTGAACCTTTATCAACTCTTGAGAGTAGACTTATAAGACCTATTTTATGTAAAATGAGGTGCTAAATCCACTGGTGAAAACCGCGATGTCCTATCTTGAACCGTTTAGGAGATCAAGTAAAATGGAGAAAAATAGATATTTGATAATGTGATATATAAACATTTTGTTCGTTTGTACCTTTATCAACTCTTGAGAGTAGACTCATAAGACTTATTTTATGTAAAATGAGGTGCTTAATCCACTGGTGAAAACCGCGATGTCCTATCTTGAACCGTTTAGGAGATCAAGAAAAATGGAGAAAATTAGATATTTGAAAATGTGATATATAAACATTTTGTTCGTTTGTACCTTTATCAACTCTTGAGAGTAGACTTATAGGACATATTTTATGTAAAATGAGGTGCTAAATCCACTGGTGAAAACCGCGATGTCCTATCTTTGACCGTTTAGGAGATCGAATAAAATGGAGAATAATAGATATTTGAAAATGTGATACATAAACATTTTATTCGTTTGTTCCTTTATCAACTCTTGAAAGTAGACTTATAGGACTTATTTTATGTAAAATGAGGTGCTAAATCTACTGGTAAAAACCGCGATGTTGTATCTTTAACCGTTTAGGAGATCGAGTAAAATGGAAAATAATAGAGTTTTGAAAATGTGATATATAAACATTTTATACGTTTGTACCTTTATCAACTCTTGAGAGTAGACTTCTAGGACTTATTTTATGTAAAATAAGGTGCTTAATCCACTGGTGAAAACCGCGATGTCCTATCTTTAACAGTTTAGGAGATCGAGTAAAATGGAGAATAATAGATATTTGAAAATGTGATATATAAACATTTTATCCGTTTGTACCTTTATCAACTCTTGAGAGTAGACTTGTAGGACTTATTTTATGTAAAATGAGGTGCTAAATCCACTGGTGAAAATTGCGATGTCCTATCTTTAACCGTTTAGGAGATCGAGTAAAATGGAGAATAATAGATATTTGAAAATGTGATATATAAACATTTTATTCGTTTGTACCTTTATCAACTCTTGAGAGTCGACTTATAGGACTTTTTTTATGTAAAATGAGGTGCTTAATTCACTGGTGAAAACCGCGATGTTTTATCTTGAACCGTTTAGGAGATCGAGTAAAATGGAGAAAAATAGATATTTGAAAATGTGATATATAATCATTTTATTCGTTTTTACCTTTATCAACTCTTGAGAGTAGACTTATAAGACCTATTTTATGTAAAATAAGGTGCTAAATTCACTGGTGAAAACCGCGATGTCCTATCTTTAACCGTTTAGGAGATCGAGTTAAATGGTGAATAATTGATATTTGAAAATGTGATATATAAACATTTTATTCGTTTGTTTCTTTATCAACCCTTGAGAGTAGACTTATGGGACTTATTTTATGTAAAATGAGGTGCTAAATCCTCTGGTGAAAACCGCGATGTCCTATTTTTAACCGTTTAGGAGATCGAGTATAATGGAGAATAATAGATATTTGAAAATGTGATATATAAACGAATAATACGTTTGTACCTATATCAACTCTTGTCAGTAGACTTATAAGACTTTTTTTATGTAAAATGAGGTGCTAAATCCACTGCCGAAAACCGCGATGTCCTATCTTTAACCGTTTAGGAGATCGAGTAAAATGGATGTTAATAGATATTTGAAAATGTGATATATAAACATTTTATACGTTTGTACCTTTATCAACTCTTGAGAGTAGACTTATAGGAGATATTTTATGTAAAATAAGGTGCTAAATCCTCTGGTGAAAACCGCGATGTCCTATTTTTAACCGTTTAGGAGATCGAGTAAAATGGAGAATAATAGATATTTGAAAATGTGATATATAAACGTATAATACGTTTGTACCTTTATCAACTCTTGACAGTAGACTTATAAGACTTTTTTTATGTAAAATGAGGTGCTAAATCCACTGCCGCAAACCGCGATGTCCTATCTTTAACCGTTTAGAAGATCGAGTAAAATGGAGAATAATTGATATTTGAAAATGTGATATATAAACATTTTATCCGTTTGTACCTTTATCAACTCTTGAGAGTAGACTTATAGGACTTATTTTATGTAAAATGAGGTGCTAAATCCACTTTTGAAAACCACGATGTCCTATCTTTAACCGTTTAGGAGATCGAGTAAAATGGAGAATAATAGATATTTGAAAATGTGATATATAAACATTTTATTCGTTTGTACCTTTATCAACTCTTGAGAGTAGACTTATAAGACCTATTTTATGTAAAATGAGGTGCTAAATCCACTGGTGAAAACCGCGATGTCCTATCTTGAACCGTTTAGGAGATCAAGTAAAATGGAGAAAAATAGATATTTGATAATGTGATATATAAACATTTTGTTCGTTTGAACCTTTATCAACTCTTGAGAGTAGACTTATAAGACCTATTTTATGTAAAATGAGGTGCTAAATCCACTGGTGAAAACCGCGATGTCCTATCTTGAACCGTTTAGGAGATCAAGTAAAATGGAGAAAAATAGATATTTGATAATGTGATATATAAACATTTTGTTCGTTTGTACCTTTATCAACTCTTGAGAGTAGACTCATAAGACTTATTTTATGTAAAATGAGGTGCTTAATCCACTGGTGAAAACCGCGATGTCCTATCTTGAACCGTTTAGGAGATCAAGAAAAATGGAGAAAATTAGATATTTGAAAATGTGATATATAAACATTTTGTTCGTTTGTACCTTTATCAACTCTTGAGAGTAGACTTATAGGACATATTCTATGTAAAATGAGGTGCTAAATCCACTGGTGAAAACCGCGATGTCCTATCTTTGACCGTTTAGGAGATCGAATAAAATGGAGAATAATAGATATTTGAAAATGTGATACATAAACATTTTATTCGTTTGTTCCTTTATCAACTCTTGAAAGTAGACTTATAGGACTTATTTTATGTAAAATGAGGTGCTAAATCTACTGGTAAAAACCGCGATGTTGTATCTTTAACCGTTTAGGAGATCGAGTAAAATGGAAAATAATAGAGTTTTGAAAATGTGATATATAAACATTTTATACGTTTGTACCTTTATCAACTCTTGAGAGTAGACTTCTAGGACTTATTTTATGTAAAATAAGGTGCTTAATCCACTGGTGAAAACCGCGATGTCCTATCTTTAACAGTTTAGGAGATCGAGTAAAATGGAGAATAATAGATATTTGAAAATGTGATATATAAACATTTTATCCGTTTGTACCTTTATCAACTCTTGAGAGTAGACTTGTAGGACTTATTTTATGTAAAATGAGGTGCTAAATCCACTGGTGAAAATTGCGATGTCCTATCTTTAACCGTTTAGGAGATCGAGTAAAATGGAGAATAATAGATATTTGAAAATGTGATATATAAACATTTTATTCGTTTGTACCTTTATCAACTCTTGAGAGTCGACTTATAGGACTTTTTTTATGTAAAATGAGGTGCTTAATTCACTGGTGAAAACCGCGATGTTTTATCTTGAACCGTTTAGGAGATCGAGTAAAATGGAGAAAAATAGATATTTGAAAATGTGATATATAATCATTTTATTCGTTTTTACCTTTATCAACTCTTGAGAGTAGACTTATAAGACCTATTTTATGTAAAATAAGGTGCTAAATTCACTGGTGAAAACCGCGATGTCCTATCTTTAACCGTTTAGGAGATCGAGTAAAATGGAGAATAATAGATATTTGAAAATGTGATATATAAACATTTTATTTGTTTTTACCGTTATCAACTCTTGAGAGTAGACTTATAGGAATTATTTTATGTAAAATGAGGTGCTAAATCCACTGGTGAAAATTGCGATGTCCTATCTTTAACCGTTTAGGAGATCGAGTAAAATGGAGAATAATAGATATTTGAAAATGTGATATATAAACATTTTATTCGTTTATACCTTTATCAACTCTTGAGAGTAGACTTATAGGACTTATTTTATGTAAAATGAGGTGCTAAATCCACTGGTGAAAATTGCGATGTCCTATCTTTAACCGTTTAGGAGATCGAGTAAAATGGAGAATAATAGATATTTGAAAATGTGATATATAAACATTTTATTCGTTTATACCTTTATCAACTCTTGAGAGTAGACTTATAGGACTTATTTTATGTAAAATGAGGTGCTAAATCCACTGGTGAAAACCGCGATGTCCTATCTTTGACCGTTTAGGAGATCGAATAAAATGGAGAAAAATAGATATTTGAAAATGTGATACATAAACATTTTATTCGTTTGTACCTTTATCAACTCTTGAAAGTAGACTTATAGGACTTATTTTATGTAAAATGAGGTGCTAAATCTACTGGTAAAAACCGCGATGTTGTATCTTTAACCGTTTAGGAGATCGAGTAAAATGGAAAATAATAGATATTTGAAAATGTGATATATAAACATTTTATACGTTTGTACCTTTATCAACTCTTGAGAGTAGACTTCTAGGACTTATTTTATGTAAAATAAGGTGCTTAATCCACTGGTGAAAACCGCGATGTCCTATCTTTAACAGTTTAGGAGATCGAGTAAAATGGAGAATAATAGATATTTGAAAATGTTATATATAAACATTTTATCCGTTTGTACCTTTATCAGCTCTTGAGAGTAGACTTATAGGACTTATTTTATGTAAAATGAGGTGCTAAATCCACTGGTGAAAATTGCGATGTCCTATCTTTAACCGTTTAGGAGATCGAGTAAAATGGAGAATAATAGATATTTGAAAATGTGATATATAAACATTTTATTCGTTTGTACCTTTATCAACTCTTGAGAGTCAACTTATAGGACTTTTTTTATGTAAAATGAGGTGCTAAATCCACTGGTAAAAACCGCGATGTTTTATCTTGAACCGTTTACGAGATCGAGTAAAATGGAGAAAAATAGATATTTGAAAATGTGATATATAATCATTTTATTCGTTTTTACCTTTATCAACTCTTGAGAGTAGACTTATAAGACCTATTTTATGTAAAATGAGGTGCTAAATTCACTGGTGAAAACCGCGATGTCCTATCTTTAACCGTTTAGGAGATCGAGTAAAATGGAGAATAATAGATATTTGAAAATGTGATATATAAACATTTTATTCGTTTTTACCGTTATCAACTCTTGAGAGTAGACTTATAGGACTTATTTTATGTAAAATGAGGTGCTAAATCCACTGGTGAAAATTGCGATGTCCTATCTTTAACCGTTTAGGAGATCGAGTAAAATGGAGAATAATAGATATTTGAAAATGTGATATATAAACATTTTATTCGTTTATACCTTTATCAACTCTTGAGAGTAGACTTATAGGACTTATTTTATGTAAAATGAGGTGCTAAATCCACTGGTGAAAACCGCCATGTCCTATCTTTAACCGATTAGGAGATCGAGTAAAATGGTTAATAAACGATATTTGAAAATGTGATATATTAACATTTTATTCGTTTGTATCTTAATCAACTCTTAAGAGTAGACTTATAGGAGTTATTTTATGTAAAAAGAGGTGCTAAATCCTCTGGTGAAAACCGCGATGTCCTATCTTTAACCGTTTAGGAGATCGAGTAAAATGGAGATTAATAGATATTTGAAAATGTGATATATAAACATTTTATTCGTTTGTACCTTTATCAACCCTTGAGAGTAGACTTATAGGAGTTATTTTATGTAAAATGAGGTGCTAAATCCTCTGGTGAAAACCACGATGTCCTATCTTTAACCGTTTAGGAGATCGAGTAAAATGGAGATTAATAGATATTTGAAAATGTGATATATAAACATTTTATTCGTTTGTACCTTTATCAACTCTTGAAAGTAGACTTATAGGACTTATTTTATGTAAAATGAGGTGCTAAATCTACTGGTAAAAACCGCGATGTTGTATCTTTAACCGTTTAGGAGATCGAGTAAAATGGATATTAATAGATATTTGATAATGTGATATATAAACATTTTGTTCGTTTGTACCTTTATCAACTCTTGAGAGTAGACTCATAAGACTTATTTTATGTAAAATGAGGTGCTTAATCCACTGGTGAAAACCGCGATGTCCTATCTTGAACCGTTTAGGAGATCAAGAAAAATGGAGAAAATTAGATATTTGAAAATGTGATATATAAACATTTTGTTCGTTTGTACCTTTATCAACTCTTGAGAGTAGACTTATAGGACATATTTTATGTAAAATGAGGTGCTAAATCCACTGGTGAAAACCGCGATGTCCTATCTTTGACCGTTTAGGAGATCGAATAAAATGGAGAATAATAGATATTTGAAAATGTGATACATAAACATTTTATTCGTTTGTTCCTTTATCAACTCTTGAAAGTAGACTTATAGGACTTATTTTATGTAAAATGAGGTGCTAAATCTACTGGTAAAAACCGCGATGTTGTATCTTTAACCGTTTAGGAGATCGAGTAAAATGGAAAATAATAGAGTTTTGAAAATGTGATATATAAACATTTTATACGTTTGTACCTTTATCAACTCTTGAGAGTAGACTTCTAGGACTTATTTTATGTAAAATAAGGTGCTTAATCCACTGGTGAAAACCGCGATGTCCTATCTTTAACAGTTTAGGAGATCGAGTAAAATGGAGAATAATAGATATTTGAAAATGTGATATATAAACATTTTATCCGTTTGTACCTTTATCAACTCTTGAGAGTAGACTTATAGGACTTATTTTATGTAAAATGAGGTGCTAAATCCACTGGTGAAAATTGCGATGTCCTATCTTTAACCGTTTAGGAGATCGAGTAAAATGGAGAATAATAGATATTTGAAAATGTGATATATAAACATTTTATTCGTTTGTACCTTTATCAACTCTTGAGAGTCGACTTATAGGACTTTTTTTATGTAAAATGAGGTGCTTAATTCACTGGTGAAAACCGCGATGTTTTATCTTGAACCGTTTAGGAGATCGAGTAAAATGGAGAAAAATAGATATTTGAAAATGTGATATATAATCATTTTATTCGTTTTTACCTTTATCAACTCTTGAGAGTAGACTTATAAGACCTATTTTATGTAAAATGAGGTGCTAAATCCACTGGTGAAAATTGCGATGTCCTATCTTTAACCGTTTAGGAGATCGAGTAAAATGGAGAATAATAGATATTTGAAAATGTGATATATAAACATTTTATTCGTTTATACCTTTATCAACTCTTGAGAGTAGACTTATAGGACTTATTTTATGTAAAATGAGGTGCTAAATCCACTGGTGAAAACCGCGATGTCCTATCTTTGACCGTTTAGGAGATCGAATAAAATGGAGAAAAATAGATATTTGAAAATGTGATACATAAACATTTTATTCGTTTGTACCTTTATCAACTCTTGAAAGTAGACTTATAGGACTTATTTTATGTAAAATGAGGTGCTAAATCTACTGGTAAAAACCGCGATGTTGTATCTTTAACCGTTTAGGAGATCGAGTAAAATGGAAAATAATAGATATTTGAAAATGTGATATATAAACATTTTATACGTTTGTACCTTTATCAACTCTTGAGAGTAGACTTATAGGACTTATTTTATGTAAAATGAGGTGCTAAATCCACTGGTGAAAATTGCGATGTCCTATCTTTAACCGTTTAGGAGATCGAGTAAAATGGAGAATAATAGATATTTGAAAATGTGATATATAAACATTTTATTCGTTTTTACCGTTATCAACTCTTGAGAGTAGACTTATAGGACTTATTTTATGTAAAATGAGGTGCTAAATCCACTGGTGAAAATTGCGATGTCCTATCTTTAACCGTTTAGGAGATCGAGTAAAATGGAGAATAATAGATATTTGAAAATGTGATATATAAACATTTTATTCGTTTATACCTTTATCAACTCTTGAGAGTAGACTTATAGGACTTATTTTATGTAAAATGAGGTGCTAAATCCACTGGTGAAAACCGCCATGTCCTATCTTTAACCGATTAGGAGATCGAGTAAAATGGTTAATAAACGATATTTGAAAATGTGATATATTAACATTTTATTCGTTTGTATCTTAATCAACTCTTAAGAGTAGACTTATAGGAGTTATTTTATGTAAAAAGAGGTGCTAAATCCTCTGGTGAAAACCGCGATGTCCTATCTTTAACCGTTTAGGAGATCGAGTAAAATGGAGATTAATAGATATTTGAAAATGTGATATATAAACATTTTATTCGTTTGTACCTTTATCAACCCTTGAGAGTAGACTTATAGGAGTTATTTTATGTAAAATGAGGTGCTAAATCCTCTGGTGAAAACCACGATGTCCTATCTTTAACCGTTTAGGAGATCGAGTAAAATGGAGATTAATAGATATTTGAAAATGTGATATATAAACATTTTATTCGTTTGTACCTTTATCAACTCTTGAAAGTAGACTTATAGGACTTATTTTATGTAAAATGAGGTGCTAAATCTACTGGTAAAAACCGCGATGTTGTATCTTTAACCGTTTAGGAGATCGAGTAAAATGGATATTAATAGATATTTGAAAATGTGATATATAAACGTATAATACCTTTGTACCTTTATCAACTCTTGACAGTAGACTTATAAGACTTTTTTATGTAAAATGAGGTGCTAAATCCACAAGTGAAAACCGCGATGTCCTATCTTTAACCGTTTAGGAGATCGAGTAAAATGGAGAATAATAGATATTTGAAAATGTGACATATAAACATTTTATTCGTTTGTTTCTTTATCAACTCTTGATAGTAGACTTATGGGACTTATTTTATGTAAAATGAGGTGCTAAATCCACTGGTGGAAACCGCGATGTCCTATCTTTAACCGTTTAAGAGATCAAGAAAAATGGAGAAAAATAGATATTTGAAAATGTGATATATAAACATTTTATTCGTTTGTACCTTTATCAACTCTTGAAAGTAGACTTATAGGACTTATTTTATGTAAAATGAGGTGCTAAATCTACTGGTAAAAACCGCGATGTTGTATCTTTAACCGTTTAGGAGATCGAGTAAAATGGAGATTAATAGATATTTGAAAATGTGATATATAAACATTTTATTCGTTTGTACCTTTTTCAACTCTTGAGAGTAGACTTATAGGAGTTACTTTATCTAAAATGAGGTGCTAAATCCTCTGGTGAAAACCGCGATGTCCTATCTTTAACCGTTTAGGAGATCGAGTAAAATGGAGAATAATAGGTGTTTGAAAATGTGATATATAAACATTTTATCGGTTTGTACCTTTATCAACTCTTGAGAGTAGACTTATAGGACTTATTTTATGTAAAATGAGGTGCTAAATCCACTGGTGAAAACCACGATGTCCTATCTTTAACCGTTTAGGAGATCGAGTAAAATGGAGAATAATAGATATTTGAAAATGTGATATATAAACATTTTATCCGTTTGTACCTTTATCAACTCTTGAGAGTAGACTTATAGGACTTATTTTATGTAAAATGAGGTGCTAAATCCACTGGTGAAAACCACGATGTCCTATCTTTAACCGTTTAGGAGATCGAGTAAAATGGAGAATAATAGATATTTGATAATGTGATATATAAACATTTTATCCGTTTGTACCTTTATCAACTCTTGAGAGTAGACTTATAGGACTTATTTTATGTAAAATGAGGTGCTAAATCTACTGGTAAAAACCGCGATGTCCTATCTTTAACCGTTTAGGAGATCGAGTAAAATGGAGAATAATAGATATTTAAAAATGTGATATATAAACATTTTATTCGTTTGTACTTTTATCAACTCTTGAGAGTAGACTTATGGGACTTATTTTATGTAAAATGAGGTGCTAAATCCACTGGTGGAAACCGGGATGTCCTATCTTTAACCGATTAGGAGATCGAGTAAATTGGATATTAATAGATATTTGAAAATGTGATATATAAACATTTTATTCGTTTGTAACTTTATCAACTCTTGAGAGTAGACTTATAGGACTTTTTTTATGTAAAATGAGGTGCTTAATTCACTGGTGAAAACCGCGATGTTTTATCTTGAACCGTTTAGGAGATCGAGTAAAATGGAGAAAAATAGATATTTGAAAATGTGATATATAATCATTTTATTCGTTTTTACCTTTATCAACTCTTGAGAGTAGACTTATAAGACCTATTTTATGTAAAATAAGGTGCTAAATTCACTGGTGAAAACCGCGATGTCCTATCTTTAACCGTTTAGGAGATCGAGTAAAATGGATAATAATAGATATTTGAAAATGTGATATATAAACATTTTATTCGTTTTTACCGTTATCAACTCTTGAGAGTAGACTTATAGGACTTATTTTATGTAAAATGAGGTGCTAAATCCACTGGTGAAAATTGCGATGTCCTATCTTTAACCGTTTAGGAGATCGAGTAAAATGGAGAATAATAGATATTTGAAAATGTGATATATAAACATTTTATTCGTTTGTACCTTTATCAACTCTTGAGAGTCGACTTATAGGACTTTTTTTATGTAAAATGAGGTGCTTAATTCACTGGTGAAAACCGCGATGTTTTATCTTGAACCGTTTAGGAGATCGAGTAAAATGGAGAAAAATAGATATTTGAAAATGTGATATATAATCATTTTATTCGTTTTTACCTTTATCAACTCTTGAGAGTAGACTTATAAGACCTATTTTATGTAAAATAAGGTGCTAAATTCACTGGTGAAAACCGCGATGTCCTATCTTTAACCGTTTAGGAGATCGAGTAAAATGGAGAATAATAGATATTTGAAAATGTGATATATAAACATTTTATTTGTTTTTACCGTTATCAACTCTTGAGAGTAGACTTATAGGAATTATTTTATGTAAAATGAGGTGCTAAATCCACTGGTGAAAATTGCGATGTCCTATCTTTAACCGATTAGGAGATCGAGTAAAATGGAGAATAATAGATATTTGAAAATGTGATATATAAACATTTTATTCGTTTATACCTTTATCAACTCTTGAGAGTAGACTTATAGGACTTATTTTATGTAAAATGAGGTGCTAAATCCACTGGTGAAAACCGCGATGTCCTATCTTTGACCGTTTAGGAGATCGAATAAAATGGAGAAAAATAGATATTTGAAAATGTGATACATAAACATTTTATTCGTTTGTACCTTTATCAACTCTTGAAAGTAGACTTATAGGACTTATTTTATGTAAAATGAGGTGCTAAATCTACTGGTAAAAACCGCGATGTTGTATCTTTAACCGTTTAGGAGATCGAGTAAAATGGAAAATAATAGATATTTGAAAATGTGATATATAAACATTTTATACGTTTGTACCTTTATCAACTCTTGAGAGTAGACTTCTAGGACTTATTTTATGTAAAATAAGGTGCTTAATCCACTGGTGAAAACCGCGATGTCCTATCTTTAACAGTTTAGGAGATCGAGTAAAATGGAGAATAATAGATATTTGAAAATGTTATATATAAACATTTTATCCGTTTGTACCTTTATCAGCTCTTGAGAGTAGACTTATAGGACTTATTTTATGTAAAATGAGGTGCTAAATCCACTGGTGAAAATTGCGATGTCCTATCTTTAACCGTTTAGGAGATCGAGTAAAATGGAGAATAATAGATATTTGAAAATGTGATATATAAACATTTTATTCGTTTGTACCTTTATCAACTCTTGAGAGTCGACTTATAGGACTTTTTTTATGTAAAATGAGGTGCTAAATCCACTGGTAAAAACCGCGATGTTTTATCTTGAACCGTTTAGGAGATCGAGTAAAATGGAGAAAAATAGATATTTGAAAATGTGATATATAATCATTTTATTCGTTTTTACCTTTATCAACTCTTGAGAGTAGACTTATAAGACCTATTTTATGTAAAATGAGGTGCTAAATTCACTGGTGAAAACCGCGATGTCCTATCTTTAACCGTTTAGGAGATCGAGTAAAATGGAGAATAATAGATATTTGAAAATGTGATATATAAACATTTTATTCGTTTTTACCGTTATCAACTCTTGAGAGTAGACTTATAGGACTTATTTTATGTAAAATGAGGTGCTAAATCCACTGGTGAAAATTGCGATGTCCTATCTTTAACCGTTTAGGAGATCGAGTAAAATGGAGAATAATAGATATTTGAAAATGTGATATATAAACATTTTATTCGTTTATACCTTTATCAACTCTTGAGAGTAGACTTATAGGACTTATTTTATGTAAAATGAGGTGCTAAATCCACTGGTGAAAACCGCCATGTCCTATCTTTAACCGATTAGGAGATCGAGTAAAATGGTTAATAAACGATATTTGAAAATGTGATATATTAACATTTTATTCGTTTGTATCTTAATCAACTCTTAAGAGTAGACTTATAGGAGTTATTTTATGTAAAAAGAGGTGCTAAATCCTCTGGTGAAAACCGCGATGTCCTATCTTTAACCGTTTAGGAGATCGAGTAAAATGGAGATTAATAGATATTTGAAAATGTGATATATAAACATTTTATTCGTTTGTACCTTTATCAACCCTTGAGAGTAGACTTATAGGAGTTATTTTATGTAAAATGAGGTGCTAAATCCTCTGGTGAAAACCACGATGTCCTATCTTTAACCGTTTAGGAGATCGAGTAAAATGGAGATTAATAGATATTTGAAAATGTGATATATAAACATTTTATTCGTTTGTACCTTTATCAACTCTTGAAAGTAGACTTATAGGACTTATTTTATGTAAAATGAGGTGCTAAATCTACTGGTAAAAACCGCGATGTTGTATCTTTAACCGTTTAGGAGATCGAGTAAAATGGATATTAATAGATATTTGAAAATGTGATATATAAACGTATAATACCTTTGTACCTTTATCAACTCTTGACAGTAGACTTATAAGACTTTTTTATGTAAAATGAGGTGCTAAATCCACAAGTGAAAACCGCGATGTCCTATCTTTAACCGTTTAGGAGATCGAGTAAAATGGAGAATAATAGATATTTGAAAATGTGACATATAAACATTTTATTCGTTTGTTTCTTTATCAACTCTTGATAGTAGACTTATGGGACTTATTTTATGTAAAATGAGGTGCTAAATCCACTGGTGGAAACCGCGATGTCCTATCTTTAACCGTTTAGGAGATCAAGAAAAATGGAGAAAAATAGATATTTGAAAATGTGATATATAAACATTTTATTCGTTTGTACCATTATCAACTCTTGAAAGTAGACTTATAGGACTTATTTTATGTAAAATGAGGTGCTAAATCTACTGGTAAAAACCGCGATGTTGTATCTTTAACCGTTTAGGAGATCGAGTAAAATGGAGATTAATAGATATTTGAAAATGTGATATATAAACATTTTATTCGTTTGTACCTTTTTCAACTCTTGAGAGTAGACTTATAGGAGTTACTTTATCTAAAATGAGGTGCTAAATCCTCTGGTGAAAACCGCGATGTCCTATCTTTAACCGTTTAGGAGATCGAGTAAAATGGAGAATAATAGGTGTTTGAAAATGTGATATATAAACATTTTATCCGTTTGTACCTTTATCAACTCTTGAGAGTAGACTTATAGGACTTATTTTATGTAAAATGAGGTGCTAAATCCACTGGTGAAAACCACGATGTCCTATCTTTAACCGTTTAGGAGATCGAGTAAAATGGAGAATAATAGATATTTGAAAATGTGATATATAAACATTTTATCCGTTTGTACCTTTATCAACTCTTGAGAGTAGACTTATAGGACTTATTTTATGTAAAATGAGGTGCTAAATCCACTGGTGAAAACCACGATGTCCTATCTTTAACCGTTTAGGAGATCGAGTAAAATGGAGAATAATAGATATTTGATAATGTGATATATAAACATTTTATCCGTTTGTACCTTTATCAACTCTTGAGAGTAGACTTATAGGACTTATTTTATGTAAAATGAGGTGCTAAATCTACTGGTAAAAACCGCGATGTCCTATCTTTAACCGTTTAGGAGATCGAGTAAAATGGAGAATAATAGATATTTAAAAATGTGATATATAAACATTTTATTCGTTTGTACTTTTATCAACTCTTGAGAGTAGACTTATGGGACTTATTTTATGTAAAATGAGGTGCTAAATCCACTGGTGGAAACCGGGATGTCCTATCTTTAACCGATTAGGAGATCGAGTAAATTGGATATTAATAGATATTTGAAAATGTGATATATAAACATTTTATTCGTTTGTAACTTTATCAACTCTTGAGAGTAGACTTATAGGAGTTACTTTATGTAAAATGAGGTGCTAAATCCTCTGGTGAAAACCGCGATGTCCTATCTTTAACCGTTTAGGAGATCGAGTAAAATGGAGAATAATAGATATTTGAAAATGTGATATATAAACATTTTATTCGTTTGTACCTTTATCAACTCTTGAGAGTCGACTTATAGGACTTTTTTTATGTAAAATGAGGTGCTAAATCCACTGGTAAAAACCGTGATGTTTTATCTTGAACCGTTTAGGAGATCGAGTAAAATGGAGAAAAATAGATATTTGAAAATGTGATATATAATCATTTTATTCGTTTTTACCTTTATCAACTCTTGAGAGTAGACTTATAAGACCTATTTTATGTAAAATGAGGTGCTAAATTCACTGGTGAAAACCGCGATGTCCTATCTTTAACCGTTTAGGAGATCGAGTAAAATGGAGAATAATAGATATTTGAAAATGTGATATATAAACATTTTATTCGTTTTTACCGTTATCAACTCTTGAGAGTAGACTTATAGGACTTATTTTATGTAAAATGAGGTGCTAAATCCACTGGTGAAAATTGCGATGTCCTATCTTTAACCGTTTAGGAGATCGAGTAAAATGGAGAATAATAGATATTTGAAAATGTGATATATAAACATTTTATTCGTTTATACCTTTATCAACTCTTGAGAGTAGACTTATAGGACTTATTTTATGTAAAATGAGGTGCTAAATCCACTGGTGAAAACCGCCATGTCCTATCTTTAACCGATTAGGAGATCGAGTAAAATGGTTAATAAACGATATTTGAAAATGTGATATATTAACATTTTATTCGTTTGTATCTTAATCAACTCTTAAGAGTAGACTTATAGGAGTTATTTTATGTAAAAAGAGGTGCTAAATCCTCTGGTGAAAACCGCGATGTCCTATCTTTAACCGTTTAGGAGATCGAGTAAAATGGAGATTAATAGATATTTGAAAATGTGATATATAAACATTTTATTCGTTTGTACCTTTATCAACTCTTGAAAGTAGACTTATAGGACTTATTTTATGTAAAATGAGGTGCTAAATCTACTGGTAAAAACCGCGATGTTGTATCTTTAACCGTTTAGGAGATCGAGTAAAATGGATATTAATAGATATTTGAAAATGTGATATATAAACGTATAATACCTTTGTACCTTTATCAACTCTTGACAGTAGACTTATAAGACTTTTTTATGTAAAATGAGGTGCTAAATCCACGAGTGAAAACCGCGATGTCCTATCTTTAACCGTTTAGGAGATCGAGTAAAATGGAGAATAATAGATATTTGAAAATGTGACATATAAACATTTTATTCGTTTGTTTCTTTATCAACTCTTGATAGTAGACTTATGGGACTTATTTTATGTAAAATGAGGTGCTTAATCCACTGGTGGAAACCGCGATGTCCTATCTTTAACCGTTTAGGAGATCAAGAAAAATGGAGAAAAATAGATATTTGAAAATGTGATATATAAACATTTTATTCGTTTGTACCTTTATCAACTCTTGAAAGTAGACTTATAGGACTTATTTTATGTAAAATGAGGTGCTAAATCTACTGGTAAAAACCGCGATGTCCTATCTTTAACCGTTTAGGAGATCGAGTAAAATGGAGAATAATAGATATTTGAAAATGTGATATATAAACATTTTATTCGTTTGTACTTTTATCAACTCTTGAGAGTAGACTTATGGGACTTATTTTATGTAAAATGAGGTGCTAAATCCACTGGTGGAAACCGGGATGTCCTATCTTTAACCGATTAGGAGATCGAGTAAATTGGATATTAATAGATATTTGAAAATGTGATATATAAACATTTTATTCGTTTGTAACTTTATCAACTCTTGAGAGTAGACTTATAGGAGTTACTTTATGTAAAATGAGGTGCTAAATCCTCTGGTGAAAACCGCGATGTCCTATCTTTAACCGTTTAGGAGATCGAGTAAAATGGAGAATAATAGGTGTTTGAAAATGTGATATTTAAACATTTTATTCGTTTGTACCTTTATCAACTCTTGAGAGTAGACTTATAGGACTTATTTTATGTAAAATGAGGTGCTAAATCCACTGGTAATAAACGCCATGTCCTATCTTTAACCGTTTAGGAGATCGAGTAAAATGGTGAATAATTGATATTTGAAAATGTGATATATAAACATTTTATTCGTTTGTATCTTAATCAACTCTTGAGAGTAGACTTATAGGAGTTATTTTATGTAAAATGAGGTGCTAAATCCACTGAAGGAAACCGCGATGTCCTATCTTTAACCGTTTAGGAGATCGAGTAAAATGGATGTTAATAGATATTTGAAAATGTGATATATAAACATTTTATTCGTTTGTAACTTTATCAACTCTTGAGAGTAGACTAATAGGAGTTATTTTATGTAAAATAAGGTGCTAAATCCTCTGGTGAAAACCGCGATGTCCTATTTTTAACCGTTTAGGAGATCGAGTATAATGGAGAATAATAGATATTTGAAAATGTGATATATAAACATTTTATCCGTTTGTACCTTTATCAACTCTTGAGAGTAGACTTATAGGACTTATTTTATGTAAAATGAGGTGCTAAATCCACTGGTGAAAACCACGATGTCCTATCTTTAACCGTTTAGGAGATCGAGTAAAATGGAGAATAATAGATATTTGATAATGTGATATATAAACATTTTGTTCGTTTGAACCTTTATCAACTCTTGAGAGTAGACTTATAAGACCTATTTTATGTAAAATGAGGTGCTAAATCCACTGGTGAAAACCGCGATGTCCTATCTTGAACCGTTTAGGAGATCAAGTAAAATGGAGAAAAATAGATATTTGATAATGTGATATATAAACATTTTGTTCGTTTGTACCTTTATCAACTCTTGAGAGTCGACTTATAGGACTTTTTTTATGTAAAATGAGGTGCTAAATCCACTGGTAAAAACCGCGATGTTTTATCTTGAACCGTTTAGGAGATCGAGTAAAATGGAGATTAATAGATATTTGAAAATGTGATATGATAAACATTTTATTCGTTTGTACCTTTATCAACTCTTGAAAGTAGACTTATAGGACTTATTTTATGTAAAATGAGGTGCTAAATCTACTGGTAAAAACCGCGATGTTGTATCTTTAACCGTTTAGGAGATCGAGTAAAATGGATATTAATAGATATTTGAAAATGTGATATATAAACGTATAATACCTATGTACCTTTATCAACTCTTGACAGTAGACTTATAAGACTTTTTTATGTAAAATGAGGTGCTAAATCCACAAGTGAAAACCGCAATGTCCTATCTTTAACCGTTTAGGAGATCGAGTAAAATGGAGAATAATAGATATTTGAAAATGTGATATATAAATATTTTATTCGTTTGTTTCTTTATCAACCCTTGAGAGTAGACTTATGGGACTTATTTTATGTAAAATGAGGTGCTAAATCCACTGGTGGAAACCGCGATGTCCTATCTTTAACCGTTTAGGAGATCAAGAAAAATGGAGAAAAATAGATATTTGAAAATGTGATATATAAACATTTTATACGTTTGTACCTTTATCAACTCTTGAAAGTAGACTTATAGGACTTATTTTATGTAAAATGAGGTGCTAAATCTACTGGTAAAAACCGCGATGTTGTATCTTTAACCGTTTAGGAGATCGAGTAAAATGGAGAATAATAGATATTTGAAAATGTGATATATAAACATTTTATTCGTTTGTTTCTTTATCAACCCTTGAGAGTAGACTTATGGGACTTATTTTATGTAAAATGAGGTGCTAAATCCACTGGTGGAAACCGCGATGTCCTATCTTTAACCGTTTAGGAGATCGAGTAAAATGGAGAATAATAGATATTTGAAAATGTGATATATAAACATTTTATTCGTTTTTACCGTTATCAACTCTTGAGAGTAGACTTATAGGACTTATTTTATGTAAAATGAGGTGCTAAATCCACTGGTGAAAATTGCGATGTCCTATCTTTAACCGTTTAGGAGATCGAGTAAAATGGAGAATAATAGATATTTGAAAATGTGATATATAAACATTTTATTCGTTTATACCTTTATCAACTCTTGAGAGTAGACTTATAGGACTTATTTTATGTAAAATGAGGTGCTAAATCCACTGGTGAAAACCGCCATGTCCTATCTTTAACCGATTAGGAGATCGAGTAAAATGGTTAATAAACGATATTTGAAAATGTGATATATTAACATTTTATTCGTTTGTATCTTAATCAACTCTTAAGAGTAGACTTATAGGAGTTATTTTATGTAAAAAGAGGTGCTAAATCCTCTGGTGAAAACCGCGATGTCCTATCTTTAACCGTTTAGGAGATCGAGTAAAATGGAGATTAATAGATATTTGAAAATGTGATATATAAACATTTTATTCGTTTGTACCTTTATCAACTCTTGAAAGTAGACTTATAGGACTTATTTTATGTAAAATGAGGTGCTAAATCTACTGGTAAAAACCGCGATGTTGTATCTTTAACCGTTTAGGAGATCGAGTAAAATGGATATTAATAGATATTTGAAAATGTGATATATAAACGTATAATACCTTTGTACCTTTATCAACTCTTGACAGTAGACTTATAAGACTTTTTTATGTAAAATGAGGTGCTAAATCCACGAGTGAAAACCGCGATGTCCTATCTTTAACCGTTTAGGAGATCGAGTAAAATGGAGAATAATAGATATTTGAAAATGTGACATATAAACATTTTATTCGTTTGTTTCTTTATCAACTCTTGATAGTAGACTTATGGGACTTATTTTATGTAAAATGAGGTGCTTAATCCACTGGTGGAAACCGCGATGTCCTATCTTTAACCGTTTAGGAGATCAAGAAAAATGGAGAAAAATAGATATTTGAAAATGTGATATATAAACATTTTATTCGTTTGTACCTTTATCAACTCTTGAAAGTAGACTTATAGGACTTATTTTATGTAAAATGAGGTGCTAAATCTACTGGTAAAAACCGCGATGTCCTATCTTTAACCGTTTAGGAGATCGAGTAAAATGGAGAATAATAGATATTTGAAAATGTGATATATAAACATTTTATTCGTTTGTACTTTTATCAACTCTTGAGAGTAGACTTATGGGACTTATTTTATGTAAAATGAGGTGCTAAATCCACTGGTGGAAACCGGGATGTCCTATCTTTAACCGATTAGGAGATCGAGTAAATTGGATATTAATAGATATTTGAAAATGTGATATATAAACATTTTATTCGTTTGTAACTTTATCAACTCTTGAGAGTAGACTTATAGGAGTTACTTTATGTAAAATGAGGTGCTAAATCCTCTGGTGAAAACCGCGATGTCCTATCTTTAACCGTTTAGGAGATCGAGTAAAATGGAGAATAATAGGTGTTTGAAAATGTGATATTTAAACATTTTATTCGTTTGTACCTTTATCAACTCTTGAGAGTAGACTTATAGGACTTATTTTATGTAAAATGAGGTGCTAAATCCACTGGTAATAAACGCCATGTCCTATCTTTAACCGTTTAGGAGATCGAGTAAAATGGTGAATAATTGATATTTGAAAATGTGATATATAAACATTTTATTCGTTTGTATCTTAATCAACTCTTGAGAGTAGACTTATAGGAGTTATTTTATGTAAAATGAGGTGCTAAATCCACTGAAGGAAACCGCGATGTCCTATCTTTAACCGTTTAGGAGATCGAGTAAAATGGATGTTAATAGATATTTGAAAATGTGATATATAAACATTTTATTCGTTTGTAACTTTATCAACTCTTGAGAGTAGACTAATAGGAGTTATTTTATGTAAAATAAGGTGCTAAATCCTCTGGTGAAAACCGCGATGTCCTATTTTTAACCGTTTAGGAGATCGAGTATAATGGAGAATAATAGATATTTGAAAATGTGATATATAAACATTTTATCCGTTTGTACCTTTATCAACTCTTGAGAGTAGACTTATAGGACTTATTTTATGTAAAATGAGGTGCTAAATCCACTGGTGAAAACCACGATGTCCTATCTTTAACCGTTTAGGAGATCGAGTAAAATGGAGAATAATAGATATTTGATAATGTGATATATAAACATTTTGTTCGTTTGAACCTTTATCAACTCTTGAGAGTAGACTTATAAGACCTATTTTATGTAAAATGAGGTGCTAAATCCACTGGTGAAAACCGCGATGTCCTATCTTGAACCGTTTAGGAGATCAAGTAAAATGGAGAAAAATAGATATTTGATAATGTGATATATAAACATTTTGTTCGTTTGTACCTTTATCAACTCTTGAGAGTCGACTTATAGGACTTTTTTTATGTAAAATGAGGTGCTAAATCCACTGGTAAAAACCGCGATGTTTTATCTTGAACCGTTTAGGAGATCGAGTAAAATGGAGATTAATAGATATTTGAAAATGTGATATGATAAACATTTTATTCGTTTGTACCTTTATCAACTCTTGAAAGTAGACTTATAGGACTTATTTTATGTAAAATGAGGTGCTAAATCTACTGGTAAAAACCGCGATGTTGTATCTTTAACCGTTTAGGAGATCGAGTAAAATGGATATTAATAGATATTTGAAAATGTGATATATAAACGTATAATACCTATGTACCTTTATCAACTCTTGACAGTAGACTTATAAGACTTTTTTATGTAAAATGAGGTGCTAAATCCACAAGTGAAAACCGCAATGTCCTATCTTTAACCGTTTAGGAGATCGAGTAAAATGGAGAATAATAGATATTTGAAAATGTGATATATAAATATTTTATTCGTTTGTTTCTTTATCAACCCTTGAGAGTAGACTTATGGGACTTATTTTATGTAAAATGAGGTGCTAAATCCACTGGTGGAAACCGCGATGTCCTATCTTTAACCGTTTAGGAGATCAAGAAAAATGGAGAAAAATAGATATTTGAAAATGTGATATATAAACATTTTATACGTTTGTACCTTTATCAACTCTTGAAAGTAGACTTATAGGACTTATTTTATGTAAAATGAGGTGCTAAATCTACTGGTAAAAACCGCGATGTTGTATCTTTAACCGTTTAGGAGATCGAGTAAAATGGAGAATAATAGATATTTGAAAATGTGATATATAAACATTTTATTCGTTTGTTTCTTTATCAACCCTTGAGAGTAGACTTATGGGACTTATTTTATGTAAAATGAGGTGCTAAATCCACTGGTGGAAACCGCGATGTCCTATCTTTAACCGTTTAGGAGATCAAGAAAAATGGAGAAAAATAGATATTTGAAAATGTGATATATAAACATTTTATTCGTTTGTAACTTTATCAACTCTTGAGAGTAGACTTATAGGAGTTACTTTATCTAAAATGAGGTGCTAAATCCTCTGGTGAAAACCGCGATGTCCTATCTTTAACCGTTTAGGAGATCGAGTAAAATGGAGAATAATAGGTGTTTGAAAATGTGATATTTAAACATTTTATTCGTTTGTACCTTTATCAACTCTTGAGAGTAGACTTATAGGACTTATTTTATGTAAAATGAGGTGCTAAATCCACTGGTAATAAACGCCATGTCCTATCTTTAACCGTTTAGGAGATCGAGTTAAATGGTGAATAATTGATATTTGAAAATGTGATATATAAACATTTTATTCGTTTGTTTCTTTATCAACCCTTGAGAGTAGACTTATGGGACTTATTTTATGTAAAATGAGGTGCTAAATCCACTGAAGGAAACCGCGATGTCCTATCTTTAACCGTTTAGGAGATCGAGTAAAATGGATGTTAATAGATATTTGAAAATGTGATATATAAACATTTTATTCGTTTGTAACTTTATCAACTCTTGAGAGTAGACTTATAGGAGTTATTTTATGTAAAATAAGGTGCTAAATCCTCTGGTGAAAACCGCGATGCCCTATTTTTAACCGTTTAGGAGATCGAGTATAATGGAGAATAATAGATATTTGAAAATGTGATATATAAACGAATAATACGTTTGTACCTATATCAACTCTTGTCAGTAGACTTATAAGACTTTTTTTATGTAAAATGAGGTGCTAAATCCACTGCCGAAAACCGCGATGTCCTATCCTTAACCGTTTAGAAGATCGAGTAAAAAGGAGAATAATAGATATTTGATAATGTGATATATAAACATTTTATCCGTTTGTACCTTTATCAACTCTTGAGAGTAGACTTATAGGACTTATTTTATGTAAAATGAGGTGCTTAATCCACTGGTGAAAACCACGATGTCCTATCTTTAACCGTTTAGGAGATCGAGTAAAATGGAGAATAATAGATATTTGAAAATGTGATATATAAACATTTTATCCGTTTGTACCTTTATCAACTCTTGAGAGTAGACTTATAGGACTTATTTTATGTAAAATGAGGTGCTAAATCCACTGGTGAAAATTGCGATGTCCTATCTTTAACCGTTTAGGAGATCGAGTAAAATGGAGAATAATAGATATTTGAAAATGTGATATATAAACATTTTATTCGTTTGTACCTTTATCAACTCTTGAGAGTAGACTTATAAGACCTATTTTATGTAAAATGAGGTGCTAAATCCACTGGTGAAAACCGCGATGTCCTATCTTGAACCGTTTAGGAGATCAAGTAAAATGGAGAAAAATAGATATTTGATAATGTGATATATAAACATTTTGTTCGTTTGAACCTTTATCAACTCTTGAGAGTAGACTTATAAGACCTATTTTATGTAAAATGAGGTGCTAAATCCACTGGTGAAAACCGCGATGTCCTATCTTGAACCGTTTAGGAGATCAAGTAAAATGGAGAAAAATAGATATTTGATAATGTGATATATAAACATTTTGTTCGTTTGTACCTTTATCAACTCTTGAGAGTAGACTTATAGGACATATTTTATGTAAAATGAGGTGCTAAATCCACTGGTGAAAACCGCGATGTCCTATCTTTGACCGTTTAGGAGATCGAATAAAATGGAGAATAATAGATATTTGAAAATGTGATACATAAACATTTTATTCGTTTGTTCCTTTATCAACTCTTGAAAGTAGACTTATAGGACTTATTTTATGTAAAATGAGGTGCTAAATCTACTGGTAAAAACCGCGATGTTGTATCTTTAACCGTTTAGGAGATCGAGTAAAATGGAAAATAATAGATATTTGAAAATGTGATATATAAACATTTTATACGTTTGTACCTTTATCAACTCTTGAAAGTAGACTTCTAGGACTTATTTTATGTAAAATAAGGTGCTTAATCCACTGGTGAAAACCACGATGTCCTATCTTTAACAGTTTAGGAGATCGAGTAAAATGGAGAATAATAGATATTTGAAAATGTGATATATAAACATTTTATCCGTTTGTACCTTTATCAACTCTTGAGAGTAGACTTATAGGACTTATTTTATGTAAAATGAGGTGCTAAATCCACTGGTGAAAATTGCGATGTCCTATCTTTAACCGTTTAGGAGATCGAGTAAAATGGAGAATAATAGATATTTGAAAATGTGATATATAAACATTTTATTCGTTTGTACCTTTATCAACTCTTGAGAGTCGACTTATAGGACTTTTTTATGTAAAATGAGGTGCTAAATCCACTGGTAAAATCCGCGATGTTTTATCTTGAACCGTTTAGGAGATCGAGTAAAATGGAGAAAAATAGATATTTGAAAATGTGATATATAATCATTTTATTCGTTTTTACCTTTATCAACTCTTGAGAGTAGACTTATAAGACCTATTTTATGTAAAATGAGGTGCTAAATCCACTGGTGAAAACCGCGATGTCCTATCTTTAACCGTTTAGGAGATCGAGTAAAATGGAGAATAATAGATATTTGAAAATGTGATATATAAACATTTTATTCGTTTTTACCGTTATCAACTCTTGAGAGTAGACTTATAGGACTTATTTTATGTAAAATGAGGTGCTAAATCCACTGGTGAAAATTGCGATGTCCAATCTTTAACCGTTTAGGAGATCGAGTAAAATGGAGAATAATAGATATTTGAAAATGTGATATATAAACATTTTATTCGTTTATACCTTTATCAACTCTTGAGAGTAGACTTATAGGACTTATTTTATGTAAAATGAGGTGCTAAATCCACTGGTGAAAACCGCCATGTCCTATCTTTAACCGATTATTAGATCGAGTAAAATGGTTAATAAACGATATTTGAAAATGTGATATATAAACATTTTATTCGTTTGTATCTTAATCAACTCTTGAGAGTAGACTTATAGGACTTATTTTATGTAAAATGAGGTGCTAAATCCTCTGGTGAAAACCGCGATGTCCTATCTTTAACCGTTTAGGAGATCGAGTAAAATGGAGATTAATAGATATTTGAAAATGTGATATATAAACATTTTATTCGTTTGTACCTTTATCAACTCTTGAAAGTAGACTTATAGGACTTATTTTATGTAAAATGAGGTGCTAAATCTACTGGTAAAAACTGCGATGTTGTATCTTTAACCGTTTAGGAGATCGAGTAAAATGGATATTAATAGATATTTGAAAATGTGATATATAAACGTATAATACCTTTGTACCTTTATCAACTCTTGACAGTAGACTTATAAGACTTTTTTATGTAAAATGAGGTGCTAAATCTACTGGTAAAAACCGCGATGTCCTATCTTTAACCGTTTAGGAGATCGAGTAAAATGGAGATTAATAGATATTTGAAAATGTGATATATAAACATTTTATTCGTTTGTACCTTTATCAACTCTTGAAAGTAGACTTATAGGACTTATTTTATGTAAAATGAGGTGCTAAATCTACTGGTAAAAACCGCGATGATGTATCTTTAACCGTTTAGGAGATCGAGTAAAATGGATATTAATAGATATTTGAAAATGTGATATATAAACGTATAATACCTTTGTACCTTTATCAACTCTTGACAGTAGACTTATAAGACTTTTTATGTAAAATGAGGTGCTAAATCCACTGGTGGAAACCGCGATGTCCTATCTTTAACCGTTTAGGAGATCAAGAAAAATGGAGAAAAATAGATATTTAAAATGTGATATATAAACATTTTATTCGTTTGTACCTTTATCAACTCTTGAAAGTAGACTTATAGGACTTATTTTATGTAAAATGAGGTGCTAAATCTACTGGTAAAAACCGCGATGTTGTATCTTTAACCGTTTAGGAGATCGAGTAAAATGGATATTAATAGATATTTGAAAATGTGATATATAAACATTTTATTCGTTTGTAACTTTATCAACTCTTGAGAGTAGACTTATAGGACTTATTTTATGTAAAATGAGGTGCTAAATCTACTGGTAAAAACCGCGATGTTGTATCTTTAACCGTTTAGGAGATCGAGTAAAATGGATATTAATAGATATTTGAAAATGTGATATATAAACATTTTATTCGTTTTTAACTTTATCAACTCTTGAGAGTAGACTTATAGGACTTATTTTATGTAAAATGAGGTGCTTAATCCACTGGTGAAAACCGCGATGTCCTATTTTTAACCGTTTAGGAGATCGAGTAAAATGGAGAATAATAGATATTTGAAAATGTGATATATAAACGTATAATACGTTTGTACCTTTATCAACTCTTGACAGTAGACTTATAAGACTTTTTTTATGTAAAATGAGGTGCTAAATCCACTGAAGGAAACCGCGATGTCCAATCTTTAACCGTTTAGGAGATCGAGTAAAATGGATGTTAATAAATATTTGAAAATGTGATATATAAACATTTTATTCGTTTGTAACTTTATCAACTCTTGAGAGTAGACTTATAGGAGTTATTTTATGTAAAATAAGGTGCTAAATCCACTGGTGAAAACCGCGATGTCCTATCTTTAACCGTTTAGGAGATCGAGTAAAATGGAGAATAATAGATATTTGAAAATGTGATATATAAACATTTTATTCGTTTGTACTTTTATCAACCCTTGAGAGTAGACTTATGAGACTTATTTTATGTAAAATGAGGTGCTAAATCCACTGAAAAAAACCGCGATGTCCTATCTTTAACCGTTTAGGAGATCGAGTAAAATGGATGTTAATAGATATTTGAAAATGTGATTTAAAACATTTTATTCGTTTGTAACTTTATCAACTCTTGAGAGTAGACTTATAGGAGTTATTTTATGTAAAATAAGGTGCTAAATCCTCTGGTGAAAACCGCGATGTCCTATCTTTAACCGTTTAGGAGATCGAGTAAAATGGAGATTAATAGATATTTGAAAATGTGATATATAAACATTTTATTCGTTTGTACCTTTATCAACTCTTGAGAGTTGACTTATAGGACTTATTTTATGTAAAATGAGGTGCTAAATCCACTGGTGAAAACCGCGATGTCCTATCTTTAACCGTTTAGGAGATCGAGTAAAATGGAGATTAGTAGATATTTGAAAATGTGATATATAAACATTTTATTCGTTTGTACATTTATCAACTCTTGAGAATTGACTTATAGGAGTTATTTTATGTAAAATGAGGTGCTAAATCCTCTGGTGAAAACCGCGATGTCCTATCTATAACCGTTTAGGAAATCGAGTAAAATGGAGAATAATAGATATTTGAAAATGTGATATATAAACATTTTATTCGTTTGTACTTTTATCAACTCTTGAGAGTAGACTTATGAGACTTATTTTATGTAAAATGAGGTGCTAAATCCACTGGTGGAAACCGCGATGTCCTATCTTCAACCGTTTAGGAGTTCGAGTAAAATGGATATTAATAGATATTTGAAAATGTGATATATAAACATTTTATTGGTTTGTAACTTTATCAACTCTTGAGAGTAGACTTATAAGACTTATTTTATGTAAAATGAGGTGCTAAATCCACTGGTAAAAACCGCGATGTCCTATTTTTAACCGTTTAGGAGATCGAGTAAAATGGAGAATAATAGATATTTGAAAATGTGATATATAAACGTATAATACGTTTGTACCTTTATCAACTCTTGACAGTAGACTTATAAGACTTTTTTTATGTAAAATGACGTGCTAAATCCACTGCTGAAATCCGCGATGTCCTATCTTTAACCGTTTAGAAGATCGAGGAAAATGGAGAATAATAGATATTTGAAAATGTGATATATAAACGTATAATACGTTTGTACCTTTATCAACTCTTGACAGTAGACTTATAAGACTTTTTTATGTAAAATGAGGTGCTAAATCCACTGCTGAAATCCGCGATGTCCTATCTTTAACCGTTTAGAAGATCGAGTAAAATGGAGAATAATAGATATTTGAAAATGTGATATATAAACATTTTATCCGTTTGTACCTTTATCAACTCTTGAGAGTAGACTTATAGGACTTATTTTATGTAAAATGAGGTGCTAAATCCTCTGGTGAAAACCGCGATGTCCTATCTTTAACCGTTTAGGAGATCGAGTAAAATGGTGATTAGTAGATATTTGAAAATGTGATATATAAACATTTTATTCGTTTGTACATTTATCAACTTTTGAGAGTTGACTTATAGGAGTTCTTTTATGTAAAATGAGGTGCTAAATCCTCTGGTGAAAACCGCGATGTCCTATCTATAACCGTTTAGGAGATCGAGTAAAATGGAGAATAATAGATATTTGAAAATGTGATATATAAACATTTTATTGGTTTGTAACTTTATCAACTCTTGAGAGTAGACTTATAGGACTTATTTTATGTAAAATGAGGTGCTAAATCCACTGGTGAAAACCGCGATGTCCTATTTTTAACCGTTTAGGAGATCGAGTAAAATGGAGAATAATAGATATTTGAAAATGTGATATATAAACATTTTATCCGTTTGTACCTTTATCAACTCTTGAGAGTAGACTTATGAGACTTATTTTATGTTAAATGAGGTGCTAAATCCACTGAAGGAAACCGCGATGTCCTATCTTTAACCGTTTAGGAGATCGAGTATAATGGATGTTAATAGATATTTGAAAATGTGATATATAAACATTTTATTCGTTTGTACCTTTATCAACTCTTGAGAGTAGACTTATAGGAGTTATTTTATGTAAAATAAGGTGATAAATCCTCTGGTGAAAACCGCGATGTCCTATCTTTAACCGTTTAGGAGATCGAGTAAAATGGAGAATAATATGTATTTGAAAATGTGATATTTAAACATTTTATTCGTTTGTACCTTTATCAACTCTTGAAAGTTGACTTATAGGACTTATTTTATGTAAAATGAGGTGCTAAATCCACTGGTGAAAACCGCGATGTCCTATCTTTAACCGTTTAGGAGATCGAGTAAAATGGAGATTAGTAGATATTTGAAAATGTGATATATAAACATTTTATTCGTTTGTACATTTATCAACTCTTGAGAGTTGACTTATAGGAGTTATTTTATGTAAAATGAGGTGCTAAATCCTCTGGTGAAAACCGCGATGTCCTATCTATAACCGTTTAGGAGATCGAGTAAAATGGAGAATAATAGATATTTGAAAATGTGATATATAAACATTTTATTCGTTTGTACATTTATCAACTCTTGAGAATTGACTTATAGGAGTTATTTTATGTAAAATGAGGTGCTAAATCCTCTGGTGAAAACCGCGATGTCCTATCTATAACCGTTTAGGAAATCGAGTAAAATGGAGAATAATAGATATTTGAAAATGTGATTTATAAACATTTTATTCGTTTGTACTTTTATCAACTCTTGAGAGTAGACTTATGAGACTTATTTTATGTAAAATGAGGTGCTAAATCCACTGGTGGAAACCGCGATGTCCTATCTTCAACCGTTTAGGAGATCGAGTAAAATGGATATTAATAGATATTTGAAAATGTGATATATAAACATTTTATTGGTTTGTAACTTTATCAACTCTTGAGAGTAGACTTATAGGACTTATTTTATGTAAAATGAGGTGCTTAATCCACTGGTAAAAACCGCGATGTCCTATTTTTAACCGTTTAGGAGATCGAGTAAAATGGAGAATAATAGATATTTGAAAATGTGATATATAAACGTATAATACGTTTGTACCTTTATCAACTCTTGACAGTAGACTTATAAGACTTTTTTTATGTAAAATGAGGTGCTAAATCCACTGCTGAAATCCGCGATGTCCTATCTTTAACCGTTTAGAAGATCGAGGAAAATGGAGAATAATAGATATTTGAAAATGTGATATATAAACGTATAATACGTTTGTACCTTTATCAACTCTTGACAGTAGACTTATAAGACTTTTTTATGTAAAATGAGGTGCTAAATCCACTGCTGAAATCCGCGATGTCCTATCTTTAACCGTTTAGAAGATCGAGTAAAATGGTGATTAGTAGATATTTGAAAATGTGATATATAAACATTTTATTCGTATGTAACTTTATCAACTCTTCAGAGTAGACTTATAGGAGTTATTTTATGTAAAATAAGGTGCTAAATGCACTGGTAAAAACCGCGATGTCCTATCTTTAACCGTTTAGGAGATCGAGTAAAATGGAGAATAATAAATATTTGAAAATGTGATATATAAACATTTTATTCGTTTGTACATTTATCAACTCTTGAGAGTTGACTTATAAGAGTTCTTTTATGTAAAATGAGGTGCTAAATCCTCTGGTGAAAACCGCGATGTCCTATCTATAACCGTTTAGGAGATCGAGTAAAATGGAGAATAATAGATATTTGAAAATGTGATATATAAACATTTTATCCGTTTGTACCTTTATCAACTCTTGAGAGTAGACTTATGAGACTTATTTTATGTTAAATGAGGTGCTAAATCCACTGAAGGAAACCGCGATGTCCTATCTTTAACCGTTTAGGAGATCGAGTAAAATGGATGTTAATAGATATTTGAAAATGTGATATATAAACATTTTATTCGTATGTAACTTTATCAACTCTTCAGAGTAGACTTATAGGAGTTATTTTATGTAAAATAAGGTGCTAAATGCACTGGTAAAAACCGCGATGTCCTATCTTTAACCGTTTAGGAGATCGAGTAAAATGGAGAATAATAAATATTTGAAAATGTGATATATAAACATTTTATTCGTTTGTACTTTTATCAACTCTTGAGAGTAGACTTACGAGACTTATTTTATGTAAAATGAGGTGCTAAATCCACTGAAGGAAACCGCGATGTCCTATCTTTAACCGTTTAGGAGATCGAGTAAAATGGATGTTAATAGATATTTGAAAATGTGATATATAAACATTTTATTCGTTTGTAACTTTATCAACTCTTAAGAGTAGACTTATAGGAGTTATTTTATGTAAAATAAGGTGCTAAATCCTCTGGTGAAAACCGCGATGTCCTATTCTTAACCGTTTAGGAGATCGAGTAAAATGGAGAATAATAGATATTTGAAAATGTGATATATAAACGTATTATACGTTTGTACCTTTATCAACTCTTGACAGTAGACTTATAAGACTTTTTTATGTAAAATGAGGTGCTAAATCCACTGCCGAAAACCGCGATGTCCTATCTTTAACCGTTTAGAAGATCGAGTAAAATGGAGAATAATAGATATTTGAAAATGTGATATATAAACATTTTATCCGTTTGTACCTTTATCAACTCTTGAGAGTAGACTTATAGGACTTATTTTATGTAAAATGAGGTGCTAAATCCACTGGTGAAAACCACGATGTCCTATCTTTAACCGTTTAGGAGATCGAGTAAAATGGAGAATAATAGATATTTGAATATGTGATATATAAACATTTTATTCGTTTGTACTTTTATCAACTCTTGAGAGTAGACTTATGGGACTTATTTTATGTAAAATGAGGTGCTAAATCCACTGGTGGAAACCGGGATGTCCTATCTTTAACCAATTAGGAGATCGAGTAAAATGGATATTAATAGATATTTGAAAATGTGATATATAAACATTTTATTCGTTTGTAACTTTATCAACTCTTGAGAGTAGACTTATAGGAGTTATTGTATGTAAAATGAGGTGATAAATCCTCTGGTGAAAACCGCGATGTCCTATCTTTAACCGTTTAGGAGATCGAGTAAAATGGAGAATAATAGGTGTTTGAAAATGTGATATTTAAACATTTTATTCGTTTGTACCTTTATCAACTCTTGAGAGTAGACTTATAGGACTTATTTTATGTAAAATGAGGTGCTAAATTCACTGGTAAAAACCGCCATGTCCTAACTTTAACCATTTAGGAGATCGAGTAAAATGGATGTTAATAGATATTTGAAAATGTGATATATAAACATTTTATTCGTTTGTAACTTTATCAACTCTTGAGAGTAGACTTATAGGAGTTATTTTATGTAAAATAAGGTGCTAAATCCTCTGGTGAAAACCGGGATGTCCTATCTTTAACCAATTAGGAGATCGAGTAAAATGGATATTAATAGATATTTGAAAATGTGATATATAAACATTTTATTCGTTTGTAACTTTATCAACTCTTGAGAGTAGACTTATAGGAGTTATTGTATGTAAAATGAGGTGATAAATCCTCTGGTGAAAACCGCGATGTCCTATCTTTAACCGTTTAGGAGATCGAGTAAAATGGAGAATAATAGATATTTGAAAATGTGATATATAAACGTATAATACGTTTGTACCTTTATCAACTCTTGACAGTAGACTTATAAGACTTTTTTTATGTAAAATGAGGTGCTTAATCCACTGCCGCAAACCGCGATGTCCTATCTTTAACCGTTTAGAAGATCGAGTAAAATGGAGAATAATAGATATTTGAAAATGTGATATATAAACATTTTATCCGTTTGTACCTTTATCAACTCTTGAGAGTAGACTTATAGGACTTATATAATGTAAAATGAGGTGCTAAATCCACTTTTGAAAACCACGATGTCCTATCTTTAACCGTTTAGGAGATCAAGTAAAATGGAGAAAAATAGATATTTGATAATGTGATATATAAACATTTTGTTCGTTTGAACCTTTATCAACTCTTGAGAGTAGACTTATAGGACTTATTTTATGTAAAATGAGGTGCTAAATCCACTGGTGAAAACCGCGATGTCCTATCTTGAACCGTTTAGGAGATCAAGTAAAATGGAGAAAAATAGATATTTGATAATGTGATATATAAACATTTTGTTCGTTTGAACCTTTATCAACTCTTGAGAGTAGACTATAAGACCTATTTTATGTAAAATGAGGTGCTAAATCCACTGGTGAAAACCGCGATGTCCTATCTTGAACCGTTTAGGAGATCAAGTAAAATGGAGAAAAATAGATATTTGATAATGTGATATATAAACATTTTGTTCGTTTGTACCTTTATCAACTCTTGAGAGTAGACTCATAAGACTTATTTTATGTAAAATGAGGTGCTTAATCCACTGGTGAAAACCGCGATGTCCTATCTTGAACCGTTTAGGAGATCAAGAAAAATGGAGAAAATTAGATATTTGAAAATGTGATATATAAACATTTTGTTCGTTTGTACCTTTATCAACTCTTGAGAGTAGACTTCTAGGACATATTTTATGTAAAATGAGGTGCTAAATCCACTGGTGAAAACCGCGATGTCCTATCTTTGACCGTTTAGGAGATCGAATAAAATGGAGAATAATAGATATTTGAAAATGTGATACATAAACATTTTAATCGTTTGTTCCTTTATCAACTCTTGAAAGTAGGCTTATAGGACTTATTTTATGTAAAATGAGGTGCTAAATCTACTGGTAAAAACCGCGATGTTGTATCTTTAACCGTTTAGGAGATCGAGTAAAATGGAAAATAATAGATATTTGAAAATGTGATATATAAACATTTTATACGTTTGTACCTTTATCAACTCTTGAGAGTAGACATCTAGGACTTAATTTATGTAAAATAAGGTGCTTAATCCACTGGTGAAAACCGCGATGTCCTATCTTTAACAGTTTAGGAGATCGAGTAAAATGGAGAATAAGAGATATTTGAAAATGTGATATATAAACATTTTATCCGTTTGTACCTTTATCAACTCTTGAGAGTAGACTTATAGGACTTATATTATGTAAAATGAGGTGCTAAATCCACTGGTGAAAATTGCGATGTCCTATCTTTAACCGTTTAGGAGATCGAGTAAAATGGAGAATAATAGATATTTGAAAATGTGATATATAAACATTTTATTCGTTTGTACCTTTATCAACTCTTGAGAGTCGACTTATAGGACTTTTTTTATGTAAAATTAGGTGCTAAATCCACTGATAAAAACCGCGATGTTTTATCTTGAACCGTTTAGGAGATCGAGTAAAATGGAGAAAAATAGATATTTGAAAATGTGATATATAATCATTTTATTCGTTTTTACCTTTATCAACTCTTGAGAGTTGACTTATAAGACCAATTTTATGTAAAATGAGGTGCTAAATCCACTGGTGAAAACCGCGATGTCCTATCTTTAACCGTTTAGGAGATCGAGTAAAATGGAGAATAATAGATATTTGAAAATGTGATATATAAACATTTTATTCGTTTTTACCGTTATCAACTCTTGAGAGTAGACTTATAGGACATATTTTATGTAAAATGAGGTGCAAAATCCACTGGTGAAAATTGCGATGTCCTATCTTTAACCGTTTAGGAGATCGAGTAAAATGGAGAATAATAGATATTTGAAAATGTGATATATAAACATTTTATTCGTTTATACCTTTATCAACTCTTGAGAGTAGACTTATAGGACTTATTTTATGTAAAATGAGGTGCTAAATCTACTGGTAAAAACCGCGATGTTGTATCTTTAACCGTTTAGGAGATCGAGTAAAATGGAGAATAATAGATATTTGAAAATGTGATATATAAACATTTTATTCGTTTTTACCGTTATCAACTCTTGAGAGTAGACTTATAGGACATATTTTATGTAAAATGAGGTGCAAAATCCACTGGTGAAAATTGCGATGTCCTATCTTTAACCGTTTAGGAGATCGAGTAAAATGGAGAATAATAGATATTTGAAAATGTGATATATAAACATTTTATTCGTTTATACCTTTATCAACTCTTGACAGTAGACTTATAAGACTTTTTTATGTAAAATGAGGTGCTAAATCTACTGGTAAAAACCGCGATGTCCTATCTTTAACCGTTTAGGAGATCGAGTAAAATGGAGGATAATAGATATTTGAAAATGTGATATATAAACATTTTATTCGTTTGTACCTTTATCAACTCTTGAAAGTAGACTTATAGGACTTATTTTATGTAAAATGAGGTGCTAAATCTACTGGTAAAAACCGCGATGTTGTATCTTTAACCGTTTAGGAGATCGAGTAAAATGGATATTAATAGATATTTGAAAATGTGATATATATACGTATAATACCTTTGTACCTTTATCATTTCTTGACAGTAGACTTATAAGACTTTTTTATGTAAAATGAGGTGCTAAATCCACTGGTGGAAACCGCGATGTCCTATCTTTAACCGTTTAGGAGATCAAGAAAAATGGAGAAAAATAGATATTTAAAATGTGATATATAAACATTTTATTCGTTTGTACCTTTATCAACTCTTGAAAGTAGACTTATAGGACTTATTTTATGTAAAATGAGGTGCTAAATCTACTGGTAAAAACCGCGATGTTGTATCTTTAACCGTTTAGGAGATCGAGTAAAATGGATATTAATAGATATTTGAAAATGTGATATATAAACATTTTATTCGTTTGTAACTTTATCAACTCTTGAGAGTAGACATCTAGGACTTAATTTATGTAAAATAAGGTGCTTAATCCACTGGTGAAAACCGCGATGTCCTATCTTTAACAGTTTAGGAGATCGAGTAAAATGGAGAATAATAGATATTTGAAAATGTGATATATAAACATTTTATCCGTTTGTACCTTTATCAACTCTTGAGAGTAGACTTATAGGACTTATATTATGTAAAATGAGGTGCTAAATCCACTGGTGAAAATTGCGATGTCCTATCTTTAACCGTTTAGGAGATCGAGTAAAATGGAGAATAATAGATATTTGAAAATGTGATATATAAACATTTTATTCGTTTGTACCTTTATCAACTCTTGAGAGTCGACTTATAGGACTTTTTTTATGTAAAATGAGGTGCTAAATCCACTGATAAAAACCGCGATGTTTTATCTTGAACCGTTTAGGAGATCGAGTAAAATGGAGAAAAATAGATATTTGAAAATGTGATATATAATCATTTTATTCGTTTTTACCTTTATCAACTCTTGAGAGTAGACTTATAAGACCAATTTTATGTAAAATGAGGTGCTAAATCCACTGGTGAAAACCGCGATGTCCTATCTTTAACCGTTTAGGAGATCGAGTAAAATGGAGAATAATAGATATTTGAAAATGTGATATATAAACATTTTATTCGTTTTTACCGTTATCAACTCTTGAGAGTAGACTTATAGGACATATTTTATGTAAAATGAGGTGCAAAATCCACTGGTGAAAATTGCGATGTCCTATCTTTAACCGTTTAGGAGATCGAGTAAAATGGAGAATAATAGATATTTGAAAATGTGATATATAAACATTTTATTCGTTTATACCTTTATCAACTCTTGAGAGTAGACTTATAGGACTTATTTTATGTAAAATGAGGTGCTAAATCTACTGGTAAAAACCGCGATGTTGTATCTTTAACCGTTTAGGAGATCGAGTAAAATGGATATTAATAGATATTTGAAAATGTGAAATATAAACGTATAATACCTTTGTACCTTTATCAACTCTTGACAGTAGACTTATAAGACTTTTTTATGTAAAATGAGGTGCTAAATCTACTGGTAAAAACCGCGATGTCCTATCTTTAACCGTTTAGGAGATCGAGTAAAATGGAGGATAATAGATATTTGAAAATGTGATATATAAACATTTTATTCGTTTGTACCTTTATCAACTCTTGAAAGTAGACTTATAGGACTTATTTTATGTAAAATGAGGTGCTAAATCTACTGGTAAAAACCGCGATGTTGTATCTTTAACCGTTTAGGAGATCGAGTAAAATGGATATTAATAGATATTTGAAAATGTGATATATATACGTATAATACCTTTGTACCTTTATCATTTCTTGACAGTAGACTTATAAGACTTTTTTATGTAAAATGAGGTGCTAAATCCACTGGTGGAAACCGCGATGTCCTATCTTTAACCGTTTAGGAGATCAAGAAAAATGGAGAAAAATAGATATTTAAAATGTGATATATAAACATTTTATTCGTTTGTACCTTTATCAACTCTTGAAAGTAGACTTATAGGACTTATTTTATGTAAAATGAGGTGCTAAATCTACTGGTAAAAACCGCGATGTTGTATCTTTAACCGTTTAGGAGATCGAGTAAAATGGATATTAATAGATATTTGAAAATGTGATATATAAACATTTTATTCGTTTGTAACTTTATCAACTCTTGAGAGTAGACATCTAGGACTTAATTTATGTAAAATAAGGTGCTTAATCCACTGGTGAAAACCGCGATGTCCTATCTTTAACAGTTTAGGAGATCGAGTAAAATGGAGAATAATAGATATTTGAAAATGTGATATATAAACATTTTATCCGTTTGTACCTTTATCAACTCTTGAGAGTAGACTTATAGGACTTATATTATGTAAAATGAGGTGCTAAATCCACTGGTGAAAATTGCGATGTCCTATCTTTAACCGTTTAGGAGATCGAGTAAAATGGAGAATAATAGATATTTGAAAATGTGATATATAAACATTTTATTCGTTTGTACCTTTATCAACTCTTGAGAGTCGACTTATAGGACTTTTTTTATGTAAAATGAGGTGCTAAATCCACTGATAAAAACCGCGATGTTTTATCTTGAACCGTTTAGGAGATCGAGTAAAATGGAGAAAAATAGATATTTGAAAATGTGATATATAATCATTTTATTCGTTTTTACCTTTATCAACTCTTGAGAGTAGACTTATAAGACCAATTTTATGTAAAATGAGGTGCTAAATCCACTGGTGAAAACCGCGATGTCCTATCTTTAACCGTTTAGGAGATCGAGTAAAATGGAGAATAATAGATATTTGAAAATGTGATATATAAACATTTTATTCGTTTTTACCGTTATCAACTCTTGAGAGTAGACTTATAGGACATATTTTATGTAAAATGAGGTGCAAAATCCACTGGTGAAAATTGCGATGTCCTATCTTTAACCGTTTAGGAGATCGAGTAAAATGGAGAATAATAGGTGTTTGAAAATGTGATATTTAAACATTTTATTCGTTTGTACCTTTATCAACTCTTGAGAGTAGACTTATAGGACTTATTTTATGTAAAATGAGGTGCTAAATTCACTGGTAAAAACCGCCATGTCCTATCTTTAACCATTTAGGAGATCGAGTAAAATGGATGTTAATAGATATTTGAAAATGTGATATATAAACATTTTATTCGTTTGTAACTTTATCAACTCTTGAGAGTAGACTTATAGGAGTTATTTTATGTAAAATAAGGTGCTAAATCCTCTGGTGAAAACCGGGATGTCCTATCTTTAACCAATTAGGAGATCGAGTAAAATGGATATTAATAGATATTTGAAAATGTGATATATAAACATTTTATTCGTTTGTAACTTTATCAACTCTTGAGAGTAGACTTATAGGAGTTATTGTATGTAAAATGAGGTGATAAATCCTCTGGTGAAAACCGCGATGTCCTATCTTTAACCGTTTAGGAGATCGAGTAAAATGGAGAATAATAGATATTTGAAAATGTGATATATAAACGTATAATACGTTTGTACCTTTATCAACTCTTGACAGTAGACTTATAAGACTTTTTTTATGTAAAATGAGGTGCTAAATCCACTGCCGCAAACCGCGATGTCCTATCTTTAACCGTTTAGAAGATCGAGTAAAATGGAGAATAATAGATATTTGAAAATGTGATATATAAACATTTTATCCGTTTGTACCTTTATCAACTCTTGAGAGTAGACTTATAGGACTTATATAATGTAAAATGAGGTGCTAAATCCACTTTTGAAAACCACGATGTCCTATCTTTAACCGTTTAGGAGATCGAGTAAAATGGAGAATAATAGATATTTGAAAATGTGATATATAAACATTTTATTCTTTTGTACCTTTATCAACTCTTGAGAGTAGACTTATAAGACCTATTTTATGTAAAATGAGGTGCTAAATCCACTGGTGAAAACCGCGATGTCCTATCTTGAACCGTTTAGGAGATCAAGTAAAATGGAGAAAAATAGATATTTGATAATGTGATATATAAACATTTTGTTCGTTTGAACCTTTATCAACTCTTGAGAGTAGACTATAAGACCTATTTTATGTAAAATGAGGTGCTAAATCCACTGGTGAAAACCGCGATGTCCTATCTTGAACCGTTTAGGAGATCAAGTAAAATGGAGAAAAATAGATATTTGATAATGTGATATATAAACATTTTGTTCGTTTGTACCTTTATCAACTCTTGAGAGTAGACTCATAAGACTTATTTTATGTAAAATGAGGTGCTTAATCCACTGGTGAAAACCGCGATGTCCTATCTTGAACCGTTTAGGAGATCAAGAAAAATGGAGAAAATTAGATATTTGAAAATGTGATATATAAACATTTTGTTCGTTTGTACCTTTATCAACTCTTGAGAGTAGACTTATAGGACATATTTTATGTAAAATGAGGTGCTAAATCCACTGGTGAAAACCGCGATGTCCTATCTTTGACCGTTTAGGAGATCGAATAAAATGGAGAATAATAGATATTTGAAAATGTGATACATAAACATTTTATTCGTTTGTTCCTTTATCAACTCTTGAAAGTAGGCTTATAGGACTTATTTTATGTAAAATGAGGTGCTAAATCTACTGGTAAAAACCGCGATGTTGTATCTTTAACCGTTTAGGAGATCGAGTAAAATGGAAAATAATAGATATTTGAAAATGTGATATATAATCATTTTATACGTTTGTACCTTTATCAACTCTTGAGAGTAGACATCTAGGACTTAATTTATGTAAAATAAGGTGCTTAATCCACTGGTGAAAACCGCGATGTCCTATCTTTAACAGTTTAGGAGATCGAGTAAAATGGAGAATAAGAGATATTTGAAAATGTGATATATAAACATTTTATCCGTTTGTACCTTTATCAACTCTTGAGAGTAGACTTATAGGACTTATATTATGTAAAATGAGGTGCTAAATCCACTGGTGAAAATTGCGATGTCCTATCTTTAACCGTTTAGGAGATCGAGTAAAATGGAGAATAATAGATATTTGAAAATGTGATATATAAACATTTTATTCGTTTGTACCTTTATCAACTCTTGAGAGTCGACTTATAGGACTTTTTTTATGTAAAATTAGGTGCTAAATCCACTGATAAAAACCGCGATGTTTTATCTTGAACCGTTTAGGAGATCGAGTAAAATGGAGAAAAATAGATATTTGAAAATGTGATATATAATCATTTTATTCGTTTTTACCTTTATCAACTCTTGAGAGTTGACTTATAAGACCAATTTTATGTAAAATGAGGTGCTAAATCCACTGGTGAAAACCGCGATGTCCTATCTTTAACCGTTTAGGAGATCGAGTAAAATGGAGAATAATAGATATTTGAAAATGTGATATATAAACATTTTATTCGTTTTTACCGTTATCAACTCTTGAGAGTAGACTTATAGGACATATTTTATGTAAAATGAGGTGCAAAATCCACTGGTGAAAATTGCGATGTCCTATCTTTAACCGTTTAGGAGATCGAGTAAAATGGAGAATAATAGATATTTGAAAATGTGATATATAAACATTTTATTCGTTTATACCTTTATCAACTCTTGAGAGTAGACTTATAGGACTTATTTTATGTAAAATGAGGTGCTAAATCTACTGGTAAAAACCGCGATGTTGTATCTTTAACCGTTTAGGAGATCGAGTAAAATGGATATTAATAGATATTTGAAAATGTGAAATATAAACGTATAATACCTTTGTACCTTTATCAACTCTTGACAGTAGACTTATAAGACTTTTTTATGTAAAATGAGGTGCTAAATCTACTGGTAAAAACCGCGATGTCCTATCTTTAACCGTTTAGGAGATCGAGTAAAATGGAGGATAATAGATATTTGAAAATGTGATATATAAACATTTTATTCGTTTGTACCTTTATCAACTCTTGAAAGTAGACTTATAGGACTTATTTTATGTAAAATGAGGTGCTAAATCTACTGGTAAAAACCGCGATGTTGTATCTTTAACCGTTTAGGAGATCGAGTAAAATGGATATTAATAGATATTTGAAAATGTGATATATATACGTATAATACCTTTGTACCTTTATCATTTCTTGACAGTAGACTTATAAGACTTTTTTATGTAAAATGAGGTGCTAAATCCACTGGTGGAAACCGCGATGTCCTATCTTTAACCGTTTAGGAGATCAAGAAAAATGGAGAAAAATAGATATTTAAAATGTGATATATAAACATTTTATTCGTTTGTACCTTTATCAACTCTTGAAAGTAGACTTATAGGACTTATTTTATGTAAAATGAGGTGCTAAATCTACTGGTAAAAACCGCGATGTTGTATCTTTAACCGTTTAGGAGATCGAGTAAAATGGATATTAATAGATATTTGAAAATGTGATATATAAACATTTTATTCGTTTGTAACTTTATCAACTCTTGAGAGTAGACATCTAGGACTTAATTTATGTAAAATAAGGTGCTTAATCCACTGGTGAAAACCGCGATGTCCTATCTTTAACAGTTTAGGAGATCGAGTAAAATGGAGAATAATAGATATTTGAAAATGTGATATATAAACATTTTATCCGTTTGTACCTTTATCAACTCTTGAGAGTAGACTTATAGGACTTATATTATGTAAAATGAGGTGCTAAATCCACTGGTGAAAATTGCGATGTCCTATCTTTAACCGTTTAGGAGATCGAGTAAAATGGAGAATAATAGATATTTGAAAATGTGATATATAAACATTTTATTCGTTTGTACCTTTATCAACTCTTGAGAGTCGACTTATAGGACTTTTTTTATGTAAAATGAGGTGCTAAATCCACTGATAAAAACCGCGATGTTTTATCTTGAACCGTTTAGGAGATCGAGTAAAATGGAGAAAAATAGATATTTGAAAATGTGATATATAATCATTTTATTCGTTTTTACCTTTATCAACTCTTGAGAGTAGACTTATAAGACCAATTTTATGTAAAATGAGGTGCTAAATCCACTGGTGAAAACCGCGATGTCCTATCTTTAACCGTTTAGGAGATCGAGTAAAATGGAGAATAATAGATATTTGAAAATGTGATATATAAACATTTTATTCGTTTTTACCGTTATCAACTCTTGAGAGTAGACTTATAGGACATATTTTATGTAAAATGAGGTGCAAAATCCACTGGTGAAAATTGCGATGTCCTATCTTTAACCGTTTAGGAGATCGAGTAAAATGGAGAATAATAGATATTTGAAAATGTGATATATAAACATTTTATTCGTTTATACCTTTATCAACTCTTGAGAGTAGACTTATAGGACTTATTTTATGTAAAATGAGGTGCTAAATCTACTGGTAAAAACCGCGATGTTGTATCTTTAACCGTTTAGGAGATCGAGTAAAATGGATATTAATAGATATTTGAAAATGTGAAATATAAACGTATAATACCTTTGTACCTTTATCAACTCTTGACAGTAGACTTATAAGACTTTTTTATGTAAAATGAGGTGCTAAATCTACTGGTAAAAACCGCGATGTCCTATCTTTAACCGTTTAGGAGATCGAGTAAAATGGAGGATAATAGATATTTGAAAATGTGATATATAAACATTTTATTCGTTTGTACCTTTATCAACTCTTGAAAGTAGACTTATAGGACTTATTTTATGTAAAATGAGGTGCTAAATCTACTGGTAAAAACCGCGATGTTGTATCTTTAACCGTTTAGGAGATCGAGTAAAATGGATATTAATAGATATTTGAAAATGTGATATATATACGTATAATACCTTTGTACCTTTATCATTTCTTGACAGTAGACTTATAAGACTTTTTTATGTAAAATGAGGTGCTAAATCCACTGGTGGAAACCGCGATGTCCTATCTTTAACCGTTTAGGAGATCAAGAAAAATGGAGAAAAATAGATATTTAAAATGTGATATATAAACATTTTATTCGTTTGTACCTTTATCAACTCTTGAAAGTAGACTTATAGGACTTATTTTATGTAAAATGAGGTGCTAAATCTACTGGTAAAAACCGCGATGTTGTATCTTTAACCGTTTAGGAGATCGAGTAAAATGGATATTAATAGATATTTGAAAATGTGATATATAAACATTTTATTCGTTTGTAACTTTATCAACTCTTGAGAGTAGACATCTAGGACTTAATTTATGTAAAATAAGGTGCTTAATCCACTGGTGAAAACCGCGATGTCCTATCTTTAACAGTTTAGGAGATCGAGTAAAATGGAGAATAATAGATATTTGAAAATGTGATATATAAACATTTTATCCGTTTGTACCTTTATCAACTCTTGAGAGTAGACTTATAGGACTTATATTATGTAAAATGAGGTGCTAAATCCACTGGTGAAAATTGCGATGTCCTATCTTTAACCGTTTAGGAGATCGAGTAAAATGGAGAATAATAGATATTTGAAAATGTGATATATAAACATTTTATTCGTTGGTACCTTTATCAACTCTTGAGAGTCGACTTATAGGACTTTTTTTATGTAAAATGAGGTGCTAAATCCACTGATAAAAACCGCGATGTTTTATCTTGAACCGTTTAGGAGATCGAGTAAAATGGAGAAAAATAGATATTTGAAAATGTGATATATAATCATTTTATTCGTTTTTACCTTTATCAACTCTTGAGAGTAGACTTATAAGACCAATTTTATGTAAAATGAGGTGCTAAATCCACTGGTGAAAACCGCGATGTCCTATCTTTAACCGTTTAGGAGATCGAGTAAAATGGAGAATAATAGATATTTGAAAATGTGATATATAAACATTTTATTCGTTTTTACCGTTATCAACTCTTGAGAGTAGACTTATAGGACATATTTTATGTAAAATGAGGTGCAAAATCCACTGGTGAAAATTGCGATGTCCTATCTTTAACCGTTTAGGAGATCGAGTAAAATGGAGAATAATAGATATTTGAAAATGTGATATATAAACATTTTATTCGTTTATACCTTTATCAACTCTTGAGAGTAGACTTATAGGACTTATTTTATGTAAAATGAGGTGCTAAATCTACTGGTAAAAACCGCGATGTTGTATCTTTAACCGTTTAGGAGATCGAGTAAAATGGATATTAATAGATATTTGAAAATGTGAAATATAAACGTATAATACCTTTGTACCTTTATCAACTCTTGACAGTAGACTTATAAGACTTTTTTATGTAAAATGAGGTGCTAAATCTACTGGTAAAAACCGCGATGTCCTATCTTTAACCGTTTAGGAGATCGAGTAAAATGGAGGATAATAGATATTTGAAAATGTGATATATAAACATTTTATTCGTTTGTACCTTTATCAACTCTTGAAAGTAGACTTATAGGACTTATTTTATGTAAAATGAGGTGCTAAATCTACTGGTAAAAACCGCGATGTTGTATCTTTAACCGTTTAGGAGATCGAGTAAAATGGATATTAATAGATATTTGAAAATGTGATATATATACGTATAATACCTTTGTACCTTTATCATTTCTTGACAGTAGACTTATAAGACTTTTTTATGTAAAATGAGGTGCTAAATCCACTGGTGGAAACCGCGATGTCCTATCTTTAACCGTTTAGGAGATCAAGAAAAATGGAGAAAAATAGATATTTAAAATGTGATATATAAACATTTTATTCGTTTGTACCTTTATCAACTCTTGAAAGTAGACTTATAGGACTTATTTTATGTAAAATGAGGTGCTAAATCTACTGGTAAAAACCGCGATGTTGTATCTTTAACCGTTTAGGAGATCGAGTAAAATGGATATTAATAGATATTTGAAAATGTGATATATAAACATTTTATTCGTTTGTAACTTTATCAACTCTTGAGAGTAGACTTATAGGACTTATTTTATGTAAAATGAGGTGCTAAATCTACTGGTAAAAACCGCGATGTTGTATCTTTAACCGTTTAGGAGATCGAGTAAAATGGAGAATAATAGATATTTGAAAATGTGATATATAAACGTATAATACGTTTGTACCTTTATCAACTCTTGACAGTAGACTTATAAGACTTTTTTTATGTAAAATGAGGTGCTAAATCCACTGCTGAAAACCGCGATGTCCTATCTTTAACCGTTTAGAAGATCGAGTAAAATGGAGAATAATAGATATTTGAAAATGTGATATTTAAACATTTTATCCGTTTGTACCTTTATCAACTCTTGAGAGTAGACTTATGAGACTTATTTTATGTAAAATGAGGTGCTAAATCCACTGAAGGAAACCGCGATGTCCAATCTTTAACCGTTTAGGAGATCGAGTAAAATGGATGTTAATAAATATTTGAAAATGTGATATATAAACATTTTATTCGTTTGTAACTTTATCAACTCTTGACAGTAGACTTATAGAAGTTATTTTATGTAAAATAAGGTGCTAAATCCACTGGTGAAAATTGCGATGTCCTATCTTTAACCGTTTAGGAGATCGAGTAAAATGGAGAAGAATAGATATTTGAAAATGTGATATATAAACATTTTATTCGTTTATACCTTTATCAACTTTTGAGAGTAGACTTATAGGACTTATTTTATGTAAAATGAGGTGCTAAATCCACTGGTGAAAACCGCCATGTCCTATCTTTAACCGATTAGGAGATCGAGTAAAATGGTTAATAAACGATATTTGAAAATGTGATATATAAACATTTTATTCGTTTGTATCTTAATCAACTCTTGAGAGTAGACTTATAGGAGTTATTTTATGTAAAAAGAGGTGCTAAATCCTCTGGTGAAAACCGCGATGTCCTATCTTTAACCGTTTAGGAGATCGAGTAAAATGGAGAATAATAGATATTTGAAAATGTGATATATAAACATTTTATTCGTTTGTAACTTTATCAACTCTTGAGAGTAGACTTATAGGAGTTATTTTATGTAAAATAAGGTGCTAAATCCACTGGTGAAAACCGCGATGTCCTATCTTTAACCGTTTAGGAGATCGAGTAAAATGGAGAATAATAGATATTTGAAAATGTGATATATAAACATTTTATTCGTTTGTACTTTTATCAACCCTTGAGAGTAGACTTATGAGACTTATTTTATGTCAAATGAGGTGCTAAATCCACTGAAGGAAACCGCGATGTCCTATCTTTAACCGTTTAGGAGATCGAGTAAAATGGATGTTAATAGATATTTGAAAATGTGATTTAAAACATTTTATTCGTTTGTAACTTTATCAACTCTTGAGAATAGACTTATAGGAGTTATTTTATGTAAAATAAGGTGCTCAATCCTCTGGTGAAAACCGCGATGTCCTATCTTTAACCGTTTAGGAGATCGAGTAAAATGGATGTTAATAGATATTTGAAAATGTGATTTAAAACATTTTATTCGTTTGTAACTTTATCAACTCTTGAGAGTAGACTTATAGGAGTTATTTTATGTAAAATAAGGTGCTCAATCCTCTGGTGAAAACCGCGATGTCCTATCTATAACCGTTTAGGAAATCGAGTAAAATGGAGAATAATAGATATTTGAAAATGTGATATATAAACATTTTATTGGTTTGTAACTTTATCAACTCTTGAGAGTAGACTTATGAGACTTATTTTATGTTAAATGAGGTGCTAAATCCACTGAAGGAAACCGCGATGTCCTATCTTCAACCGTTTAGGAGATCGAGTATAATGGATGTTAATAGATATTTGAAAATGTGATATATAAACATTTTGTTCGTTTTATCGTTATATCGTTATATCGTTTGTACCTTTATCAACTCATGAGAGTAGACTTATAGGACATATTTTATGTAAAATGAGGTGCTAAATCCACTGGTGAAAACCGCGTTGTTTTATCTATAACCGTTTAGGAGATCGAGTAAAATGGAGAAAAATAGATATTTGAAAATGTGATATATAAACATTTTGTTCGTTTGTACCTTTATCAACTCTTGAGAGTAGACTTATAGGACATATTTTATGTAAAATGAGGTGCTCAATCCTCTGGTGAAAACCGCGATGTCCTATCTTTAACCGTTTAGGAGATCGAGTAAAATGGAGATTAATAGATATTTGAAAATGTGATATATAAACATTTTATTCGTTTGTACCTTTATCAACTCTTGAGAGTTGACTTATAGGACTTATTTTATGTAAAATGAGGTGCTAAATCCACTGGTAAAAACCGCGATGTCCTATCTTTAACCGTTTAGGAGATCGAGTAAAATGGAGATTAGTAGATATTTGAAAATGTGATATATAAACATTTTATTCGTTTGTACATTTATCAACTCTTGAGAATTGACTTATAGGAGTTATTTTATGTAAAATGAGGTGCTAAATCCTCTGGTGAAAACCGCGATGTCCTATCTATAACCGTTTAGGAAATCGAGTAAAATGGAGAATAATAGATATTTGAAAATGTGATATATAAACATTTTATTCGTTTGTACCTTTATCAACTCTTGAGAGTAGACTTATGAGACTTATTTTATGTAAAATGAGGTGCTAAATCCACTGGTGGAAACCGCGATGTCCTATCTTCAACCGTTTAGGAGATCGAGTAAAATGGATATTAATAGATATTTGAAAATGTGATATATAAACATTTTATTGGTTTGTAACTTTATCAACTCTTGAGAGTAGACTTATAGGACTTATTTTATGTAAAATGAGGTGCTAAATCCACTGGTAGAAACCGCGATGTCCTATTTTTAACCGTTTAGGAGATCGAGTAAAATGGAGAATAATAGATATTTGATAATGTGATATATAAACGTATAATACGTTTGTACCTTTATCAACTCTTGACAGTAGACTTATAAGACTTTTTTTATGTAAAATGAGGTGCTAAATCCACTGCTGAAATCCGCGATGTCCTATCTTTAACCGTTTAGAAGATCGAGGAAAAGGGAGAATAATTGATATTTGAAAATGTGATATATAAACGTATAATACGTTTGTACCTTTATCAACTCTTGACAGTAGACTTATAAGACTTTTTTATGTAAAATGAGGTGCTAAATCCACTGCTGAAATCCGCGATGTCCTATCTTTAACCGTTTAGAAGATCGAGTAAAATGGAGAATAATAGATATTTGAAAATGTGATATATAAACATTTTATCCGTTTGTACCTTTATCAACTCTTGAGAGTAGACTTATAGGACTTATTTTATGTAAAATGAGGTGCTAAATCCTCTGGTGAAAACCGCGATGTCCTATCTTTAACCGTTTAGGAGATCGAGTAAAATGGTGATTAGTAGATATTTGAAAATGTGATATATAAACATTTTATTCGTTTGTACAATTATCAACTCTTGAGAGTTGACTTATAGGAGTTCTTTTATGTAAAATGAGGTGCTAAATCCTCTGGTGAAAACCGCGATGTCCTATCTATAACCGTTTAGGAGATCGAGTAAAATGGAGAATAATAGATATTTGAAAATGTGATATATAAACATTTTATTGGTTTGTAACTTTATCAACTCTTGAGAGTAGACTTATGAGACTTATTTTATGTTAAATGAGGTGCTAAATCCACTGAAGGAAACCGCGATGTCCTATCTTTAACCGTTTAGGAGATCGAGTATAATGGATGTTAATAGATATTTTAAAATGTGATATATAAACATTTTATTCGTTTTATCGTTATATCGTTATATCGTTTGTACCTTTATCAACTCATGAGAGTAGACTTATAGGACATATTTTATGTAAAATGAGGTGCTAAATCCACTGGTGAAAACCGCGTTGTTTTATCTATAACCGTTTAGGAGATCGAGTAAAATGGAGAAAAATAGATATTTGAAAATGTGATATATAAACATTTTTTTCGTTTGTACCTTTATCAACTCTTGAGAGTAGACTTATAGGACTTATTTTATGTAAAATGAGGTGCTAAATCCACTGGTGAAAACCACGATGTCCTATCTTGAACCGTTTAGGAGATCGAGTAAAATGGAGAAAAATAGATATTTGAAAATGTGATATATAAACATTTTGTTCGTTTGTACCTTTATCAACTCTTGAGAGTAGACTTATAGGACATATTTTATGTATAATGAGGTGCTAAATCCACTGGTGAAAACCGCAATGTCCTATCTTGAACCGTTTAGGAGATCGAGTGAAATGGAGAAAAATAGATATTTGAAAATGTGATATATAAACATTTTATTCGTTTTTACCTTTATCAACTCTTGAGAGTAGACTTATAAGACCTATTTTATGTAAAATGAGGTGCTAAATCCACTGGTGAAAACCGCGATGTCCTATCTTTAACCGTTTAGAAGATCGAGTAAAATGGAGAATAATAGATATTTGAAAATGTGATATATAAACATTTTATTCGTTTGTACCTTTATCAACTCTTGAGAGTAAACTTATAGAACTTATTTTATGTAAAATGAGGTGCTAAATCCACTCGTTAAAACCGCGATGTCCTATCTTTAACCGTTTAGGAGTTCGAGTAAAATGGAGAATAATAGATATTTGAAAATGTGATATATAAACATTTTATTCGTTTGTACCTTTATCAACTTTTGAGAGTAGACTTATAGGACTTGTTTTTTGTAAAATGGGGTGCTAAATCCACTAATGAAAACCGCGATGTCCTATTTTTGACCGTTTAGGAGATCGAGTAAAATGGAGAATAGTAGATATTTGAAAATGTGATATATAAACATTTTATTCGTTTTTACCTTTATCAACTCTTGAGAGTAGACTTATAGGACTTATTTTATGTAAAATGAGGTGCTACATCCACTGGTGGAAACCGCGATGTCCTATTTTTAACCGTTTAGGAGATCGAGTAAAATGGAGAATAGTAGATATTTGAAAATGTGATATATAAACATTTTATTCGTTTTTACCTTTTTTCAACTCTTGAGAGTAGACTTATAGGACTTATTTTATGTAAAATGAGGTGCTAAATCCACTGGTGGAAACCGCGATGTCCTATTTTTAACCGTTTAGGAGATCGAGTAAAATGGAGAATAATAGATATTTGAAAATGTGATATATAAACATTTTATTCGTTTGTACCTTTATCAACTTTTGAGAGTAGACTTATAGGACTTATTTTATGTAAAATGAGGTGCTAAATCCACTGGTGAGAACCGCGATGTCCTATCTTGAACCGTTTAGGAGATCGAGTAAAATGAAGAATAGTAGATATTTGAAAATGTGATATATAAACATTTTATTCGTTTTTACCTTTATCAACTCTTGAGAGTAGACTTATAGGACTTGTTTTTTGTAAAATGGGGTGCTAAATCCACTAATGAAAACCGCGATGTCCTATTTTTAACCGTTTAGGAGATCGAGTAAAATGGAGAATAATAGATATTTGAAAATGTGATATATAAACATTTTATTCGTTTTTACCTTTATCAACTCTTGAGAGTAGACTTATAGAACTTATTTTATGTAAAATGAGGTGCTAAATCCACTGGTGGAAACCGCGATGTCCTATTTTTAACCGTTTAGGAGATCGAGTAAAATGGAGAATAATAGATATTTGAAAATGTGATATATAAACATTTTATTCGTTTTTACCTTTATCAACTCTTGAGAGTAGACTTATAGGACTTATTTTATGTAAAATCAGGTGCTAAATCCACTGGTGGAAACCGCGATGTCCTATTTTTAACCGTTTAGGAGATCGAGTAAAATGGAGAATAATAGATATTTGAAAATGTGATATATAAACATTTTATTCGTTTGTACCTTGATCAACTCTTGAGAGTAGACTTATAAGACCTATTTTATGTAAAATGAGGTGCTAAATCCACTGGTGAAAACCGCGATGTCCTATTTTTACCGTTTAGAAGATCGAGTAAAATGGAGAATAATAGATATTTGAAAATGTGATATATAAACATTTTATTCGTTTTACCTTTATCAACTCTTGAGAGTAGACTTATAGGACCTGTTTTATGTAAAATGAGGTGCTAAATCCACTGGTGAAAACCGCGATGTCCTATCTTTAACCGTTTAGGAGATCGAGTAAAATGGAGAATAATAGATATTTGAAAATGTGATATATAAACATCTTATTCGTTTGTACCTTTATCAACTCTTGAGAGTAAACCTATAGAACTTATTTTATGTAAAATGAGGTGCTAAATCCACTCGTTAAAACCGCGATGTCCTATCTTTAACCGTTTAGGTGTTCGAGTAAAATGGAGAATAATAGATATTTGAAAATGTGATATATAAACATTTTATTCGTTTGTACCTTTATCAACTTTTGAGAGTAGACTTATAGGACTTATTTTATGTAAAATGAGGTGCTAAATCCACTGGTGAGAACCGCGATGTCCTATCTTGAACCGTTTAGGAGATCGAGTAAAATGGAGAAAAATAGATATTTGAAAATGTGATATATAAACATTTTGTTCGTTTGTACCTTTATCAACTCTTGAGAGTAGACTTATAGGACATATTTTATGTATAATGAGGTGCTAAATCCACTGGTGAAAACCGCAATGTCCTATCTTGAACCGTTTAGGAGATCGAGTAAAATGGAGAAAAATAGATATTTGAAAATGTGATATATAAACATTTTATTCGTTTTTACCTTTATCAACTCTTGAGAGTAGACTTATAAGACCTATTTTATGTAAAATGAGGTGCTAAATCCACTGGTGAAAACCGCGATGTCCTATCTTTAACCGTTTAGAAGATCGAGTAAAATGGAGAATAATAGATATTTGAAAATGTGATATATAAACATTTTATTCGTTTGTACCTTTATCAACTCTTGAGAGTAAACTTATAGAACTTATTTTATGTAAAATGAGGTGCTAAATCCACTCGTTAAAACCGCGATGTCCTATCTTTAACCGTTTAGGAGTTCGAGTAAAATGGAGAATAATAGATATTTGAAAATGTGATATATAAACATTTTATTCGTTTGTACCTTTATCAACTTTTGAGAGTAGACTTATAGGACTTGTTTTTTGTAAAATGGGGTGCTAAATTTACTAATGAAAACCGCGATGTCCTATTTTTGACCGTTTAGGAGATCGAGTAAAATGGAGAATAGTAGATATTTGAAAATGTGATATATAAACATTTTATTCGTTTTTACCTTTATCAACTCTTGAGAGTAGACTTATAGGACTTATTTTATGTAAAATGAGGTGCTACATCCACTGGTGGAAACCGCGATGTCCTATTTTTAACCGTTTAGGAGATCGAGTAAAATGGAGAATAGTAGATATTTGAAAATGTGATATATAAACATTTTATTCGTTTTTACCTTTATCAACTCTTGAGAGTAGACTTATAGGACTTATTTTATGTAAAATGAGGTGCTAAATCCACTGGTGGAAACCGCGATGTCCTATTTTTAACCGTTTAGGAGATCGAGTAAAATGGAGAATAGTAGATATTTGAAAATGTGATATATAAACATTTTATTCGTTTTTACCTTTATCAACTCTTGACAGTAGACTTATAAGACTTTTTTATGTAAAATGAGGTGCTAAATCCACTGCTGAAATCCGCGATGTCCTATCTTTAACCGTTTAGAAGATCGAGTAAGATGGAGAATAATAGATATTTGAAAATGTGATATATAAACGTATAATACGTTTGTACCTTTATCAACTCTTGACAGTAGACTTATAAGACTTTTTTATGTAAAATGAAGTGCTAAATCCACTGCTGAAATCCGCGATGTCCTATCTTTAACCGTTTAGAAGATCGAGTAAAATGGAGAATAATAGATATTTGAAAATGTGATATATAAACATTTTATCCGTTTGTACCTTTATCAACTCTTGAGAGTAGACTTATAGGACTTATTTTATGTAAAATGAGGTGCTAAATCCTCTGGTGAAAACCGCGATGTCCTATCTTTAACCGTTTAGGAGATCGAGTAAAATGGTGATTAGTAGATATTTGAAAATGTGATATATAAACATTTTATTCGTTTGTACAATTATCAACTCTTGAGAGTTGACTTATAGGAGTTCTTTTATGTAAAATGAGGTGCTAAATCCTCTGGTGAAAACCGCGATGTCCTATCTATAACCGTTTAGGAGATCGAGTAAAATGGAGAATAATAGATATTTGAAAATGTGATATATAAACATTTTATTGGTTTGTAACTTTATCAACTCTTGAGAGTAGACTTATGAGACTTATTTTATGTTAAATGAGGTGCTAAATCCACTGAAGGAAACCGCGATGTCCTATCTTTAACCGTTTAGGAGATCGAGTATAATGGATGTTAATAGATATTTGAAAATGTGATATATAAACATTTTATTCGTTTTATCGTTATATCGTTATATCGTTTGAACCTTTATCAACTCATGAGAGTAGACTTATAGGACATATTTTATGTAAAATGAGGTGCTAAATCCACTGGTGAAAACCGCGTTGTTTTATCTATAACCGTTTAGGAGATCGAGTAAAATGGAGAAAAATAGATATTTGAAAATGTGATATATAAACATTTTTTTCGTTTGTACCTTTATCAACTCTTGAGAGTAGACTTATAGGACTTATTTTATGTAAAATGAGGTGCTAAATCCACTGGTGAAAACCACGATGTCCTATCTTGAACCGTTTAGGAGATCGAGTAAAATGGAGAAAAATAGATATTTGAAAATGTGATATATAAACATTTTGTTCGTTTGTACCTTTATCAACTCTTGAGAGTAGATTTATAGGACATATTTTATGTATAATGAGGTGCTAAATCCACTGGTGAAAACCGCAATGTCCTATCTTGAACCGTTTAGGAGATCGAGTAAAATGGAGAAAAATAGATATTTGAAAATGTGATATATAAACATTTTATTCGTTTTTACCTTTATCAACTCTTGAGAGTAGACTTATAAGACCTATTTTATGTAAAATGAGGTGCTAAATCCACTGGTGAAAACCGCGATGTCCTATCTTTAACCGTTTAGAAGATCGAGTAAAATGGAGAATAATAGATATTTGAAAATGTGATATATAAACATTTTATTCGTTTGTACCTTTATCAACTCTTGAGAGTAAACTTATAGAACTTATTTTATGTAAAATGAGGTGCTAAATCCACTCGTTAAAACCGCGATGTCCTATCTTTAACCGTTTAGGAGTTCGAGTAAAATGGAGAATAATAGATATTTGAAAATGTGATATATAAACATTTTATTCGTTTGTACCTTTATCAACTTTTGAGAGTAGACTTATAGGACTTGTTTTTTGTAAAATGGGGTGCTAAATCCACTAATGAAAACCGCGATGTCCTATTTTTGACCGTTTAGGAGATCGAGTAAAATGGAGAATAGTAGATATTTGAAAATGTGATATATAAACATTTTATTCGTTTTTACCTTTATCAACTCTTGAGAGTAGACTTATAGGACTTATTTTATGTAAAATGAGGTGCTACATCCACTGGTGGAAACCGCGATGTCCTATTTTTAACCGTTTAGGAGATCGAGTAAAATGGAGAATAGTAGATATTTGAAAATGTGATATATAAACATTTTATTCGTTTTTACCTTTATCAACTCTTGAGAGTAGACTTATAGGACTTATTTTATGTAAAATGAGGTGCTAAATCCACTGGAGGAAACCGCGATGTCCTATTTTTAACCGTTTAGGAGATCGAGTAAAATGGAGAATAATTGATATTTGAAAATGTGATATATAAACATATTATTCGTTTGTACCTTTATCAACTTTTGAGAGTAGACTTATAGGACTTATTTTATGTAAAATGAGGTGCTAAATCCACTGGTGAGAACCGCGATGTCCTATCTTGAACCGTTTAGGAGATCGAGTAAAATGAAGAATAGTAGATATTTGAAAATGTGATATATAAACATTTTATTCGTTTTTACCTTTATCAACTCTTGAGAGTAGACTTATAGGACTTGTTTTTTGTAAAATGGGGTGCTAAATCCACTAATGAAAACCGCGATGTCCTATTTTTAACCGTTTAGGAGATCGAGTAAAATGGAGAATAATAGATATTTGAAAATGTGATATATAAACATTTTATTCGTTTTTACCTTTATCAACTCTTGAGAGTAGACTTATAGAACTTATTTTATGTAAAATGAGGTGCTAAATCCACTGGTGGAAACCGCGATGTCCTATTTTTAACCGTTTAGGAGATCGAGTAAAATGGAGAATAATAGATATTTGAAAATGTGATATATAAACATTTTATTCGTTTGTACCTTTATCAACTTTTGAGAGTAGACTTATAGGACTTATTTTATGTAAAATGAGGTGCTAAATCCACTGGTGAGAACCGCGATGTCCTATCTTGAACCGTTTAGGAGATCGAGTAAAATGAAGAATAGTAGATATTTGAAAATGTGATATATAAACATTTTATTCGTTTTTACCTTTATCAACTCTTGAGAGTAGACTTATAGGACTTGTTTTTTGTAAAATGGGGTGCTAAATCCACCAATGAAAACCGCGATGTCCTATTTTTAACCGTTTAGGAGTTCGAGTAAAATGGAGAATAATAGATATTTGAAAATGTGATATATAAACATTTTATTCGTTTTATCGTTATATCGTTATATCGTTTGAACCTTTATCAACTCATGAGAGTAGACTTATAGGACATATTTTATGTAAAATGAGGTGCTAAATCCACTGGTGAAAACCGCGTTGTTTTATCTATAACCGTTTAGGAGATCGAGTAAAATGGAGAAAAATTGATATTTGAAAATGTGATATATAAACATTTTTTTCGTTTGTACCTTTATCAACTCTTGAGAGTAGACTTATAGGACTTATTTTATGTAAAATGAGGTGCTAAATCCACTGGTGAAAACCACGATGTCCTATCTTGAACCGTTTAGGAGATCGAGTAAAATGGAGAAAAATAGATATTTGAAAATGTGATATATAAACATTTTGTTCGTTTGTACCTTTATCAACTCTTAAGAGTAGATTTATAGGACATATTTTATGTATAATGAGGTGCTAAATCCACTGGTGAAAACCGCAATGTCCTATCTTGAACCGTTTAGGAGATCGAGTAAAATGGAGAAAAATAGATATTTGAAAATGTGATATATAAACATTTTATTCGTTTTTACCTTTATCAACTCTTGAGAGTAGACTTATAAGACCTATTTTATGTAAAATGAGGTGCTAAATCCACTGGTGAAAACCGCGATGTCCTATCTTTAACCGTTTAGAAGATCGAGTAAAATGGAGAATAATAGATATTTGAAAATGTGATATATAAACATTTTATTCGTTTGTACCTTTATCAACTCTTGAGAGTAAACTTATAGAACTTATTTTATGTAAAATGAGGTGCTAAATCCACTCGTTAAAACCGCGATGTCCTATCTTTAACCGTTTAGGAGTTCGAGTAAAATGGAGAATAATAGATATTTGAAAATGTGATATATAAACATTTTATTCGTTTGTACCTTTATCAACTTTTGAGAGTAGACTTATAGGACTTGTTTTTTGTAAAATGGGGTGCTAAATCCACTAATGAAAACCGCGATGTCCTATTTTTGACCGTTTAGGAGATCGAGTAAAATGGAGAATAGTAGATATTTGAAAATGTGATATATAAACATTTTATTCGTTTTTACCTTTATCAACTCTTGAGAGTAGACTTATAGGACTTATTTTATGTAAAATGAGGTGCTACATCCACTGGTGGAAACCGCGATGTCCTATTTTTAACCGTTTAGGAGATCGAGTAAAATGGAGAATAGTAGATATTTGAAAATGTGATATATAAACATTTTATTCGTTTTTACCTTTATCAACTCTTGAGAGTAGACTTATAGGACTTATTTTATGTAAAATGAGGTGCTAAATCCACTGGAGGAAACCGCGATGTCCTATTTTTAACCGTTTAGGAGATCGAGTAAAATGGAGAATAATTGATATTTGAAAATGTGATATATAAACATATTATTCGTTTGTACCTTTATCAACTTTTGAGAGTAGACTTATAGGACTTATTTTATGTAAAATGAGGTGCTAAATCCACTGGTGAGAACCGCGATGTCCTATCTTGAACCGTTTAGGAGATCGAGTAAAATGAAGAATAGTAGATATTTGAAAATGTGATATATAAACATTTTATTCGTTTTTACCTTTATCAACTCTTGAGAGTAGACTTATAGGACTTGTTTTTTGTAAAATGGGGTGCTAAATCCACTAATGAAAACCGCGATGTCCTATTTTTAACCGTTTAGGAGATCGAGTAAAATGGAGAATAATAGATATTTGAAAATGTGATATATAAACATTTTATTCGTTTTTACCTTTATCAACTCTTGAGAGTAGACTTATAGAACTTATTTTATGTAAAATGAGGTGCTAAATCCACTGGTGGAAACCGCGATGTCCTATTTTTAACCGTTTAGGAGATCGAGTAAAATGGAGAATAATAGATATTTGAAAATGTGATATATAAACATTTTATTCGTTTGTACCTTTATCAACTTTTGAGAGTAGACTTATAGGACTTATTTTATGTAAAATGAGGTGCTAAATCCACTGGTGAGAACCGCGATGTCCTATCTTGAACCGTTTAGGAGATCGAGTAAAATGAAGAATAGTAGATATTTGAAAATGTGATATATAAACATTTTATTCGTTTTTACCTTTATCAACTCTTGAGAGTAGACTTATAGGACTTGTTTTTTGTAAAATGGGGTGCTAAATCCACCAATGAAAACCGCGATGTCCTATTTTTAACCGTTTAGGAGTTCGAGTAAAATGGAGAATAATAGATATTTGAAAATGTGATATATAAACATTTTATTCGTTTGTACCTTTATCAACTTTTGAGAGTAGACTTATAGGACTTGTTTTTTGTAAAATGGGGTGCTAAATCCACTAATGAAAACCGCGATGTCCTATTTTTGACCGTTTAGGAGATCGAGTAAAATGGAGAATAGTAGATATTTGAAAATGTGATATATAAACATTTTATTCGTTTTTACCTTTATCAACTCTTGAGAGTAGACTTATAGGACTTATTTTATGTAAAATGAGGTGCTACATCCACTGGTGGAAACCGCGATGTCCTATTTTTAACCGTTTAGGAGATCGAGTAAAATGGAGAATAGTAGATATTTGAAAATGTGATATATAAACATTTTATTCGTTTTTACCTTTATCAACTCTTGAGAGTAGACTTATAGGACTTATTTTATGTAAAATGAGGTGCTAAATCCACTGGTGGAAACCGCGATGTCCTATTTTTAACCGTTTAGGAGATCGAGTAAAATGGAGAATAATAGATATTTGAAAATGTGATATGTAAACGTATAATACGTTTGTACCTTTATCAACTCTTGACAGTAGACTTATAAGACTTTTTTATGTAAAATGAGGTGCTAAATCCACTGCTGAAATCCGCGATGTCCTATCTTTAACCGTTTAGAAGATCGAGTAAAATGGAGAATAATAGATATTTGAAAATGTGATATATAAACGTATAATACGTTTGTACCTTTATCAACTCTTGACAGTAGACTTATAAGACTTTTTTATGTAAAATGAAGTGCTAAATCCACTGCTGAAATCCGCGATGTCCTATCTTTAACCGTTTAGAAGATCGAGTAAAATGGAGAATAATAGATATTTGAAAATGTGATATATAAACATTTTATCCGTTTGTACCTTTATCAACTCTTGAGAGTAGACTTATAGGACTTATTTTATGTAAAATGAGGTGCTAAATCCTCTGGTGAAAACCGCGATGTCCTATCTTTAACCGTTTAGGAGATCGAGTAAAATGGTGATTAGTAGATATTTGAAAATGTGATATATAAACATTTTATTCGTTTGTACAATTATCAACTCTTGAGAGTTGACTTATAGGAGTTCTTTTATGTAAAATGAGGTGCTAAATCCTCTGGTGAAAACCGCGATGTCCTATCTATAACCGTTTAGGAGATCGAGTAAAATGGAGAATAATAGATATTTGAAAATGTGATATATAAACATTTTATTGGTTTGTAACTTTATCAACTCTTGAGAGTAGACTTATGAGACTTATTTTATGTTAAATGAGGTGCTAAATCCACTGAAGGAAACCGCGATGTCCTATCTTTAACCGTTTAGGAGATCGAGTATAATGGATGTTAATATATATTTGAAAATGTGATATATAAACATTTTATTCGTTTTATCGTTATATCGTTATATCGTTTGAACCTTTATCAACTCATGAGAGTAGACTTATAGGACATATTTTATGTAAAATGAGGTGCTAAATCCACTGGTGAAAGCCGCGTTGTTTTATCTATAACCGTTTAGGAGATCGAGTAAAATGGAGAAAAATAGATATTTGAAAATGTGATATATAAACATTTTTTTCGTTTGTACCTTTATCAACTCTTGAGAGTAGACTTATAGGACTTATTTTATGTAAAATGAGGTGCTAAATCCACTGGTGAAAACCACGATGTCCTATCTTGAACCGTTTAGGAGATCGAGTAAAATGGAGAAAAATAGATATTTGAAAATGTGATATATATACATTTTGTTCGTTTGTACCTTTATCAACTCTTGAGAGTAGACTTATAGGACATATTTTATGTATAATGAGGTGCTAAATCCACTGGTGAAAACCGCGATGTCCTATTTTTAACCGTTTAGGAGATCGAGTAAAATGGAGAATAATAGATATTTGAAAATGTGATATATAAACATTTTATTGGTTTGTAACTTTATCAACTCTTGAGAGTAGACTTATGAGACTTATTTTATGTTAAATGAGGTGCTAAATCCACTGAAGGAAACCGCGATGTCCTATCTTTAACCGTTTAGAAGATCGAGTATAATGGATGTTAATAGATATTTGAAAATGTGATATATAAACATTTTATTCGTTTTATCGTTATATCGTTATATCGTTTGAACCTTTATCAACTCATGAGAGTAGACTTATAGGACATATTTTATGTAAAATGAGGTGCTAAATCCACTGGTGAAAACCGCGTTGTTTTATCTATAACCGTTTAGGAGATCGAGTAAAATGGAGAAAAATAGATATTTGAAAATGTGATATATAAACATTTTTTTCGTTTGTACCTTTATCAACTCTTGAGAGTAGACTTATAGGACTTATTTTATGTAAAATGAGGTGCTAAATCCACTGGTGAAAACCACGATGTCCTATCTTGAACCGTTTAGGAGATCGAGTAAAATGGAGAAAAATAGATATTTGAAAATGTGATATATATACATTTTGTTCGTTTGTACCTTTATCAACTCTTGAGAGTAGACTTATAGGACATATTTTATGTATAATGAGGTGCTAAATCCACTGGTGAAAACCGCGATGTCCTATTTTTAACCGTTTAGGAGATCGAGTAAAATGGAGAATAATAGATATTTGAAAATGTGATATATAAACATTTTATTCGTTTGTACCTTTATCAACTCTTGAGAGTAAACTTATAGAACTTATTTTATGTAAAATGAGGTGCTAAATCCACTCGTTAAAACCGCGATGTCCTATCTTTAACCGTTTAGGAGTTCGAGTAAAATGGAGAATAATAGATATTTGAAAATGTGATATATAAACATTTTATTCGTTTGTACCTTTATCAACTTTTGAGAGTAGACTTATAGGACTTGTTTTTTGTAAAATGGGGTGCTAAATCCACTAATGAAAACCGCGATGTCCTATTTTTGACCGTTTAGGAGATCGAGTAAAATGGAGAATAGTAGATATTTGAAAATGTGATATATAAACATTTTATTCGTTTTTACCTTTATCAACTCTTGAGAGTAGACTTATAGGACTTATTTTATGTAAAATGAGGTGCTACATCCACTGGTGGAAACCGCGATGTCCTATTTTTAACCGTTTAGGAGATCGAGTAAAATGGAGAATAGTAGATATTTGAAAATGTGATATATAAACATTTTATTCGTTTTTACCTTTATCAACTCTTGAGAGTAGACTTATAGGACTTATTTTATGTAAAATGAGGTGCTAAATCCACTGGTGGAAACCGCGATGTCCTATTTTTAACCGATTAGGAGATCGAGTAAAATGGAGAATAATAGATATTTGAAAATGTGATATATAAACATTTTATTCGTTTGTACCTTTATCAACTTTTGAGAGTAGACTTATAGGACTTATTTTATGTAAAATGAGGTGCTAAATCCACTGGTGAGAACCGCGATGTCCTATCTTGAACCGTTTAGGAGATCGAGTAAAATGAAGAATAGTAGATATTTGAAAATGTGATATATAAACATTTTATTCGTTTTTACCTTTATCAACTCTTGAGAGTAGACTTATAGGACTTGTTTTTTGTAAAATGGGGTGCTAAATCCACTAATGAAAACCGCGATGTCCTATTTTTAACCGTTTAGGAGATCGAGTAAAATGGAGAATAATAGATATTTGAAAATGTGATATATAAACATTTTATTCGTTTTTACCTTTATCAACTCTTGAGAGTAGACTTATAGGACTTATTTTATGTAAAATGAGGTGCTAAATCCACTGGTGGAAACCGCGATGTCCTATTTTTAACCGTTTAGGAGATCGAGTAAAATGGAGAATAATAGATATTTGAAAATGTGATATATAAACATTTTATTTGTTTGTACCTTGATCAACTCTTGATAGTAGACTTATAAGACCTATTTTATGTAAAATGAGGTGCTAAATCTACTGGTGAAAACCGCGATGTCCTATCTTTAACCGTTTAGAAGATCGAGTAAAATGGAGAATAATAGATATTTGAAAATGTGATATATAAACATTTTATTCGTTTTACCTTTATCAACTCTTGAGAGTAGACTTATAGGACCTGTTTTATGTAAAATGAGGTGCTAAATCCACTGGTGAAAACCGCGATGTCCTATCTTTAACCGTTTAGGAGATCGAGTAAAATGGAGAATAATAGATATTTGAAAATGTGATATATAAACATCTTATTCGTTTGTACCTTTATCAACTCTTGAGAGTAAACCTATAGAACTTATTTTATGTAAAATGAGGTGCTAAATCCACTCGTTAAAACCGCGATGTCCTATCTTTAACCATTTAGGAGTTCGAGTAAAATGGAGAATAATAGATATTTGAAAATGTGATATATAAACATTTTATTCGTTTGTACCTTTATCAACTTTTGAGCGTAGACTTATAGGACTTATTTTATGTAAAATGAGGTGCTAAATCCACTGGTGAGAACCGCGATGTCCTATCTTGAACCGTTTAGGAGATCGAGTAAAATGGAGAATAGTAGATATTTGAAAATGTGATATATAAACATTTTATTCGTTTTTACCTTTATCAACTCTTGAGAGTAGACTTATAGGACTTGTTTTTTGTAAAATGGGGTGCTAAATCCACTAATAAAAACCGCGATGTCCTATTTTTGACCGTTTAGGAGATCGAGTAAAATGGAGAATAGTAGATATTTGTAAATGTGATATATAAACATTTTATTCGTTTTTACCTTTATCAACTCTTGAGAGTAGACTTATAGGACTTATTTTATGTAAAATGAGGTGCTAAATCCACTGGTAAAAACCGCGATGTCCTATTTTTAACCGTTTAGGAGATCAAGTAAAATTGAGAATAATAGATATTTGAAAATGTGATATATAAAAATTTTATTCGTTTGTACCTTTATTAACTCTTGAGAGTAGACTTATAGGACTTGTTTTATGTAAAATGAGGTGCTAAATCCACTGGTGAAAACCGCGATGTCCTATCTTTAACCGTTTAGGAGATCGAGTAAAATGGAGAATAATAGGTATTTGAAAATGTGATATATAAACATTTTATTCGTATGTACCTTTATCAACTCTTGAGAGTAGACTTATAGTACTTATTTTATGTAAAATGAGGTGCCAAATCCACTGGTAAAAACCGCGATGTCCTATCTTTAACCTTTTAGGAGATCGAGTAAAATGGAGAATAATAGATATTTGAAAATGTGATATATAAACAATTTATTTGATTGTACCTTTATTAATTCTTGAGAGTAGACTTATAGGACTTATTTTATGTAAAATAAGGTACTAAATCCACTGGTAAAAACCGCGATGTCCCATCTTTAACCGTTTAGGAGATCGAGTAAAATGGATATTAATAGATATTTGAAAATGTGATATATAAACATTTTATTCGTTTGTACCTTTATCAACTCTTGAGAGTAGACTTATAGGACTTATTTTATGTAAAATGAGGTGCTAAATCCACTGGTGAAAACCGCGATGTCCTATCTTTAACCGTTTAGGAGATCGAGTAAAATGGAGAATAATAGTTATTTGAAAATTTGATATATAAACATTTTATTCGTTTGTACCTTTATCAACTCTTGAGAGTAGACTTATAGGACTTATTTTATGTAAAATGAGGTGCTAAATCCACTGGTGAAAACCGCGATGTCCTATCTTTAACCTTTTAGGAGATCGAGTAAAATGGAGAAGAGATATTTGAAAATGTGATATATAAACATTTTATTCGTTTGTACCTTTATCAACTTTTGAGAGTAGTCTTATTTTATGTAAAATAAGGTGCTTAATCCACTGTTGAAAACCGCGATGTCTTATCTTTAACCGTTTAGGTGATCGAGTAAAATGGAGAATAATAGATATTTGAAAATGTGATATATAAACATTTTATTCGTTTGTACCTTTATCAACTCTTGAGAGTAGACCTATATGACTTATTTTATGTAAAATAAGGTGCTAAATCCACTGGTGAAAACTGCGATGTCCTATCTTTAACCGTTTAGGAGATCGAGTAAAATGGAGAATAATAGATATTTGAAAATGTGATATATAAACATTTTATTCGTTTGTACCTTTATCAACTCATGAGAGTAGACTTATAGGACATATTTTATGTAAAATGAGGTGCTAAATCCACTGGTGAAAACCGCGTTGTTTTATCTATAACCGTTTAGGAGATCGAGTAAAATGGAGAATAATAGATATTTGAAAATGTGATATATAAACATTTTTTTCGTTTGTACCTTTATCAACTCTTGAGAGTAGACTTATAGGACTTATTTTATGTAAAATGAGGTGCTAAATCCACTGGTGAAAACCACGATGTCCTATCTTAAACCGTTTAGGAGATCGAGTAAAATGGAGAAAAATAGATATTTGAAAATGTGATATATAAACATTTTGTTCGTTTGTACCTTTATCAACTCTTGAGAGTAGACTTATAGGACATATTTTATGTATCATGAGGTGCTAAATCCACTGGTGAAAACCGCAATGTCCTATCTTGAACCGTTTAGGAGATCGAGTAAAATGGAGAAAAATAGATATTTGAAAATGTGATATATAAACATTTTATTCGTTTTTACCTTTATCAACTCTTGAGAGTAGACTTATAAGACCTATTTTATGTAAAATGAGGTGCTAAATCCACTGGTGAAAACCGCGATGTCCTATCTTTAACCGTTTAGAAGATCGAGTAAAATGGAGAATAATAGATATTTGAAAATGTGATATATAAACATTTTATTCGTTTGTACCTTTATCAACTCTTGAGAGTAAACTTATAGAACTTATTTTATGTAAAATGAGGTGCTAAATCCACTCGTTAAAACCGCGATGTCCTATCTTTAACCGTTTAGGAGTTCGAGTAAAATGGAGAATAATAGATATTTGAAAATGTGATATATAAACATTTTATTCGTTTGTACCTTTATCAACTTTTGAGAGTAGACTTATAGGACTTGTTTTTTGTAAAATGGGGTGCTAAATCCACTAATGAAAACCGCGATGTCCTATTTTTGACCGTTTAGGAGATCGAGTAAAATGGAGAATAGTAGATATTTGAAAATGTGATATATAAACATTTTATTCGTTTTTACCTTTATCAACTCTTGAGAGTAGACTTATAGGACTTATTTTATGTAAAATGAGGTGCTACATCCACTGGTGGAAACCGCGATGTAATATTTTTAACCGTTTAGGAGATCGAGTAAAATGGAGAATAGTAGATATTTGAAAATGTGATATATAAACATTTTATTCGTTTTTACCTTTATCAACTCTTGAGAGTAGACTTATAGAACTTATTTTATGTAAAATGAGGTGCTAAATCCACTGGTGGAAACCGCGATGTCCTATTTTTAACCGTTTAGGAGATCGAGTAAAATGGAGAATAATAGATATTTGAAAATGTGATATGTAAACGTATAATACGTTTGTACCTTTATCAACTCTTGACAGTAGACTTATAAGACTTTTTTATGTAAAATGAGGTGCTAAATCCACTGCTGAAATCCGCGATGTCCTATCTTTAACCGTTTAGAAGATCGAGTAAAATGGAGAATAATAGATATTTGAAAATGTGATATATAAACGTATAATACGTTTGTACCTTTATCAACTCTTGACAGTAGACTTATAAGACTTTTTTATGTAAAATGAAGTGCTAAATCCACTGCTGAAATCCGCGATGTCCTATCTTTAACCGTTTAGAAGATCGAGTAAAATGGAGAATAATAGATATTTGAAAATGTGATATATAAACATTTTATCCGTTTGTACCTTTATCAACTCTTGAGAGTAGACTTATAGGACTTATTTTATGTAAAATGAGGTGCTAAATCCTCTGGTGAAAACCGCGATGTCCTATCTTTAACCGTTTAGGAGATCGAGTAAAATGGTGATTAGTAGATATTTGAAAATGTGATATATAAACATTTTATTCGTTTGTACAATTATCAACTCTTGAGAGTTGACTTATAGGAGTTCTTTTATGTAAAATGAGGTGCTAAATCCTCTGGTGAAAACCGCGATGTCCTATCTATAACCGTTTAGGAGATCGAGTAAAATGGAGAATAATAGATATTTGAAAATGTGATATATAAACATTTTATTGGTTTGTAACTTTATCAACTCTTGAGAGTAGACTTATGAGACTTATTTTATGTTAAATGAGGTGCTAAATCCACTGAAGGAAACCGCGATGTCCTATCTTTAACCGTTTAGGAGATCGAGTATAATGGATGTTAATAGATATTTGAAAATGTGATATATAAACATTTTATTCGTTTTATCGTTATATCGTTATATCGTTTGAACCTTTATCAACTCATGAGAGTAGACTTATAGGACATATTTTATGTAAAATGAGGTGCTAAATCCACTGGTGAAAACCGCGTTGTTTTATCTATAACCGTTTAGGAGATCGAGTAAAATGGAGAAAAATAGATATTTGAAAATGTGATATATAAACATTTTTTTCGTTTGTACCTTTATCAACTCTTGAGAGTAGACTTATAGGACTTATTTTATGTAAAATGAGGTGCTAAATCCACTGGTGAAAACCACGATGTCCTATCTTGAACCGTTTAGGAGATCGAGTAAAATGGAGAAAAATAGATATTTGAAAATGTGATATATATACATTTTGTGCGTTTGTACCTTTATCAACTCTTGAGAGTAGACTTATAGGACATATTTTATGTATAATGAGGTGCTAAATCCACTGGTGAAAACCGCAATGTCCTATCTTGAACCGTTTAGGAGATCGAGTAAAATGGAGAAAAATAGATATTTGAAAATGTGATATATAAACATTTTATTCGTTTTTACCTTTATCAACTCTTGAGAGTAGACTTATAAGACCTATTTTATGTAAAATGAGGTGCTAAATCCACTGGTGAAAACCGCGATGTCCTATCTTTAACCGTTTAGAAGATCGAGTAAAATGGAGAATAATAGATATTTGAAAATGTGATATATAAACATTTTATTCGTTTGTACCTTTATCAACTCTTGAGAGTAAACTTATAGAACTTATTTTATGTAAAATAAGGTGCTAAATCCACTCGTTAAAACCGCGATGTCCTATCTTTAACCGTTTAGGAGTTCGAGTAAAATGGAGAATAATAGATATTTGAAAATGTGATATATAAACATTTTATTCGTTTGTACCTTTATCAACTTTTGAGAGTAGACTTATAGGACTTGTTTTTTGTAAAATGGGGTGCTAAATCCACTAATGAAAACCGCGATGTCCTATTTTTGACCGTTTAGGAGATCGAGTAAAATGGAGAATAGTAGATATTTGAAAATGTGATATATAAACATTTTATTCGTTTTTACCTTTATCAACTCTTGAGAGTAGACTTATAGGACTTATTTTATGTAAAATGAGGTGCTACATCCACTGGTGGAAACCGCGATGTCCTATTTTTAACCGTTTAGGAGATCGAGTAAAATGGAGAATAGTAGATATTTGAAAATGTGATATATAAACATTTTATTCGTTTTTACCTTTATCAACTCTTGAGAGTAGACTTATAGGACTTATTTTATGTAAAATGAGGTGCTAAATCCACTGGTGGAAACCGCGATGTCCTATTTTTAACCGTTTAGGAGATCAAGTAAAATGGAGAATAATAGATATTTGAAAATGTGATATATAAACATTTTATTCGTTTGTACCTTTATCAACTTTTGAGAGTAGACTTATAGGACTTATTTTATGTAAAATGAGGTGCTAAATCCACTGGTGAGAACCGCGATGTCCTATCTTGAACCGTTTAGGAGATCGAGTAAAATGAAGAATAGTAGATATTTGAAAATGTGATATATAAACATTTTATTCGTTTTTACCTTTATCAACTCTTGAGAGTAGACTTATAGGACTTGTTTTTTGTAAAATGGGGTGCTAAATCCACTAATGAAAACCGCGATGTCCTATTTTTAACCGTTTAGGAGATCGAGTAAAATGGAGAATAATAGATATTTGAAAATGTGATATATAAACATTTTATTCGTTTTTACCTTTATCAACTCTTGAGAGTAGACTTATAGAACTTATTTTATGTAAAATGAGGTGCTAAATCCACTGGTGGAAACCGCGATGTCCTATTTTTAACCGTTTAGGAGATCGAGTAAAATGGAAAATAATAGATATTTGAAAATGTGATATATAAACATTTTATTCGTTTTTACCTTTATCAACTCTTGAGAGTAGACTTATAGGACTTATTTTATGTAAAATGAGGTGCTAAATCCACTGGTGGAAACCGCGATGTCCTATTTTTAACCGTTTAGGAGATCGAGTAAAATGGAGAATAATAGATATTTGAAAATGTGATATATAAACATTTTATTTGTTTGTACCTTGATCAACTCTTGATAGTAGACTTATAAGACCTATTTTATGTAAAATGAGGTGCTAAATCCACTGGTGAAAACCGCAATGTCCTATCTTGAACCGTTTAGGAGATCGAGTAAAATGGAGAAAAATAGATATTTGAAAATGTGATATATAAACATTTTATTCGTTTTTACCTTTATCAACTCTTGAGAGTAGACTTATAAGACCTATTTTATGTAAAATGAGGTGCTAAATCCACTGGTGAAAACCGCGATGTCCTATCTTTAACCGTTTAGAAGATCGAGTAAAATGGAGAATAATAGATATTTGAAAATGTGATATATAAACATTTTATTCGTTTGTACCTTTATCAACTCTTGAGAGTAAACTTATAGAACTTATTTTATGTAAAATGAGGTGCTAAATCCACTCGTTAAAACCGCGATGTCCTATCTTTAACCGTTTAGGAGTTCGAGTAAAATGGAGAATAATAGATATTTGAAAATGTGATATATAAACATTTTATTCGTTTGTACCTTTATCAACTTTTGAGAGTAGACTTATAGGACTTGTTTTTTGTAAAATAAGGTGCTAAATCCACTAATGAAAACCGCGATGTCCTATTTTTGACCGTTTAGGAGATCGAGTAAAATGGAGAATAGTAGATATTTGAAAATGTGATATATAAACATTTTATTCGTTTTTACCTTTATCAACTCTTGAGAGTAGACTTATAGGACTTATTTTATGTAAAATGAGGTGCTACATCCACTGGTGGAAACCGCGATGTCCTATTTTTAACCGTTTAGGAGATCGAGTAAAATGGAGAATAGTAGATATTTGAAAATGTGATATATAAACATTTTATTCGTTTTTACCTTTATCAACTCTTGAGAGTAGACTTATAGGACTTATTTTATGTAAAATGAGGTGCTAAATCCACTGGTGGAAACCGCGATGTCCTATTTTTAACCGTTTAGGAGATCGAGTAAAATGGAGAATAATAGATATTTGAAAATGTGATATATAAACATTTTATTCGTTTGTACCTTTATCAACTTTTGAGAGTAGACTTATAGGACTTATTTTATGTAAAATGAGGTGCTAAATCCACTGGTGAGAACCGCGATGTCCTATCTTGAACCGTTTAGGAGATCGAGTAAAATGAAGAATAGTAGATATTTGAAAATGTGATATATAAACATTTTATTCGTTTTTACCTTTATCAACTCTTGAGAGTAGACTTATAGGACTTGTTTTTTGTAAAATGAGGTGCTAAATCCACTAATGAAAACCGCGATGTCCTATTTTTAACCGTTTAGGAGATCGAGTAAAATGGAGAATAATAGATATTTGAAAATGTGATATATAAACATTTTATTCGTTTTTACCTTTATCAACTCTTGAGAGTAGACTTATAGAACTTATTTTATGTAAAATGAGGTGCTAAATCCACTGGTGGAAACCGCGATGTCCTATTTTTAACCGTTTAGGAGATCGAGTAAAATGGAAAATAATAGATATTTGAAAATGTGATATATAAACATTTTATTCGTTTTTACCTTTATCAACTCTTGAGAGTAGACTTATAGGACTTATTTTATGTAAAATGAGGTGCTAAATCCACTGGTGGAAACCGCGATGTCCTATTTTTAACCGTTTAGGAGATCGAGTAAAATGGAGAATAATAGATATTTGAAAATGTGATATATAAACATTTTATTTGTTTGTACCTTGATCAACTCTTGATAGTAGACTTATAAGACCTATTTTATGTAAAATGAGGTGCTAAATCTACTGGTGAAAACCGCGATGTCCTATCTTTAACCGTTTAGAAGATCGAGTAAAATGGAGAATAATAGATATTTGAAAATGTGATATATAAACATTTTATTCGTTTTACCTTTATCAACTCTTGAGAGTAGACTTATAGGACCTGTTTTATGTAAAATGAGGTGCTAAATCCACTGGTGAAAACCGCGATGTCCTATCTTTAACCGTTTAGGAGATCGAGTAAAATGGAGAATAATAGATATTTGAAAATGTGATATATAAACATCTTATTCGTTTGTACCTTTATCAACTCTTGAGAGTAAACCTATAGAACTTATTTTATGTAAAATGAGGTGCTAAATCCACTCGTTAAAACCGCGATGTCCTATCTTTAACCATTTAGGAGTTCGAGTAAAATGGAGAATAATAGATATTTGAAAATGTGATATATAAACATTTTATTCGTTTGTACCTTTATCAACTTTTGAGCGTAGACTTATAGGACTTATTTTATGTAAAATGAGGTGCTAAATCCACTGGTGAGAACCGCGATGTCCTATCTTGAACCGTTTAGGAGATCGAGTAAAATGGAGAATAGTAGATATTTGAAAATGTGATATATAAACATTTTATTCGTTTTTACCTTTATCAACTCTTGAGAGTAGACTTATAGGACTTGTTTTTTGTAAAATGGGGTGCTAAATCCACTAATAAAAACCGCGATGTCCTATTTTTGACCGTTTAGGAGATCGAGTAAAATGGAGAATAGTAGATATTTGTAAATGTGATATATAAACATTTTATTCGTTTTTACCTTTATCAACTCTTGAGAGTAGACTTATAGGACTTATTTTATGTAAAATGAGGTGCTAAATCCACTGGTGGAAACCGCGATGTCCTATTTTTAACCGTTTAGGAGATCGAGTAAAATGGAGAATAATAGATATTTGAAAATGTGATATATAAACATTTTATTCGTTTGTACCTTGATCAACTCTTGAGGGTAGACTTATAGGACTTATTTTATGTAAAATGAGGTGCTAAATCCACTGGTAAAAACCGCGATGTCCTATTTTTAACCGTTTAGGAGATCAAGTAAAATTGAGAATAATAGATATTTGAAAATGTGATATATAAAAATTTTATTCGTTTGTACCTTTATTAACTCTTGAGAGTAGACTTATAGGACTTGTTTTATGTAAAATGAGGTGCTAAATCCACTGGTGAAAACCGCGATGTCCTATCTTTAACCGTTTAGGAGATCGAGTAAAATGGAGAATAATAGGTATTTGAAAATGTGATATATAAACATTTTATTCGTATGTACCTTTATCAACTCTTGAGAGTAGACTTATAGTACTTATTTTATGTAAAATGAGGTGCCAAATCCACTGGTAAAAACCGCGATGTCCTATCTTTAACCTTTTAGGAGATCGAGTAAAATGGAGAATAATAGATATTTGAAAATGTGATATATAAACAATTTATTTGTTTGTACCTTTATTAATTCTTGAGAGTAGACTTATAGGACTTATTTTATGTAAAATAAGGTACTAAATCCACTGGTAAAAACCGCGATGTCCCATCTTTAACCGTTTAGGAGATCGAGTAAAATGGATATTAATAGATATTTGAAAATGTGATATATAAACATTTTATTCGTTTGTACCTTTATCAACTCTTGAGAGTAGACTTATAGGACTTATTTTATGTAAAATGAGGTGCTAAATCCACTGGTGAAAACCGCGATGTCCTATCTTTAACCGTTTAGGAGATCGAGTAAAATGGAGAATAATAGTTATTTGAAAATTTGATATATAAACATTTTATTCGTTTGTACCTTTATCAACTCTTGAGAGTAGACTTATAGGACTTATTTTATGTAAAATGAGGTGCTAAATCCACTGGTGAAAACCGCGATGTCCTATCTTTAACCTTTTAGGAGATCGAGTAAAATGGAGAAGAGATATTTGAAAATGTGATATATAAACATTTTATTCGTTTGTACCTTGATCAACTCTTGAGGGTAGACTTATAGGACTTATTTTATGTAAAATGAGGTGCTAAATCCACTGGTAAAAACCGCGATGTCCTATTTTTAACCGTTTAGGAGATCAAGTAAAATTGAGAATAATAGATATTTGAAAATGTGATATATAAAAATTTTATTCGTTTGTACCTTTATTAACTCTTGAGAGTAGACTTATAGGACTTGTTTTATGTAAAATGAGGTGCTAAATCCACTGGTGAAAACCGCGATGTCCTATCTTTAACCGTTTAGGAGATCGAGTAAAATGGAGAATAATAGGTATTTGAAAATGTGATATATAAACATTTTATTCGTATGTACCTTTATCAACTCTTGAGAGTAGACTTATAGTACTTATTTTATGTAAAATGAGGTGCCAAATCCACTGGTAAAAACCGCGATGTCCTATCTTTAACCTTTTAGGAGATCGAGTAAAATGGAGAATAATAGATATTTGAAAATGTGATATATAAACAATTTATTTGTTTGTACCTTTATTAATTCTTGAGAGTAGACTTATAGGACTTATTTTATGTAAAATAAGGTACTAAATCCACTGGTAAAAACCGCGATGTCCCATCTTTAACCGTTTAGGAGATCGAGTAAAATGGATATTAATAGATATTTGAAAATGTGATATATAAACATTTTATTCGTTTGTACCTTTATCAACTCTTGAGAGTAGACTTATAGGACTTATTTTATGTAAAATGAGGTGCTAAATCCACTGGTGAAAACCGCGATGTCCTATCTTTAACCGTTTAGGAGATCGAGTAAAATGGAGAATAATAGTTATTTGAAAATTTGATATATAAACATTTTATTCGTTTGTACCTTTATCAACTCTTGAGAGTAGACTTATAGGACTTATTTTATGTAAAATGAGGTGCTAAATCCACTGGTGAAAACCGCGATGTCCTATCTTTAACCTTTTAGGAGATCGAGTAAAATGGAGAAGAGATATTTGAAAATGTGATATATAAACATTTTATTCGTTTGTACCTTTATCAACTTTTGAGAGTAGTCTTATTTTATGTAAAATAAGGTGCTTAATCCACTGTTGAAAACCGCGATGTCTTATCTTTAACCGTTTAGGTGATCGAGTAAAATGGAGAATAATAGATATTTGAAAATGTGATATATAAACATTTTATTCGTTTGTACCTTTATCAACTCTTGAGAGTAGACCTATATGACTTATTTTATGTAAAATAAGGTGCTAAATCCACTGGTGAAAACTGCGATGTCCTATCTTTAACCGTTTAGGAGATCGAGTAAAATGGAGAATAATAGATATTTGAAAATGTGATATATAAACATTTTATTCGTTTGTACCTTTATCAACTCATGAGAGTAGACTTATAGGACATATTTTATGTAAAATGAGGTGCTAAATCCACTGGTGAAAACCGCGTTGTTTTATCTATAACCGTTTAGGAGATCGAGTAAAATGGAGAATAATAGATATTTGAAAATGTGATATATAAACATTTTTTTCGTTTGTACCTTTATCAACTCTTGAGAGTAGACTTATAGGACTTATTTTATGTAAAATGAGGTGCTAAATCCACTGGTGAAAACCACGATGTCCTATCTTGAACCGTTTAGGAGATCGAGTAAAATGGAGAAAAATAGATATTTGAAAATGTGATATATAAACATTTTGTTCGTTTGTACCTTTATCAACTCTTGAGAGTAGACTTATAGGACATATTTTATGTATCATGAGGTGCTAAATCCACTGGTGAAAACCGCAATGTCCTATCTTGAACCGTTTAGGAGATCGAGTAAAATGGAGAAAAATAGATATTTGAAAATGTGATATATAAACATTTTATTCGTTTTTACCTTTATCAACTCTTGAGAGTAGACTTATAAGACCTATTTTATGTAAAATGAGGTGCTAAATCCACTGGTGAAAACCGCGATGTCCTATCTTTAACCGTTTAGAAGATCGAGTAAAATGGAGAATAATAGATATTTGAAAATGTGATATATAAACATTTTATTCGTTTGTACCTTTATCAACTCTTGAGAGTAAACTAATAGAACTTATTTTATGTAAAATGAGGTGCTAAATCCACTCGTTAAAACCGCGATGTCCTATCTTTAACCGTTTAGGAGTTCGAGTAAAATGGAGAATAATAGATATTTGAAAATGTGATATATAAACATTTTATTCGTTTGTACCTTTATCAACTTTTGAGAGTAGACTTATAGGACTTATTTTATGTAAAATGAGGTGCTAAATCCACTGGTGAGAACCGCGATGTCCTATCTTGAACCGTTTAGGAGATCGAGTAAAATGGAGAATAGTAGATATTTGAAAATGTGATATATAAACATTTTATTCGTTTTTACCTTTATCAACTCTTAAGAGTAGACTTATAGGACTTGTTTTTTGTAAAATGGGGTGCTAAATCCACTAATGAAAACCGCGATGTCCTATTTTTAACCGTTTAGGAGATCGAGTAAAATGGAGAATAATAGATATTTGAAAATGTGATATATAAACATTTTATTCGTTTTTACCTTTATCAACTCTTGAGAGTAGACTTATAGGACTTATTTTATGTAAAATGAGGTGCTAAATTTACTGGTGGAAACCGCGATGTCCAATTTTTAACCGTTTAGGAGATCGAGTAAAATGGAGAATAATAGATATTTGAAAATGTGATATATAAACATTTTATTCGTTTTTACTTTTATCAACTCTTGAGAGTAGACTTATAGGACTTATTTTATGTAAAATGAGGTGCTAAATCCACTGGTGGAAACCGCGATGTCCTATTTTTAACCGTTTAGGAGATCGAGTAAAATGGAGAATAATAGATATTTGAAAATGTGATATATAAACATTTTATTCGATTGTACCTTGATCAACTCTTGAGAGTAGACTTATAAGACCTATTTTATGTAAAATGAGGTGCTAAATCCACTGGTGAAAACCGCGATGTCCTATCTTTAACCGTTTAGGAGATCGAGTAAAATGGAGAATAGTAGATATTTGAAAATGTGATATATAAACATTTTATTCGTTTTTACCTTTATCAACTCTTGAGAGTAGACTTATAGGACTTGTTTTTTGTAAAATGGGGTGCTAAATCCACTAATGAAAACCGCGATGTCATATTTTTAACCGTTTAGGAGATCGAGTAAAATGGAGAATAGTAGATATTTGAAAATGTGATATATAAACATTTTATTCGTTTTTACCTTTATCAACTCTTGAGAGTAGACTTATAGGACTTATTTTATGTAAAATGAGGTGCTAAATCCACTGGTGGAAACCGCGATGTCCTATTTTTAACCGTTTAGGAGATCGAGTAAAATGGAGAATAATAGATATTTGAAAATGTGATATATAAACATTTTATTCGATTGTACCTTGATCAACTCTTGAGAGTAGACTTATAAGACCTATTTTATGTAAAATGAGGTGCTTAATCCACTGGTGAAAACCGCGATGTCCTATCTTTAACCGTTTAGGAGATCGAGTAAAATGGAGAATAGTAGATATTTGAAAATGTGATATATAAACATTTTATTCGTTTTTACCTTTATCAACTCTTGAGAGTAGACTTATAGGACTTATTTTATGTAAAATGAGGTGCTAAATCCACTGGTGGGAACCGCGATGTCCTATTTTTAACCGTTTAGGAGATCGAGTAAAATGGAGAATAATAGATATTTGAAAATGTGATATATAAACATTTTATTCGTTTGTACCTTGATCAACTCTTGAGGGTAGACTTATAGGACTTATTTTATGTAAAATGAGGTGCTAAATCCACTGGTAAAAACCGCGATGTCCTATCTTTAACCTTTTAGGAGATCGAGTAAAATGGAGAATAATAGATATTTGAAAATGTGATATATAAACATTTTATTTGTTTGTACCTTTATTAATTCTTGAGAGTAGACTTATAGGACTTATTTTATGTAAAATAAGGTACTAAATCCACTGGTAAAAACCGCGATGTCCTATCTTTAACCGTTTAGGAGATCGAGTAAAATGGATATTAATAGATATTTAAAAATGTGATATATAAACATTTTATTCGTTTGTACCTTTATCAACTCTTGAGAGTAGACTTATAGGACTTATTTTATGTAAAATGAGGTGCTAAATCCACTGGTGAAAACCGCGATGTCCTATCTTTAACCGTTTAGGAGATCGAGTAAAATGGAGAATAATAGTTATTTGAAAATTTGATATATAAACATTTTATTCGTTTTTACCTTTATCAACTCTTGAGAGTAGACTTATAGGTCTTATTTAATGTAAAATGGGGTGCTTAATCCACTGATGAAAACCGCGATGTCCTATCTTTTACCGTTTAGGAGATCGAGTAAAATGGAGAATAATAGATATTTGAAAATGTGATATATAAACATTTTATTCGTTTGTACCTTTATCAACTCTTGAGAGTAGACCTATATGACTTATTTTATGTAAAATAAGGTGCTAAATCCACTGGTGAAAACTGCGATGTCCTATCTTTAACCGTTTAGGAGATCGAGTAAAATGGAAAATAATAGATATTTGAAAATGTGATATATAAACATTTTATTCGTTTGTACCTTTATCAACTCTTGAGAGTAGACTTATAGGACTTATTTTATGTAAAATGAGGTGCTAATTCCACTGGTGAAAACCGCGATGTCCTATCTTTAACCTTTTAGGAGATCGAGTAAAATGGAGAATAGTAGATATTTGATAATGTGATATATAAACATTTTATTCGTTTTTACCTTTATCAACTCTTGAGAGTAGACTTATAGGACTTGTTTTTTGTAAAATGGGGTGCTAAATCCACTAATGAAAACCGCGATGTCCTATTTTTAACCGTTTAGGAGATCGAGTAAAATGGAGAATAATAGATATTTGAAAATGTGATATATAAACATTTTATTCGTTTTTACCTTTATCAACTCTTGAGAGTAGACTTATAGGACTTATTTTATGTAAAATGAGGTGCTAAATCCACTGGTGGAAACCGCGATGTCCTATTTTTAACCGTTTAGGAGATCGAGTAAAATGGAGAATAATAGATATTTGAAAATGTGATATATAAACATTTTATTCGTTTTTACCTTTATCAACTCTTGAGAGTAGACTTATAGGACTTATTTTATGTAAAATGAGGTGCTAAATCCACTGGTGGAAACCGCGATGTCCTATTTTTAACCGTTTAGGAGATCGAGTAAAATGGAGAATAATAGATATTTGAAAATGTGATATATAAACATTTTATTCGTTTGTACCTTGATCAACTCTTGAGAGTAGACTTATAAGACCTATTTTATGTAAAATGAGGTGCTAAATCCACTGGTGAAAACCGCGATGTCCTATCTTTAACCGTTTAGAAGATCGAGTAAAATGGAGAATAATAGATATTTGAAAATGTGATATATAAACATTTTATTCGTTTTTACCTTTATCAACTCTTGAGAGTAGACTTATAGGACTTATTTTATGTAAAATGAGGTGCTAAATCCACTGGTAAAAACTGCGATGTCCTATCTTTAACCGTTTAGGAGATCAAGTAAAATTGAGAATAGTAGATATTTGAAAATGTGATATATAAACATTTTATTCGTTTGTACCTTTATCAACTCATGAGAGTAGACTTATAGGACTTGTTTTTTGTAAAATGGGGTGCTAAATCCACTAATGAAAACCGCGATGTCCTATTTTTAACCGTTTAGGAGATCGAGTAAAATGGAGAATAGTAGATATTTGAAAATGTGATATATAAACATTTTATTCGTTTGTACCTTGATCAACTCTTGAGGGTAGACTTATAGGACTTATTTTATGTAAAATGAGGTGCTAAATCCACTGGTAAAAACCGCGATGTCCTATCTTTAACCGTTTAGGAGATCAAGTAAAATTGAGAATAATAGATATTTGAAAATGTGATATATAAAAATTTTATTCGTTTGTACCTTTATTAACTCTTGAGAGTAGACTTATAGGACTTGTTTTATGTAAAATGAGGTGCTAAATCCACTGGTGAAAACCGCGATGTCCTATCTTTAACCGTTTAGGAGATCGAGTAAAATGGAGAATAATAGGTATTTGAAAATGTGATATATAAACATTTTATTCGTATGTACCTTTATCAACTCTTGAGAGTAGACTAATAGTACTTATTTTATGTAAAATGAGGTGCCAAATCCACTGGTAAAAACCGCGATGTCCTATCTTTAACCTTTTAGGAGATCGAGTAAAATGGAGAATAATAGATATTTGAAAATGTGATATATAAACATTTTATTTGTTTGTACCTTTATTAATTCTTGAGAGTAGACTTATAGGACTTATTTTATGTAAAATAAGGTACTAAATCCACTGGTAAAAACCGCGATGTCCTATCTTTAACCGTTTAGGAGATCGAGTAAAATGGATATTAATAGATATTTGAAATTGTGATATATAAACATTTTATTCGTTTGTACCTTTATCAACTCTTGAGAGTAGACTTATAGGACTTATTTTATGTAAAATGAGGTGCTAAATCCACTGGTGAAAACCGCGATGTCCTATCTTTAACCGTTTAGGAGATCGAGTAAAATGGAGAATAATAGTTATTTGAAATTGTGATATATAAACATTTTATTCGTTTTTACCTTTATCAACTCTTGAGAGTAGACTTATAGGTCTTATTTAATGTAAAATGGGGTGCTTAATCCACTGATGAAAACCGCGATGTCCTATCTTTTACCGTTTAGGAGATCGAGTAAAATGAAAAATAATAGATATTTGAAAATGTGATATAAAACATTTTATTCGTTTGTACCTTGATCAACTCTTGAGGGTAGACGTATAGGACCTATTTTATGTAAAATGAGGTGCTAATTCCACTGGTGAAAACCGCGATGTCCTATCTTTAACCGTTTAGGAGTGTAATAGTACAAACCCCGGTATATTATAAAATTATAATAAAGTAAACCATGATTGTACTGGACCAAGTTCAGGGAAAGTAGACCACCTAAGAGAAATAAAATGAGCCATTAGTCTATGCGACTAAGTGAGCACAAATAAACTAAAACTTATTTAAAACGTAATGTTTTAACAAGTAACAGAACTTAATAAGTTATTAAGTATAAAATAAATGATTTTCAATCTACCAGTATCCTAATTGTGTCATCCACTAGCGTCCTAGTGGGTTGTCAGTTAATACTAACAATAAACAAATCTCCGTTAAGGTTCATTGTAATTAAAATTAACCAATACAGGTCCCTTTGTGCGAGACTTGCTGTAAGGTAAATATAAAAGATTTTGTGTATAATAACACAATTACACAGTTACAAATAGAAACTAATGTAATAAAAGTTTGCATCTGGATTCCAATAGATTGTCAATCAATAAGTATATCAAATATACTTATTTATATTGAATCAATAAAGTGTCTAATGACTAAATTAAAAATATTGAATAAAATGTTCTGCAACTGTTAAACATTCAAATCGCGAATGAAATAACAAAATATATTGTGAACTTAAAATCAATATTAAATATGATTGCAATCAATAAATTATAAATTAGATTACTCAAAAATTTGTACTCACCAAAGCAACAAATTAAAACAATATATATTTAACACTTCGTATAGCTTCGAATATGGTATTTGCACCACTAAAGTCGTCACACAAATGCGTCTAACATTTAGTGCGTTTCTTAAATACATCCAACAAGCAAAAGTGCAGTTACGACAAATTTCAGCAACCTTGAAATAATTTCAAGTGAACATCTGAAAGAACTATGTACTAAAAAGTTCATAGACCCTATTTCTATTCCTTTACATTCTCCCCCCAGATTTTAATTCCGAAAAATAACAATGAGGAAATAAAATCTCCAACAAGCAAATCTTAATAATCCAAACCAACTAAGAATAGGAAAGAACATATAATGTTAAAATTATTAAGATTATAATTTCTTTTAACAATATCTTTGTCAACATAACTAAGGGTGTATACGTTAGGATATGGCTTGCCAGTATTTTTATAAGGACCATCATATAAATGCTGAAATTTGGCATATTTTTGTACAGAGGCCTTAGATACCGCAGGTACTCGTAAAAGAACCAATCATTTAAATTCAACTCAAAAACTTTGGAAGGAGTTTTCATTCTTAATAATGCATTTTTCTTTAAATTATTACGAGCAATGTCATGTAATTCATCAAGTGAACATTCACTAGAAGTAGAAGAAACAGGAAGATATTTATGAATAAAATGATCATATGGCAAAGTCGGTTGTATATTAAAAATAATCTGATGAGGTGAAAAGCCAGTACTGGTATGCGGTAATTTATTAAAAAGTTCCTCAACGTGAGACAAATATACCGCCCAACTACTATTTTTGACACTACAATATGCACGAAAAATTCTTCCAATTTCTCTCATTACACGCTCACACGGATTGGAAGCAGGGTGGCGAATCGAAGAAAACGTATAGCGAATACCTGCAGCGGTCAATGTCTGAGCCCAGTACTTAGAAGTAAATTGACTTCCGTGATCACTAAGTACTGTTGATATGGGAATAAGTTTGTGATAATCGTTTATCAACTTGGATGCAGCAGATTTAGATGTAGCAGAACGCAAAGCATATAATTTCACGTATTTCGAAAAATTGTCAATGACAACAAAAATATAACACACACCTCTTTTGCTAGTTGGCAATGGTCCGTAAAAATCTATACATACAAGTTCACCTGGTTTAGTACTAACAATAGGATGCATATATCCTTCCAATTTCTTATTAGAATATTTTGTCTTTTGACAGAGATCACATGCACGAAAAATGTGTTTTAAACTATTAATCATATTCGGCCAATATAAAAATGTTTTTAAAATTGCAACAATTTTATAAGTTCCAAAATGCCCTAATGCATCGTGGTAATACCAACAAAAATCAGGAATTAATTTTTCAGGAACAGCCAATTTATATTTTTGATCATTTTGTCCATCACAATATAATAAAATATCGTTATGAAGACTATATCGCATAATACGCTTTTTTAATCTCTTGTTTATAAAAGGCTGTTTTGATAGCAAATAATTTCGAACTTGAGAAAGCATAGGATCTACTTTTTGAGCTTCAGCAAACGTTTGTAAAGCCTGTTTCAAAGTTTCAGATCTCTCCTCAGAAGGTTGAAAAATAACTAAGTCCGCAATAGCATTTACTTGAAGCAGAGCAACTAATGGTTGTGACGTTTCCGAAAATACCGTATTATCTGCAGGAAAACGAGAAAGCGCATCTGCTACTATGTTATCCTTACCTCTGACATGTTCAATAGAATAATCAAATCCATTAAGAAACAAGATCCATCTCGTAATTCGCTCATTGTGAAATCTACATTTATATAAAAATTCCAACGCTTTATGATCGGTACGAATTATTACAGAATTTCCCAAAATTATAGTTCGAAATTTAGAAAGAGCATAAATTACAGCAAGTAATTCTTTTTCTGTTACTGTATAATTAAGTTCGGCACCTCTTAATGATCTACTAATAAATGAAATAGGCAAGTGCTCATGATTTTCATCTTCCTGATATAATTCAGCTCCAATAGCATAGCCAGAACTGTTGGCTTGTATATAAAAAGGCTTTGAAAAATCAGGAAACTGTAATACAACATTTTGAAGAAAAAGATTTTTAGTTTGATCAAAAGCAATTTGTTCTATTGAAGTCCATTTCCATGGTACATTTTTCTTAAGCAAAGCATTTAACGGAAGTGTGGTATTACTAATCAATTGGTGGAATTTTCTATAATAATTGCAACATCCTAAAAACATACGCAAATGTTTAACGTTTTGAGGAGGCGGAAAATTTCTAATTGCTTCTATTTTAGAAGGATCAGGTTGAAGACCTTTATCAGATAAGATGTGTCCGAGAAACTTAATTTCAGTTTTACAAAAAGAGGTTTTCTGAATGTTAATTGTCATATTAGCATTGTGTATTTTTGTTAAAACATTGTCTAAATGATCAAAATGCTGTTCAATAGTCGGTGAAGCCACTAAAAGATCGTCAACATAATTAACCGCATATTCCCTAACTTCGGGTCCAAGAATTAAATAAATCGTACAACTAAATGCAGCAGTACCGGTTTTAATCATTTAATTTAAGATAATAAATAATAAAATCCTGCAATTTATATGTAAAGTCTCCGAAACGTCGCAAATGCACTCTTACTAGTCAGATGTAATCAATTAATTGTTTAAATTATTCTCAAATTTGTAAATAAATTATGAAAGAAAAAGAATTAAAAAAAATCAAATTTAAAAATGTAAATAAAATTTACTTGGTGTGTACAATTCATAATGCGTTCAAATCAGTTAATTGTCAAGTGAATATTATTAAAATAAATACTATTAAAATAAATTTAATCTATTCATGTGATCGTCTAATTATTACAATAAGTATAACAATATTTTTACGTTGTGAATTTATAAAATTTAATGAAAAAAAAATGGTCATCGTAAACTCATATCAGTGTCAAACAACTTACACTTATTAAGCATATTAGTAAAAACAAAAAAGCACTCATACACTCTCATCTCTACAAGTAACGGTATCCCTTTCTACGATACATTTTTCCAACATCAAAACATCCTGTTAATAAATCCATATATTCAATCAGCACGCAATTATCAGTAAAAGTCATGTGACACTTAAATATTTTGTTCAAGAGAAAATTATTAAACGCAAAAACTGAAATATTAGAAAAATAAGTTTAAATAAATCCAATTAATTGAAAATTTTGTTTAAACAATAAAATTTTCAGAAATAAAATTATTTAAATAAGAAAATGTATAAAATAATAAGGAATCATATTTAATTACAATTATTTAATCCAAGATTAAAAAAATTGTATTCTGTATAAAATTTGCACATAAGTAAACATTGAAATATGAAAGAGAAAGAAAAAAAAATATTCACTTGTAAACGAACCGAATACTTTAAAACGCAAAATATATTTTCAAAAGTTCACAACATAAACACCCTCAATAAATAACTCAAAAAAAATCTCTCAAGTGGTCTTCGAAACTTTACCCCACATGGTCACGGCACACTGTATTAGTACAAACCCCGGTATATTATAAAATTATAATAAAGTAAACCATGATTGTACTGGACCAAGTTCAGGGAAAGTAGACCACCTAAAAGAAATAAAATGAGCCATTAGTCTATGCGACTAAGTGAGCACAAATAAACTAAAACTTATTTAAAACGTAATGTTTTAACAAGTAACAGAACTTAATAAGTTATTAAGTATAAAATAAATGATTTTCAATCTACCAGTATCCTAATTGTGTCATCCACTAGCGTCCTAGTGGGTTGTCAGTTAATACTAACAATAAACAAATCTCCGTTAAGGATCATTGTAATTAAAATTAACCAATACAGGTCCCTTTGTGCGAGACTTGCTGTAAGGTAAATATAAAAGATTTTGTGTATAATAACACAATTACACAGTTCCAAATAGAAACTAATGTAATAAAAGTTTGCATCTGGATTCCAATAGATTGTCAATCAATAAGTATATCAAATATACTTATTTATATTGAATCAATAAAGTGTCTAATGACTAAATTAAAAATATTGAATAAAATGTTCTGCAACTGTCAAACATTCAAATCGCGAATGAAATAACAAAATATATTGTGAACTTAAAATCAATATTAAATATGATTGCAATCAATAAATTATAATTTAGATTACTCAAAAATTTGTACTCACCAAAGCAACAAATTAAAACAATATATATTTAACACTTCGTATAGCTTCGAATATGGTATTCGCACCACTAAAGTCGTCACACAAATGGTCTAACATTTAGTGCGTTTCTTAAAAACATCCAACAAGCAAAAGTGCAGTTACGACAAATTTCAGCAACCTTGAAATAATTTCAAGTGAACATCTGAAAGAACTATGTACTAAAAAGTACATAGACCCTATTTCTATTGCTTTACAGGAGATCGAGTAAAATGGATAATAATAGATATTTGAAAATGTGATATATAAACATTTTATTCGTTTGTACCTTTATCAACTCTTGAGAGTAGACTTATAAGACTTATTTTAAGTAAAATGAGGTGCTAAATCCACTGGTGAAAACCGCGATGTCCTATCTTTAACCGTTTAGGAGATCGAGTAAAATGGAGAATAATAGATATTTGAAAATGTGATATATAAACATTTTATTCGTTTGTACCGTTATCAACATTTGAAAGTAGACTTATAGGACTTATTTTATGTAAAATGAGGTGCTAAATCCACTGGTGAAAATTGCGATGTCTTATCTTTAACCGTTTAGGAGATCGAGTATAATGGAGAATAATAGATATTTGATAAAATGATATATAAACATTTTATTCGTTTTTACCTTTAACAACTCTTGAGAGTAGACTTATAGGACCTATTTTATGTAAAATGAGGTGCTAAATCCACTGATAAAAACCGCGATGTCCTATCTTTAACCGTTTAGGAGATCGAGTAAAATTGATAATAATAGATATTTGAAAATGTGGTATATAAACATTTTATTCGTTTGTACCTTTTTCAACTCTTGAGAGTAGACTTATAGGACATATTTTATGTAAAATGAGGTGCTAAATCCACTGGTGAAAACCGCGATGTCCTATCTTGAACCGTTTAGGAGATCGAGTAAAATGGAGAAAAATAGATATTTGAAAATGTGATATATAAACATTTTGTTCGTTTGTACCTTTATCAACTCTTGAGAGTAGACTTATAGGACATATTTTATGTAAAATGAGGTGCTAAATCCACTGGTGAAAACCGCGATGTCCTATTTTGAACCGTTTAGGAGATCGAGTAAAGTGGAGAAAAATAGATATTTGAAAATGTGATATATAAACATTTTATTCTTTTGTTTCTTTATCAACTCTTAAGAGTAGACTTATAGGACTTATTTTATGTAAAATGAGGTGCTAAATCTACTGGTGAAAACCGCGATGTCCTATGTTGAACCGTTTAGGAGATCGAGTAAAATATAGAAAAGTAGATATTTGAAAATGTGATACATAAACATTTTATTCTTTTGATCCTTTATCAACTCTTAAGAGTAGACTTATAGGACTTATTTTATGTAAAATGAGGTGCTAAATCCACTGGTGAAAACCGCGATGTCCTATTTTTAACCGTTTAGGAGATCGAGTAAAATGGAGAATAATTGATATTTGAAAATGTGATATATAAACATTTTACTCGTTTGTACCTTTATCAACTCTTGAGAGTAGACTTATAAGACTTATTTTAAGTAAAATGAGGTGCTAAATCCACTGGTGAAAACCGCGATGTCCTATCTTTAACCGTTTAGGAGATCGAGTAAAATGGAGAATAATAGATATTTGAAAATGTGATATATAAACATTTTATTCGTTTGTACCTTTATCAACTCTTGAGAGTAGACTTATAGGACTTATTTTATGTAAAATGAGGTGCTAAATCCACTGGTGAAATCCGCGATGTCCTATCTTTAACCGTTTAGGAGATCGAGTATAATGGAGAATAATAGATATTTGATAATATGATATATAAACATTTTATTCGTTGGTTCCTTTATCAACTCTTGAGAGTAGACTTATAGGACTTATTTTATGTAAAATAAGGTGCTAAATCCACTGGTAAAAACCGAGATGTCCTATCTTTAACCATTTAAGAGATCGAGTAAAATTGATAATAACAGATATTTGAAAATGTGATATATAAACATTTTATTCGTTTGTACCTTTATCAACCCTTGAGAGTAGACTTATAGGAGTTATTTTATGTAAAATGAGGTGCTAAATCCACTGGTGAAAACCGCGATGTCCTATCTTTAACCGTTTAGGAGATCGAGTAAAATGGATATTAATAGATATTTGAAAATGTGATACATAAACATTTTATTCGTTTGTACCTTTATCAACTCTTGAAAGTAGACTTATAGGAGTTATTTTATGTAAAATGAGGTGCTGAATCCTCTGGTGGAAACCGCGATGTCCTATCTTTAACCGTTTAAGAGATCGAGTAAAATGGAGAATAATAGATATTTGAAAATGTGATATATAAACATTTTATTCGTTTGTACCTTTATCAACTTTTGAAAATAGACTTATAGGACTTATTTTATGTAAAATGAGGTGCAAAATCCACTGGTGAAAACCGCGATGTCCTATCTTTAACCGTTTAAGAGATCGAGTAAAATGGAGAATAATAGATATTTGAAAATGTGATATATAAACATTTTATTCGTTTGTACCTTTATCAACTTTTGAAAATAGACTTATAGGACTTATTTTATGTAAAATAAGGTACTAAATCCACTGGTGAAAACCGCGATGTCCTATCTTTAACCGTTTAGGAGATGGAGTAAAATGGAGAATAATGGATATTTGAAAATGTGATATATAAACATTTTATTCCTTTGTACCTTTATCAACTCATGAGAGTAGACTTATGGGACTTATTTTATGTAGAATGGGGTGCTAAATCCACTGATAAAAACAGCGATGTCCTATCTTTAACCGTTTAGGAGATCGAGTAAAATTGATAATAATAGATATTTGAAAATGTGGTATATAAACATTTTATTCGTTTGTACCTTTATCAACTCTTGAGAGTAGACTTATAGGAGTTATTTTATGTAAAATGAGGTGCTAAATCCTCTGGTGAAAACCGAGATGTCCTATCTTTAACCGTTTAGGAGATCGAGTAAAATGGAGAATAATAGATATTTGAAAATGTGATATATAAAAATTTTATTCGTTTGTACCTTTATCAACTCATGAGAGTAGACTTATAGGACATATTTTATGTAAAATATAGTGCTTAATCCACTGGTGAAAACCGTGATGTCTTATCTTTAACCGATTAGGAGATCGAGTAAAATTGAAAATAATAGATATTTGAAAATGTGATATATAAACATTTTATTCGTTTTTACCTTTATCAACTCTTGAGAGTAGACTTATAGGACCTATTTTATGTAAAATGAGGTGCTAAATTCACTGGTGAAAACCGCGATGTCCTATCTTTAACCGTTTAGGAGATCGAGTAAAATGGAGAATAATAGATATTTGATCATGTGATATATAAACATTTTATTCTTTGGACCTTTATCAACTCTTAAGAGTAGACTTATAGGACTTATTTTATGTAAAATGAGATGCTTAATCCACTGGTAAAAACCGCGATGTCCTATTTTTAACCGTTTAGGAGATCGAGTAAAATGGAGAATAATAGATATTTGAAAATGTGATATATAAACATTTTATTCGTTTGTACCTTTATCAACTCTTGAGAGTAGACTTATAGGACTTATTTTATGTAAAATATAGTGCTTAATCCACTGGTGAAAACCGCGATGTCTTATCTTTAACCGTTTAGGAGATCGAGTAAAATTGAAAATAATAGATATTTGAAAATGTGATATATAAAAATTTTATTCGTTTGTACTTTTATCAACTCTTGAGAGTAGACTTATAGGACTTATTTTATGTAAAATGAGGTGCTAAATCCACTGGTGAGAACCGCGATGTCCTATCTTGAACGGTTTAGGAGATCGAGTAAAATGGAGAATAATAGATATTTGAAAATGTGATATATATACATTTTATTCGTTTTTACCTTTATCAACTCTGGAGAGTAGACTTATAGGACTTGTTTTATGTAAAATGGGGTGCTAAATCCACTGATGAAAACCGCGATGTCCTATCTTTAACTGTTTAGGAGATTGAGTAAAATGGAGAATAATAGATATTTGAAAATGTGATATATAAAAATTTTATTCGTTTGTACCTTTATCAACTCTTAAGAGTAGACTTATAGGACTTATTTTATGTAAAATGAGGTGCTAAATCCCCTGGTGAAAACCGCGATGTCCTATCTATAACCGTTTAGGAGATCGAGTAAAATGGAGAATAATAGATATTTGAAAATGTGATATATAAACATTTTATTCGTTTGTACCTTTATCAACTCTTGAGAGTAGACTAATAGGACTTATTTTATGTAAAATGAGGTGCTAAATCCACTGGTGAAAACCGCGATGTCCTATCTATAACCGTTTAGGAGATCGAATAAAATGGAGAATAATAGATATTTGAAAATGTGATATATAAACATTTTGTTCGTTTGTACCTTTATCAACTCTTGAGAGTAGACTTATAGGACACATTTTATGTAAAATGAGGTGCTAAATCCACTGGTGAAAACCACGATGTCCTATCTTGAACCGTTTAGGAGATCGAGTAAAATGGAGAAATATAGATATTTGAAAATGTGATATATAAACATTTTATTCTTTTGTTAATTTATCAACTCTTAAGAGTAGACTTATAGGACTTATTTTATGTAAAATGAGGTGCTAAATCCACTGGTGAAAACCGCGATGTCCTATCTATAACCGTTTAGGAGATCGAGTAAAATGGAGAATAATAGATATTTGAAAATGTGATATATAAACATTTTATCCTTTTGTACCTTTATCAACTCTTAAGAGTAGACTTATAGGACTTATTTTATGTAAAATGAGGTGCTAAATCCACTGGTGAGAACCGCGATGTCCTATCTTTAACCGTTTAGGAGATTGAGTAAAATGGAGAATAATAGATATTTGAAAATGTGATATATAAACATTTTATCCTTTTGTACCTTTATCAACTCTTAAGAGTAGACTTATAGGACTTATTTAATGTAAAATGAGGTGCTTAATCCACTGGTGAAAACCGCGATGTCCTATTTTTAACCGTTTAGGAGATCGAGTAAAATGGAGAATAATAGATATTTGAAAATGTGATATATAAACATTTTATTCGTTTGTACCTTTATCAACTCTTGAGAGTAGACTTATAGGACTTATTTTATGGAAAATATAGTGCTTAATCCACTGGTGAAAACCGCGATGTCTTATCTTTAACCGATTAGGAGATCGAGTAAAATTGAAAATAATAGATATTTGAAAATGTGATATATAAAAATTTTATTCGTTTGTACTTTTATCAACTCTTGAGAGTAGACTTATAGGACTTATTTTATGTAAAATGAGGTGCTAAATCCACTGGTGAGAACCGCGATGTCCTATCTTGAACGGTTTAGGAGATCGAGTAAAATGGAGAATAATAGATATTTGAAAATGTGATATATAAACATTTTATTCGTTTTTACCTTTATCAACTCTGGAGAGTAGACTTATAGGACTTGTTTTATGTAAAATGGGGTGCTAAATCCACTGATGAAAACCGCGATGTCCTATCTTTAACCGTTTAGGAGATTGAGTAAAATGGAGAATAATAGATATTTGAAAATGTGATATATAAAAATTTTATTCGTTTGTACCTTTATCAACTCTTAAGAGTAGACTTATAGGACTTATTTTATGTAAAATGAGGTGCTAAATCCACTGGTGAAAACCGCGATGTCCTATCTATAACCGTTTAGGAGATCGAGTAAAATGGAGAATAATAGATATTTGAAAATGTGATATATAAACATTTTATTCGTTTGTACCGTTATCAACATTTGAAAGTAGACTTATAGGACTTATTTTATGTAAAATGAGGTGCTAAATCCACTGGTGAAAATTGCGATGTCTTATCTTTAACCGTTTAGGAGATCGAGTATAATGGAGAATAATAGATATTTGATAAAATGATATATAAACATTTTATTCGTTTTTACCTTTAACAACTCTTGAGAGTAGACTTATAGGACCTATTTTATGTAAAATGAGGTGCTAAATCCACTGATAAAAACCGCGATGTCCTATCTTTAACCGTTTAGGAGATCGAGTAAAATTGATAATAATAGATATTTGAAAATGTGGTATATAAACATTTTATTCGTTTGTACCTTTTTCAACTCTTGAGAGTAGACTTATAGGACATATTTTATGTAAAATGAGGTGCTAAATCCACTGGTGAAAACCGCGATGTCCTATCTTGAACCGTTTAGGAGATCGAGTAAAATGGAGAAAAATAGATATTTGAAAATGTGATATATAAACATTTTGTTCGTTTGTACCTTTATCAACTCTTGAGAGTAGACTTATAGGACATATTTTATGTAAAATGACGTGCTAAATCCACTGGTGAAAACCGCGATGTCCTATTTTGAACCGTTTAGGAGATCGAGTAAAGTGGAGAAAAATAGATATTTGAAAATGTGATATATAAACATTTTATTCTTTTGTTTCTTTATCAACTCTTAAGAGTAGACTTATAGGACTTATTTTATGTAAAATGAGGTGCTAAATCTACTGGTGAAAACCGCGATGTCCTATGTTGAACCGTTTAGGAGATCGAGTAAAATATAGAAAAATAGATATTTGAAAATGTGATACATAAACATTTTATTCTTTTGATCCTTTATCAACTCTTAAGAGTAGACTTATAGGACTTATTTTATGTAAAATGAGGTGCTAAATCCACTGGTGAAAACCGCGATGTCCTATTTTTAACCGTTTAGGAGATCGAGTAAAATGGAGAATAATAGATATTTGAAAATGTGATATATAAACATTTTATTCGTTTGTACCTTTATCAACTCTTGAGAGTAGACTTATAAGACTTATTTTAAGTAAAATGAGGTGCTAAATCCACTGGTGAAAACCGCGATGTCCTATCTTTAACCGTTTAGGAGATCGAGTAAAATGGAGAATAATAGATATTTGAAAATGTGATATATAAACATTTTATCCTTTTGTACCTTTATCAACTCTTAAGAGTAGACTTATAGGACTTATTTTATGTAAAATGAGGTGCTAAATCCACTGGTGAGAACCGCGATGTCCTATCTTTAACCGTTTAGGAGATTGAGTAAAATGGAGAATAATAGATATTTGAAAATGTGATATATAAACATTTTGTTCGTTTGTACCTTTATCAACTCTTGAGAGTAGACTTATAGGACATATTTTATGTAAAATGAGGTGCTAAATCCACTGGTGAAAACCGCGATGTCCTATTTTGAACCGTTTAGGAGATCGAGTAAAGTGGAGAAAAATAGATATTTGAAAATGTGATATATAAACATTTTATTCTTTTGTTTCTTTATCAACTCTTAAGAGTAGACTTATAGGACTTATTTTATGTAAAATGAGGTGCTAAATCTACTGGTGAAAACCGCGATGTCCTATGTTGAACCGTTTAGGAGATCGAGTAAAATATAGAAAAATAGATATTTGAAAATGTGATACATAAACATTTTATTCTTTTGATCCTTTATCAACTCTTAAGAGTAGACTTATAGGACTTATTTTATGTAAAATGAGGTGCTAAATCCACTGGTGAAAACCGCGATGTCCTATTTTTAACCGTTTAGGAGATCGAGTAAAATGGAGAATAATAGATATTTGAAAATGTGATATATAAACATTTTATTCGTTTGTACCTTTATCAACTCTTGAGAGTAGACTTATAAGACTTATTTTAAGTAAAATGAGGTGCTAAATCCACTGGTGAAAACCGCGATGTCCTATCTTTAACCGTTTAGGAGATCGAGTAAAATGGAGAATAATAGATATTTGAAAATGTGATATATAAACATTTTATTCGTTTGTACCTTTATCAACTCTTGAGAGTAGACTTATAGGACTTATTTTATGTAAAATGAGGTGCTAAATCCACTGGTGAAATCCGCGATGTCCTATCTTTAACCGTTTAGGAGATCGAGTATAATGGAGAATAATAGATATTTGATAATATGATATATAAACATTTTATTCGTTGGTTCCTTTATCAACTCTTGAGAGTAGACTTATAGGACTTATTTTATGTAAAATAAGGTGCTAAATCCACTGGTAAAAACCGAGATGTCCTATCTTTAACCGTTTAAGAGATCGAGTAAAATTGATAATAACAGATATTTGAAAATGTGATATATAAACATTTTATTCGTTTGTACCTTTATCAACCCTTGAGAGTAGACTTATAGGAGTTATTTTATGTAAAATGAGGTGCTAAATCCACTGGTGAAAACCGCGATGTCCTATCTTTAACCGTTTAGGAGATCGAGTAAAATGGATATTAATAGATATTTGAAAATGTGATATATAAACATTTTATTCGTTTGTACCTTTATCAACTCTTGAAAGTAGACTTATAGGAGTTATTTTATGTAAAATGAGGTGCTGAATCCTCTGGTGGAAACCGCGATGTCCTATCTTTAACCGTTTAAGAGATCGAGTAAAATGGAGAATAATAGATATTTGAAAATGTGATATATAAACATTTTATTCGTTTGTACCTTTATCAACTTTTGAAAATAGACTTATAGGACTTATTTTATGTAAAATGAGGTGCAAAATCCACTGGTGAAAACCGCGATGTCCTATCTTTAACCGTTTAAGAGATCGAGTAAAATGGAGAATAATAGATATTTGAAAATGTGATATATAAACATTTTATTCGTTTGTACCTTTATCAACTTTTGAAAATAGACTTATAGGACTTATTTTATGTAAAATAAGGTACTAAATCCACTGGTGAAAACCGCGATGTCCTATCTTTAACCGTTTAGGAGATGGAGTAAAATGGAGAATAATGGATATTTGAAAATGTGATATATAAACATTTTATTCCTTTGTACCTTTATCAACTCATGAGAGTAGACTTATGGGACTTATTTTATGTAGAATGGGGTGCTAAATCCACTGATAAAAACAGCGATGTCCTATCTTTAACCGTTTAGGAGATCGAGTAAAATTGATAATAATAGATATTTGAAAATGTGGTATATAAACATTTTATTCGTTTGTACCTTTATCAACTCTTGAGAGTAGACTTATAGGAGTTATTTTATGTAAAATGAGGTGCTAAATCCTCTGGTGAAAACCGAGATGACCTATCTTTAACCGTTTAGGAGATCGAGTAAAATGGAGAATAATAGATATTTGAAAATGTGATATATAAAAATTTTATTCGTTTGTACCTTTATCAACTCATGAGAGTAGACTTATAGGACATATTTTATGTAAAATATAGTGCTTAATCCACTGGTGAAAACCGTGATGTCTTATCTTTAACCGATTAGGAGATCGAGTAAAATTGAAAATAATAGATATTTGAAAATGTGATATATAAACATTTTATTCGTTTTTACCTTTATCAACTTTTGAGAGTAGACTTATAGGACTTATTTTATGTAAAATGAGGTGCTAAATCTACTGGTGAAAACCGCGATGTCCTATGTTGAACCGTTTAGGAGATCGAGTAAAATATAGAAAAATAGATATTTGAAAATGTGATACATAAACATTTTATTCTTTTGATCCTTTATCAACTCTTAAGAGTAGACTTATAGGACTTATTTTATGTAAAATGAGGTGCTAAATCCACTGGTGAAAACCGCGATGTCCTATTTTTAACCGTTTAGGAGATCGAGTAAAATGGAGAATAATAGATATTTGAAAATGTGATATATAAACATTTTATTCGTTTGTACCTTTATCAACTCTTGAGAGTAGACTTATAAGACTTATTTTAAGTAAAATGAGGTGCTAAATCCACTGGTGAAAACCGCGATGTCCTATCTTTAACCGTTTAGGAGATCGAGTAAAATGGAGAATAATAGATATTTGAAAATGTGATATATAAACATTTTATTCGTTTGTACCTTTATCAACTCTTGAGAGTAGACTTATAGGACTTATTTTATGTAAAATGAGGTGCTAAATCCACTGGTGAAATCCGCGATGTCCTATCTTTAACCGTTTAGGAGATCGAGTATAATGGAGAATAATAGATATTTGATAATATGATATATAAACATTTTATTCGTTGGTTCCTTTATCAACTCTTGAGAGTAGACTTATAGGACTTATTTTATGTAAAATAAGGTGCTAAATCCACTGGTAAAAACCGAGATGTCCTATCTTTAACCGTTTAAGAGATCGAGTAAAATTGATAATAACAGATATTTGAAAATGTGATATATAAACATTTTATTCGTTTGTACCTTTATCAACCCTTGAGAGTAGACTTATAGGAGTTATTTTATGTAAAATGAGGTGCTAAATCCACTGGTGAAAACCGCGATGTCCTATCTTTAACCGTTTAGGAGATCGAGTAAAATGGATATTAATAGATATTTGAAAATGTGATATATAAACATTTTATTCGTTTGTACCTTTATCAACTCTTGAAAGTAGACTTATAGGAGTTATTTTATGTAAAATGAGGTGCTGAATCCTCTGGTGGAAACCGCGATGTCCTATCTTTAACCGTTTAAGAGATCGAGTAAAATGGAGAATAATAGATATTTGAAAATGTGATATATAAACATTTTATTCGTTTGTACCTTTATCAACTTTTGAAAATAGACTTATAGGACTTATTTTATGTAAAATGAGGTGCAAAATCCACTGGTGAAAACCGCGATGTCCTATCTTTAACCGTTTAAGAGATCGAGTAAAATGGAGAATAATAGATATTTGAAAATGTGATATATAAACATTTTATTCGTTTGTACCTTTATCAACTTTTGAAAATAGACTTATAGGACTTATTTTATGTAAAATAAGGTACTAAATCCACTGGTGAAAACCGCGATGTCCTATCTTTAACCGTTTAGGAGATGGAGTAAAATGGAGAATAATGGATATTTGAAAATGTGATATATAAACATTTTATTCCTTTGTACCTTTATCAACTCATGAGAGTAGACTTATGGGACTTATTTTATGTAGAATGGGGTGCTAAATCCACTGATAAAAACAGCGATGTCCTATCTTTAACCGTTTAGGAGATCGAGTAAAATTGATAATAATAGATATTTGAAAATGTGGTATATAAACATTTTATTCGTTTGTACCTTTATCAACTCTTGAGAGTAGACTTATAGGAGTTATTTTATGTAAAATGAGGTGCTAAATCCTCTGGTGAAAACCGAGATGTCCTATCTTTAACCGTTTAGGAGATCGAGTAAAATGGAGAATAATAGATATTTGAAAATGTGATATATAAAAATTTTATTCGTTTGTACCTTTATCAACTCATGAGAGTAGACTTATAGGACATATTTTATGTAAAATATAGTGCTTAATCCACTGGTGAAAACCGTGATGTCTTATCTTTAACCGATTAGGAGATCGAGTAAAATTGAAAATAATAGATATTTGAAAATGTGATATATAAACATTTTATTCGTTTTTACCTTTATCAACTCTTGAGAGTAGACTTATAGGACCTATTTTATGTAAAATGAGGTGCTAAATTCACTGGTGAAAACCGCGATGTCCTATCTTTAACCGTTTAGGAGATCGAGTAAAATGGAGAATAATAGATATTTGATCATGTGATATATAAACATTTTATTCTTTGGACCTTTATCAACTCTTAAGAGTAGACTTATAGGACTTATTTTATGTAAAATGAGATGCTTAATCCACTGGTAAAAACCGCGATGTCCTATTTTTAACCGTTTAGGAGATCGAGTAAAATGGAGAATAATAGATATTTGAAAATGTGATATATAAACATTTTATTCGTTTGTACCTTTATCAACTCTTGAGAGTAGACTTATAGGACTTATTTTATGTAAAATATAGTGCTTAATCCACTGGTGAAAACCGCGATGTCTTATCTTTAACCGTTTAGGAGATCGAGTAAAATTGAAAATAATAGATATTTGAAAATGTGATATATAAAAATTTTATTCGTTTGTACTTTTATCAACTCTTGAGAGTAGACTTATAGGACTTATTTTATGTAAAATGAGGTGCTAAATCCACTGGTGAGAACCGCGATGTCCTATCTTGAACGGTTTAGGAGATCGAGTAAAATGGAGAATAATAGATATTTGAAAATGTGATATATAAACATTTTATTCGTTTTTACCTTTATCAACTCTGGAGAGTAGACTTATAGGACTTGTTTTATGTAAAATGGGGTGCTAAATCCACTGATGAAAACCGCGATGTCCTATCTTTAACCGTTTAGGAGATTGAGTAAAATGGAGAATAATAGATATTTGAAAATGTGATATATAAAAATTTTATTCGTTTGTACCTTTATCAACTCTTAAGAGTAGACTTATAGGACTTATTTTATGTAAAATGAGGTGCTAAATCCCCTGGTGAAAACCGCGATGTCCTATCTATAACCGTTTAGGAGATCGAGTAAAATGGAGAATAATAGATATTTGAAAATGTGATATATAAACATTTTATTCGTTTGTACCTTTATCAACTCTTGAGAGTAGACTAATAGGACTTATTTTATGTAAAATGACGTGCTAAATCCACTGGTGAAAACCGCGATGTCCTATCTATAACCGTTTAGGAGATCGAATAAAATGGAGAATAATAGATATTTGAAAATGTGATATATAAACATTTTGTTCGTTTGTACCTTTATCAACTCTTGAGAGTAGACTTATAGGACACATTTTATGTAAAATGAGGTGCTAAATCCACTGGTGAAAACCACGATGTCCTATCTTGAACCGTTTAGGAGATCGAGTAAAATGGAGAAATATAGATATTTGAAAATGTGATATATAAACATTTTATTCTTTTGTTCCTTTATCAACTCTTAAGAGTAGACTTATAGGACTTATTTTATGTAAAATGAGGTGCTAAATCCACTGGTGAAAACCGCGATGTCCTATCTATAACCGTTTAGGAGATCGAGTAAAATGGAGAATAATAGATATTTGAAAATGTGATATATAAACATTTTATCCTTTTGTACCTTTATCAACTCTTAAGAGTAGACTTATAGGACTTATTTTATGTAAAATGAGGTGCTAAATCCACTGGTGAGAACCGCGATGTCCTATCTTTAACCGTTTAGGAGATTGAGTAAAATGGAGAATAATAGATATTTGAAAATGTGATATATAAACATTTTATCCTTTTGTACCTTTATCAACTCTTAAGAGTAGACTTATAGGACTTATTTAATGTAAAATGAGGTGCTTAATCCACTGGTGAAAACCGCGATGTCCTATTTTTAACCGTTTAGGAGATCGAGTAAAATGGAGAATAATAGATATTTGAAAATGTGATATATAAACATTTTATTCGTTTGTACCTTTATCAACTCTTGAGAGTAGACTTATAGGACTTATTTTATGGAAAATATAGTGCTTAATCCACTGGTGAAAACCGCGATGTCTTATCTTTAACCGATTAGTAGATCGAGTAAAATTGAAAATAATAGATATTTGAAAATGTGATATATAAAAATTTTATTCGTTTGTACTTTTATCAACTCTTGAGAGTAGACTTATAGGACTTATTTTATGTAAAATGAGGTGCTAAATCCACTGGTGAGAACCGCGATGTCCTATCTTGAACGGTTTAGGAGATCGAGTAAAATGGAGAATAATAGATATTTGAAAATGTGATATATAAACATTTTATTCGTTTTTACCTTTATCAACTCTGGAGAGTAGACTTATAGGACTTGTTTTATGTAAAATGGGGTGCTAAATCCACTGATGAAAACCGCGATGTCCTATCTTTAACCGTTTAGGAGATTGAGTAAAATGGAGAATAATAGATATTTGAAAATGTGATATATAAAAATTTTATTCGTTTGTACCTTTATCAACTCTTAAGAGTAGACTTATAGGACTTATTTTATGTAAAATGAGGTGCTAAATCCACTGGTGAAAACCGCGATGTCCTATCTATAACCGTTTAGGAGATCGAGTAAAATGGAGAATAATAGATATTTGAAAATGTGATATATAAACATTTTATTCGTTTGTACCTTTATCAACTCTTGAGAGTAGACTAATAGGACTTATTTTATGTAAAATGAGGTGCTAAATCCACTGGTGAAAACCGCGATGTCCTATCTATAACCGTTTAGGAGATCGAATAAAATGGAGAATAATAGATATTTGAAAATGTGATATATAAACATTTTGTTCGTTTGTACCTTTATCAACTCTTGAGAGTAGACTTATAGGACACATTTTATGTAAAATGAGGTGCTAAATCCACTGGTGAAAACCACGATGTCCTATCTTGAACCGTTTAGGAGATCGAGTAAAATGGAGAAATATAGATATTTGAAAATGTGATATATAAACATTTTATTCTTTTGTTCCTTTATCAACTCTTAAGAGTAGACTTATAGGACTTATTTTATGTAAAATGAGGTGCTAAATCCACTGGTGAAAACCGCGATGTCCTATCTATAACCGTTTAGGAGATCGAGTAAAATGGAGAATAATAGATATTTGAAAATGTGATATATAAACATTTTATTCGTTTGTACCTTTATCAACTCTTGAGAGTAGACTAATAGGACTTATTTTATGTAAAATGAGGTGCTAAATCCACTGGTGAAAACCGCGATGTCCTATCTATAACCGTTTAGGAGATCCAGTAAAATGGAGAATAATAGATATTTGAAAATGTGATATATAAACATTTTATCCTTTTGTACCTTTATCAACTCTTAAGAGTAGACTTATAGGACTTATTTTATGTAAAATGAGGTGCTTAATCCACTGGTGAAAACCGCGATGTCCTATTTTTAACCGTTTAGGAGATCGAGTAAAATGGAGAATAATAGATATTTGAAAATGTGATATATAAACATTTTATTCGTTTGTACCTTTATCAACTCTTGAGAGTAGACTTATAGGATTTATTTTATGGAAAATATAGTGCTTAATCCACTGGTGAAAACCGCGATGTCTTATCTTTAACCGATTAGGAGATCGAGTAAAATTGAAAATAATAGATATTTGAAAATGTGATATATAAAAATTTTATTCGTTTGTACTTTTATCAACTCTTGAGAGTAGACTTATAGGACTTATTTTATGTAAAATGAGGTGCTAAATCCACTGGTGAGAACCGCGATGTCCTATCTTGAACCGTTTAGGAGATCGAGTAAAATGGAGAATAATAGATATTTGAAAATGTGATATATAAACATTTTATTCGTTTTTACTTTTATCAACTCTGGAGAGTAGACTTATAGGACTTGTTTTATGTAAAATGGGGTACTAAATCCACTGATGAAAACCGCGATGTCCTATCTTGAACCGTTTAGGAGATCGAGTAAAATGGAGAATAATAGATATTTGAAAATGTGATATATAAACATTTTATTCGTTTTTACCTTTATCAACTCTGGAGAGTAGACTTATAGGACATATTTTATGTAAAATGAGGTGCTAAATCCACTGGTGAAAACCGCGATGTCCTATCTTGAACCGTTTAGGAGATCGAGTAAAATGGAGAAATATAGATATTTGAAAATGTGATATATAAACATTTTATTCTTTTGTTCCTTTATCAACTCTTAAGAGTAGACTTATAGGACTTATTTTATGTAAAATGAGGTGCTAAATCCACTGGTGAAAACCGCGATGTCCTATGTTGAACCGTTTAGGAGATCGAGTAAAATAAAGAAAAACAGATATTTGAAAATGTGATACATAAACATTTTATTCTTTTGTTCCTTTATCAACTCTTAAGAGTAGACTTATAGGACTTATTTTATGTAAAATGAAGTGCTAAATCCACTGGTGAAAACCGCGATGTCCTATTTTTAACCGTTTAGGAGATCGAGTAAAATGGAGAATAATTGATATTTGAAAATGTGATATATAAACATTTTATTCGTTTGTACCTTTATCAACTCTTGAGAGTAGACTTATAGGACTTATTTTATGTAAAATGAGGTGCTAAATCCACTGGTGAAAACCGCGATGTCCTATCTATAACCGTTTAGGAGATCCAGTAAAATGGAGAATAATAGATATTTGAAAATGTGATATATAAACATTTTGTTCGTTTGTACCTTTATCAACTCTTAAGAGTAGACTTATAGGACTTATTTTATGTAAAATGAGGTGCTTAATCCACTGGTGAAAACCGCGATGTCCTATTTTTAACCGTTTAGGAGATCGAGTAAAATGGAGAATAATAGATATTTGAAAATGTGATATATAAACATTTTATTCGTTTGTACCTTGATCAACTCTTGAGGGTAGACTTATAGGACTTATTTTATGTAAAATGAGGTGCTTAATCCACTGGTGAAAACCGCGATGTCTTATCTTTAACCGATTAGGAGATCGAGTAAAATTGAAAATAATAGATATTTGAAAATGTGATATATAAAAATTTTATTCGTTTGTACTTTTATCAACTCTTGAGAGTAGACTTATAGGACTTATTTTATGTAAAATGAGGTGCTAAATCCACTGGTGAAAACCGCGATGTCCTATCTTTAACCGTTTAGGAGATCGAGTAAACTGGAAAATAATAGATATTTGAAAATGTGATATATTTAAAATTTTATTCGTTTGTACCTTTATCAACTCTTGAGAGTAGACTTATAAAACTTATTTTATGTAAAATGAGGTGCTAAATCCACTGGTGAAAACCGCGATGTCCTATCTTTAACCGTTTAGGAGATCGAGTGAAATGGAGAAGAGATATTTTAAAATGTGATATATAAACATTTTATTCGTTTGTACCTTTATCAACTCTTGAGATTAGACTTATAGGACTTATTTTATGTAAAATATAGTGCTTAATCCACTGGTGAAAACCGCGATGTCTTATCTTTAACCGATTAGGAGATCGAGTAAAATTGAAAATAATAGATATTTGAAAATGTGATATATAAAAATTTTATTCGTTTGTACTTTTATCAACTCTTGAGAGTAGACTTATAGGACTTATTTTAGGTAAAATGAGGTGCTAAATCCACTGGTGAGAACCGCGATGTCCTATCTTGAACCGTTTAGGAGATCGACTAAAATGGAGAATAATAGATATTTGATAATGTGATATATAAACATTTTATTCGTTTTTACCTTTATCAACTCTGGAGAGTAGACTTATAGGACTTGTTTTATGTAAAATGGGGTGCTAAATCCACTGATGAAAACCGCGATGTCCTATCTTTAACCGTTTAAGAGATTGAGTAAAATGGAGAATAATAGATATTTGAAAATGTGACATATAAACGTTTTATTCGTTTGTACCTTTATCAACTCATGAGAGTAGACTTATAGAACATATTTTATGTAAAATGTGGTGCTAAATCCACTGGTGAAAACCGCGATGTCCTATCTATAACCGTTTAGGAGATCGAGTAAAATGGAGAATAATAGATATTTGATATTGTGATATATAAACATTTTGTTCGTTTGTACCTTTATCAACTCTTGAAAGTAGACTTACAGGACATATTTTATGTAAAATGAGGTGCTAAATCCACTGGTGAAAACCGCAATGTCCTATCTTGAACCGTTTAGGAGATCGAGTAAAATGGAGAAAAATAGATATTTGAAAATGTGATATATAAACATTTTGTTCGATTGTACCTTTATCAACTCCTGAGAGTAGACTTATAGGACTTATTTTATGTAAAATGAGGTGCTAAATCCACTGGTAAAAACCGCGATGTCCTATGTTGAACCGTTTAGGAGATCGAGTAAAATGGAGAAAAATAGATATTTGAAAATGTGATACATAAACATTTTATTCTTTTGTTCCTTTATCAACTCTGAAGAGTAGACTTATAGGACTTATTTTATGTAAAATGAAGTGCTAAATCCACTGGTGAAAACCGCGATGTCCTATTTTTAACCGTTTAGGAGATCGAGTAAAATGGAGAATAATAGATATTTGAAAATGTGATATATAAACATTTTATTCGTTTGTACCTTTATCAACTCTTGAGAGTAGATTTATAAGACTTATTTTAAGTAAAATGAGGTGCTAAATCCACTGGTGAAAACCGCGATGTCCTATCTTTAACCGTTTAGGAGATCGAGTAAAATGGAGAATAATAGATATTTGAAAATGTGATATATAAACATTTTATTTGTTTGTACCTTTATCAACTCTTGAGAGTAGACTTATAGGACTTATTTTATGTAAAATATAGTGCTTAATCCACTGGTGAAAACCGCGATGTCTTATCTTTAACCGTTTAGGAGATCGAGTAAAATTGAAAATAATAGATATTTGAAAATGTGATATATAAAAATTTTATTCGTTTGTACTTTTATCAACTCTTGAGAGTAGACTTATAGGACTTATTTTAGGTAAAATGAGGTGCTAAATCCACTGGTGAGAACCGCGATGTCCTATCTTGAACCGTTTAGGAGATCGACTAAAATGGAGAATAATAGATATTTGAAAATGTGATATATAAACATTTTATTCGTTTTTACCTTTATCAACTCTGGAGAGTAGACTTATAGGACTTGTTTTATGTAAAATGGGGTGCTAAATCCACTGATGAAAACCGCGATGTCCTATCTTTAACCGTTTAAGAGATTGAGTAAAATGGAGAATAATAGATATTTGAAAATGTGACATATAAACGTTTTATTCGTTTGTACCTTTATCAACTCATGAGAGTAGACTTATAGAACATATTTTATGTAAAATGAGGTGCTAAATCCACTGGTGAAAACCGCGATGTCCTATCTATAACCGTTTAGGAGATCGAGTAAAATGGAGAATAATAGATATTTGATATTGTGATATATAAACATTTTGTTCGTTTGTACCTTTTTCAATTCTTGAAAGTAGACTTATAGGACATATTTTATGTAAAATGAGGTGCTAAATCCACTGGTGAAAACCGCGATGTCCTATCTTGAACCGATTAGGAGATCGAGTAAAATGGAGAAAAATAGATATTTGAAAATGTGATATATAAATATTTTGTTCGTTTGTACCTTTATCAACTCTTGAGAGTAGACTTATAGGACTTATTTTATGTAAAATGAGGTGCTAAATCCACTGGTGAAAACCGCGATGTCCTATGTTGAACCGTTTAGGAGATCGAGTAAAATGGAGAAAAATAGATATTTGAAAATGTGATACATAAACATTTTATTCTTTTGTTCCTTTATCAACTCTGAAGAGTAGACTTATAGGACTTATTTTATGTAAAATGAAGTGCTAAATCCACTGGTGAAAACCGCGATGTCCTATTTTTAACCGTTTAGGAGATCGAGTAAAATGGAGAATAATAGATATTTGAAAATGTGATATATAAACATTTTATTCGTTTGTACCTTTATCAACTCTTGAGAGTAGACTTATAGGAGTTATTTTATGTAAAATGAGGTGCTAAATCCACTGGTGAAAACCGCGATGTCCTATTTTTAACCGTTTAGGAGATCGAGTAAAATGGAGAATAATAGATATTTGAAAATGTGATATATAAACATTTTATTCGTTTGTACCTTTATCAACTCTTGAGAGTAGATTTATAAGACTTATTTTAAGTAAAATGAGGTGCTAAATCCACTGGTGAAAACCGCGATGTCCTATGTTGAACCGTTTAGGAGATCGAGTAAAATGGAAAATAATAGATATTTGAAAATGTGATATATAAACATTTTATTCGTTTGTACCTTTATCAACTCTTAAGAGTAGACTTATAGGACTTATTTTATGTAAAATGAGGTGCTAAATCCACTGGTGAAAACCGCGATGTCCTATTTTTAACCGTTTAGGAGATCGAGTAAAATGGAGAATAATAGATATTTGAAAATGTGATATATAAACATTTTATTCGTTTGTACCTTTATCAACTCTTGAGAGTAGACTTATAGGACTTATTTTATGTAAAATAAGGTGCTAAATTTACTGGTGAAATCCGCGATGTCCTATCTTTAACCGTTTAGGAGATCGAGTAAAATGGAGAATAATAGATATTTGAAAATGTCATATATATAACCATTTTATTCGTTTGTAACTTGATCAACTCTTGAGGGTAGACTTATAGGACTTATTTTATGGTCATACTGTATATGCAGCGTTATACAGAGTCCCAAAGCATTACTTTAACCACATATTAAGCTTTGCACTGCCCCATGTGGTTGAACACCTAATATTTCAAAAATGTTCGTTACAGCCTAACTATTAGTGGCACAGTGCTCATATTGTATATGCAGCGCTATACAGAGTCCCTATGCATTAATATAATCACATAATAAGCATTGGACTGCTCCATGTGGTTGAACACCTAATACTCCAAAAATGTCCGTTACAGCCAAACTATTAGAGACACAGTGTTCATATTTTATATGCAGGGTTTTACAGAGGCCCAAAGCATTAATATAGTCACTTATTAAGCGTTGGACTGCAACATGTGGTTAAACAACTTATATACCAAAAAAGTCAGTTACAGCCATACTATAAGAGGCACAGAGTTCATACTGTATATGCAGCGTTATACAGAGTCCCAAAGCATTATTTTAATCACATATTAAGGTTTGGACTGCCCCATGTGGTTGAACACCTAATATTCCAAAAATGTCCGTTACAACCAAACTATTAGAGACACAGTGTTCATATTGTACATGCAGGGTTTTACAGAGGCCCAAAGCATTAATATAGTCATTTATTAAGCGTTAAACTGCAACATGTGGTTAAACACCTAATATTCCAAAAACGTCCGTTACAGCCAAACTATTAGAGACACAGTGTTCATATTTTATATGCAGAGTTTTACAGAGGCCCAAAGCATTAATATAGTCACTTATTAAGCGTTGGACTGCAACATGTGGTCGAACACATAATATTTCAAAAATGTCCGTTACAGCCAAACTATTAGAGACACAGTGTTCATATTTTATATGCAGGGTTTTACAGAGGCCCAAAGCATAAATATAGTCACTTATTAAGCGTTGGACTGCAACATGTGGTCGAACACCTAATATTCCAAAAGTGTCAGTTACAGAAAAACTATAAGAGGCATTAAGTTCATATTGTATATGCAGCGTTATACAGAGGCCCAAAGCATTACTTTAACCACATATTAAGCGCTGGACTGCCCCATGAGGATGAACACCTAATATTCCAAAAATGTCCGTTACTGCCAAACTGTTAGAGACACAGTGTTATATTTTATATGCAGGGTTCTACAAGTCACTTATTAAGCGTTGGACTGCAACATGTGGTCGAACACCTAATATTTCAAAAATGACAGTAACAGCCAAATTATAAGAAGCAGAGAGGTCATACTGAATATGCAGCGTTATACAGAGTCCCAAAGCATTACTTTAACCACATATTAAGCGTTGGACTGCCCCATGTGGCTGAACACCTAATATTCCAAAAATGTCCGTTACAGCCAAACTATTAGAGACACAGTGTTCATATTTTATATGCAGGGTTTTACAGAGGCCCAAAGCATAAATATAGTCACTTATTAAGCGTTGGACTGCAACATGTGGTTAAACACCTTATATTCCAAAAGTGTCAGTTACAGCCAAACTATAAGAGGCACAGAGTTCATACTGTATATGCAGCGTTATACAGAGTCCCAAAGCATAATTTTAATCACATATTAAGCTTTGCACTGCCCCATGTTGTTGAACACCTAATATTCCAAAAATGTCCGTTACAGCCAAACTATTAGAGACACAGTGTTCATATTGTACATGCAGGGTTTTACAGAGGCCCAAAGCATTAATATAGTCATTTATTATGCGTTAAACTGCAACATGTGGTTGAACACCTAATATTCCAAAAATGTCAGTAACAGCCAAACTATTCGTGGCACAGTGCTCATATTGTATATGCAGCGTTATACAGAGGTTCAAAGCATTACTTTAACCACATATTAAGCGTTGGACTGCCCCATGAGGATGAACACCTAATATTCTAAAAATGTCCGTTACAGCCAAACTATTAGAGACACAGTGTTCATATTGTACATGCAGGGTTTAACAGAGGCTCAAAGCATTAATATAGTTACTTATTAAGCGTTGGACTGCAACATGTGGCCGAACACCTAATATTCCAAAAATGTCCGTTACAGCCAAACTATTAGAGACACAGTGTTCATATTGTACATGCAGGGTTTTACAGAGGCCCAAAGCATTAATATAGTCATTTATTATGCGTTAAACTGCAACATGTGGTTGAACACCTAATATTCCAAAAATGTCAGTAACAGCCAAACTATTCGTGGCACAGTGCTCATATTGTATATGCAGCGTTATACAGAGGTTCAAAGCATTACTTTAACCACATATTAAGCGTTGGACTGCCCCATGAGGATGAACAATTAATATTCTAAAAATGTCCGTTACAGCCAAACTATTAGAGACACAGTGTTCATATTGTACATGCAGGGTTTAACAGAGGCCCAAAGCATTAATATAGTTACTTATTAAGCGTTGGACTGCAACATGTGGTCGAACACCTAATATTCCAAAAATGACAGTAACAGCCAAACAATAAGAGGCAGAGAGTTCATACTGTATATGCAGCGTTATACAGAGTTCTAATGCATTAATATAGTCACTTATTAAGCGTTGGACTGCAACATGTGGTTGAACACCTAATATTCCAAAAATGACAGTAACAGCCAAACAATAAAAGGCAGAGAGTTCATACTGTATATGCAGCGTTATGCAGAGTCCCAAAGCATTACTTTAACCACATATTAAGCGTTGGACTGCCCCATGTGGTCGAACACCTAATATTCCAAAAATGACAGTAACAGCCAAACAATAAGAGGCAGAGAGTTCATACTGTATATGCAGCGTTATACAGAGTTCTAAAGCATTGCTTTAAGCACATATTAAGCGTTGGACTGCCCCATGTGGTTGAACACCTAATATTTCAAAAATGTCTGTTACCGCCTAACTATTAGTGGCACAGTGCTCATATTGTATATGCAGCGTTATACAGAGTCCCAAAACATTACTATAATCGCATATTAAGCGTTGGACTGCATCATGTGGTTGAACACCTTATATTCCAAAATTGTCAGTTACAGCCAAACTATAAGAGGCACAATGTTCATATTGAATTTGCAGCGTTATACAGAGGCCCAAAGCATTACTATAATCACATGTTAAGCGTTGGACTGCAACATGTGGTCGAACACCTAATATTCCAAAAATGACCGTTACAGCCAAACTATTAGTGGCACAGTGCTCATATTGTACATGCAGGGTTTTACAGATGCCCAAAGCATTAATATAGTTACTTATTAAGCGTTCTACTGCAACATGTGGTCGAACACCTAATAATCCAAAAATGTCAGTAACAGCCAAACTATAAGAGGCAGAGAGTTCATATTGTATATGCAGCGTTATACAGAGTCCCAAAGCAGTAATATAGTCACTTATTAAGCGTTGGACTGCAACATGTGGTCGAACACCTAATATTCCAAAAATGTCCGTTACTGCCAAACTATTAGAGACACAGTGTTCATATTTTATATGCAGGGTTTTACAGAGGCCCAAAGCATTAATATAGTCACATATTAAGCGTTGGACTGCAACATGTGGTCGAACACCTAATATTCCAAAAGTGTCAGTTACAGAAAAACCATAAGAGGCATTAAGTTCATATTGTATATGCAGCGTTATACAGAGGTTCAAAGCATTACTTTAACCACATATTAAGCGTTGGACTGCCCCATGAGGATGAACACCTAATATTCTAAAAATGTCCGTTACAGCCAAACTATTAGAGACACAGTGTTCATATTTGATATGCAGGATTTTACAGAGGTTTAAAGCATTAATATAGTCACTTATTAAGCGATGGACTGCAACATGTGGCCGAACACCTAATATTCCAAAAATGTCCGTTACAGCCAAACTATTAGAGACACAGTGTTCATATTGTACATGCAGGGTTTAACAGAGGCCCAAAGCTTTAATATAGTTACTTATTAAGCGTTGGACTGCAACATGTGGTCGAACACCTAATATTCCAAAAATGACAGTAACAGCCAAACTATTAGTGGCACAGTGCTCATATTGTACATGCAGGGTTTTACAGATGCCCAAAGCATTAATATAGTTACTTATTAAGCGTTCTACTGCAACATGTGGTCGAACACCTAATAATCCAAAAATGTCAGTAACAGCCAAACTATAAGAGGCAGAGAGTTCATATTGTATATGCAGCGTTATACAGAGTCCCAAAGCAGTAATATAGTCACTTATTAAGCGTTGGACTGCAACATGTGGTCGAACACCTAATATTCCAAAAATGTCAGTAACAGCCAAACTATTCGTGGCACAGTGCTCATATTGTATATGCAGCGTTATACAGAGTCCCTATGCATTAATATAATCACATATTAAGCGTTGGACTGCCCCATTTGGATGAACACCTAATATTCCAAAAATGTCAATTACAGGCAAACTATTAGAGGCACGGAGTTAATATTGTATATGCCTCGTTATACAGGGTCCCAAAACATTGCTATAACCACATATTAAGCGTTGGACTGCAACATGAGGATGAACACCTAATATTCCAAAAATATCCGTTACAGCCAAGTTATTAGAGACACAGTGTTCATATCGTATATGCAGCGTTATACATAGGCCCAAACATTAATATAGTCTTTAATTAAGCGTTGAACTGCAACAGGTGGTTGAACACTTAATATTCCAAAAATGTCAGTTACAGTTAAACTATCAGAGGCACAGAGTTCATTTTGTGTAAGCAGCATTATACAGAGTCCCAAAACATTACTATAATCACATGTTAAGCGTTGGACTGCAACATGTAGTTGAACACCTAATATTCCAAATGAGTCAGTTACAGCCAAACTATAAGAGACACAGAGTTCATACTGTATATGCAGCGTTATACAGAAGCCCAAAGCATTACTTTAACCACATATTAAGCGTTGGACTGCCCCATGAGGATGAACACCTAATATTCCTAAAATGTCCGTTACAGCCAAACTATTAGAGACACAGTGTTCATATTGTACATGCAGGGTTTTACAGAGGCCCAATGCATTAATATAGTTACTTATTAAGCGTTGGATGAACACCTAATATTTCTAAAATGTCCGTTACAGCCAAACTATTAGAGACACAGTGTTCATATTTTATATGCAGGGTTTTACAGAGGCCCAAAGCATTAATATAGTCACATATTAAGCGTTGGACTGCAACATGTGGTCGAACACCTAATATTCCAAAAGTGTCAGTTACAGAAAAACCATAAGAGGCATTAAGTTCATATTGTATATGCAGCGTTATACAGAGGTTCAAAGCATTACTTTAACCACATATTAAGCGTTGGACTGCCCCATGAGGATGAACACCTAATATTCCTAAAATGTCCGTTACAGCCAAACTATTAGAGACACAGTGTTCATATTGTACATGCAGGGTTTTACAGAGGCCCAATGCAATAATATAGTTACTTATTAAGCGTTGGATGAACACCTAATATTTCTAAAATGTCCGTTACAGCCAAACTATTAGAGACACAGTGTTCATATTTGATATGCAGGATTTTACAGAGGTTTAAAGCATTAATATAGTCACTTATTAAGCGATGGACTGCAACATGTGGCCGAACACCTAATATTCCAAAAATGTCCGTTACAGCCAATCTATTAGAGACACAGTGTTCATATTGTACATGCAGGGTTTTACAGAGGCCCAAAGCATTAATATAGTTACTTATTAAGCGTTGGACTGCCCCATGTGATCGAACACCTAATATTTCAAAAATGACAGTAACAGCCAAACAATAAGAGGCAGAGAGTTCATACTGTATATGCAGCGTTATACAGAGTTCTAAAGCATTGCTTTAACCACATATTAAGCGTTGGACTGCCCCATGTGGTTGAACACCTAATATTTCAAAAATGTCTGTTACCGCCTAACTATTAGTGGCACAGTGCTCATATTGTATATGCAGCGTTATACAGAGTCCCAAAACATTACTATAATCGCATATTAAGCGTTGGACTGCAACATGTGGTTGAACACCTTATATTCCAAAATTGTCAGTTACAGCCAAACTATAAGAGGCACAGAGTTCATACTGTATATGCAGCGTTATACAGAGTCCCAAAGTATTACTTTAACCACATATTAAGCGTTGGACTGCCCCATGTGGTTGAACACCTAATATTTCAAAAATGTCTGTTACCGCCTAACTATTAGTGGCACAGTGCTCATATTGTATATGCAGCGTTATACAGAGTCTTAAAACATTACTATAATCGCATATTAAGCGTTGGACTGCAACATGTGGTTGAACACCTTATATTCCAAAATTGTCAGTTACAGCCAAACTATAAGAGGCACAGAGTTCATACTGTATATGCAGCGTTATACAGAGTCCCAAAGCATTGTTTTAATCACATATTAAGCTTTGCACTGCCCCATGTGGTTGAACACCTAATATTCCAAAAATGTCCGTTACTGCCAAACTATTTGAGACACAGTGTTCATATTGTACATGCAGGGTTTTACAGAGGCCCAAAGCATTAATATAGTTATTTATTAAGCGTTTAACTGCAACATGTGGTTGAACACCTAATATTCCAAAAATGTCAGTAACAGCCAAACTATAAGAGGCAGAAAGTTCATACTGTATATGCAGCGTTATACAGAGTCCCAAAGCATTAATATAGTCACTTATTAAGCGTTGGACTGCAATATGTGGTCGAACACCTAATATTTCAAAAATGTCCGTCACAGCTAAACTATTCGTGGCACAGTGCTCATATTGTATATGCAGCGTTATACAGAGTCCCTATGCATTAATATAATCACATATTAAGCGTTGGACTGCAACATGTGGTTGAACACCTTATATTCCAAAATTGTCAGTTACAGCCAAACTATTAGAGGCACGGAGTTAATATTGTATATGCCTCGTTATACAGAGTCCCAAAACATTGCTATAAACACATATCAAGCGTTGGACTGCCACATGAGGATGAACACCTAATATTCCAAAAATATCCGTTACAGCCAAGTTATTAGAGACACAGTGTTCATATCGTATATGCAGCGTTATACATAGGCCCAAACATTAATATAGTCTTTTATTATGCGTTGAACTGCAACAGGTGGTTGAACACTTAATATTCCAAAAATGTCAGTTTCAGTTAAACTATCAGAGGCACAGAGTTCATTTTGTGTAAGCAGCGTTATACAGAGTCCCAAAACATTACTATAATCACATGTTAAGCGTTGGACTGCAACATGTAGTTGAACACCTAATATTCCAAATGAGACAGTTACAGCCAAACTATAAGAGACACAGAGTTCATACTGTATATGCAGCGTTATACAGAGTCCCAAAGCATTAATATAGTCACTTATTAAGCGTTGGACTGCAATATGTGGTCGAACACCTAATATTTCAAAAATGTCCGTCACAGCCTAACTATTAGTGGCACAGTGCTCATATTGTATATGCAGCGTTATACAGAGTCCCTAAGCATTAATATAATCACATGTTAAGCGTTGGACTGCAACATGTAGTTGAACACTTATTATTCCAAATGAGTCAGTTACAGCCAAACTATAAGAGACACAGAGTTCATACTGTATATGCAGCGTTATACAGAGGCCCAAAGCATTACTTTAACCACATATTAAGCGTTGGACTGCCCCATGAGGATGAACACCTAATATTCCAAAAATGTCCGTTACAGCCAAACTATTAGAGACACAGAGTTCATATTGTACATGGAGGGTTTTACAGAGGCCCAAAGCATTAATATAGTCATTTATTAAGCGTTGGACTGCAACATGTGGTTGAACACCTAATATTCCAAAAATGACCGTTACAGCCAAACTATTAGAGACACAGTGTTCATATATTATATGCAGGGTTTTACAAAGGCCCAAAGCATTAATATAGTCACTTATTAAGCGTTGGACTGCAACATGTAGTCGAACACCTAATATTACAACAATATCAGTTACAGCCAAACTATAAGAGGCACAAAGTTCATATTGAATAAGCAGCTTTATACAAACGCTTAAAGCATTACTTTAACCACATATTAAGCGTTGGACTGCCCCATGTGGTTAAACACCTAATATTTCAAAAATGTCCGTTACAGCCTAACTATTAGTGGCACAGTGCTCATATTGTATATGCAGCGTTATACAGAGTCCCTAAGCATTAATATAATCACATATTAAGCGTTGGACTGCCCCATTTGGTTGAACACCTTATATTCCAAAAATGTCAAATACAAGCAAACTCTTAGAGGCACGGAGTTAATATTGTATATGCCTCGTTATACAGAGTCCCAAGACATTGGTATAACCACATTTTAAGCGTTGGACTGCCCCTTGAGGATGAACACCTAATATTCCAAAAATGTCCGTTACAGCCAAACTATTAGAGACACAGTGTTCATATTATATATGCAGCGTTTTACAGAGGCCCAAAGCATTAATATAGTCACTTATTAAGCCTTGTACTGCCCCATGTGGTTGAACACCTAATATTCCAAAAATATCCGTTGCAGCCAAACTATTAGGGACACAGTGTTCCTATTGTATATGCAGCGTTATACAGAGTCCCAAAACATTACTATAATCACATATTAAGCGTTGGACTGCAACATGTGGTGTAACACCTAATATTCCAAAAGTGTTAGTTACAGCAAAACTATAAGAGGCACATAGTTCATACTGTATATGCAGCGTTATACAGAGTCCCAAAGCATTACTTTAACCACATATTAAGCTTTGCACTGCCCCATGTGGTTGAACAAATAATATTCCGAAAATGTCCGTTACAGCCAAACTATTAGAGACACAGTGTTCATATTGTACATGCAGGGTTTTACAGAGGCCCAAAGCATTAATATAGTCATTTATTAAGCGTTGGACTGCAACATGTGGTTGAACACCTAATATTCCAAAAATGTCAGTAACAGCCAAACTATAAGAGGCTGAGAGTTCGTACTGTATATGCAGCGTTATACAGAGTTCTAAAGCATTAATATAGTCATTTATTAAGCGTTGGACTGCAACATGTGGTTGAACACCTAATATTTCAAAAATATCTGTTACCGCCTAACTATTAGTGGCACAGTGCTCATATTGTATATGCAGCGTTATACAGAGTCCCAAAGCATTAATATAATCACATATTAAGCGTTGGACTGCCCCATTTGGTTGAACACCTAATATTATAAAAATGACCGTTACAGCCAAGTTATTAGAGACACAGTGTTCATATTGTACATGCAGGGTTTTACAGAGGCCCAAAGGATTAATATAGTCACTTATTAAGCGATGAACTGCTACATGTGGTCGAACACCTAATATTCCAAAAATGACAGTAACAGCCAAACATTAAGAGGCAGAGAGTTCATTCTGTATATGCAGCGTTATACAGAGTCCCAAAACATTACTATAATCACATGTTAAGCGTTGGACTGCAACATGTAGTTGAACACCTAATATTCCAAATGAGTCAGTTACAGCCAAACTATAAGAGACACAGGGTTCATACTGTATATGCAGCGTTATACAGAGGCCCAAAGCATTACTTTAACCACTTATTAAGCGTTGGACTGCCCCATGAGGATGAACACCTAATATTCCAAAAATGTCCGTTACAGCCAAACTATTAGAGACACAGTGTTCATATTGTACATGGAGGGTTTTACAGAGGCCCAAAGCATTAATATAGTTACATATTAAGCGTTGGACTGCAACATGTGGTCGAACACCTAATATTCCAAAAATGACAGTAACAGCCAAACAATAAGAGGCAGAGAGTTCATACTGTATATGCAGCGTTATACAGAGTCCCAAAGCATTAATATTGTCATTTATTAAGCGTTGGACTGCAACATGTGGTTGAACACCTAATATTCCAAAAATGTCAGTAACAGCCAAACTATGAAAGGCAGAGAGTTCATACTGTATATGCAGCTTTATGCAGAGTCCCAAAGCATTACTTTAACCACATATTAAGCGTTGGACTGCCCCATGTGGTTGAACACCTAATATTCCAATAATGACCGTTAAAGCCAAACTATTAGAGACACAGTGTTCATATTTTATATGCAGGGTTTTACAAAGGCCCAAAGCATTAATATAGTCACTTATTAAGCGTTGGACTGCAACATGTGGTCGAACACCTAATATTACAAAAATATCAGCTACAGCCAAACTATAAGAGGCACAAAGTTCATATTGAATAAGCAGCTTTAAACAAACGCTTAAAGCATTACTTTAACCACATATTAAGCGTTGGACTGCCCCATGTGATAAAACACCTAATATTTCAAAAATGTCCGTTACAGCCTAACTATTAGTGGCACAGTGCTCATATTGTATATGCAGCGTTATACAGAGTCCCTAAGCATTAATATAATCACATATTAAGCGTTGGACTGCCCCATTTGGTTGAACACCTAATATTCCAAAAATGTCAAATACAGGCAAACTCTTAGAGGCACGGAGTTAATATTGTATATGCCTCGTTATACAGAGTCCCAAAACATTACTATAATCGCATATTAAGCGTTGGACTGCAACATATGGTTGAACACCTTATATTCCAAAATTGTCAGTTACAGCCAAACTATAAGAGGCACAGAGTTCATACTGTATATGCAGCGTTATACAGAGTCCCAATGCATTATTTTAAAAACATATTAAGCTTTGCACTGCCCCATGTGGCTGAACACCTAATATTCCAAAAATGTCCGTTACAGCCAAACTATTAGAGACACAGTGTTCATATTGTACATGCAGGGTTTTACACAGGCCCAAAGCATTAATATAGTCATTTATTAAGCGTTTAACTGCAACATGTGGTTGAACACCTAATATTCCAAAAATGTCAGTAACAGCCAAACTATAAGAGGCAGAGAGTTCATACTGTATATGCAGCGTTATACAGAGTCCCAAAACATTTTTATAATCGCATATTAAGCGTTGGACTGCAACATCTGGTTGAACACCTTATATTCCAAAAGTGTCAGTTACAGCCAAACTATAAGAGGCACAGAGTTCATACTGTACATGCAGGGTTTTACAGAGGTCCAAAGCATTAATATAGTCATTTATTAAGCGTTGGACTGCAACATGTGGTTGAACACCTAATATTCCAAAAATGTTAGTAACAGCCAAACTATAAGAGGCAGAGAGTTCATACTGTATATGCAGCGTTATACAGAGGCCCAAAGCATTACTTTAACCACATATTAAGAGTTGGACTGCCCTATGTGGTTGAACACCTGATATTCCAAAAATGTCCGTTACAGCCAAACTATTAGAGACACAGTGTTCATATTTTATATGCAGGGTTTTACAGAAGCCCAAAGCATTAATATAGTCACTTATTAAGCGATGGACTGCAACATGTGGTCGAACACCTAATACTCCAAAAATGTCAGTTACAGCCAAACTATTAGAGACACAGTGTTCATATTGTACATGCAGGGTTTTACAGAGGCCCAAAGCATTAATATAGTCACTTATTAAGCGTTGGACTGCAACATGTGGTCGAATACCTAATATTCCAAAAATGAGAGTAACAGTCAAACTATAAGAGGCAGAGAGATCATACTGTATATGCAGCGTTATACAGAGGCCCAAAGCATTACTTTAACCACACATTAAGAGTTGGACTGCCCTATGTGGTTGAACACCTGATATTCCAAAAATGTCCGTTACAGCCAAACTATTAGAGACACAGTGTTCATATTTTATATGCAGGGTTTTACAAAGGCCCAAAGCATTAATATAGTCACTTATTAAGCCATGGATTGCCCCATGTGGTTGAACACCTAATATTCCAAAAATGTCCGTTACAGCCAAACTATTAGAGACACAGTGTTTATATTGTATATGCAGCGTTATACAGAGTCCCAAAACATTACTATAATCACATATTAAGCGTTGGACTGCAACATGTGGTGTAACACCTAATTTTCCAAAAGTGTTAGTTACAGCCAAACAATAAGAGGCACAGAGTTCATACTGTATATGCAGCGTTATACAGAGTCCCAAAGCGTTACTTTAACCACATATTAAGCTTTGCACTGCCCCATGTGGTTGAACAAATAATATTCCAAAAATGTCCGTTACAGCCAAACTATTAGAGACACAGTGTTCATATTGTACATGCAGGGTTTTACAGAGGCCCAAAGCATTAATATAGTCATTTATTAAGCGTTGGACAGCAACATGTGGTTGAACACCTAATATTCCAAAAATGTCAGTAACAGCCAAACTATTAGAGGCTGAGAGTTCGTACTGTATATGCAGCGTTATACAGAGTCCCAAAGCATTAATATAGTCACTTATTAAGCGTTGGACTGCCCCATTTGGTTGAACACCTAATACTCCAAAAATGTCAATTACAGGCAAACTATTAGAGGCACGGAGTTAATATTGTATATGCCTCGTTATACAGAGTCCCAAAGCATTACTTTAACCACATATTAAGCGTTGGACTGCCCCATGAGGATGAACACCTAATATTATAAAAGTGACCGTTACAGCCAAGTTATTAGAGACACAGTGTTCATATTGTACATGCAGGGTTTTACAGAGGCCCAATGGATTAATATAGTCACTTATTAAGCGTTGGAATGCAACATGTGGTCGAACACCTAATATTCCAAAAATGACAGTAACAGCCAAACATTAAGAGGCAGAGAGTTCATACTGTATATGCAGCGTTATACAGAGTCCCAAAGCATTAATATAGTCATTTATTAAGCGTTGGACTGCCCCATGTGGTTGAACACCTAATATTCCAAAAATGACCGTTACAGCCAAACTATTAGAGACACAGTGTTCATATTGTACATGCAGGGTTTTACAGAGGCCCAAAGCATTAATATAGTCACTTATTAAGCGATGAACTGCTACATGTGGTCGAACACCTAATATTCCAAAAATGACAGTAACAGCCAAACATTAAGAGGCAGAGAGTTCAAACTGTATATGCAGCGTAATACAGAGTCCCAAAGCATTAATATATTCACTTATTAAGCGTTGGACTGCAACATGTGGTCGAACACCTAATATTACAAAAATGTCAGTTACAGCCAAACTATAAGAGGCACAATGTTCATATTGAATTTGCAGCGTTATACAGAGGCCCAAAGCATTACTTTAACCACATATTAAGCGTTGGACTGCCCCATGTGGTTGAACACCTAATATTTCAAAAATGTCTGTTACCGCCTAACTATTAGTGGCACAGTGCTCATATTGTATATGCAGCGTTATACAGAGTCCCAAAACATTACTATAATCGCATATTAAGCGTTGGACTGCAACATCTGGTTGAACACCTTATATTCCAAAAGTGTCAGTTACAGCCAAACAATTAGAGACACAGTGTTCATATTGTACATGCAGGGTTTTACAGAGGCCCAAAGCATTAATATATTCACTTATTAAGCGTTGGACTGCAACATGTGGCCGAATACCTAATATTCCAAAAATGAGAGTAACAGCCAAACTATAAGAGGCAGAGAGATCATACTGTATATGCAGCGTTATACAGAGGCCCAAAGCATTACTTAACCACATATTAAGAATTGGACTGCCCAATGTGGTTGAACACCTGATATTCCAAAAATGTCCGTTACAGCCAAACTATTAGAGACACAGTGTTCATATTGTACATGCTGGGTTTTACAGAGGCCCAAAGCATTAATATAGTCACTTATTAAGCAATGAACTGCTAGATGTGGTCGAACACCTAATATTCCAAAAATGACAGTAACAGCCAAACATTAAGAGGCAGAGAGTTCAAACTGTATATGCAGCGTTATGCAGAGTCCCAAAACATTACTATAAACGCATATTAAGCGTTGGACTGCAACATGTAGTTGAACACCTAATACTCCAAAAATGTCCGTTACAGCCAAACTATTAGAGACACAGTGTTCATATTTTATATGCAGGGTTTTACAGAAGCCCAAAGCATTAATATAGTCACTTATTAAGCGATGGACTGCAACATGTGGTCGAACACCTAATACTCCAAAAATGTCCGTTACAGCCAAACTATAAGAGGCACAATGTTCATATTGAATTTGCAGCGTTATACAGAGGCCCAAAGCATTACTTTAACCACATATTAAGCGTTGGACTGCCCCATGTGGTTGAACACCTAATATTTCAAAAATGTCTGTTACCGCCTAACTATTAGTGGCACAGTGCTCATATTGTATATGCAGCGTTATACAGAGTCCCAAAACATTTTTATAATCGCATATTTAGCGTTGGACTGCAACATCTGGTTGAACACCTTATATTCCAAAAGTGTCAGTTACAGCCAAACTATAAGAGGCACAGAGTTCATACTGTACATGCAGGGTTTTACAGAGGTCCAAAGCATTAATATAGTCATTTATTAAGCGTTGGACTGCAACATGTGGTTGAACACCTAATATTTCAAAAATGTTAGTAACAGCCAAACTATAAGAGGCAGAGAGTTCATACTGTATATGCAGCGTTATACAGAGGCCCAAAGCATTACTTTAACCACATATTAAGAGTTGGACTGCCCTATGTGGTTGAACACCTGATATTCCAAAAATGTCCGTTACAGCCAAACTATTAGAGACACAGTGTTCATATTTTATATGCAGGGTTTTACAGAAGCCCAAAGCATTAATATAGTCACTTATTAAGCGTTGGACTGCAACATGTGGTCGAATACCTAATATTCCAAAAATGAGAGTAACAGTCAAACTATAAGAGGCAGAGAGATCATACTGTATATGCAGCGTTATACAGAGGCCCAAAGCATTACTTTAACCACACATTAAGGGTTGGACTGCCCTATGTGGTTGAACACCTGATATTCCAAAAATGTCCGTTACAGCCAAACTATTAGAGACACAGTGTTCATATTTTATATGCAGGGTTTTACAAAGGCCCAAAGCATTAATATAGTCACTTATTAAGCCATGGATTGCCCCATGTGGTTGAACACCTAATATTCCAAAAATGTCCGTTACAGCCAAACTATTAGAGACACAGTTTTTATATTGTATATGCAGCGTTATACAGAGTCCCAAAACATTACTATAATCACATATTAAGCGTTGGACTGCAACATGTGGTGTAACAGCTAATTTTCCAAAAGTGTTAGTTACAGCCAAACAATATGAGGCACAGAGTTCATACTGTATATGCAGCGTTATACAGAGTCCCAAAGCGTTACTTTAACCACATATTAAGCGTTGGACTGCAACATGTGGTGTAACACCTAATTTTCCAAAAGTGTTAGTTACAGCCAAACAATAAGAGGCAGAGAGTTCATACTGTATATGCAGCGTTATACAGAGTCCCAAAGCATTAATATTGTCATTTATTAAGCGTTGGACTGCAACATGTGGTTGAACACCTAATATTCCAAAAATGTCAGTAACAGCCAAACTATGAAAGGCAGAGAGTTCATACTGTATATGCAGCTTTATGCAGAGTCCCAAAGCATTACTTTAACCACATATTAAGCGTTGGACTGCCCCATGTGGTTGAACACCTAATATTCCAAAAATGTCAAATACAGGCAAACTCTTAGAGGCACGGAGTTAATATTGTATATGCCTCGTTATACAGAGTCCCAAGACATTGGTATAACCACATATTAAGCGTTGGACTGCCCCTTGAGGATGAACACCTAATATTCCAAAAATGTCCGTTACAGCCAAACTATTAGAGACACAGTGTTCATATTATATATGCAGCGTTTTACAGAGGCCCAAAGCATTAATATAGTCACTTATTAAGCCTTGGACTGCCCCATGTGGTTGAACACCTAATATTCCAAAAATATCCGTTGCAGCCAAACTATTAGAGACACAGTGTTCCTATTGTATATGCAGCGTTATACAGAGTCCCAAAACATTACTATAATCACATGTTAAGCGTTGGACTGCAACATGTAGTTGAACACCTAATATTCCAAATGAGTCAGTTACAGCCAAACTATAAGAGACACAGGGTTCATACTGTATATGCAGCGTTATACAGAGGCCCAAAGCATTACTTTAACCACATATTAAGCGTTGGACTGCCCCATGAGGATGAACACCTAATATTCCAAAAATGTCCGTTACAGCCAAAATATTAGAGACACAGTGTTCATATTGTACATGCAGGGTTTTACAGAGGTCCAAAGCATTAATATAGTTACTTATTAAGCGTTGGACTGCAACATGTGGTCGAACACCTAATATTCCAAAAATGACAGTAACAGCCAAACAATAAGAGGCAGAGAGTTCACACTGTATATGCAGCGTTATACAGAGTCCCAAAGCATTAATATAGTCATTTATTAAGCGTTGGACTGCAACATGTGGTTGAACACCTAATATTCCAAAAATGTCAGTAACAGCCAAACTATAAAAGGCAGAGAGTTCATACTGTATATGCAGCTTTATGCAGAGTCCCAAAGCATTACTTTAACCACATATTAAGCGTTGGACTGCTTCATGTGGTTGAACACCTAATATTCCAATAATGACCGTTACAGCCAAACTATTAGAGACACAGTGTTCATATTTTATATGCAGGGTTTTACAAAGGCCCAAAGCATTAATATAGTCACTTATTAAGCGTTGGACTGCAACATGTGGTCGAACACCTAATATTACAAAAATATCAGCTACAGCCAAACTATAAGAGGCACAAAGTTCATATTGAATAAGCAGCTTTAAACAAACGCTTAAAGCATTACTTTAACCACATATTAAGCGTTGGACTGCCCCATGTGATAAAACACCTAATATTTCAAAAATGTCCGTTACAGCCTAACTATTAGTGGCACAGTGCTCATATTGTATATGCAGCGTTATACAGAGTCCCTAAGCATTAATATAATCACATATTAAGCGTTGGACTGCCCCATTTGGTTGAACACCTAATATTCCAAAAATGTCAAATACAGGCAAACTCTTAGAGGCACGGAGTTAATATTGTATATGCCTCGTTATACAGAGTCCCAAAACATTACTATAATCGCATATTAAGCGTTGGACTGCAACATATGGTTGAACACCTTATATTCCAAAATTGTCAGTTACAGCCAAACTATAAGAGGCACAGAGTTCATACTGTATATGCAGCGTTATACAGAGTCCCAATGCATTATTTTAAAAACATATTAAGCTTTGCACTGCCCCATGTGGTTGAACAAATAATATTCCAAAAATGTCCGTTACAGCCAAACTATTAGAGACACAGTGTTCATATTGTACATGCAGGGTTTTACAGAGGCCCAAAGCATTAATATAGTCATTTATTAAGCGTTGGACAGCAACATGTGGTTGAACACCTAATATTCCAAAAATGTCAGTAACAGCCAAACTATTAGAGGCTGAGAGTTCGTACTGTATATGCAGCGTTATACAGAGTCCCAAAGCATTAATATAGTCACTTATTAAGCGTTGGACTGCCCCATTTGGTTGAACACCTAATACTCCAAAAATGTCAATTACAGGCAAACTATTAGAGGCACGGAGTTAATATTGTATATGCCTCGTTATACAGAGTCCCAAAGCATTACTTTAACCACATATTAAGCGTTGGACTGCCCCATGAGGATGAACACCTAATATTATAAAAGTGACCGTTACAGCCAAGTTATTAGAGACACAGTGTTCATATTGTACATGCAGGGTTTTACAGAGGCCCAATGGATTAATATAGTCACTTATTAAGCGTTGGAATGCAACATGTGGTCGAACACCTAATATTCCAAAAATGACAGTAACAGCCAAACATTAAGAGGCAGAGAGTTCATACTGTATATGCAGCGTTATACAGAGTCCCAAAGCATTAATATAGTCATTTATTAAGCGTTGGACTGCCCCATGTGGTTAAACACCTAATATTCCAAAAATGACCGTTACAGCCAAACTATTAGAGACACAGTGTTCATATTGTACATGCAGGGTTTTACAGAGGCCCAAAGCATTAATATAGTCACTTATTAAGCGTTGGACTGCAACATGTGGTCGAACACCTAATATTCCAAAAATGACAGTAACAGCCAAACAATAAGAGGCAGAGAGTTCACACTGTATATGCACCGTTATACAGAGTCCCAAAGCATTAATATAGTCATTTATTAAGCGTTGGACTGCAACATGTGGTTGAACACCTAATATTCCAAAAATGTCAGTAACAGCCAAACTATAAAAGGCAGAGAGTTCATACTGTATATGCAGCTTTATGCAGAGTCCCAAAGCATTACTTTAACCACATATTAAGCGTTGGACTGCCCCATGTGGTTGAACACCTAATATTCCAATAATGACCGTTACAGCCAAACTATTAGAGACACAGTGTTCATATTTTATATGCAGGGTTTTACAAAGGCCCAAAGCATTAATATAGTCACTTATTAAGCGTTGGACTGCAACATGTGGTCGAACACCTAATATTACAAAAATATCAGCTACAGCCAAACTATAAGAGGCACAAAGTTCATATTGAATAAGCAGCTTTAAACAAACGCTTAAAGCATTACTTTAACCACATATTAAGCGTTGGACTGCCCCATGTGATAAAACACCTAATATTTCAAAAATGTCCGTTACAGCCTAACTATTAGTGGCACAGTGCTCATATTGTATATGCAGCGTTATACAGAGGCCCAAAGCATTACTTTAACCACATATTAAGCGTTGGACTGCCCCATGTGGTTGAACACCTAATATTTCAAAAATGTCTGTTACCGCCTAACTATTAGTGGCACAGTGCTCATATTGTATATGCAGCGTTATACAGAGTCCCAAAACATTTTTATAATCGCATATTAAGCGTTGGACTGCAACATCTGGTTGAACACCTTATATTCCAAAAGTGTCAGTTACAGCCAAACTATAAGAGGCACAGAGTTCATACTGTACATGCAGGGTTTTACAGAGGTCCAAAGCATTAATATAGTCATTTATTAAGCGTTGGACTGCAACATGTGGTTGAACACCTAATATTCCAAAAATGTTAGTAACAGCCAAACTATAAGAGGCAGAGAGTTCATACTGTATATGCAGCGTTATACAGAGGCCCAAAGCATTACTTTAACCACATATTATGAGTTGGACTGCCCTATGTGGTTGAACACCTGATATTCCAAAAATGTCCGTTACAGCCAAACTATTAGAGACACAGTGTTCATATTTTATATGCAGGGTTTTACAGAAGCCCAAAGCATTAATATAGTCACTTATTAAGCGATGGACTGCAACATGTGGTCGAACACCTAATACTCCAAAAATGTCAGTTACAGCCAAACTATTAGAGACACAGTGTTCATATTGTACATGCAGGGTTTTACAGAGGCCCAAAGCATTAATATAGTCACTTATTAAGCGTTGGACTGCAACATGTGGTCGAATACCTAATATTCCAAAAATGAGAGTAACAGTCAAACTATAAGAGGCAGAGAGATCATACTGTATATGCAGCGTTATACAGAGGCCCAAAGCATTACTTTAACCACACATTAAGAGTTGGACTGCCCTATGTGGTTGAACACCTGATATTCCAAAAATGTCTGTTACAGACAAACTATTAGAGACACAGTGTTCATATTTTATATGCAGGGTTTTACAAAGGCCCAAAGCATTAATATAGTCACTTATTAAGCCATGGATTGCCCCATGTGGTTGAACACCTAATATTCCAAAAATGTCCGTTACAGCCAAACTATTAGAGACACAGTGTTTATATTGTATATGCAGCGTTATACAGAGTCCCAAAACATTACTATAATCACATATTAAGCGTTGGACTGCAACATGTGGTGTAACACCTAATTTTCCAAAAGTGTTAGTTACAGCCAAACAATAAGAGGCACAGAGTTCATACTGTATATGCAGCGTTATACAGAGTCCCAAAGCGTTACTTTAACCACATATTAAGCTTTGCACTGCCCCATGTGGTTGAACAAATAATATTCCAAAAATGTCCGTTACAGCCAAACTATTAGAGACACAGTGTTCATATTGTACATGCAGGGTTTTACAGAGGCCCAAAGCATTAATATAGTCATTTATTAAGCGTTGGACAGCAACATGTGGTTGAACACCTAATATTCCAAAAATGTCAGTAACAGCCAAACTATAAGAGGCTGAGAGTTCGTACTGTATATGCAGCGTTATACAGAGTCCCAAAGCATTAATATAGTCACTTATTAAGCGTTGGACTGCCCCATTTGGTTGAACACCTAATACTCCAAAAATGTCAATTACAGGCAAACTATTAGAGGCACGGAGTTAATATTGTATATGCCTCGTTATACAGAGTCCCAAAGCATTACTTTAACCACATATTAAGCGTTGGACTGCCCCATGAGGATGAACACCTAATATTATAAAAGTGACCGTTACAGCCAAGTTATTAGAGACACAGTGTTCATATTGTACATGCAGGGTTTTACAGAGGCCCAATGGATTAATATAGTCACTTATTAAGCGTTGGAATGCAACATGTGGTCGAACACCTAATATTCCAAAAATGACAGTAACAGCCAAACATTAAGAGGCAGAGAGTTCATACTGTATATGCAGCGTTATACAGAGTCCCAAAGCATTAATATAGTCATTTATTAAGCGTTGGACTGCCCCATGTGGTTAAACACCTAATATTCCAAAAATGACCGTTACAGCCAAACTATTAGAGACACAGTGTTCATATTGTACATGCAGGGTTTTACAGAGGCCCAAAGCATTAATATAGTCACTTATTAAGCGTTGGACTGCAACATGTGGTCGAACACCTAATATTCCAAAAATGACAGTAACAGCCAAACAATAAGAGGCAGAGAGTTCACACTGTATATGCAGCGTTATACAGAGTCCCAAAGCATTAATATAGTCATTTATTAAGCGTTGGACTGCAACATGTGGTTGAACACCTAATATTCCAAAAATGTCAGTAACAGCCAAACTATAAAAGGCAGAGAGTTCATACTGTATATGCAGCTTTATGCAGAGTCCCAAAGCATTACTTTAACCACATATTAAGCGTTGGACTGCCCCATGTGGTTGAACACCTAATATTCCAATAATGACCGTTACAGCCAAACTATTAGAGACACAGTGTTCATATTTTATATGCAGGGTTTTACAAAGGCCCAAAGCATTAATATAGTCACTTATTAAGCGTTGGACTGCAACATGTGGTCGAACACCTAATATTACAAAAATATCAGCTACAGCCAAACTATAAGAGGCACAAAGTTCATATTGAATAAGCAGCTTTAAACAAACGCTTAAAGCATTACTTTAACCACATATTAAGCGTTGGACTGCCCCATGTGATAAAACACCTAATATTTCAAAAATGTCCGTTACAGCCTAACTATTAGTGGCACAGTGCTCATATTGTATATGCAGCGTTATACAGAGGCCCAAAGCATTACTTTAACCACATATTAAGCGTTGGACTGCCCCATGTGGTTGAACACCTAATATTTCAAAAATGTCTGTTACCGCCTAACTATTAGTGGCACAGTGCTCATATTGTATATGCAGCGTTATACAGAGTCCCAAAACATTTTTATAATCGCATATTAAGCGTTGGACTGCAACATCTGGTTGAACACCTTATATTCCAAAAGTGTCAGTTACAGCCAAACTATAAGAGGCACAGAGTTCATACTGTACATGCAGGGTTTTACAGAGGTCCAAAGCATTAATATAGTCATTTATTAAGCGTTGGACTGCAACATGTGGTTGAACACCTAATATTCCAAAAATGTTAGTAACAGCCAAACTATAAGAGGCAGAGAGTTCATACTGTATATGCAGCGTTATACAGAGGCCCAAAGCATTACTTTAACCACATATTATGAGTTGGACTGCCCTATGTGGTTGAACACCTGATATTCCAAAAATGTCCGTTACAGCCAAACTATTAGAGACACAGTGTTCATATTTTATATGCAGGGTTTTACAGAAGCCCAAAGCATTAATATAGTCACTTATTAAGCGATGGACTGCAACATGTGGTCGAACACCTAATACTCCAAAAATGTCAGTTACAGCCAAACTATTAGAGACACAGTGTTCATATTGTACATGCAGGGTTTTACAGAGGCCCAAAGCATTAATATAGTCACTTATTAAGCGTTGGACTGCAACATGTGGTCGAATACCTAATATTCCAAAAATGAGAGTAACAGTCAAACTATAAGAGGCAGAGAGATCATACTGTATATGCAGCGTTATACAGAGGCCCAAAGCATTACTTTAACCACACATTAAGAGTTGGACTGCCCTATGTGGTTGAACACCTGATATTCCAAAAATGTCTGTTACAGCCAAACTATTAGAGACACAGTGTTCATATTTTATATGCAGGGTTTTACAAAGGCCCAAAGCATTAATATAGTCACTTATTAAGCCATGGATTGCCCCATGTGGTTGAACACCTAATATTCCAAAAATGTCCGTTACAGCCAAACTATTAGAGACACAGTGTTTATATTGTATATGCAGCGTTATACAGAGTCCCAAAACATTACTATAATCACATATTAAGCGTTGGACTGCAACATGTGGTGTAACACCTAATTTTCCAAAAGTGTTAGTTACAGCCAAACAATAAGAGGCACAGAGTTCATACTGTATATGCAGCGTTATACAGAGTCCCAAAGCGTTACTTTAACCACATATTAAGCTTTGCACTGCCCCATGTGGTTGAACAAATAATATTCCAAAAATGTCCGTTACAGCCAAACTATTAGAGACACAGTGTTCATATTGTACATGCAGGGTTTTACAGAGGCCCAAAGCATTAATATAGTCATTTATTAAGCGTTGGACAGCAACATGTGGTTGAACACCTAATATTCCAAAAATGTCAGTAACAGCCAAACTATAAGAGGCTGAGAGTTCGTACTGTATATGCAGCGTTATACAGAGTCCCAAAGCATTAATATAGTCACTTATTAAGCGTTGGACTGCCCCATTTGGTTGAACACCTAATACTCCAAAAATGTCAATTACAGGCAAACTATTAGAGGCACGGAGTTAATATTGTATATGCCTCGTTATACAGAGTCCCAAAGCATTACTTTAACCACATATTAAGCGTTGGACTGCCCCATGAGGATGAACACCTAATATTATAAAAGTGACCGTTACAGCCAAGTTATTAGAGACACAGTGTTCATATTGTACATGCAGGGTTTTACAGAGGCCCAAAGCATTAATATAGTCACTTATTAAGCGTTGGAATGCAACATGTGGTCGAACACCTAATATTCCAAAAATGACAGTAACAGCCAAACATTAAGAGGCAGAGAGTTCATACTGTATATGCAGCGTTATACAGAGTCCCAAAGCATTAATATAGTCATTTATTAAGCGTTGGACTGCCCCATGTGGTTAAACACCTAATATTCCAAAAATGACCGTTACAGCCAAACTATTAGAGACACAGTGTTCATATTGTACATGCAGGGTTTTACAGAGGCCCAAAGCATTAATATAGTCACTTATTAAGCGTTGGACTGCAACATGTGGTCGAACACCTAATATTCCAAAAATGACAGTAACAGCCAAACAATAAGAGGCAGAGAGTTCACACTGTATATGCAGCGTTATACAGAGTCCCAAAGCATTAATATAGTCATTTATTAAGCGTTGGACTGCAACATGTGGTTGAACACCTAATATTCCAAAAATGTCAGTAACAGCCAAACTATAAAAGGCAGAGAGTTCATACTGTATATGCAGCTTTATGCAGAGTCCCAAAGCATTACTTTAACCACATATTAAGCGTTGGACTGCCCCATGTGGTTGAACACCTAATATTCCAATAATGACCGTTACAGCCAAACTATTAGAGACACAGTGTTCATATTTTATATGCAGAGTTTTACAAAGGCCCAAAGCATTAATATAGTCACTTATTAAGCGTTGGACTGCAACATGTGGTCGAACACCTAATATTACAAAAATATCAGCTACAGCCAAACTATAAGAGGCACAAAGTTCATATTGAATAAGCAGCTTTAAACAAACGCTTAAAGCATTACTTTAACCACATATTAAGCGTTGGACTGCCCCATGTGATAAAACACCTAATATTTCAAAAATGTCCGTTACAGCCTAACTATTAGTGGCACAGTGCTCATATTGTATATGCAGCGTTATACAGAGTCCCTAAGCATTAATATAATCACATATTAAGCGTTGGACTGCCCCATTTGGTTGAACACCTAATATTCCAAAAATGTCAAATACAGGCAAACTCTTAGAGGCACGGAGTTAATATTGTATATGCCTCGTTATACAGAGTCCCAAAACATTACTATAATCGCATATTAAGCGTTGGACTGCAACATATGGTTGAACACCTTATATTCCAAAATTGTCAGTTACAGCCAAACTATAAGAGGCACAGAGTTCATACTGTATATGCAGCGTTATACAGAGTCCCAATGCATTATTTTAAAAACATATTAAGCTTTGCACTGCCCCATGTGGCTGAACACCTAATATTCCAAAAATGTCCGTTACAGCCAAACTATTAGAGACACAGTGTTCATATTGTACATGCAGGGTTTTACACAGGCCCAAAGCATTAATATAGTCATTTATTAAGCGTTTAACTGCAACATGTGGTTGAACACCTAATATTCCAAAAATGTCAGTAACAGCCAAACTATAAGAGGCAGAGAGTTCATACTGTATATGCAGCGTTATACAGAGTCCCAAAACATTAATATAGTCACTTATTAAGCGTTGGACTGCCCCATTTGGATGAACACCTAATATTCCAAAAATGTTAATTACAGGCAAACTATTAGAGGCACGGAGTTAATATTGTATATGCCTCGTTATACAGAGTCCCAAAACATTGCTATAACCACATATCAAGCGTTGGACTGCCCCATGAGGATGAACACCTAATATTCCAAAATTATCCGTTACAGCCAAATTATTAGAGACACAGTGTTCATATCGTATATGCAGCGTTATACATAGGCCCAAACATTAATATAGTCTTTTATTATGCAACAGGTGGTTGAACACTTAATATTCCAAAAAAGTCAGTTTCAGTTAAACTATCAGAGGCACAGAGTTCATTTTGTGTAAGCAGCGTTATACAGAGTCCCAAAACATTACTATAATCACATGTTAAGCGTTGGACTGCAACATGTAGTTGAACACCTAATATTACAAATGAGTCAGTTACAGCCAAACTATAAGAGACACAGAGTTCATACTGTATATGCAGCGTTATACAAAGTCCCAAAGCATTAATATAGTCACTTATTAAGCGTTGAACTGCAACATGTGGTCGAACACCTAATATTGCAAAAATGTCAGTTACAGCCAAACTATAAGAGGCACAATGTTCATATTGAATTTGCAGCGTTATACAGAGGCCCAAAGCATTACTTTAACCACATATTAAGCGTTGGACTGCCCCATGTGGTTGAACACCTAATATTTCAAAAATGTCTGTTACCGCCTAACTATTGGTGGCACAGTGCTCATATTGTATATGCAGCGTTATACAGAGTCCCTAAGCATTAATATAATCACATATTAAGCGTTGGACTGCCCCATTTGGTTGAACACCTAATATTCCAAAAATGTCAAATACAGGCAAACTCTTAGAGGCACGGAGTTAATATTGTATATGCCACGTTATACAGAGTCCCAAAACATTACTATAATCACATGTTAAGCGATGGACTGCTACATGTAGTTGAACACTTATTATTCCAAATGAGTCAGTTACAGCCAAACTATAAGAGACACAGAGTTCATACTGTATATGCAGCGTTATACAGAGGCCCAAAGCATTAATATAGTCACTTATTAAGCGTTGGACTGCAACATGTGGTCGAACACCTAATATTACAAAAATGTCAGTTACAGTTAAACTATAAGAGGCACAATGTTCATATTGAATTTGCAGCGTTATACAGAGGCCCAAAGCATTACTTTAACCACATATTAAGCGTTGGACTGCAACATCTGGTTGAACACCTTATATTCCAAAAGTGTCAGTTACAGCCAAACTATAAGAGGCACAGAGTTCATACTGTACATGCAGGGTTTTACAGAGGTCCAAAGCATTAATATAGTCATTTATTAAGCGTTGGACTGCAACATGTGGTTGAACACCTAATATTCCAAAAATGTTAGTAACAGCCAAACTATAAGAGGCAGAGAGTTCACACTGTATATGCAGCGTTATACAGAGGCCCAAAGCATTACTTTAACCACATATTATGAGTTGGACTGCCCTATGTGGTTGAACACCTGATATTCCAAAAATGTCCGTTACAGCCAAACTATTAGAGACACAGTGTTCATATTTTAGATGCAGGGTTTTACAGAAGCCCAAAGCATTAATATAGTCACTTATTAAGCGATGGACTGCAACATGTGGTCGAACACCTAATACTCCAAAAATGTCAGTTACAGCCAAACTATTAGAGACACAGTGTTCATATTGTACATGCAGGGTTTTACAGAGGCCCAAAGCATTAATATAGTCACTTATTAAGCGTTGGACTGCAACATGTGGTCGAATACCTAATATTCCAAAAATGAGAGTAACAGTCAAACTATAAGAGGCAGAGAGATCATACTGTATATGCAGCGTTATACAGAGGCCCAAAGCATTACTTTAACCACACATTAAGAGTTGGACTGCCCTATGTGGTTGAACACCTGATATTCCAAAAATGTCTGTTACAGCCAAACTATTAGAGACACAGTGTTCATATTTTATATGCAGGGTTTTACAAAGGCCCAAAGCATTAATATAGTCACTTATTAAGCCATGGATTGCCCCATGTGGTTGAACACCTAATATTCCAAAAATGTCCGTTACAGCCAAACTATTAGAGACACAGTGTTTATATTGTATATGCAGCGTTATACAGAGTCCCAAAACATTACTATAATCACATATTAAGCGTTGGACTGCAACATGTGGTGTAACACCTAATTTTCCAAAAGTGTTAGTTACAGCCAAACAATAAGAGGCACAGAGTTCATACTGTATATGCAGCGTTATACAGAGTCCCAAGGCGTTACTTTAACCACATATTAAGCTTTGCACTGCCCCATGTGGTTGAACAAATAATATTCCAAAAATGTCCGTTACAGCCAAACTATTAGAGACACAGTGTTCATATTGTACATGCAGGGTTTTACAGAGGCCCAAAGCATTAATATAGTCATTTATTAAGCGTTGGACAGCAACATGTGGTTGAACACCTAATATTCCAAAAATGTCAGTAACAGCCAAACTATTAGAGGCTGAGAGTTCGTACTGTATATGCAGCGTTATACAGAGTCCCAAAGCATTAATATAGTCACTTATTAAGCGTTGGACTGCCCCATTTGGTTGAACACCTAATACTCCAAAAATGTCAATTACAGGCAAACTATTAGAGGCACGGAGTTAATATTGTATATGCCTCGTTATACAGAGTCCCAAAGCATTACTTTAACCACATATTAAGCGTTGGACTGCCCCATGAGGATGAACACCTAATATTATAAAAGTGACCGTTACAGCCAAGTTATTAGAGACACAGTGTTCATATTGTACATGCAGGGTTTTACAGAGGCCCAATGGATTAATATAGTCACTTATTAAGCGTTGGAATGCAACATGTGGTCGAACACCTAATATTCCAAAAATGACAGTAACAGCCAAACATTAAGAGGCAGAGAGTTCATACTGTATATGCAGCGTTATACAGAGTCCCAAAGCATTAATATAGTCATTTATTAAGCGTTGGACTGCCCCATGTGGTTAAACACCTAATATTCCAAAAATGACCGTTACAGCCAAACTATTAGAGACACAGTGTTCATATTGTACATGCAGGGTTTTACAGAGGCCCAAAGCATTAATATAGTCACTTATTAAGCGATGAACTGCTACATGTGGTCGAACACCTAATATTCCAAAAATGACAGTAACAGCCAAACATTAAGAGGCAGAGAGTTCAAACTGTATATGCAGCGTAATACAGAGTCCCAAAGCATTAATATATTCACTTATTAAGCGTTGGACTGCAACATGTGGTCGAACACCTAATATTACAAAAATGTCAGTTACAGCCAAACTATAAGAGGCACAATGTTCATATTGAATTTGCAGCGTTATACAGAGGCCCAAAGCATTACTTTAACCACATATTAAGCGTTGGACTGCCCCATGTGGTTGAACACCTAATATTTCAAAAATGTCTGTTACCGCCTAACTATTAGTGGCACAGTGCTCATATTGTATATGCAGCGTTATACAGAGTCCCTAAGCATTAATATAATCACATATTAAGCGTTGGACTGCCCCATTTGGTTGAACACCTAATATTCCAAAAATGTCAAATACAGGCAAACTCTTAGAGGCACGGAGTTAATATTGTATATGCCACGTTATACAGAGTCCCAAAACATTACTATAATCACATGTTAAGCGATGGACTGCTACATGTAGTTGAACACTTATTATTCCAAATGAGTCAGTTACAGCCAATCTATAAGAGACACAGAGTTCATACTGTATATGCAGCGTTATACAGAGGCCCAAAGCATTAATATAGTCATTTATTAAGCGTTGGACTGCAACATATGGTTGAACACCTAATATTCCAAAAATGTCCGTTACAGCCAAACTATTAGAGACACAGTGTTCATATTGTACATGCAGGGTTTTACAGAGGCCCAAAGCATTAATATAGTCACTTATTAAGCGTTGGACTGCAACATGTGGTCGAATACCTAATATTCCAAAAATGACAGTAACAGCCAAACATTAAGAGGCAGAGAGTTCAAACTGTATATGCAGCGTAATACAGAGTCCCAAAGCATTAATATATTCACTTATTAAGCGTTGGACTGCCCCATTTGGTTGAACACCTAATACTCCAAAAATGTCAATTACAGGCAAACTATTAGAGGCACGGAGTTAATATTGTATATGCCTCGTTATACAGAGTCCCAAAGCATTACTTTAACCACATATTAAGCGTTGGACTGCCCCATGAGGATGAACACCTAATATTATAAAAGTGACCGTTACAGCCAAGTTATTAGAGACACAGTGTTCATATTGTACATGCAGGGTTTTACAGAGGCCCAATGGATTAATATAGTCACTTATTAAGCGTTGGAATGCAACATGTGGTCGAACACCTAATATTCCAAAAATGACAGTAACAGCCAAACATTAAGAGGCAGAGAGTTCATACTGTATATGCAGCGTTATACAGAGTCCCAAAGCATTAATATAGTCATTTATTAAGCGTTGGACTGCCCCATGTGGTTGAACACCTAATATTCCAAAAATGACCGTTACAGCCAAACTATTAGAGACACAGTGTTCATATTGTACATGCAGGGTTTTACAGAGGCCCAAAGCATTAATATAGTCACTTATTAAGCGATGAACTGCTACATGTGGTCGAACACCTAATATTCCAAAAATGACAGTAACAGCCAAACATTAAGAGGCAGAGAGTTCAAACTGTATATGCAGCGTAATACAGAGTCCCAAAGCATTAATATATTCACTTATTAAGCGTTGGACTGCAACATGTGGTCGAACACCTAATATTACAAAAATGTCAGTTACAGCCAAACTATAAGGGGCACAATGTTCATATTGAATTTGCAGCGTTATACAGAGGCCCAAAGCATTACTTTAACCACATATTAAGCGTTGGACTGCCCCATGTGGTTGAACACCTAATATTTCAAAAATTTCTGTTACCGCCTAACTATTAGTGGCACAGTGCTCATATTGTATATGCAGCGTTATACAGAGTCCCAAAACATTACTATAATCGCATATTAAGCGTTGGACTGCATCATCTGGTTGAACACCTTATATTCCAAAAGTGTCAGTTACAGCCAAACAATTAGAGACACAGTGTTCATATTCTACATGCAGGGTTTTACAGAGGCCCAAAGCATTAATATATTCACTTATTAAGCGTTGGACTGCAACATGTGGCCGAATACCTAATATTCCAAAAATGAGAGTAACAGCCAAACTATAAGAGGCAGAGAGATCATACTGTATATGCAGCGTTATACAGAGGCCCAAAGCATTACTTAACCACATATTAAGAATTGGACTGCCCAATGTGGTTGAACACCTGATATTCCAAAAATGTCCGTTACAGCCAAACTATTAGAGACACAGTGTTCATATTGTACATGCAGGGTTTTACAGAGGCCCAAAGCATTAATATAGTCACTTATTAAGCGATGAACTGCTAGATGTGGTCGAACACCTAATATTCCAAAAATGACAGTAACAGCCAAACATTAAGAGGCAGAGAGTTCAAACTGTATATGCAGCGTTATGCAGAGTCCCAAAACATTACTATAAACGCATATTAAGCGTTGGACTGCAACATCTGGTTGAACACCTTATATTCCAAAAGTGTCAGTTACAGCCAAACTATAAGAGGCAGAGAGTTCATACTGTACATGCAGGGTTTTACAGAGGTCCAAAGCATTAATATAGTCATTTATTAAGCGTTGGACTGCAACATGTGGTTAAACACCTAATATTCCAAAAATGACTGTAACAGCCAAACAATAAAAGGCAGAGAGTTTATACTGTATATGCAGCGTTATACAGAGTCCCAAAGCATTAATATAGTCACTTATTGAGCGTTGAACTGCAACATGTGGTCGAACACCTAATATTACAAAAATGTCCGTTACAGCCAAACTATTAGAGACACAGTGTTCATATTGTACATGCAGGGTTTTACATTGGCCCAAAGCATTAATATAGTCATTTATTAAGCGTTGGACTGCAACATGTGGTTGAACACCTAATATTCCAAAAATGTCAGTAACAGCCAAACTATAAGAGGCTGAGAGTTCGTACTGTATATGCTGCGTTATACAGAGTCCCAAAGCATTAATATAGTCACTTATTAAGCGTTGGACTGCCCCATTTGGTTGAACACCTAATACTCCAAAAATGTCAATTACAGGCAAACTATTAGAGGCACGGAGTTAATATTGTATATGCCTCGTTATACAGAGTCCCAAAGCATTACTTTAACCACATATTAAGCGTTGGACTGCCCCATGAGGATGAACACCTAATATTATAAAAATGACCGTTACAGCCAAGTTATTAGAGACACAGTGTTCATATTGTACATGCAGGGTTTTACAGAGGCCCAATGGATTAATATAGTCACTTATTAAGCGTTGCACTGCAACATGTAGTCGAACACCTAATATTCCAAAAGTGTCAGTTACAGCCAAACTCTTAGAGACACAGTGTTCATATTGTACATGCAGGGTTTTACAGAGGCCCAAAGGATTAATATAGTTATTTATTAAGCGTTTAACTGCAACATGTGGTCGAACACCTAATATTGCAAAAATGTCAGTTACAGCCAAACTATTATAGGCACAATGTTCATATTGAATTTGCAGCGTTATACAGAGGCCCAAAGCATTACTTTAACCACATATTAAGCGTTGGACTGCCCCATGTGGTTGAACACCTAATATTTCAAAAATGTCTGTTACCGCCTAACTATTAGGGGCACAGTGCTCATATTGTATATGCAGCGTTATACAGAGTCCCTAAGCATTAATATAGTCATTTATTAAGCGTTGGACTGCAACATGTGGTTGAACACCTAATATTCCAAAAATGTCAGTAACAGCCAAACTATAAAAGGCAGAGAGTTCATACTGTATATGCAGCTTTATGCAGAGTCCCAAAGCATTACTTTAACCACATATTAAGCGTTGGACTGCCCCATGTGGTTGAACACCTAATATTCCAAAAATGACCGTTACAGCCAAACTATTAGAGACACAGTGTTCATATTTTATATGCAGGGTTTTACGAAGGCCCAAAGCATTAATATAGTCATTTATTAAGCGTTGGACTGCAACATGTAGTCGAACACCTAATATTACAAAAATATCAGTTACAGCCAAACTATAAGAGGCACAAAGTTCATATTGAATAAGCAGCTTTATACAAACGCTTAAAGCATTACTTTAACCTCATATTAAGCGTTGGACTGCCCCATGTGGTTAAACACCTAATATTTCAAAAATGTCCGTTACAGCCTAACTATTAGTGGCACAGTGCTCATATTGTATATGCAGCGTTATACAGAGTCCCAATGCATTATTTTAAAAACATATTAAGCTTTGCACTGCCCCATGTGGCTGAACACCTAATATTCCAAAAATGTCCGTTACAGCCAAACTATTAGAGACACAGTGTTCATATTGTACATGCAGGGTTTTACACAGGCCCAAAGCATTAATATAGTCATTTATTAAGCGTTTAACTGCAACATGTGGTTGAACACCTAATATTCCAAAAATGTCAGTAACAGCCAAACTATAAGAGGCAGAGAGTTCATACTGTATATGCAGCGTTATACAGAGTCCCAAAACATTAATATAGTCACTTATTAAGCGTTGGACTGCAATATGTGGTCGAACACCTAATATTTCAAAAATGTCCGTCACAGCCAAACTATTCGTGGCACAGTGCTCATATTGTATATGCAGCGTTATACAGAGTCCCTATGCATTAATATAATCACATATTAAGCGTTGGACTGCCCCATTTGGATGAACACCTAATATTCCAAAAATGTTAATTACAGGCAAACTATTAGAGGCACGGAGTTAATATTGTATATGCCTCGTTATACAGAGTCCCAAAACATTGCTATAACCACATATCAAGCGTTGGACTGCCCCATGAGGATGAACACCTAATATTCCAAAAATATCCGTTACAGCCAAATTATTAGAGACACAGTGTTCATATCGTATATGCAGCGTTATACATAGGCCCAAACATTAATATAGTCTTTTATTATGCAACAGGTGGTAGAACACTTAATATTCCAAAAATGTCAGTTTCAGTTAAACTATCAGAGGCACAGAGTTCATTTTGTGTAAGCAGCGTTATACAGAGTCCCAAAACATTACTATAATCACATGTTAAGCGTTGGACTGCAACATGTAGTTGAACACCTAATATTCCAAATGAGTCAGTTACAGCCAAACTATAAGAGACACAGAGTTCATACTGTATATGCAGCGTTATACAAAGTCCCAAAGCATTAATATCGTCACTTATTAAGCGTTGAACTGCAACATGTGGTCGAACACCTAATATTGCAAAAATGTCAGTTACAGCCAAACTATAAGAGGCACAATGTTCATATTGAATTTGCAGCGTTATACAGAGGCCCAAAGCATTACTTTAACCACATATTAAGCGTTGGACTGCCCCATGTGGTTGAACACCTAATATTTCAAAAATGTCTGTTACCGCCTAACTATTAGTGGCACAGTGCTCATATTGTATATGCAGCGTTATACAGAGTCCCTAAGCATTAATATAATCACATATTAAGCGTTGGACTGCCCCATTTGGTTGAACACCTAATATTCCAAAATTGTCAAATACAGGCAAACTCTTAGAGGCACGGAGTTAATATTGTATATGCCACGTTATACAGAGTCCCAAAACATTACTATAATCACATGTTAAGCGATGGACTGCTACATGTAGTTGAACACTTATTATTCCAAATGAGTCAGTTACAGCCAAACTATAAGAGACACAGAGTTCATACCGTATATGCAGCGTTATACAGAGGCCCAAAGCATTAATATAGTCACTTATTAAGCGTTGGACTGCAACATGTGGTCGAACACCTAATATTACAAAAATGTCAGTTACAGCCAAACTATAAGAGGCACAATGTTCATATTGAATTTGCAGCGTTATACAGAGGCCCAAAGCATTACTTTAACCACATATTATGCGTTGGACTGCCCCATGTGGTTGAACACCTAATATTTCAAAAATGTCTGTTACCGCCTAACTATTAGTGGCACAGTGCTCATATTGTATATGCAGCGTTATACAGAGTCCCAAAACATTTTTATAATCGCATATTAAGCGTTGGACTGCAACATCTGGTTGAACACCTTATATTCCAAAAGTGTCAGTTACAGCCAAACTATAAGAGGCACAGAGTTCATACTGTACATGCAGGGTTTTACAGAGGTCCAAAGCAATAATATAGTCATTTATTAAGCGTTGGACTGCAACATGTGGTTGAACACCTAATATTCCAAAAATGTTAGTAACAGCCAAACTATAAGAGGCAGAGAGTTCATACTGTATATGCAGCGTTATACAGAGGCCCAAAGCATTACTTTAACCACATATTAAGAGTTGGACTGCCCTATGTGGTTGAACACCTGATATTCCAAAAATGTCCGTTACAGCCAAACTATTAGAGACACAGTGTTCATATTTTATATGCAGGGTTTTACAGAAGCCCAAAGCATTAATATAGTCACTTATTAAGCGATGGACTGCAACATGTGGTCGAACACCTAATACTCCAAAAATGTCAGTTACAGCCAAACTATTAGAGACACAGTGTTCATATTGTACATGCAGGGTTTTACAGAGGCCCAAAGCATTAATATAGTCACTTATTAAGCGTTGGACTGCAACATGTGGTCGAATACCTAATATTCCAAAAATGAGAGTAACAGTCAAACTATTAGAGACACAGTGTTTATATTGTATATGCAGCGTTATACAGAGTCCCAAAACATTACTATAATCACATATTAAGCGTTGGACTGCAACATGTGGTGTAACACCTAATTTTCCAAAAGTGTTAGTTACAGCCAAACAATAAGAGGCACAGAGTTCATACTGTATATGCAGCGTTATACAGAGTCCCAAAGCGTTACTTTAACCACATATTAAGCTTTGCACTGCCCCATGTGGTTGAACAAATAATATTCCAAAAATGTCCGTTACAGCCAAACTATTAGAGACACAGTGTTCATATTGTACATGCAGGGTTTTACAGAGGCCCAAAGCATTAATATAGTCATTTATTAAGCGTTGGACAGCAACATGTGGTTGAACACCTAATATTCCAAAAATGTCAGTAACAGCCAAACTATTAGAGGCTGAGAGTTCGTACTGTATATGCAGCGTTATACAGAGTCCCAAAGCATTAATATAGTCACTTATTAAGCGTTGGACTGCCCCATTTGGTTGAACACCTAATACTCCAAAAATGTCAATTACAGGCAAACTATTAGAGGCACGGAGTTAATATTGTATATGCCTCGTTATACAGAGTCCCAAAGCATTACTTTAACCACATATTATGCGTTGGACTGCCCCATGAGGATGAACACCTAATATTATAAAAGTGACCGTTACAGCCAAGTTATTAGAGACACAGTGTTCATATTGTACATGCAGGGTTTTACAGAGGCCCAATGGATTAATATAGTCACTTATTAAGCGTTGGAATGCAACATGTGGTCGAACACCTAATATTCCAAAAATGACAGTAACAGCCAAACATTAAGAGGCAGAGAGTTCATACTGTATATGCAGCGTTATACAGAGTCCCAAAGCATTAATATAGTCATTTATTAAGCGTTGGACTGCCCCATGTGGTTGAACACCTAATATTCCAAAAATGACCGTTACAGCCAAACTATTAGAGACACAGTGTTCATATTGTACATGCAGGGTTTTACAGAGGCCCAAAGCATTAATATAGTCACTTACTAAGCGATGAACTGCTACATGTGGTCGAACACCTAACATTCCAAAAATGACAGCAACAGCCAAACATTAAGAGGCAGAGAGTTCAAACTGTATATGCAGCGTAATACAGAGTCCCAATGCATTAATATATTCACTTATTAAGCGTTGGACTGCAACATGTGGTCGAACACCTAATATTACAAAAATGTCAGTTACAGCCAAACTATAAGAGGCACAATGTTCATATTGAATTTGCAGCGTTATACAGAGGCCCAAAGCATTACTTTAACCACATATTAAGCGTTGGACTGCCCCATGTGGTTGAACACCTAATATTTCAAAAATGTCTGTTACCGCCTAACTATTAGTGGCACAGTGCTCATATTGTATATGCAGCGTTATACAGAGTCCCAAAACATTACTATAATCGCATATTAAGCGTTGGACTGCAACATCTGGTTGAACACCTTATATTCCAAAAGTGTCAGTTACAGCCAAACAATTAGAGACACAGTGTTCATATTGTACATGCAGGGTTTTACAGAGGCCCAAAGCATTAATATATTCACTTATTAAGCGTTGGACTGCAACATGTGGCCGAATACCTAATATTCCAAAAATGAGAGTAACAGCCAAACTATAAGAGGCAGAGAGATCATACTGTATATGCAGCGTTATACAGAGGCCCAAAGCATTACTTAACCACATATTAAGAATTGGACTGCCCAATGTGGTTGAACACCTGATATTCCAAAAATGTCCGTTACAGCCAAACTATTAGAGACACAGTGTTCATATTGTACATGCTGGGTTTTACAGAGGCCCAAAGCATTAATATAGTCACTTATTAAGCGATGAACTGCTAGATGTGGTCGAACACCTAATATTCCAAAAATGACAGTAACAGCCAAACATTAAGAGGCAGAGAGTTCAAACTGTATATGCAGCGTTATGCAGAGTCCCAAAACATTACTATAAACGCATATTAAGCGTTGGACTGCAACATGTAGTTGAACACCTAATATTCCAAATGAGTCAGTTACAGCCAAACTATAAGAGACACAGAGTTCATACTGTATATGCAGCGTTATACAAAGTCCCAAAGCATTAATATAGTCACTTATTAAGCGTTGAACTGCAACATGTGGTCGAACACCTAATATTGCAAAAATGTCAGTTACAGCCAAACTATAAGAGGCACAATGTTCATATTGAATTTGCAGCGTTATACAGAGGCCCAAAGCATTACTTTAACCACATATTAAGCGTTGGACTGCCCCATGTGGTTGAACACCTAATATTTCAAAAATGTCTGTTACCGCCTATCTATTAGTGGCACAGTGCTCATATTGTATATGCAGCGTTATACAGAGTCCCTAAGCATTAATATAATCACATATTAAGCGTTGGACTGCCCCATTTGGTTGAACACCTAATATTCCAAAAATGTCAAATACAGGCAAACTCTTAGAGGCACGGAGTTAATATTGTATATGCCACGTTATACAGAGTCCCAAAACATTACTATAATCACATGTTAAGCGATGGACTGCTACATGTAGTTGAACACTTATTATTCCAAATGAGTTAGTTACAGCCAAACTATAAGAGACACAGAGTTCATACTGTATATGCAGCGTTATACAGAGGCCCAAAGCATTAATATAGTCACTTATTAAGCGTTGGACTGCAACATGTGGTCGAACACCTAATATTACAAAAATGTCAGTTACAGCCAAACTATAAGAGGCACAATGTTCATATTGAATTTGCAGCGTTATACAGAGGCCCAAAGCATTACTTTAACCACATATTAAGCGTTGGACTGCCCCATGTGGTTGAACACCTAATATTTCAAAAATGTCTGTTACCGCCTAACTATTAGTGGCACAGTGCTCATATTGTATATGCAGCGTTATACAGAGTCCCAAAACATTTTTATAATCGCATATTAAGCGTTGGACTGCAACATCTGGTTGAACACCTTATATTCCAAAAGTGTCAGTTACAGCCAAACTATAAGAGGCACAGAGTTCATACTGTACATGCAGGGTTTTACAGAGGTCCAAAGCATTAATATAGTCATTTATTAAGCGTTGGACTGCAACATGTGGTTGAACACCTAATATTCCAAAAATGTTAGTAACAGCCAAACTATAAGAGACAGAGAGTTCATACTGTATATGCAGCGTTATACAGAGGCCCAAAGCATTACTTTAACCACATATTAAGAGTTGGACTGCCCTATGTGGTTGAACACCTGATATTCCAAAAATGTCCGTTACAGCCAAACTATTAGAGACACAGTGTTCATATTTTATATGCAGGGTTTTACAGAAGCCCAAAGCATTAATATAGTCACTTATTAAGCGATGGACTGCAACATGTGGTCGAACACCTAATACTCCAAAAATGTCCGTTACAGCCAAACTATTAGAGACACAGTGTTCATATTTTATATGCAGGGTTTTACAAAGGCCCAAAGCATTAATATAGTCACTTATTAAGCCATGGATTGCCCCATGTGGTTGAACACCTAATATTCCAAAAATGTCCGTTACAGCCAAACTATTAGAGACACAGTGTTTATATTGTATATGCAGCGTTATACAGAGTCCCAAAACATTACTATAATCACATATTAAGCGTTGGACTGCAACATGTGGTGTAACACCTAATTTTCCAAAAGTGTTAGTTACAGCCAAACAATAAGAGGCACAGAGTTCATACTGTATATGCAGCGTTATACAGAGTCCCAAAGCGTTACTTTAACCACATATTAAGCTTTGCACTGCCCCATGTGGTTGAACAAATAATATTCCAAAAATGTCCGTTACAGCCAAACTATTAGAGACACAGTGTTCATATTGTACATGCAGGGTTTTACAGAGGCCCAAAGCATTAATATAGTCATTTATTAAGCGTTGGACAGCAACATGTGGTTGAACACCTAATATTCCAAAAATGTCAGTAACAGCCAAACTATTAGAGGCTGAGAGTTCGTACTGTATATGCAGCGTTATACAGAGTCCCAAAGCATTAATATAGTCACTTATTAAGCGTTGGACTGCCCCATTTGGTTGAACACCTAATACTCCAAAAATGTCAATTACAGGCAAACTATTAGAGGCACGGAGTTAATATTGTATATGCCTCGTTATACAGAGTCCCAAAGCATTACTTTAACCACATATTAAGCGTTGGACTGCCCCATGAGGATGAACACCTAATATTATAAAAGTGACCGTTACAGCCAAGTTATTAGAGACACAGTGTTCATATTGTACATGCAGGGTTTTACAGAGGCCCAATGGATTAATATAGTCACTTATTAAGCGTTGGAATGCAACATGTGGTCGAACACCTAATATTCCAAAAATGACAGTAACAGCCAAACATTAAGAGGCAGAGAGTTCATACTGTATATGCAGCGTTATACAGAGTCCCAAAGCATTAATATAGTCATTTATTAAGCGTTGGACTGCCCCATGTGGTTGAACACCTAATATTCCAAAAATGACCGTTACAGCCAAACTATTAGAGACACAGTGTTCATATGGTACATGCAGGGTTTTACAGAGGCCCAAAGCATTAATATAGTCACTTATTAAGCGATGAACTGCTACATGTGGTCGAACACCTAATATTCCAAAAATGACAGTAACAGCCAAACATTAAGAGGCAGAGAGTTCAAACTGTATATGCAGCGTAATACAGAGTCCCAAAGCATTAATATATTCACTTATTAAGCGTTGGACTGCAACATGTGGTCGAACACCTAATATTACAAAAATGTCAGTTACAGCCAAACTATAAGAGGCACAATGTTCATATTGAATTTGCAGCGTTATACAGAGGCCCAAAGCATTACTTTAACCACATATTAAGCGTTGGACTGCCCCATGTGGTTGAACACCTAATATTTCAAAAATGTCTGTTACCGCTTTACTATTAGTGGCACAGTGCTCATATTGTATATGCAGCGTTATACAGAGTCCCAAAACATTACTATAATCGCATATTAAGCGTTGGACTGCATCATCTGGTTGAACACCTTATATTCCAAATGTGTCAGTTACAGCCAAACAATTAGAGACACAGTGTTCATATTGTACATGCAGGGTTTTACAGAGGCCCAAAGCATTAATATATTCACTTATTAAGCGTTGGACTGCAACATGTGGCCGAATACCTAATATTCCAAAAATGAGAGTAACAGCCAAACTATAAGAGGCAGAGAGATCATACTGTATATGCAGCGTTATACAGAGGCCCAAAGCATTACTTAACCACATATTAAGAATTGGACTGCCCAATGTGGTTGAACACCTGATATTCCAAAAATGTCCGTTACAGCCAAACTATTAGAGACACAGTGTTCATATTGTACATGCAGGGTTTTACAGAGGCCCAAAGCATTAATATAGTCACTTATTAAGCGATGAACTGCTAGATGTGGTCGAACACCTAATATTCCAAAAATGACAGTAACAGCCAAACATTAAGAGGCAGAGAGTTCAAACTGTATATGCAGCGTTATGCAGAGTCCCAAAACATTAATATAAACGCATATTAAGCGTTGGACTGCAACATCTGGTTGAACACCTTATATTCCAAAAGTGTCAGTTACAGCCAAACTATAAGAGGCAGAGAGTTCATACTGTACATGCAGGGTTTTACAGAGGTCCAAAGCATTAAAATAGTCATTTATTAAGCGTTGGACTGCAACATGTGGTTGAACACCTAATATTCCAAAAATGACTGTAACAGCCAAACAATAAAAGGCAGAGAGTTTATACTGTATATGCAGCGTTATACAGAGTCCCAAAGCATTAATATAGTCACTTATTGAGCGTTGAACTGCAACATGTGGTCGAACACCTAATATTACAAAAATGTCCGTTACAGCCAAACTATTAGAGACACAGTGTTCATATTGTACATGCAGGGTTTTACATTGGCCCAAAGCATTAATATAGTCATTTATTAAGCGTTGGACTGCAACATGTGGTTGAACACCTAATATTCCAAAAATGTCAGTAACAGCCAAACTATAAGAGGCTGAGAGTTCGTACTGTATATGCAGCGTTATACAGAGTCCCAAAGCATTAATATAGTCACTTATTAAGCGTTGGACTGCCCCATTTGGTTGAACACCTAATACTCCAAAAATGTCAATTACAGGCAAACTATTAGAGGCACGGAGTTAATATTGTATATGCCTCGTTATACAGAGTCCCAAAGCATTACTTTAACCACATATTAAGCGTTGGACTGCCCCATGAGGATGAACACCTAATATTATAAAAATGACCGTTACAGCCAAGTTATTAGAGACACAGTGTTCATATTGTACATGCAGGGTTTTACAGAGGCCCAATGGATTAATATAGTCACTTATTAAGCGTTGCACTGCAACATGTAGTCGAACACCTAATATTCCAAAAGTGTCAGTTACAGCCAAACTCTTAGAGACACAGTGTTCATATTGTACATGCAGGGTTTTACAGAGGCCCAATGGATTAATATAGTCACTTATTAAGCGTTGCACTGCAACATGTAGTCGAACACCTAATATTCCAAAAGTGTCAGTAACAGCCAAACTCTTAGAGACACAGTGTTCATATTGTACATGCAGGGTTTTACAGAGGCCCAATGGATTAATATAGTCACTTATTAAGCGTTGCACTGCAACATGTGGTCGAACACCTAATATTCCAAAAATGTCAGTAACAGCCAAACTATAAGAGGCAGAAAGTTCATACTGTATATGCAGCGTTATACAGAGTACCAAAACATTAATATAGTCACTTATTAAGCGTTGGACTGCAATATGTGGTCGAACACCTAATATTTCAAAAATGTCCGTCACAGCAAAACTATTCGTGGCACAGTGCTCATATTGTATATGCAGCGTTATACAGAGTCCCTATGCATTAATATAATCACATATTAAGCGTTGGACTGTGTTATTTGGATGAACATCTAATATTCCAAAAATGTCAATTACAGGCAAACTTTTAGAGGCACGGAGTTAATATTGTATATGCCTCGTTATACAGAGTCCCAAAACATTGCTATAAGCACATATCAAGCGTTGGACTGCCCCATGAGGATGAACACCTAATATTCCAAAAATATCCGTTACAGCCAAGTTATTAGAGACACAGTGTTCATATCGTATATGCAGCGTTATACATAGGCCCAAACATTAATATAGTCTTTTATTATGTGTTGAACTGCAACAGGTGGTTGAACACTTAATATTCCAAAAATGTCAGTTTCAGTTAAACTATCAGAGGCACAGAGTTCATACTGTATATGCAGCGTTATACAGAGTCCCAAAGCAATAATATAGTCACTTATTAAGCGTTGGACTGCAATATGTGGTCGAACACCTAATACTTCAAAAATGTCTGTTACCGCCTAACTATTAGTGGCACAGTGCTCATATTGTATATGCAGCGTTATACAGAGTCCCAAAACATTACTATAATCGCATATTAAGCGTTGGACTGCAACATGTGGTTGAACACCTTATATTCCAAAATTGTCAGTTACAGCCAAACTATAAGAGGCACAGAGTTCATACTGTATATGCAGCGTTATACAGAGTCCCAAAGTATTACTTTAACCACATATTAAGCGTTGGATTGCCCCATGTGGTTGAACACCTAATATTTCAAAAATGTCTGTTACCGCCTAACTATTAGTGGCACAGTGCTCATATTGTATATGCAGCGTTATACCGAGTCTTAAAACATTACTATAATCGCATATTAAGCGTTGGACTGCAACATGTGGTTGAACACCTTATATTCCAAAATTGTCAGTTACAGCCAAACTATAAGAGGTACAGAGTTCATACTGTATATGCAGCGTTATACAGAGTCCCAAAGCATTATTTTAATCACAGATTAAGCTTTGCACTGCCCCATGTGGTTGAACACCTAATATTCCAAAAATGTCCGTTACAGCCAAACTATTAGAGACACAGTGTTCATATTGTACATGCAGGGTTTTACAGAGGCCCAAAGCATTAATATAGTTATTTATTAAGCGTTTAACTGCAACATGTGGTTGAACACCTAATATTCCAAAAATGTCAGTAACAGCCAAACTATAAGAGGCAGAAAGTTCATACTGTATATGCAGCGTTATACAGAGTCCCAAAGCATTAATATAGTCACTTATTAAGCGTTGGACTGCAATATGTGGTCGAACACCTAATATTTCAAAAATGTCCGTCACAGCTAAACTATTCGTGGCACAGTGCTCATATTGTATATGCAGCGTTATACAGAGTCCCTATGCATTGATATAATCACATATTAAGCGTTGGACTGCCCCATTTGGATGAACACCTAATATTCCAAAAATGTCAATTACAGGCAAACTATTAGAGGCACGGAGTTAATATTGTATATGCCTTGTTATACAGAGTCCCAAAACATTGCTATAAACACATATCAAGCGTTGGAATGCCCCATGAGGATGAACACCTAATATTCCAAAAATATCCGTTACAGCCAAGTTATTAGAGACACAGTGTTCATATCGTATATGCAGCGTTATACATAGGCCCAAACATTAATATAGTCTTTTATTATGCGTTGAACTGCAATAGGTGGTTGAACACTTAATATTCCAAAAATGTCAGTTTCAGTTAAACTATCAGAGGCACAGAGTTCATTTTGTGTAAGCAGCGTTATACAGAGTCCCAAAACATTACTATAATCACATGTTAAGCGTTGGACTGCAACATGTAGTTGAACACCTAATATTCCAAATGAGACAGTTACAGCCAACCTATAAGAGACACAGAGTTCATACTGTATATGCAGCGCTATACAGAGTCCCAAAGCATTAATATAGTCACTTATTAAGCGTTGGACTGCAATATGTGGTCGAACACCTAATATTTCAAAAATGTCCGTCACAGCCAAACTATTCGTGGCACAGTGCTCATATTGTATATGCAGCGTTATACAGAGTTTCTATGCATTAATATAATCACATATTAAGCGTTGGACTGCCCCATTTGGATGAACACCTAATATTCCAAAAATGTCAATTACAGGCAAACTATTAGAGGCACGGAATTAATATTGTATATGCCTCGTTATACAGAGTCCCAAAACATTGCTATAACCACATATCAAGCGTTGGACTGCCCCATGAGGATGAACACCTAATATTCCAAAAATATCCGTTACAGCCAAGTTATTAGAGACACAGTGTTCATATCGTATATGCAGCGTTATACATAGGCCCAAACATTAATATAGTCTTTTATTATGCGTTAAACTGCAACAGGTGGTTGAACACTTAATATTCCAAAAATGTCAGTTTCAGTTAAACTATCAGAGGCACAGAGTTCATTTTGAGTAAGCAGCGTTATACAGAGTCCCAAAACATTACTATAATCACATGTTAAGCGTTGGACTGCAACATGTAGTTGAACACCTAATATTCCAAATGAGTCAGTTACAGCCAAACTATAAGAGACACAGAGTTCATACTGTATATGCAGCGTTATACAAAGTCCCAAAGCATTAATATAGTCACTTATTAAGCGTTCAACTGCAACATGTGGTCGAACACCTAATATTGCAAAAATGTCAGTTACAGCCAAACTATTATAGGCACAATGTTCATATTGAATTTGCAGCGTTATACAGAGGCCCAAAGCATTACTTTAACCACATATTAAGCGTTGGACTGCCCCATGTGGTTGAACACCTAATATTTCAAAAATGTCTGTTACCGCCTAACTATTAGGGGCACAGTGCTCATATTGTATATGCAGCGTTATACAGAGTCCCTAAGCATTAATATAGTCATTTATTAAGCGTTGGACTGCAACATGTGGTTGAACACCTAATATTCCAAAAATGTCAGTAACAGCCAAACTATAAAAGGCAGAGAGTTCATACTGTATATGCAGCTTTATGCAGAGTCCCAAAGCATTACTTTAACCACATATTAAGCGTTGGACTGCCCCATGTGGTTGAACACCTAATATTCCAAAAATGACCGTTACAGCCAAACTATTAGAGACACAGTGTTCATATTTTATATGCAGGGTTTTACAAAGGCCCAAAGCATTAATATAGTCACTTATTAAGCGTTGGACTGCAACATGTAGTCGAACACTTAATATTACAAAAATATCAGTTACAGCCAAACTATAAGAGGCACAAAGTTCATATTGAATAAGCAGCTTTATACAAACGCTTAAAGCATTACTTTAACATCATATTAAACGTTGGACTGCCCCATTTGGTTGAACACCTAATATTCCAAAAATGTCAAATACAGGCAAACTCTTAGAGGCACGGAGTTAATATTGTATATGCCTCGTTATACAGAGTCCCAAGACATTGGTATAACCACATATTAAGCGTTGGACTGCCCCTTGAGGATGAACACCTAATATTCCAAAAATATCCGTTGCAGCCAAACTATTAGAGACACAGTGTTCCTATTTTATATGCAGGCTTTTACAGAGGCCCAAAGCATTAATATAGTCACTTAATAAGCCATGGACTGCCCCATGTGGTTGAACACCTAATATTCCAAAAATGTCCGTTACAGCCAAACTATTAGAGACACAGTGTTTATATTGTATATGCAGCGTTATACAGAGTCCCAAAACATTACTATAATCACATATTAAGCGTTGGACTGCAACATGTGGTGTAACACCTAATATTCCAAAAGTGTTAGTTACAGCCAAACTATAAGAGGCACAGAGTTCATACTGTATATGCAGCGTTATACAGAGTACCAAAGCATTACTTTAACCACATATTAAGCTTTGCACTGCCCCATGTGGTTGAACAAATAATATTCCAAAAATGTCCGTTACAACCAAACTATAAGAGACACAGTGTTCATATTGTACATGCTTTACAGAGGCCCAAAGCATTAATAAAGTCATTTATTAAGCGTTGGACTGCAACATGTGGTTGAACACCTCATATTCCAAAAATGTCAGTAACAGCCAAACTATAAGAGGCTGAGAGTTCGTACTGTATATGCAGCGTTATACAGAGTCCCAAAGCATTAATATAGTCACTTATTAAGCGTTGGACTGCCCCATTTGGTTGAACACCTAATACTCCAAAAATGTCAATTACAGGCAAACTATTAGAGACACAGTGTTCATATTTTATATGCAGGGTTTTACAGAGGCCCAAAGCATTAATATAGTCACTTATTAAGCCATGGACTGCCCCATGTGGTTGAACACCTAATATTCCAAAAATGTCCGTTACAGCCAAACTATTAGAGACACAGTGTTTATATTGTATATGCAGCGTTATACAGAGTCCCAAAACATTACTATAATCACATATTAAGCGTTGGACTGCAACATGTGGTGTAACACCTAATATTCCAAAAGTGTTAGTTACAGCCAAACTATAAGAGGCACAGAGTTCATACTGTATATGCAGCGTTATACAGAGTCCCAAAGCATTACTTTAACCACATATTAAGCTTTGCACTGCCCCATGTGGTTGAACAAATAATATTCCAAAAATGTGCGTTACAGCCAAACTATTAGAGACACGGAGTTAATATTGGATATGCCTCGTTATACAGAGTCCCAAAGCATTACTTTAACCACATATTAAGCGTTGGACTGCCCCATGAGGATAAACACCTAATATTATAAAAATGACCGTTACAGCCAAGTTATTAGAGACACAGTGTTCATATTGTACATGCAGGGTTTTACAGAGGCCCAAAGGATTAATAAAGTCACTTATTAAGCGATGAACTGCTACATGTGGTCGAACACCTAATATTCCAAAAATGACAGTAACAGCCAAACATTAAGAGGCAGAGAGTTCATACTGTATATGCAGCGTTATACAGAGTCCCAAAACATTACTATAATCACATGTTAAGCGTTGGACTGCAACATGTAGTTGAACACCTAATATTCCAAATGAGTCAGTTACAGCCAAACTATAAGAGACACAGGGTTCATACTGTATATGCAGCGTTATACAGAGGCCCAAAGCATTACTTTAACCACATATTAAGCGTTGGACTGCCCCATGTGGTTAAACACCTAATATTTCAAAAATGTCCGTTACAGCCTAACTATTAGTGGCACAGTGCTCATATTGTATATGCACCGTTATACAGAGTCCCTAAGCATTAATATAATCACATATTAAGCGTTGGACTGCCCCATTTGGTTGAACACCTAATATTCCAAAAATGTCAGTAACAGCCAAACTATAAGAGGCAGAGAGATCATACTGTATATGCAGCGTTATACAGAGGCCCAAAGCATTACTTTAACCACATATTAAGAGTTGGACTGCTCTATGTGGTTGAACACCTGATATTCCAAAAATGTCCGTTACAGCCAAACTATTAGAGACACAGTGTTCATATTTTATATGCAGGGTTTTACAGAAGCCCAAAGCATTAATATAGTCACTTATTAAGCGATGAACTGCAACATGTGGTCGAACACCTAATACTCCAAAAATGTCCGTTACAGCCAAACTATTAGAAAAACAGTGTTCATATTGTACATGCAGGGTTTTACAGAGGCCCAAAGCATTAATATAGTCACTTATTAAGCCATGGATTGCCCCATGTGGTTGAACACCTAATATTCCAAAAATGTCCGTTACAGCCAAACTATTAGAGACACAGTGTTTATATTGTATATGCAGCGTTATACAGAGTCCCAAAACATTACTATAATCACATATTAAGCGTTGGACTGCCCCATGAGGATGAACACCTAATATTATAAAAATGACCGTTACAGCCAAGTTATTAGAGACACAGTGTTCATATTGTACATGCAGGGTTTTACAGAGGCCCAATGGATTAATATAGTCACTTATTAAGCGTTGGACTGCAACATGTGGTTGAACACCTAATATTCCAAAAATGTCAGTAACAGCCAAACTATAAGAGGCAGAGAGATCATACTGTATATGCAGCGTTATACAGAGGCCCAAAGCATTACTTTAACCACATATTAAGAGTTGGACTGCCCTATGTGGTTGAACACCTGATATTCCAAAAATGTCCGTTACAGCCAAACTGTTAGAGACACAGTGTTCATATTTTATATGCAGGGTTTTACAGAAGCCCAAAGCATTAATATAGTCACTTATTAAGCGTTGGACTGCAAAATGTGGTGTAACACCTAATTTTCCAGAAGTGTTAGTTACAGCCAAACAATAAGAGGCACAGAGTTCATACTGTATATGCAGCGTTATACAGAGTCCCAAAGCGTTACTTTAACCACATATTAAGCTTTGCACTGCCCCATGTGGTTGAACAAATAATATTCCAAAAATGTCCGTTACAGCCAAACTATTAGAGACACAGTGTTCATATTGTACATGCAGGGTTTTACAGAGGCCCAAAGCAATAATATAGTCATTTATTAAGCGTTGGACTGCAACATGTGGTTGAACACCTAATATTCCAAAAATGTCAGTAACAGCCAAACTATAAGAGGCAGAAAGTTCATACTGTATATGCAGCGTTATACAGAGTCCCAAAGCATTAATATAGTCACTTATTAAGCGTTGGACTGCAATATGTGGTCGAACACCTAATATTTCAAAAATGTCCGTCACAGCTAAACTATTCGTGGCACAGTGCTCATATTGTATATGCAACGTTATACAGAGTCCCTATGCATTGATATAATCACATATTAAGCGTTGGACTGCCCCATTTGGATGAACACCTAATATTCCAAAAATGTCAATTACAGGCAAACTATTAGAGGCACGGAGTTAATATTGTATATGCCTTGTTATACAGAGTCCCAAAACATTGCTATAAACACATATCAAGCGTTGGACTGCCCCATGAGGATGAACACCTAATATTCCAAAAATATCCGTTACAGCCAAGTTATTAGAGACACAGTGTTCATATCGTATATGCAGCGTTATACATAGGCCCAAACATTAATATAGTCTTTTATTATGCGTTGAACTGCAATAGGTGGTTGAACACTTAATATTCCAAAAATGTCAGTTTCAGTTAAACTATCAGAGGCACAGAGTTCATTTTGTGTAAGCAGCGTTATACAGAGTCCCAAAACATTACTATAATCACATGTTAAGCGTTGGACTGCAACATGTAGTTGAACACCTAATATTCCAAATGAGACAGTTACAGCCAACCTATAAGAGACACAGAGTTCATACTGTATATGCAGCGCTATACAGAGTCCCAAAGCATTAATATAGTCACTTATTAAGCGTTGGACTGCAATATGTGGTCGAACACCTAATATTTCAAAAATGTCCGTCACAGCCAAACTATTCGTGGCACAGTGCTCATATTGTATATGCAGCGTTATACAGAGTTTCTATGCATTAATATAATCACATATTAAGCGTTGGACTGCCCCATTTGGATGAACACCTAATATTCCAAAAATGTCAATTACAGGCAAACTATTAGAGGCACGGAATTAATATTGTATATGCCTCGTTATACAGAGTCCCAAAACATTGCTATAACCACATATCAAGCGTTGGACTGCCCCATGAGGATGAACACCTAATATTCCAAAAATATCCGTTACAGCCAAGTTATTAGAGACACAGTGTTCATATCGTATATGCAGCGTTATACATAGGCCCAAACATTAATATAGTCTTTTATTATGCGTTAAACTGCAACAGGTGGTTGAACACTTAATATTCCAAAAATGTCAGTTTCAGTTAAACTATCAGAGGCACAGAGTTCATTTTGAGTAAGCAGCGTTATACAGAGTCCCAAAACATTACTATAATCACATGTTAAGCGTTGGACTGCAACATGTAGTTGAACACCTAATATTCCAAATGAGTCAGTTACAGCCAAACTATAAGAGACACAGAGTTCATACTGTATATGCAGCGTTATACAAAGTCCCAAAGCATTAATATAGTCACTTATTAAGCGTTCAACTGCAACATGTGGTCGAACACCTAATATTGCAAAAATGTCAGTTACAGCCAAACTATTATAGGCACAATGTTCATATTGAATTTGCAGCGTTATACAGAGGCCCAAAGCATTACTTTAACCACATATTAAGCGTTGGACTGCCCCATGTGGTTGAACACCTAATATTTCAAAAATGTCTGTTACCGCCTAACTATTAGGGGCACAGTGCTCATATTGTATATGCAGCGTTATACAGAGTCCCTAAGCATTAATATAGTCATTTATTAAGCGTTGGACTGCAACATGTGGTTGAACACCTAATATTCCAAAAATGTCAGTAACAGCCAAACTATAAAAGGCAGAGAGTTCATACTGTATATGCAGCTTTATGCAGAGTCCCAAAGCATTACTTTAACCACATATTAAGCGTTGGACTGCCCCATGTGGTTGAACACCTAATATTCCAAAAATGACCGTTACAGCCAAACTATTAGAGACACAGTGTTCATATTTTATATGCAGGGTTTTACAAAGGCCCAAAGCATTAATATAGTCACTTATTAAGCGTTGGACTGCAACATGTAGTCGAACACCTAATATTACAAAAATATCAGTTACAGCCAAACTATAAGAGGCACAAAGTTCATATTGAATAAGCAGCTTTATACAAACGCTTAAAGCATTACTTTAACATCATATTAAACGTTGGACTGCCCCATGTGGTTAAACACCTAATATTTCAAAAATGTCCGTTACAGCCTAACTATTAGTGGCACAGTGCTCATATTGTATATGCAGCGTTATACAGAGTCCCTAAGCATTAATATAATCACATATTAAGCGTTGGACTGCCCCATTTGGTTGAACACCTAATATTCCAAAAATGTCAAATACAGGCAAACTCTTAGAGGCACGGAGTTAATATTGTATATGCCTCGTTATACAGAGTCCCAAGACATTGGTATAACCACATATTAAGCGTTGGACTGCCCCTTGAGGATGAACACCTAATATTCCAAAAATATCCGTTGCAGCCAAACTATTAGAGACACAGTGTTCCTATTTTATATGCATGCTTTTACAGAGGCCCAAAGCATTAATATAGTCACTTAATAAGCCATGGACTGCCCCATGTGGTTGAACACCTAATATTCCAAAAATGTCCGTTACAGCCAAACTATTAGAGACACAGTGTTTATATTGTATATGCAGCGTTATACAGAGTCCCAAAACATTACTATAATCACATATTAAGCGTTGGACTGCAACATGTGGTGTAACACCTAATATTCCAAAAGTGTTAGTTACAGCCAAACTATAAGAGGCACAGAGTTCATACTGTATATGCAGCGTTATACAGAGTACCAAAGCATTACTTTAACCACATATTAAGCTTTGCACTGCCCCATGTGGTTGAACAAATAATATTCCAAAAATGTCCGTTACAGCCAAACTATAAGAGACACAGTGTTCATATTGTACATGCTTTACAGAGGCCCAAAGCATTAATAAAGTCATTTATTAAGCGTTGGACTGCAACATGTGGTTGAACACCTCATATTCCAAAAATGTCAGTAACAGCCAAACTATAAGAGGCTGAGAGTTCGTACTGTATATGCAGCGTTATACAGAGTCCCAAAGCATTAATATAGTCACTTATTAAGCGTTGGACTGCCCCATTTGGTTGAACACCTAATACTCCAAAAATGTCAATTACAGGCAAACTATTAGAGACACAGTGTTCATATTTTATATGCAGGGTTTTACAGAGGCCCAAAGCATTAATATAGTCACTTATTAAGCCATGGACTGCCCCATGTGGTTGAACACCTAATATTCCAAAAATGTCCGTTACAGCCAAACTATTAGAGACACAGTGTTTATATTGTATATGCAGCGTTATACAGAGTCCCAAAACATTACTATAATCACATATTAAGCGTTGGACTGCAACATGTGGTGTAACACCTAATATTCCAAAAGTGTTAGTTACAGCCAAACTATAAGAGGCACAGAGTTCATACTGTATATGCAGCGTTATACAGAGTCCCAAAGCATTACTTTAACCACATATTAAGCTTTGCACTGCCCCATGTGGTTGAACAAATAATATTCCAAAAATGTCCGTTACAGCCAAACTATTAGAGACACGGAGTTAATATTGTATATGCCTCGTTATACAGAGTCCCAAAGCATTACTTTAACCACATATTAAGCGTTGGACTGCCCCATGAGGATAAACACCTAATATTATAAAAATGACCGTTACAGCCAAGTTATTAGAGACACAGTGTTCATATTGTACATGCAGGGTTTTACAGAGGCCCAAAGGATTAATAAAGTCACTTATTAAGCGATGAACTGCTACATGTGGTCGAACACCTAATATTCCAAAAATGACAGTAACAGCCAAACATTAAGAGGCAGAGAGTTCATACTGTATATGCAGCGTTATACAGAGTCCCAAAACATTACTATAATCACATGTTAAGCGTTGGACTTCAACATGTAGTTGAACACCTAATATTCCAAATGAGTCAGTTACAGCCAAACTATAAGAGACACAGGGTTCATACTGTATATGCAGCGTTATACAGAGGCCCAAAGCATTACTTTAACCACATATTAAGCGTTGGACTGCCCCATGAGGATGAACACCTAATATTCCAAAAATGTCCGTTACAGCCAAAATATTAGAGACACAGTGTTCATATTGTACATGCAGGGTTTTACAGAGGCCCAAAGCATTAATATAGTTACTTATTAAGCGTTGGACTGCAACATGTGGTCGAACACCTAATATTCCAAAAATGACAGTAACAGCCAAACAATAATAGGCAGAGAGTTCATATTGTATATGCAGCGTTATACAGAGTCCCAAAACATTAATATAATAACATATTAAGCGTTGGACTGCAACATGTGGTGTAACACCTAATATTCCAAAAGTGTCAGTAACAGCCAAACAATAATAGGCAGAGAGTTCATACTGTATATGCAGCGTTATACAGAGTCCCAATGCATTACTTTAACCACATATTAAGAGTTGGACTGCCCCATGTGGTTGAACACCTAATATTTCAAAAATGTCCGTTACAGCCAAACTATTAGAGACACAGTGTTCATATTTTATATGCAGGGTTTTACAGAGGCCCAAAGCATTAATATAGTTACTTATTAAGCGTTGGACTGCAACATGTGGTCGAACACCTAATATTCCAAAAATGACAGTAACAGCCAAACAATAATAGGCAGAGAGTTCATACTGTATATGCAGCGTTATACAGAGTCCCAAAGCATTACTTTAACCACATATTAAGAGTTGGACTGCCCCATGTGGTTGAACACCTAATATTTCAAAAATGTCCGTTACAGCCAAACTATTAGAGACACAGTGTTCATATTTTATATGCAGGGTTTTACAGAGGCCCAAAGCATTAATATAGTTACATATTAAGCGTTGGACTGCAACATGTGGTCGAACACCTAATATTCCAAAAGTGTCAGTTACAGAAAAACCATAAGAGGCATTAAGTTCATATTGTTTATGCAGCGTTATACAGAGGTTCAAAGCATTACTTTAACCACATATTAAGCGTTGGACTGCCCCATGAGGATGAACACATAATATTCTAAAAATGTCCGTTACAGCAAAACTATTAGAGACACAGTGTTCATATTTGATATGCAGGATTTTACAGAGGTTTAAAGCATTAATATAGTCACTTATTAAGCGATAGACTGCAACATGTGGCCGAACACCTAATATTCCAAAAATGTCCGTTACAGCCAAACTATAAGAGACACAGTGTTCATATTGTACATGCTTTACAGAGGCCCAAAGCATTAATATAGTTACTTATTAAGCGTTGGACTGCAACATGTAGTCGAACACCTAATATTACAAAAATATCAGTTACAGCCAAACTATAAGAGGCACAAAGTTCATATTGAATAAGCAGCTTTATACAAAGGCTTAAAGCATTACTTTAACCTCATATTAAGCGTTGGACTGCCCCATGTGGTTAAACACCTAATATTTCAAAAATGTCCGTTACAGCCTAACTATTAGTGGCACAGTGCTCATATTGTATATGCACCGTTATACAGAGTCCCTAAGCATTAATATAATCACATATTAAGCGTTGGACTGCCCCATTTGGTTGAACACCTAATATTCCAAAAATGTCAGTAACAGCCAAACTATAAGAGGCAGAGAGATCATACTGTATATGCAGCGTTATACAGAGGCCCAAAGCATTACTTTAACCACATATTAAGAGTTGGACTGCTCTATGTGGTTGAACACCTGATATTCCAAAAATGTCCGTTACAGCCAAACTATTAGAGACACAGTGTTCATATTTTATATGCAGGGTTTTACAGAAGCCCAAAGCATTAATATAGTCACTTATTAAGCGATGAACTGCAACATGTGGTCGAACACCTAATACTCCAAAAATGTCCGTTACAGCCAAACTATTAGAAAAACAGTGTTCATATTGTACATGCAGGGTTTTACAGAGGCCCAAAGCATTAATATAGTCACTTATTAAGCCATGGATTGCCCCATGTGGTTGAACACCTAATATTCCAAAAATGTCCGTTACAGCCAAACTATTAGAGACACAGTGTTTATATTGTATATGCAGCGTTATACAGAGTCCCAAAACATTACTATAATCACATATTAAGCGTTGGACTGCCCCATGAGGATGAACACTTAATATTATAAAAATGACCGTTACAGCCAAGTTATTAGAGACACAGTGTTCATATTGTACATGCAGGGTTTTACAGAGGCCCAATGGATTAATATAGTCACTTATTAAGCGTTGGACTGCAACATGTGGTTGAACACCTAATATTCCAAAAATGTCAGTAACAGCCAAACTATAAGAGGCAGAGAGATCATACTGTATATGCAGCGTTATACAGAGGCCCAAAGCATTACTTTAACCACATATTAAGAGTTGGACTGCCCTATGTGGTTGAACACCTGATATTCCAAAAATGTCCGTTACAGCCAAACTGTTAGAGACACAGTGTTCATATTTTATATGCAGGGTTTTACAGAAGCCCAAAGCATTAATATAGTCACTTATTAAGCGTTGGACTGCAAAATGTGGTGTAACACCTAATTTTCCAGAAGTGTTAGTTACAGCCAAACAATAAGAGGCACAGAGTTCATACTGTATATGCAGCGTTATACAGAGTCCCAAAGCGTTACTTTAACCACATATTAAGCTTTGCACTGCCCCATGTGGTTGAACAAATAATATTCCAAAAATGTCCGTTACAGCCAAACTATTAGAGACACAGTGTTCATATTGTACATGCAGGGTTTTACAGAGGCCCAAAGCAATAATATAGTCATTTATTAAGCGTTGGACTGCAACATGTGGTTGAACACCTAATATTCCAAAAATGTCAGTAACAGCCAAACTATAAGTGGCTGAGAGTTCGTACTGTATATGCAGCGTTATACCGAGTCCCAAAGCATTAATATAGTCACTTATTAAGCGTTGGACTGCCCCATTTGGTTGAACACCTAATACTCCAAAAATGTCAATTACAGGCAAACTATTAGAGGCACGGAGTTAATATTGTATATGCCTCGTTATACAGAGTCCCAAAGCATTACTTTAACCACATATTAAGCGTTGGACTGCCCCATGAGGATGAACACTTAATATTATAAAAATGACCGTTACAGCCAAGTTATTAGAGACACAGTGTTCATATTGTACATGCAGGGTTTTACAGAGTCCCAAAGCATTAATATAGTCATTTATTAAGCGTTGGACTGCCCCATGTGGTTGAACACCTAATATTCCAAAAATGACCGTTACAGCCAAACTATTAGAGACACAGTGTTCATATTGTACATGCAGGGTTTTACAGAGGCCCAAAGCATTAATATAGTCACTTATTAAGCGATGAACTGCTACATGTGGTCGAACACCTAATATTCCAAAAATGACAGTAACAGCCAAACATTAAGAGGCAGAGAGTTCCAACTGTATAAGCAGCGTAATACAGAGTCCCAAAGCATTAATATATTCACTTATTAAGCGTTGGACTGCAACATGTGGTCGAACACCTAATATTACAAAAATGTCTGTTACAGCCAAACTATAAGAGGCACAATGTTCATATTGAATTTGCAGCGTTATTCAGAGGCCCAAAGCATTACTTTAACCACATATTAAGCGTTGGACTGCCCCATGTGGTTGAACACCTAATATTTCAAAAATGTCTGTTACCGCCTAACTATTAGTGGCACAGTGCTCATATTGTATATGCAGCGTTAAACAGAGTCCCAAAACATTACTATAATCGCATATTAAGCGTTGGACTGCAACATCTGGTTGAACACCTTATATTCCAAAAGTGTCAGTTACAGCCAAACTATAAGAGGCACAGAGTTCATACTGTACATGCAGGGTTTTACAGAGGTCCAAAGCATTAATATATTCACTTATTAAGCGTTGGACTGCAACATGTGGTCGAATACCTAATATTCCAAAAATGAGAGTAACAGCCAAACTATAAGAGGCAGAGAGATCATACTGTATATGCAGCGTTATACAGAGTTCTAAAGCAATAATATAGTCACTTATTAAGCGTTGGACTGCAACATGTGGTTGAACACCTAATATTTCAAAAATGTCTGTTACCGCCTAACTATTAGTGGCACAGTGCTCATATTGTATATGCAGCGTTATACAGAGTCCCTAAGCATTAATATAATCACATATTAAGCGTTGGACTGCCCCATTTGGTTGAACACCTAATATTCCAAAAATGTCAAATACAGGCAAACTCTTAGAGGCACGGAGTTAATATTGTATATGCCACGTTATACAGAGTCCCAAAACATTTTTATAATCGCATATTAAGCGTTGGACTGCAACATCTGGTTGAACACCTTATATTCCAAAAGTGTCAGTTACAGCCAAACTATAAGAGGCACAGAGTTCATACTGTACATGCAGGGTTTTACAGAGGTTTAAAGCATTAATATAGTCATTTATTAAGCGTTGGACTGCAACATGTGGTTGAACACCTAATATTCCAAAAATGTCAGTAACAGCCAAACTATAAGAGGCAGAGAGTTCATACTGTATATGCAGCGTTATACAGAGGCCCAAAGCATTACTTTAACCACATATTAAGAGTTGGACTGCCCTATGTGGTTAAACACCTGATATTCCAAAAATGTCCGTTACAGCCAAACTATTAGAGACACAGTGTTCATAATTTATATGCAGGGTTTTACAGAGGCCCAAAGGATTAATAAAGTCACTTATTAAGCGATGAACTGCTACATGTGGTCGAACACCTAATATTCCAAAAATGACAGTAACAGCCAAACATTAAGAGGCAGAGAGTTCATACTGTATATGCAGCGTTATACAGAGTCCCAAAACATTACTATAATCACATGTTAAGCGTTGGACTTCAACATGTAGTTGAACACCTAATATTCCAAATGAGTCAGTTACAGCCAAACTATAAGAGACACAGGGTTCATACTGTATATGCAGCGTTATACAGAGGCCCAAAGCATTACTTTAACCACATATTAAGCGTTGGACTGCCCCATGAGGATGAACACCTAATATTCCAAAAATGTCCGTTACAGCCAAAATATTAGAGACACAGTGTTCATATTGTACATGCAGGGTTTTACAGAGGCCCAAAGCATTAATATAGTTACATATTAAGCGTTGGACTGCAACATGTGGTCGAACACCTAATATTCCAAAAATGACAGTAACAGCCAAACAATAATAGGCAGAGTGTTCATATTGTATATGCAGCGTTATACAGAGTCCCAAAACATTTATATAATAACATATTAAGCGTAGGACTGCAACATGTGGTGTAACACCTAATATTCCAAAAGTGTCAGTAACAGCCAAACAATAATAGGCAGAGAGTTCATACTGTATATGCAGCGTTATACAGAGTCCCAATGCATTACTTTAACCACATATTAAGAGTTGGACTGCCCCATGTGGTTGAACACCTAATATTTCAAAAATGTCCGTTACAGCCAAACTATTAGAGACACAGTGTTCATATTTTATATGCAGGGTTTTACAGAGGCCTAAAGCATTAATATAGTTACTTATTAAGCGTTGGACTGCAACATGTGGTCGAACACCTAATATTCCAAAAATGACAGTAACAGCCAAACAATAATAGGCAGAGAGTTCATACTGTATATGCAGCGTTATACAGAGTCCCAAAGCATTACTTTAACCACATATTAAGAAATGGACTGCCCCATGTGGTTGAACACCTAATATTTCAAAAATGTCCGTTACAGCCAAACTATTAGAGACACAGTGTTCATATTTTATATGCAGGGTTTTACAGAGGCCCAAAGCATTAATATAGATACATATTAAGCGTTGGACTGCAACATGTGGTCGAACACCTAATATTCCAAAAGTGTCAGTTACAGAAAAACCATAAGAGGCATTAAGTTCATATTGTTTATGCAGCGTTATACAGAGGTTCAAAGCATTACTTTAACCACATATTAAGCGTTGGACTGCCCCATGAGGATGAACACCTAATATTCTAAAAATGTCCGTTACAGCAAAACTATTAGAGACACAGTGTTCATATTTGATATGCAGGATTTTACAGAGGTTTAAAGCATTAATATAGTCACTTATTAAGCGATAGACTGCAACATGTGGCCGAACACCTAATATTCCAAAAATGTCCGTTACAGCCAAACTATTAGGGACACAGTGTTCATATTGTACATGCAGGGTTTTACAGAGGCCCAAAGCATTAATATAGTTACTTATTAAGCGTTGGACTGCAACATGTGGTCGAACACCTAATATTCCAAAAATGACAGTAACAGCCAAACAATAAGAGGCAGAGAGTTCATACTGTATATGCAGCGTTATACAGAGTTCTAAAGCATTAATATAGTCACTTATTAAGCGTTGGACTGCAACATGTGGTTGAACACCTAATATTTCAAAAATGTCTGTTACCGCCTAACTATTAGTGGCACAGTGCTCATATTGTATATGCAGCGTTATACAGAGTCCCTAAGCATTAATATAATCACATATTAAGCGTTGGACTGCCCCATTTGGTTGAACACCTAATATTCCAAAAATGTCAAATACAGGCAAACTCTTAGAGGCACGGAGTTAATATTGTATATGCCACGTTATACAGAGTCCCAAAACATTTTTATAATCGCATATTAAGCGTTGGACTGCAACATCTGGTTGAACACCTTATATTCCAAAAGTGTCAGTTGCAGCCAAACTATAAGAGGCACAGAGTTCATACTGTACATGCAGGGTTTTACAGAGGTCCAAAGCATTAATATAGTCATTTATTAAGCGTTGGACTGCAACATGTGGTTGAACACCTAATATTCCAAAAATGTCAGTAACAGCCAAACTATAAGAGGCAGAGAGATCATACTGTATATGCAGCGTTATACAGAGGCCCAAAGCATTACTTTAACCACATATTAAGAGTTGGACTGCCCTATGTGGTTGAACACCTGATATTCCAAAAATGTGCGTTACAGCCAAACTATTAGGGACACAGTGTTCATATTTTATATGCAGGGTTTTACAGAAGCCCAAAGCATTAATATAGTCACTTATTAAGCGATGAACTGCAACATGTGGTCGAACACCTAATACTCCAAAAATGTCCGTTACAGCCAAACTATTAGAAAAACAGTGTTCATATTGTACATGCAGGGTTTTACAGAGGCCCAAAGCATTAATATAGTCACTTATTAAGCCATGGATTGCCCCATGTGGTTGAACACCTAATATTCCAAAAATGTCCGTTACAGCCAAACTATTAGAGACACAGTGTTTATATTGTATATGCAGCGTTATACAGAGTCCCAAAACATTACTATAATCACATATTAAGCGTTGGACTGCCCCATGAGGATGAACACCTAATATTATAAAAATGACCGTTACAGCCAAGTTAATAGAGACACAGTGTTCATATTGTACATGCAGGGTTTTACAGAGGCCCAATGGATTAATATAGTCACTTATTAAGCGTTGGACTGCAACATGTGGTTGAACACCTAATATTCCAAAAATGTCAGTAACAGCCAAACTATAAGAGGCAGAGAGATCATACTGTATATGCAGCGTTATACAGAGGCCCAAAGCATTACTTTAACCACATATTAAGAGTTGGACTGCCCTATGTGGTTGAACACCTGATATTCCAAAAATGTCCGTTACAGCCAAACTGTTAGAGACACAGTGTTCATATTTTATATGCAGGGTTTTACAGAAGCCCAAAGCATTAATATAGTCACTTATTAAGCGTTGGACTGCAACATGTGGTGTAACACCTAATTTTCCAAAAGTGTTAGTTACAGCCAAACAATAAGAGGCACAGAGTTCATACTGTATATGCAGCGTTATACAGAGTCCCAAAGCGTTACTTTAACCACATATTAAGCTTTGCGCTGCCCCATGTGGTTGAACAAATAATATTCCAAAAATGTCCGTTACAGCCAAACTATTAGAGACACAGTGTTCATATTGTACATGCAGGGTTTTACAGAGGCCCAAAGCAATAATATAGTCATTTATTAAGCGTTGGACTGCAACATGTGGTTGAACACCTAATATTCCAAAAATGTCAGTAACAGCCAAACTATAAGTGGCTGAGAGTTCGTACTGTATATGCAGCGTTATACCGAGTCCCAAAGCATTAATATAGTCACTTATTAAGCGTTGGACTGCCCCATTTGGTTGAACACCTAATACTCCAAAAATGTCAATTACAGGCAAACTATTAGAGGCACGGAGTTAATATTGTATATGCCTCGTTATACAGAGTCCCAAAGCATTACTTTAACCACATATTAAGCGTTGGACTGCCCCATGAGGATGAACACTTAATATTATAAAAATGACCGTTACAGCCAAGTTATTAGAGACACAGTGTTCATATTGTACATGCAGGGTTTTACAGAGTCCCAAAGCATTAATATAGTCATTTATTAAGCGTTGGACTTTCCCATGTGGTTGAACACCTAATATTCCAAAAATGACCGTTACAGCCAAACTATTAGAGACACAGTGTTCATATTGTACATGCAGGGTTTTACAGAGGCCCAAAGCATTAATATAGTCACTTATTAAGCGTTGGACTGCAACATGTGGTCGAACACCTAATATTCCAAAAATGACAGTAACAGCCAAACATTAAGAGGCAGAGAGTTCCAACTGTATAAGCAGCGTAATACAGAGTCCCAAAGCATTAATATATTCACTTATTAAGCGTTGGACTGCAACATGTGGTCGAACACCTAATATTACAAAAATGTCAGTTACAGCCAAACTATAAGAGGCACAATCTTCATATTGAATTTGCAGCGTTATTCAGAGGCCCAAAGCATTACTTTAACCACATATTAAGCGTTGGACTGCCCCATGTGGTTGAACACCTAATATTTCAAAAATGTCTGTTACCGCCTAACTATTAGTGGCACAGTGCTCATATTGTATATGCAGCGTTATACAGAGTCCCAAAACATTACTATAATCGCATATTAAGCGTTGGACTGCAACATCTGATTGAACACCTTATATTCCAAAAGTGTCAGTTACAGCCAAACTATAAGAGGCACAGAGTTCATACTGTACATGCAGGGTTTTACAGAGGTCCAAAGCATTAATATATTCACTTATTAAGCGTTGGACTGCAACATGTGGTCGAATACCTAATATTCCAAAAATGAGAGTAACAGCCAAACTATAAGAGGCAGAGAGATCATACTGTATATGCAGCGTTATACAGAGTTCTAAAGCATTAATATAGTCACTTATTAAGCGTTGGACTGCAACATGTGGTTGAACACCTAATATTTCAAAAATGTCTGTTACCGCCTAACTATTAGTGGCACAGTGCTCATATTGTATATGCAGCGTTATACAGAGTCCCTAAGCATTAATATAATCACATATTAAGCGTTGGACTGCCCCATTTGGTTGAACACCTAATATTCCAAAAATGTCAAATACAGGCAAACTCTTAGAGGCACGGAGTTAATATTGTATATGCCACGTTATACAGAGTCCCAAAACATTTTTATAATCGCATATTAAGCGTTGGACTGCAACATCTGGTTGAACACCTTATATTCCAAAAGTGTCAGTTACAGCCAAACTATAAGAGGCACAGAGTTCATACTGTATATGCAGCGTTATACAGAGGCCCAAAGCATTACCTTAACCACATATTAAGAGTTGGACTGCCCTATGTGGTTAAACACCTGATATTCCAAAAATGTCCGTTACAGCCAACCTATTAGAGACACAGTGTTCATAATTTATATGCAGGGTTTTACAGAAGCCCAAAGCATTAATATAGTCACTTATTAAGCGATGGACTGCAACATGTGGTTGAACACCTTATATTCCGAAAGTGTCAGTTACAGCCAAACTATAAGAGGCACAGAGTTCATACTGTACATGCAGGGTTTTACAGAGGTCCAAAGCATTAATATAGTCATTTATTAAGCGTTGGACTGCAACATGTGGTTGAACACCTAATATTCCAAAAATGTCAGTAACAGCCAAACTATAAGAGGCAGAGAGTTCATATTGTACATGCAGGGTTTTACAGAGGCCCAAAGCATTAATATAGTCACTTATTAAGCGTTGGACTGCAACATGTGGTCGAATACCTAATATTCCAAAAATGAGAGTAACAGCCAAACTATAAGAGGCAGAGAGATCATACTGTATATGCAGCGTTATACAGAGGCCCAAAACATTACTATAATCACATATTAAGCGTTGGACTGCCCCATGAGGATGAACACCTAATATTATAAAAATGACCGTTACAGCCAAGTTATTAGAGACACAGTGTTCATATTGTACATGCAGGGTTTTACAGAGGCCCAATGGATTAATATAGTCACTTATTAAGCGTTGAACTGCAACATGTGGTTGAACACCTAATATTCCAAAAATGTCAGTAACAGCCAAACTATAAGAGGCAGAGAGATCATACTGTATATGCAGCGTTATACAGAGGCCCAAAGCATTACTTTAACCACATATTAAGAGTTGGACTGCCCTATGTGGTTGAACACCTGATATTCCAAAAATGTCCGTTACAGCCAAACTGTTAGAGACACAGTGTTCATATTTTATATGCAGGGTTTTACAGAAGCCCAAAGCATTAATATAGTCACTTATTAAGCGTTGGACTGCAACATGTGGTGTAACACCTAATTTTCCAAAAGTGTTAGTTACAGCCAAACAATAAGAGGCACAGAGTTCATACTGTATATGCAGCGTTATACAGAGTCCCAAAGCGTTACTTTAACCACATATTAAGCTTTGCACTGCCCCATGTGGTTGAACAAATAATATTCCAAAAATGTCCGTTACAGCCAAACTATTAGAGACACAGTGTTTATATTGTATATGCAGCGTTATACAGAGTCCCAAAACATTACTATAATCACATATTAAGCGTTGGACTGCAACATGTGGTGTAACACCTAATTTTCCAAAAGTGTTAGTTACAGAAAAACTATAAGAGGCATTAAGTTCAAATTGTATATGCAGCGTTATACAGAGGCCCAAAGCATTACTTTAACCACATATTAAGCGTTGGACTGCCCCATGAGGATGAACACCTAATATTCCAAAAATGTCCGTTACTGCCAAACTGTTAGAGACACAGTGTTATATTTTATATGCAGGGTTCTACAAGTCACTTATTAAGCGTTGGACTGCAACATGTGGTTGAACACCTAATATTCCAAAAATGTCAGTAGCAGCCAAACTATAAGAGGCTGAGAGTTCGTAATCTATATGCAGCGTTATACAGAGTCCCAAAGCATTAATATAGTCACTTATTAAGCGTTGGACTGCCTCATTTAGTTGAACACCTAATACTCCAAAAATGACCGTTACAGCCAAACTATTAGAGACACAGTGTTCATATTTTATATGCAGGGTTTTACAGAGGCCCAAAGCATTAATATAGTCACTTATTAAGCGTTGGACTGCAACATGTGGTCGAACACCTAATATTCCAAAAATGACAGTAACAGCCAAACAATAAGAGGCAGAGAGTTTATACTGTATATGCAGCGTTATACAGAGTCCCAAAGCATTAATATTGTCACTTATTAAGCGTTGAACTGCAACATGTGGTCGAACACCTAATATTACAAAAATGTCCGTTACAGCCAAACTATTAGAGACACAGTGTTCATATTGTACATGCAGGGTTTTACATTAGCCCAAAGCATTAATATAGTCATTTATTAAGCGTTGGACTGCAACATGTGGTTGAACACCTAATATTCCAAAAATGTCAGTAACAGCCAAACTATAAGAGGCTGAGAGTTCGTACTGTATATGCAGCGTTATACAGAGTCCCAAAGCATTAATATAGTCACTTATTAAGCGTTGGACTGCCCCATTTGGTTGAACACCTAATACTCCAAAAATGTCAATTACAGGCAAACTATTAGAGGCACGGAGTTAATATTGTATATTCCTCGTTATACAGAGTCCCAAAGCATTACTTTAACCACATATTAAGCGTTGGACTGAGCCATGAGGATGAACACCTAATATTATAAAAATGACCGTTACAGCCAAGTTATTAGAGACACAGTGTTCATATTGTACATGCAGGGTTTTACAGAGGCCCAATGGATTAATATAGTCACTTATTAAGCGTTGCACTGCAACATGTGGTCGAACACCTAATATTCCAAAAGTGTCAGTTACAGCCAAACTCTTAGAGACACAGTGTTCATATTGTACATGCAGGGTTTTACAGAGTCCCAGAGCATTAATATATTCACTTATTAAGCGTTGGACTGCAACATGTGGTCGAACACCTAATATTACAAAAATGTCAGTTACAGCCAAACTATAAGAGGCACAATGTTCATATTGAATTTGCAGCGTTATACAGAGGCCCAAAGCATTACTTTAACCACATATTAAGCGTTGGACTGCCCCATGTGGTTGAACACCTAATATTTCAAAAATGTCTGTTACCGCCTAACTATTAGTGGCACAGTGCTCATATTGTATATGCAGCGTTATACAGAGTCCCAAAACATTACTATAATCGCATATTAAGCGTTGGACTGCAACATCTGGTTGAACACCTTATATTCCAAAAGTGTCAGTTACAGCCAAACTATAAGAGGCACAGAGTTCATACTGTACATGCAGGGTTTTACAGAGGTCCAAAGCATTAATATATTCACTTATTAAGCGTTGGACTGCAACATGTGGTCGAATACCTAATATTCCAAAAATGAGAGTAACAGCCAAACTATAAGAGGCAGAGAGATCATACTGTATATGCAGCGTTATACAGAGGCCCAAAGCATTACTTTAACCACATATTAAGAGTTGGACTGCCCTATGTGGTTGAACACCTGATATTCCAAAAATGTCCGTTACAGCCAAACTATTAGAGACACAGTGTTCATATTGTACATGCAGGGTTTTACAGAGGCCCAAAGCATTAATATGGTCACTTATTAAGCGATGAACTGCTAGATGTGGTCGAACACCTAATATTCCAAAAATGTCAGTAACAGCCAAACTATAAGAGGATGAGAGTTCGTACTGTATATGCAGGGTTATACAGAGTCCCAAAGCATTAATATAGTCACTTATTAAGCGTTGGACTGCCCCATTTGGTTGAACACCTAATACTCCAAAAATTTCAATTACAGGCAAACTATTAGAGGCACGAAGTTAATATTGTAAATGCCTCGTTATACAGAGTCCCAAAGCATTACTTTAACCACATATCAAGCGTTGGACTGCCCCATGAGGATGAACACCTAATATTATAAAAATGACCGTTACAGCCAAGTTATTAGAGACACAGTGTTCATATTGTACATGCAGGGTTTTACAGAGGCCCAATGGATTAATATAGTCACTTATTAAGCGTTGCACTGCAACATGTGGTCGAACACCTAATATTCCAAAAGTGTCAGTTACAGCCAAACTCTTAGAGACACAGTGTTCATATTGTACATGCAGGGTTTTACAGAGGCCCAAAGGATTAATATAGTCACTTATTAAGCGATGAACTGCTACATGTGGTCGAACACCTAATATTCCAAAAATGACAGTAACAGCCAAACATTAAGAGGCAGAGAGTTCATACTGTATATGCAGCGTTATACAGAGTCCCAAAGCATTAATATAGTCATTTATTAAGCGTTGGACTGCCCCATGTGGTTGAACACCTAATATTCCAAAAATTACCGATACAGCCAAACTATTAGAGACACAGTGTTCATATTGTACATGCAGGGTTTTACAGAGGCCCAAAGCATTAATATAGTCACTTATTAAGCGATGAACTGCTAGATGTGGTCGAACACCTAATATTCCAAAAATGACAGTAACAGCCAAACATTAAGAGGCAGAGAGTTCAAACTGTATATGCAGCATTATACAGAGTCCCAAAACATTACTATAAACGCATATTAAGCGTTGGACTGCAACATCTGGTTGAACACCTTATATTCCAAAAGTGTCAGTTACAGCCAAACTATAAGAGGCACAGAGTTCATACTGTACATGCAGGGTTTTACAGAGGTCCAAAGCATTAATATAGTCATTTATTAAGCGTTGGACTGCAACATGTGGTTGAACACCTAATATTCCAAAAATGTCAGTAACAGCCAAACTGTATGAGGCTGAGAGTTCGTACTGTATATGCAGCGTTATATAGAGTCCCAATGCATTAATATAGTCATTTATTAAGCGTTGGACTGCAACATTTGGTCGAACACCTAATATTACAAAAATGTCCGTTACAGCCAAACTATTAGAGACACAGTGTTCATATTGTACATGCAGGGTTTTACATTGGCCCAAAGCATTAATATAGTCATTTATTAAGCGTTGGACTGCAACATTTGGTCGAACACCTAATATTACAAAAATGTCCGTTACAGCCAAACTATTAGAGACACAGTGTTCATATTGTACATGCAGGGTTTTACATTGGCCCAAAGCATTAATATAGTCATTTATTAAGCGTTGGACTGCAACATGTGGTTGAACACCTAATATTCCAAAAATGTCAGTAACAGCCAAACTGTATGAGGCTGAGAGTTCGTACTGTATATGCAGCGTTATACAGAGTCCCAAAGCATTAATATAGTCACTTATTAAGCGTTGGACTGCAACATGTGGTTGAACACCTAATATTCCAAAAGTGTCAGTAACAGCCAAACTATAAGAGGCACAGAGTTCATACTGTATATGCAGCGTTATACAGAGTCCCAAAGCATAACTTTAACCACATATTAAGCGTTGGACTGCCCCATGAGGATGAACACCTAATATTCCAAAAAGGTCCGTTACAGCCAAACTATTAGAGACACAGTGTTCATATTGTACATGCAGGGTTTTACAGAGGCCCAAAGCATTAATATAGTCATTTATTAAGCGTTAAAAGGCAACATGTGGTTGAACACCTAATATTCCAAAAACGTCCGTTACAGCCAAACTATTAGAGACACAGTGTTCATATTTTGTATGCAGGGTTTTACAGAGGCCCAAAGCATTAATATAGTCACTTATTAAGCGTTGGACTGCAACATGTGGTCGAACACCTAATATTCCAAAAGTGTCAGTTACAGAAAAACTATAAGAGGCATTAAGTTCAAATTGTATATGCAGCGTTATACAGAGGCCCAAAGCATTACTTTAACCACATATTAAGCGTTGGACTGCCCCATGTGGTTGAACACCTAATATTTCAAAAATGTCTGTTACCGCCTAACTATTAGTGGCACAGTGCTCATATTGTATATGCAGCGTTATACAGAGTCCCAAAACATTACTATAATCGCATATTAAGCGTTGGACTGCAACATCTGGTTGAACACCTTATATTCCAAAAGTGTCAGTTACAGCCAAACTATAAGAGGCACAGAGTTCATACTGTACATGCAGGGTTTTACAGAGGTCCAAAGCATTAATATATTCACTTATTAAGCGTTGGACTGCAACATGTGGTCGAATACCTAATATTCCAAAAATGAGAGTAACAGCCAAACTATAAGAGGCAGAGAGATCATACTGTATATGCAGCGTTATACAGAGGCCCAAAGCATTACTTTAACCACATATTAAGAGTTGGACTGCCCTATGTGGTTGAACACCTGATATTCCAAAAATGTCCGTTACAGCCAAACTATTAGAGACACAGTGTTCATATTGTACATGCAGGGTTTTACAGAGGCCCAAAGCATTAATATGGTCACTTATTAAGCGATGAACTGCTAGATGTGGTCGAACACCTAATATTCCAAAAATGTCAGTAACAGCCAAACTATAAGAGGATGAGAGTTCGTACTGTATATGCAGGGTTATACAGAGTCCCAAAGCATTAATATAGTCACTTATTAAGCGTTGGACTGCCCCATTTGGTTGAACACCTAATACTCCAAAAATTTCAATTACAGGCAAACTATTAGAGGCACGAAGTTAATATTGTAAATGCCTCGTTATACAGAGTCCCAAAGCATTACTTTAACCACATATCAAGCGTTGGACTGCCCCATGAGGATGAACACCTAATATTATAAAAATGACCGTTACAGCCAAGTTATTAGAGACACAGTGTTCATATTGTACATGCAGGGTTTTACAGAGGCCCAATGGATTAATATAGTCACTTATTAAGCGTTGCACTGCAACATGTGGTCGAACACCTAATATTCCAAAAGTGTCAGTTACAGCCAAACTCTTAGAGACACAGTGTTCATATTGTACATGCAGGGTTTTACAGAGGCCCAAAGGATTAATATAGTCACTTATTAAGCGATGAACTGCTACATGTGGTCGAACACCTAATATTCCAAAAATGACAGTAACAGCCAAACATTAAGAGGCAGAGAGTTCATACTGTATATGCAGCGTTATACAGAGTCCCAAAGCATTAATATAGTCATTTATTAAGCGTTGGACTGCCCCATGTGGTTGAACACCTAATATTCCAAAAATTACCGATACAGCCAAACTATTAGAGACACAGTGTTCATATTGTACATGCAGGGTTTTACAGAGGCCCAAAGCATTAATATAGTCACTTATTAAGCGATGAACTGCTAGATGTGGTCGAACACCTAATATTCCAAAAATGACAGTAACAGCCAAACATTAAGAGGCAGAGAGTTCAAACTGTATATGCAGCATTATACAGAGTCCCAAAACATTACTATAAACGCATATTAAGCGTTGGACTGCAACATCTGGTTGAACACCTTATATTCCAAAAGTGTCAGTTACTGCCAAACTATAAGAGGCACAGAGTTCATACTGTACATGCAGGGTTTTACAGAGGTCCAAAGCATTAATATAGTCATTTATTAAGCGTTGGACTGCAACATGTGGTTGAACACCTAATATTCCAAAAATGTCAGTAACAGCCAAACTGTATGAGGCTGAGAGTTCGTACTGTATATGCAGCGTTATATAGAGTCCCAATGCATTAATATAGTCATTTATTAAGCGTTGGACTGCAACATTTGGTCGAACACCTAATATTACAAAAATGTCCGTTACAGCCAAACTATTAGAGACACAGTGTTCATATTGTACATGCAGGGTTTTACATTGGCCCAAAGCATTAATATAGTCATTTATTAAGCGTTGGACTGCAACATTTGGTCGAACACCTAATATTACAAAAATGTCCGTTACAGCCAAACTATTAGAGACACAGTGTTCATATTGTACATGCAGGGTTTTACATTGGCCCAAAGCATTAATATAGTCATTTATTAAGCGTTGGACTGCAACATGTGGTTGAACACCTAATATTCCAAAAATGTCAGTAACAGCCAAACTGTATGAGGCTGAGAGTTCGTACTGTATATGCAGCGTTATACAGAGTCCCAAAGCATTAATATAGTCACTTATTAAGCGTTGGACTGCAACATGTGGTTGAACACCTAATATTCCAAAAGTGTCAGTAACAGCCAAACTATAAGAGGCACAGAGTTCATACTGTATATGCAGCGTTATACAGAGTCCCAAAGCATAACTTTAACCACATATTAAGCGTTGGACTGCCCCATGAGGATGAACACCTAATATTCCAAAAAGGTCCGTTACAGCCAAACTATTAGAGACACAGTGTTCATATTGTACATGCAGGGTTTTACAGAGGCCCAAAGCATTAATATAGTCATTTATTAAGCGTTAAAAGGCAACATGTGGTTGAACACCTAATATTCCAAAAACGTCCGTTACAGCCAAACTATTAGAGACACAGTGTTCATATTTTGTATGCAGGGTTTTACAGAGGCCCAAAGCATTAATATAGTCACTTATTAAGCGTTGGACTGCAACATGTGGTCGAACACCTAATATTCCAAAAGTGTCAGTTACAGAAAAACTATAAGAGGCATTAAGTTCAAATTGTATATGCAGCGTTATACAGAGGCCCAAAGCATTACTTTAACCACATATTAAGCTTTGCACTGCCCCATGTGGTTGAACACCTAATATTCCAAAAATGTCCGTTACAGCCAAACTATTAGAGACACAGTTTTCATATTGTATATGCAGCGTTATACAGAGTCCCAAAACATTACTATAATCACATATTAAGCGTTGGACTGCAACATGTGGTTAAACACCTAATATTCCAAAAGTGTCAGTAACAGCCAAACTATAAGAGGCACAGAGTTCATACTGTATATGCAGCGTTATACAGAGTCCCAAAGCATTACTTTAACCACATATTAAGCGTTGGTCTGCCCCATGTGGTTGAACACCTAATATTTCAAAAATGTCCGTTACAGCCTAACTGTTAGTGGCACAGTGCTCATATTGTATATGCAGCGCTATACAGAGTCCCTATGCATTAATATAATCACATAATAAGCATTGGACTGCTCCATGTGGTTGAACACCAAATATTCCAAAAATGTCCGTTTCAGCCAAACTATTAGAGACACAGTGTTCATATTTGATATGCAGGATTTTACAGAGGTTTAAAGCATTAATATAGTCACTTATTAAGCGATGGACTGCAACATGTGGTCGAACACCTAAAATTCCAAATGTGTCAGTTACAAAAAAACTATAAGAAACATTAAGTTCATATTGTGTATTCAGCGTTATACAGAGGCCCAAAGCATTACTTTAACCACATATTAAGCGTTGGACTGCCCCATGAGGATGAACACCTAATATTCCAAAAAGGTCCGTTACAGCCAAACCATTAGAGACACAGTGTTCATATTTTATATGCAGAGTTTTACAGAGGCCCAAAGCATTAATATAGTCACTTATTAAGCGATGGACTGCAACATGTGGTCGAACACCTAATATTCCAAAAATGTCCGTTACAGCCAAACTATTAGAGACACAGTGTTCATATTTTATATGCAGGGTTTTACAGAGGCCCAAAGCATTAATATAGTCATTTATTAAGCGATGGACTGCAACATGTGGTCGAACACCTAATATTTCAAAAATGTCCGTTACAGCCAAATTATTAGTGGCACAGTGCTCATATTGTATATGCAGCGTTATACAGGGTCCCTATGCATTAATATAATCACATATTAAGCGTTAGACTGCCCCATTTGGTTGAACACCTAATATTCCAAAAATGTCAATTACAGGCAAACTATTAGAGGCACGGAGTTAATATTGTATATGCCTCGTTATACAGAGTCCCAAAACATTGCTATAACCACATATCAAGCGTTGAACTGCCCTATGAGGATGAACACCTAATATTCCAAAAATGGCCGTTACAGCCAAGTTCTTAGAGACACAGTGTTCATATCGTATATGCAGCGTTATACATAGGCCCAAAGCAATAATATAGTCTTTTATTAAGCGTCAAACTGCAACATGTGGTTGAACACTTAATATTCCAAAAATGTCAGTTTCAGTTAAACTATCAGAGGCACAGAGTTCATTTTGTGTAAGCAGCGTTGTACAGAGTCCCAAAACATTACTATAACCACATATTAAGAGTTGGACTGCAACATGTGGTGTAACACCTAATATTCCAAAAGTGTCAGTTACAGCCAAACAATAAGAGGCACAGAGTTCATACTGTATATGAAGTGTTCATATTAAGCCTTGGACTGCCCCATGTGGTTGAACACCTAATATTCCAAAAATGTCCGTTGCAGCCAAACTATTAGAGACACAGTGTTCATATTGTACATGCAGCGTTATACAGAGTCCCAAAGCATTACTTTAACCACATATTAAGAGTTGGACTGCCCCATGTGGTTGAACACCTAATATTCCAAAAATGTCCGTTACTGCCAAACTATTAGAGACACAGTGTTCATATTTTATATGCAGGGTTTTACAGAGGCCCAAAGCATTAATATAGTCTCTTATTAAGCGTTGGACTGCAACATGTTGTCGAACACCTAATATTCCAAAAGTGTCAGTTACAGAAAAACCATAAGAGGCATTAAATTCATATTGTATATGCAGCGTTATACAGAGGCCCAAAGCATTACTTTAACCACATATTAAGCGTTGGACTGCCCCATGAGGATGAACACCTAATATTCCAAAAATGTCCGTTACAGCCTAACTATTAGAGACACCGTGTTCAAATTTTATATGCAGGATTTTACAGAGTCCCAAAGCATTACTTTAACCACATATTAAGAGTTGGACTGCCCCATGACTATGAACACCTAATATTCCAAAAATATCCGTTACAGCCAAGTTATTAAAGACACAGTGTTCATATCGTATATGCAGCGTTATACATAGGCCCAAATATTAATATTGTCTTTAATTAAGCGTTGAACTGCAACAGGTGGTTGAACACTTAATATTCCAAAAATGTCAGTTTCAGTTAAACTATCAGAGGCACAGAGTTCATTTTGTGTAAGCAGCGTTATACAGAGTCCCAAAACATTACTATAATCGCATATTAAGCGTTGGACTGCCCCATGAGGATGAACACCTAATATTCCAAAAATGTCCGTTACAGCCAAACTATTAGAGACACAGTGTTCATATTTGATATGCAGGATTTTACAGAGGATTAAAGCATTAATATAGTCACTTATTAAGCGATGGACTGCAACATGTGGCCGAACACCTAATATTCCAAAAATGTCCGTTACAGCCAAACTATTAGAGACACAGTGTTCATATTTTATATGCAGGGTTTTACAGAGGCCCAAAGCATTAATATAATCACATATTAAGCGTTGGACTGCCCCAATTGGTTGAACACCTAATATTCCAAAAATGTCAAATACAGGCAAACTCTTAGAGGCACGGAGTTAATATTGTATATGCCACGTTATACAGAGTCCCAAAACATTACTATAATCACATGTTAAGCGATGGACTGCTACATGTAGTTGAACACTTATTATTCCAAATGAGTCAGTTACAGCCAAACTATAAGAGACACAGAGTTCATACTGTATATGCAGCGTTATACAGAGGCCCAAAGCATTAATATAGTCACTTATTAAGCGTTGGACTGCAACATGTGGTCGAACACCTAATATTACAAAAATGTCAGTTACAGCCAAACTATAAGAGGCACAATGTTCATATTGAATTTGCAGCGTTATACAGAGGCCCAAAGCATTACTTTAACCACATATTAAGCGTTGGACTGCCCCATGTGGTTGAACACCTAATATTTCAAAAATGTCTGTTACCGCCTAACTATTAGTGGCACAGTGCTCATATTGTATATGCAGCGTTATACAGAGTCCCAAAACATTTTTATAATCGCATATTAAGCGTTGGACTGCAACATCTGGTTGAACACCTTATATTCCAAAAGTGTCAGTTACAGCCAAACTATAAGAGGCACAGAGTTCATACTGTACATGCAGGGTTTTACAGAGGTCCAAAGCATTAATATAGTCATTTATTAAGCGTTGGACTGCAACATGTGGTTGAACACCTAATATTCCAAAAATGTTAGTAACAGCCAAACTATAAGAGACAGAGAGTTCATACTGTATATGCAGCGTTATACAGAGGCCCAAAGCATTACTTTAACCACATATTAAGAGTTGGACTGCCCTATGTGGTTGAACACCTGATATTCCAAAAATGTCCGTTACAGCCAAACTATTAGAGACACAGTGTTCATATTTTATATGCAGGGTTTTACAGAAGCCCAAAGCATTAATATAGTCACTTATTAAGCGATGGACTGCAACATGTGGTCGAACACCTAATACTCCAAAAATGTCCGTTACAGCCAAACTATTAGAGACACAGTGTTCATATTTTATATGCAGGGTTTTACAAAGGCCCAAAGCATTAATATAGTCACTTATTAAGCCATGGATTGCCCCATGTGGTTGAACACCTAATATTCCAAAAATGTCCGTTACAGCCAAACTATTAGAGACACAGTGTTTATATTGTATATGCAGCGTTATACAGAGTCCCAAAACATTACTATAATCACATATTAAGCGTTGGACTGCAACATGTGGTGTAACACCTAATTTTCCAAAAGTGTTAGTTACAGCCAAACAATAAGAGGCACAGAGTTCATACTGTATATGCAGCGTTATACAGAGTCCCAAAGCGTTACTTTAACCACATATTAAGCTTTGCACTGCCCCATGTGGTTGAACAAATAATATTCCAAAAATGTCCGTTACAGCCAAACTATTAGAGACACAGTGTTCATATTGTACATGCAGGGTTTTACAGAGGCCCAAAGCATTAATATAGTCATTTATTAAGCGTTGGACAGCAACATGTGGTTGAACACCTAATATTCCAAAAATGTCAGTAACAGCCAAACTATTAGAGGCTGAGAGTTCGTACTGTATATGCAGCGTTATACAGAGTCCCAAAGCATTAATATAGTCACTTATTAAGCGTTGGACTGCCCCATTTGGTTGAACACCTAATACTCCAAAAATGTCAATTACAGGCAAACTATTAGAGGCACGGAGTTAATATTGTATATGCCTCGTTATACAGAGTCCCAAAGCATTACTTTAACCACATATTAAGCGTTGGACTGCCCCATGAGGATGAACACCTAATATTATAAAAGTGACCGTTACAGCCAAGTTATTAGAGACACAGTGTTCATATTGTACATGCAGGGTTTTACAGAGGCCCAATGGATTAATATAGTCACTTATTAAGCGTTGGAATGCAACATGTGGTCGAACACCTAATATTCCAAAAATGACAGTAACAGCCAAACATTAAGAGGCAGAGAGTTCATACTGTATATGCAGCGTTATACAGAGTCCCAAAGCATTAATATAGTCATTTATTAAGCGTTGGACTGCCCCATGTGGTTGAACACCTAATATTCCAAAAATGACCGTTACAGCCAAACTATTAGAGACACAGTGTTCATATGGTACATGCAGGGTTTTACAGAGGTCCAAAGCATTAATATAGTCACTTATTAAGCGATGAACTGCTACATGTGGTCGAACACCTAATATTCCAAAAATGACAGTAACAGCCAAACATTAAGAGGCAGAGAGTTCAAACTGTATATGCAGCGTAATACAGAGTCCCAAAGCATTAATATATTCACTTATTAAGCGTTGGACTGCAACATGTGGTCGAACACCTAATATTACAAAAATGTCAGTTACAGCCAAACTATAAGAGGCACAATGTTCATATTGAATTTGCAGCGTTATACAGAGGCCCAAAGCATTACTTTAACCACATATTAAGCGTTGGACTGCCCCATGTGGTTGAACACCTAATATTTCAAAAATGTCTGTTACCGCCTTACTATTAGTGGCACAGTGCTCATATTGTATATGCAGCGTTATACAGAGTCCCAAAACATTACTATAATCGCATATTAAGCGTTGGACTGCATCATCTGGTTGAACACCTTATATTCCAAATGTGTCAGTTACAGCCAAACAATTAGAGACACAGTGTTCATATTGTACATGCAGGGTTTTACAGAGGCCCAAAGCATTAATATATTCACTTATTAAGCGTTGGACTGCAACATGTGGCCGAATACCTAATATTCCAAAAATGAGAGTAACAGCCAAACTATAAGAGGCAGAGAGATCATACTGTATATGCAGCGTTATACAGAGGCCCAAAGCATTACTTAACCACATATTAAGAATTGGACTGCCCAATGTGGTTGAACACCTGATATTCCAAAAATGTCCGTTACAGCCAAACTATTAGAGACACAGTGTTCATATTGTACATGCAGGGTTTTACAGAGGCCCAAAGCATTAATATAGTCACTTATTAAGCGATGAACTGCTAGATGTGGTCGAACACCTAATATTCCAAAAATGACAGTAACAGCCAAACATTAAGAGGCAGAGAGTTCAAACTGTATATGCAGCGTTATGCAGAGTCCCAAAACATTAATATAAACGCATATTAAGCGTTGGACTGCAACATCTGGTTGAACACCTTATATTCCAAAAGTGTCAGTTACAGCCAAACTATAAGAGGCAGAGAGTTCATACTGTACATGCAGGGTTTTACAGAGGTCCAAAGCATTAAAATAGTCATTTATTAAGCGTTGGACTGCAACATGTGGTTGAACACCTAATTTTCCAGAAGTGTTAGTTACAGCCAAACAATAAGAGGCACAGAGTTCATACTGTATATGCAGCGTTATACAGAGTCCCAAAGCGTTACTTTAACCACATATTAAGCTTTGCACTGCCCCATGTGGTTGAACAAATAATATTCCAAAAATGTCCGTTACAGCCAAACTATTAGAGACACAGTGTTCATATTGTACATGCAGGGTTTTACAGAGGCCCAAAGCAATAATATAGTCATTTATTAAGCGTTGGACTGCAACATGTGGTTGAACACCTAATATTCCAAAAATGTCAGTAACAGCCAAACTATAAGAGGCAGAAAGTTCATACTGTATATGCAGCGTTATACAGAGTCCCAAAGCATTAATATAGTCACTTATTAAGCGTTGGACTGCAATATGTGGTCGAACACCTAATATTTCAAAAATGTCCGTCACAGCTAAACTATTCGTGGCACAGTGCTCATATTGTATATGCAGCGTTATACAGAGTCCCTATGCATTGATATAATCACATATTAAGCGTTGGACTGCCCCATTTGGATGAACACCTAATATTCCAAAAATGTCAATTACAGGCAAACTATTAGAGGCACAGTGTTCATATCGTATATGCAGCGTTATACATAGGCCCAAACATTAATATAGTCTTTTATTATGCGTTGAACTGCAATAGGTGGTTGAACACTTAATATTCCAAAAATGTCAGTTTCAGTTAAACTATCAGAGGCACAGAGTTCATTTTGTGTAAGCAGCGTTATACAGAGTCCCAAAACATTACTATAATCACATGTTAAGCGTTGGACTGCAACATGTAGTTGAACACCTAATATTCCAAATGAGACAGTTACAGCCAACCTATAAGAGACACAGAGTTCATACTGTATATGCAGCGCTATACAGAGTCCCAAAGCATTAATATAGTCACTTATTAAGCGTTGGACTGCAATATGTGGTCGAACACCTAATATTTCAAAAATGTCCGTCACAGCCAAACTATTCGTGGCACAGTGCTCATATTGTATATGCAGCGTTATACAGAGTTTCTATGCATTAATATAATCACATATTAAGCGTTGGACTGCCCCATTTGGATGAACACCTAATATTCCAAAAATGTCAATTACAGGCAAACTATTAGAGGCACGGAATTAATATTGTATATGCCTCGTTATACAGAGTCCCAAAACATTGCTATAACCACATATCAAGCGTTGGACTGCCCCATGAGGATGAACACCTAATATTCCAAAAATATCCGTTACAGCCAAGTTATTAGAGACACAGTGTTCATATCGTATATGCAGCGTTATACATAGGCCCAAACATTAATATAGTCTTTTATTATGCGTTAAACTGCAACAGGTGGTTGAACACTTAATATTCCAAAAATGTCAGTTTCAGTTAAACTATCAGAGGCACAGAGTTCATTTTGAGTATGCAGCGTTATACAGAGTCCCAAAATATTACTATAATCACATGTTAAGCGTTGGACTGCAACATGTAGTTGAACACCTAATATTCCAAATGAGTCAGTTACAGCCAAACTATAAGAGACACAGAGTTCATACTGTATATGCAGCGTTATACAAAGTCCCAAAGCATTAATATAGTCACTTATTAAGCGTTCAACTGCAACATGTGGTCGAACACCTAATATTGCAAAAATGTCAGTTACAGCCAAACTATTATAGGCACAATGTTCATATTGAATTTGCAGCGTTATACAGAGGCCCAAAGCATTACTTTAACCACATATTAAGCGTTGGACTGCCCCATGTGGTTGAACACCTAATATTTCAAAAATGTCTGTTACCGCCTAACTATTAGGGGCACAGTGCTCATATTGTATATGCAGCGTTATACAGAGTCCCTAAGCATTAATATAGTCATTTATTAAGCGTTGGACTGCAACATGTGGTTGAACACCTAATATTCCAAAAATGTCAGTAAGAGCCAAACTATAAAAGGCAGAGAGTTCATACTGTATATGCAGCTTTATGCAGAGTCCCAAAGCATTACTTTAACCACATATTAAGCGTTGGACTGCCCCATGTGGTTGAACACCTAATATTCCAAAAATGACCGTTACAGCCAAACTATTAGAGACACAGTGTTCATATTTTATATGCAGGGTTTTACAAAGGCCCAAAGCATTAATATAGTCACTTATTAAGCGTTGGACTGCAACATGTAGTCGAACACCTAATATTACAAAAATATCAGTTACAGCCAAACTATAAGAGGCACAAAGTTCATATTGAATAAGCAGCTTTATACAAACGCTTAAAGCATTACTTTAACATCATATTAAACGTTGGACTGCCCCATGTGGTTAAACACCTAATATTTCAAAAATGTCCGTTACAGCCTAACTATTAGTGGCACAGTGCTCATATTGTATATGCAGCGTTATACAGAGTCCCTAAGCATTAATATAATCACATATTAAGCGTTGGACTGCCCCATTTGGTTGAACACCTAATATTCCAAAAATGTCAAATACAGGCAAACTCTTAGAGGCACGGAGTTAATATTGTATATGCCTCGTTATACAGAGTCCCAAGACATTGGTATAACCACATATTAAGCGTTGGACTGCCCCTTGAGGATGAACACCTAATATTCCAAAAATATCCGTTGCAGCCAAACTATTAGAGACACAGTGTTCCTATTTTATATGCAGGCTTTTACAGAGGCCCAAAGCATTAATATAGTCACTTAATAAGCCATGGACTGCCCCATGTGGTTGAACACCTAATATTCCAAAAATGTCCGTTACAGCCAAACTATTAGAGACACAGTGTTTATATTGTATATGCAGCGTTATACAGAGTCCCAAAACATTACTATAATCACATATTAAGCGTTGGACTGCAACATGTGGTGTAACACCTAATATTCCAAAAGTGTTAGTTACAGCCAAACTATAAGAGGCACAGAGTTCATACTGTATATGCAGCGTTATACAGAGTACCAAAGCATTACTTTAACCACATATTAAGCTTTGCACTGCCCCATGTGGTTGAACAAATAATATTCCAAAAATGTCCGTTACAGCCAAACTATAAGAGACACAGTGTTCATATTGTACATGCTTTACAGAGGCCCAAAGCATTAATAAAGTCATTTATTAAGCGTTGGACTGCAACATGTGGTTGAACACCTCATATTCCAAAAATGTCAGTAACAGCCAAACTATAAGAGGCTGAGAGTTCGTACTGTATATGCAGCGTTATACAGAGTCCCAAAGCATTAATATAGTCACTTATTAAGCGTTGGACTGCCCCATTTGGTTGAACACCTAATACTCCAAAAATGTCAATTACAGGCAAACTATTAGAGACACAGTGTTCATATTTTATATGCAGGGTTTTACAGAGGCCCAAAGCATTAATATAGTCACTTATTAAGCCATGGACTGCCCCATGTGGTTGAACACCTAATATTCCAAAAATGTCCGTTACAGCCAAACTATTAGAGACACAGTGTTTATATTGTATATGCAGCGTTATACAGAGTCCCAAAACATTACTATAATCACATATTAAGCGTTGGACTGCAACATGTGGTGTAACACCTAATATTCCAAAAGTGTTAGTTACAGCCAAACTATAAGAGGCACAGAGTTCATACTGTATATGCAGCGTTATACAGAGTCCCAAAGCATTACTTTAACCACATATTAAGCTTTGCACTGCCCCATGTGGTTGAACAAATAATATTCCAAAAATGTCCGTTACAGCCAAACTATTAGAGACACGGAGTTAATATTGTATATGCCTCGTTATACAGAGTCCCAAAGCATTACTTTAACCACATATTAAGCGTTGGACTGCCCCATGAGGATAAACACCTAATATTATAAAAATGATTGTTACAGCCAAGTTATTAGAGACACAGTGTTCATATTGTACATGCAGGGTTTTACAGAGGCCCAAAGGATTAATAAAGTCACTTATTAAGCGATGAACTGCTACATGTGGTCGAACACCTAATATTCCAAAAATGACAGTAACAGCCAAACATTAAGAGGCAGAGAGTTCATACTGTATATGCAGCGTTATACAGAGTCCCAAAACATTACTATAATCACATGTTAAGCGTTGGACTTCAACATGTAGTTGAACACCTAATATTCCAAATGAGTCAGTTACAGCCAAACTATAAGAGACACAGGGTTCATACTGTATATGCAGCGTTATACAGAGGCCCAAAGCATTACTTTAACCACATATTAAGCGTTGGACTGCCCCATGAGGATGAACACCTAATATTCCAAAAATGTCCGTTACAGCCAAAATATTAGAGACACAGTGTTCATATTGTACATGCAGGGTTTTACAGAGGCCCAAAGCATTAATATAGTTACTTATTAAGCGTTGGACTGCAACATGTGGTCGAACACCTAATATTCCAAAAATGACAGTAACAGCCAAACAATAATAGGCAGAGAGTTCATATTGTATATGCAGCGTTATACAGAGTCCCAAAACATTAATATAATAACATATTAAGCGTTGGACTGCAACATGTGGTGTAACACCTAATATTCCAAAAGTGTCAGTAACAGCCAAACAATAATAGGCAGAGAGTTCATACTGTATATGCAGCGTTATACAGAGTCCCAATGCATTACTTTAACCACATATTAAGAGTTGGACTGCCCCATGTGGTTGAACACCTAATATTTCAAAAATGTCCGTTACAGCCAAACTATTAGAGACACAGTGTTCATATTTTATATGCAGGGTTTTACAGAGGCCCAAAGCATTAATATAGTTACTTATTAAGCGTTGGACTGCAACATGTGGTCGAACACCTAATATTCCAAAAATGACAGTAACAGCCAAACAATAATAGGCAGAGAGTTCATACTGTATATGCAGCGTTATACAGAGTCCCAAAGCATTACTTTAACCACATATTAAGAGTTGGACTGCCCCATGTGGTTGAACACCTAATATTTCAAAAATGTCCGTTACAGCCAAACTATTAGAGACACAGTGTTCATATTGTACATGCTTTACAGAGGCCCAAAGCATTAATAAAGTCATTTATTAAGCGTTGGACTGCAACATGTGGTTGAACACCTCATATTCCAAAAATGTCAGTAACAGCCAAACTATAAGAGGCTGAGAGTTCGTACTGTATATGCAGCGTTATACAGAGTCCCAAAGCATTAATATAGTCACTTATTAAGCGTTGGACTGCAACATGTGGTGTAACACCTAATATTCCAAAAGTGTTAGTTACAGCCAAACTATAAGAGGCACAGAGTTCATACTGTATATGCAGCGTTATACAGAGTCCCAAAGCATTACTTTAACCACATATTAAGCTTTGCACTGCCCCATGTGGTTGAACAAATAATATTCCAAAAATGTCCGTTACAGCCAAACTATTAGAGACACGGAGTTAATATTGTATATGCCTCGTTATACAGAGTCCCAAAGCATTACTTTAACCACATATTAAGCGTTGGACTGCCCCATGAGGATAAACACCTAATATTATAAAAATGATTGTTACAGCCAAGTTATTAGAGACACAGTGTTCATATTGTACATGCAGGGTTTTACAGAGGCCCAAAGGATTAATAAAGTCACTTATTAAGCGATGAACTGCTACATGTGGTCGAACACCTAATATTCCAAAAATGACAGTAACAGCCAAACATTAAGAGGCAGAGAGTTCATACTGTATATGCAGCGTTATACAGAGTCCCAAAACATTACTATAATCACATGTTAAGCGTTGGACTTCAACATGTAGTTGAACACCTAATATTCCAAATGAGTCAGTTACAGCCAAACTATAAGAGACACAGGGTTCATACTGTATATGCAGCGTTATACAGAGGCCCAAAGCATTACTTTAACCACATATTAAGCGTTGGACTGCCCCATGAGGATGAACACCTAATATTCCAAAAATGTCCGTTACAGCCAAAATATTAGAGACACAGTGTTCATATTGTACATGCAGGGTTTTACAGAGGCCCAAAGCATTAATATAGTTACTTATTAAGCGTTGGACTGCAACATGTGGTCGAACACCTAATATTCCAAAAATGACAGTAACAGCCAAACAATAATAGGCAGAGAGTTCATATTGTATATGCAGCGTTATACAGAGTCCCAAAACATTAATATAATAACATATTAAGCGTTGGACTGCAACATGTGGTGTAACACCTAATATTCCAAAAGTGTCAGTAACAGCCAAACAATAATAGGCAGAGAGTTCATACTGTATATGCAGCGTTATACAGAGTCCCAATGCATTACTTTAACCACATATTAAGAGTTGGACTGCCCCATGTGGTTGAACACCTAATATTTCAAAAATGTCCGTTACAGCCAAACTATTAGAGACACAGTGTTCATATTTTATATGCAGGGTTTTACAGAGGCCCAAAGCATTAATATAGTTACTTATTAAGCGTTGGACTGCAACATGTGGTCGAACACCTAATATTCCAAAAATGACAGTAACAGCCAAACAATAATAGGCAGAGAGTTCATACTGTATATGCAGCGTTATACAGAGTCCCAAAGCATTACTTTAACCACATATTAAGAGTTGGACTGCCCCATGTGGTTGAACACCTAATATTTCAAAAATGTCCGTTACAGCCAAACTATTAGAGACACAGTGTTCATATTTTATATGCAGGGTTTTACAGAGGCCCAAAGCATTAATATAGTTACATATTAAGCGTTGGACTGCAACATGTGGTCGAACACCTAATATTCCAAAAGTGTCAGTTACAGAAAAACCATAAGAGGCATTAAGTTCATATTGTTTATGCAGCGTTATACAGAGGTTCAAAGCATTACTTTAACCACATATTAAGCGTTGGACTGCCCCATGAGGATGAACACATAATATTCTAAAAATGTCCGTTACAGCAAAACTATTAGAGACACAGTGTTCATATTTGATATGCAGGATTTTACAGAGGTTTAAAGCATTAATATAGTCACTTATTAAGCGATAGACTGCAACATGTGGCCGAACACCTAATATTCCAAAAATGTCCGTTACAGCCAAACTATAAGAGACACAGTGTTCATATTGTACATGCTTTACAGAGGCCCAAAGCATTAATATAGTTACTTATTAAGCGTTGGACTGCAATATGTGGTCGAACACCTAATATTTCAAAAATGTCCGTCACAGCCAAACTATTCGTGGCACAGTGCTCATATTGTATATGCAGCGTTATACAGAGTTTCTATGCATTAATATAATCACATATTAAGCGTTGGACTGCCCCATTTGGATGAACACCTAATATTCCAAAAATGTCAATTACAGGCAAACTATTAGAGGCACGGAATTAATATTGTATATGCCTCGTTATACAGAGTCCCAAAACATTGCTATAACCACATATCAAGCGTTGGACTGCCCCATGAGGATGAACACCTAATATTCCAAAAATATCCGTTACAGCCAAGTTATTAGAGACACAGTGTTCATATCGTATATGCAGCGTTATACATAGGCCCAAACATTAATATAGTCTTTTATTATGCGTTAAACTGCAACAGGTGGTTGAACACTTAATATTCCAAAAATGTCAGTTTCAGTTAAACTATCAGAGGCACAGAGTTCATTTTAAGTAAGCAGCGTTATACAGAGTCCCAAAACATTACTATAATCACATGTTAAGCGTTGGACTGCAACATGTAGTTGAATACCTAATATTCCAAATGAGTCAGTTACAGCCAAACTATAAGAGACACAGAGTTCATACGGTATATGCAGCGTTATACAAAGTCCCAAAGCATTAATATAGTCACTTATTAAGCGTTCAACTGCAACATGTGGTCGAACACCTAATATTGCAAAAATGTCAGTTACAGCCAAACTATTATAGGCACAATGTTCATATTGAATTTGCAGCGTTATACAGAGGCCCAAAGCATTACTTTAACCACATATTAAGCGTTGGACTGCCCCATGTGGTTGAACACCTAATATTTCAAAAATGTCTGTTACCGCCTAACTATTAGGGGCACAGTGCTCATATTGTATATGCAGCGTTATACAGAGTCCCTAAGCATTAATATAGTCATTTATTAAGCGTTGGACTGCAACATGTGGTTGAACACCTAATATTCCAAAAATGTCAGTAACAGCCAAACTATAAAAGGCAGAGAGTTCATACTGTATATGCAGCTTTATGCAGAGTCCCAAAGCATTACTTTAACCACATATTAAGCGTTGGACTGCCCCATGTGGTTGAACACCTAATATTCCAAAAATGACCGTTACAGCCAAACTATTAGAGACACAGTGTTCATATTTTATATGCAGGGTTTTACAAAGGCCCAAAGCATTAATATAGTCACTTATTAAGCGTTGGACTGCAACATGTAGTCGAACACCTAATATTACAAAAATATCAGTTACAGCCAAACTATAAGAGGCACAAAGTTCATATTGAATAAGCAGCTTTATACAAACGCTTAAAGCATTACTTTAACATCATATTAAACGTTGGACTGCCCCATGTGGTTAAACACCTAATATTTCAAAAATGTCCGTTACAGCCTAACTATTAGTGGCACAGTGCTCATATTGTATATGCAGCGTTATACAGAGTCCCTAAGCATTAATATAATCACATATTAAGCGTTGGACTGCCCCATTTGGTTGAACACCTAATATTCCAAAAATGTCAAATACAGGCAAACTCTTAGAGGCACGGAGTTAATATTGTATATGCCTCGTTATACAGAGTCCCAAGACATTGGTATAACCACATATTAAGCGTTGGACTGCCCCTTGAGGATGAACACCAAATATTCCAAAAATATCCGTTGCAGCCAAACTATTAGAGACACAGTGTTCCTATTTTATATGCAGGCTTTTACAGAGGCCCAAAGCATTAATATAGTCACTTAATAAGCCATGGACTGCCCCATGTGGTTGAACACCTAATATTCCAAAAATGTCCGTTACAGCCAAACTATTAGAGACACAGTGTTTATATTGTATATGCAGCGTTATACAGAGTCCCAAAACATTACTATAATCACATATTAAGCGTTGGACTGCAACATGTGGTGTAACACCTAATATTCCAAAAGTGTTAGTTACAGCCAAACTATAAGAGGCACAGAGTTCATACTGTATATGCAGCGTTATACAGAGTACCAAAGCATTACTTTAACCACATATTAAGCTTTGCACTGCCCCATGTGGTTGAACAAATAATATTCCAAAAATGTCCGTTACAGCCAAACTATAAGAGACACAGTGTTCATATTGTACATGCTTTACAGAGGCCCAAAGCATTAATAAAGTCATTTATTAAGCGTTGGACTGCAACATGTGGTTGAACACCTCATATTCCAAAAATGTCAGTAACAGCCAAACTATAAGAGGCTGAGAGTTTGTACTGTATATGCAGCGTTATACAGAGTCCCAAAGCATTAATATAGTCACTTATTAAGCGTTGGACTGCCCCATTTGGTTGAACACCTAATACTCCAAAAATGTCAATTACAGGCAAACTATTAGAGACACAGTGTTCATATTTTATATGCAGGGTTTTACAGAGGCCCAAAGCATTAATATAGTCACTTATTAAGCCATGGACTGCCCCATGTGGTTGAACACCTAATATTCCAAAAATGTCCGTTACAGCCAAACTATTAGAGACACAGTGTTTATATTGTATATGCAGCGTTATACAGAGTCCCAAAACATTACTATAATCACATATTAAGCGTTGGACTGCAACATGTGGTTGAACACCTAATATTCCAAAAATGTCAGTAACAGCCAAACTATAAGTGGCTGAGAGTTCGTACTGTATATGCAGCGTTATACCGAGTCCCAAAGCATTAATATAGTCACTTATTAAGCGTTGGACTGCCCCATTTGGTTGAACACCTAATACTCCAAAAATGTCAATTACAGGCAAACTATTAGAGGCACGGAGTTAATATTGTATATGCCTCGTTATACAGAGTCCCAAAGCATTACTTTAACCACATATTAAGCGTTGGACTGCCCCATGAGGATGAACACTTAATATTATAAAAATGACCGTTACAGCCAAGTTATTAGAGACACAGTGTTCATATTGTACATGCAGGGTTTTACAGAGTCCCAAAGCATTAATATAGTCATTTATTAAGCGTTGGACTGCCCCATGTGGTTGAACACCTAATATTCCAAAAATGACCGTTACAGCCAAACTATTAGAGACACAGTGTTCATATTGTACATGCAGGGTTTTACAGAGGCCCAAAGCATTAATATAGTCACTTATTAAGCGATGAACTGCTACATGTGGTCGAACACCTAATATTCCAAAAATGACAGTAACAGCCAAACATTAAGAGGCAGAGAGTTCCAACTGTATAAGCAGCGTAATACAGAGTCCCAAAGCATTAATATATTCACTTATTAAGCGTTGGACTGCAACATGTGGTCGAACACCTAATATTACAAAAATGTCTGTTACAGCCAAACTATAAGAGGCACAATGTTCATATTGAATTTGCAGCGTTATTCAGAGGCCCAAAGCATTACTTTAACCACATATTAAGCGTTGGACTGCCCCATGTGGTTGAACACCTAATATTTCAAAAATGTCTGTTACCGCCTAACTATTAGTGGCACAGTGCTCATATTGTATATGCAGCGTTAAACAGAGTCCCAAAACATTACTATAATCGCATATTAAGCGTTGGACTGCAACATCTGGTTGAACACCTTATATTCCAAAAGTGTCAGTTACAGCCAAACTATAAGAGGCACAGAGTTCATACTGTACATGCAGGGTTTTACAGAGGTCCAAAGCATTAATATATTCACTTATTAAGCGTTGGACTGCAACATGTGGTCGAATACCTAATATTCCAAAAATGAGAGTAACAGCCAAACTATAAGAGGCAGAGAGATCATACTGTATATGCAGCGTTATACAGAGTTCTAAAGCAATAATATAGTCACTTATTAAGCGTTGGACTGCAACATGTGGTTGAACACCTAATATTTCAAAAATGTCTGTTACCGCCTAACTATTAGTGGCACAGTGCTCATATTGTATATGCAGCGTTATACAGAGTCCCTAAGCATTAATATAATCACATATTAAGCGTTGGACTGCCCCATTTGGTTGAACACCTAATATTCCAAAAATGTCAAATACAGGCAAACTCTTAGAGGCACGGAGTTAATATTGTATATGCCACGTTATACAGAGTCCCAAAACATTTTTATAATCGCATATTAAGCGTTGGACTGCAACATCTGGTTGAACACCTTATATTCCAAAAGTGTCAGTTACAGCCAAACTATAAGAGGCACAGAGTTCATACTGTACATGCAGGGTTTTACAGAGGTTTAAAGCATTAATATAGTCATTTATTAAGCGTTGGACTGCAACATGTGGTTGAACACCTAATATTCCAAAAATGTCAGTAACAGCCAAACTATAAGAGGCAGAGAGTTCATACTGTATATGCAGCGTTATACAGAGGCCCAAAGCATTACTTTAACCACATATTAAGAGTTGGACGGCCCTATGTGGTTAAACACCTGATATTCCAAAAATGTCCGTTACAGCCAAACTATTAGAGACACAGTGTTCATAATTTATATGCAGGGTTTTACAGAGGCCCAAAGGATTAATAAAGTCACTTATTAAGCGATGAACTGCTACATGTGGTCGAACACCTAATATTCCAAAAATGACAGTAACAGCCAAACATTAAGAGGCAGAGAGTTCATACTGTATATGCAGCGTTATACAGAGTCCCAAAACATTACTATAATCACATGTTAAGCGTTGGACTTCAACATGTAGTTGAACACCTAATATTCCAAATGAGTCAGTTACAGCCAAACTATAAGAGACACAGGGTTCATACTGTATATGCAGCGTTATACAGAGGCCCAAAGCATTACTTTAACCACATATTAAGCGTTGGACTGCCCCATGAGGATGAACACCTAATATTCCAAAAATGTCCGTTACAGCCAAAATATTAGAGACACAGTGTTCATATTGTACATGCAGGGTTTTACAGAGGCCCAAAGCATTAATATAGTTACATATTAAGCGTTGGACTGCAACATGTGGTCGAACACCTAATATTCCAAAAATGACAGTAACAGCCAAACAATAATAGGCAGAGTGTTCATATTGTATATGCAGCGTTATACAGAGTCCCAAAACATTTATATAATAACATATTAAGCGTAGGACTGCAACATGTGGTGTAACACCTAATATTCCAAAAGTGTCAGTAACAGCCAAACAATAATAGGCAGAGAGTTCATACTGTATATGCAGCGTTATACAGAGTCCCAATGCATTACTTTAACCACATATTAAGAGTTGGACTGCCCCATGTGGTTGAACACCTAATATTTCAAAAATGTCCGTTACAGCCAAACTATTAGAGACACAGTGTTCATATTTTATATGCAGGGTTTTACAGAGGCCTAAAGCATTAATATAGTTACTTATTAAGCGTTGGACTGCAACATGTGGTCGAACACCTAATATTCCAAAAATGACAGTAACAGCCAAACAATAATAGGCAGAGAGTTCATACTGTATATGCAGCGTTATACAGAGTCCCAAAGCATTACTTTAACCACATATTAAGAAATGGACTGCCCCATGTGGTTGAACACCTAATATTTCAAAAATGTCCGTTACAGCCAAACTATTAGAGACACAGTGTTCATATTTTATATGCAGGGTTTTACAGAGGCCCAAAGCATTAATATAGATACATATTAAGCGTTGGACTGCAACATGTGGTCGAACACCTAATATTCCAAAAGTGTCAGTTACAGAAAAACCATAAGAGGCATTAAGTTCATATTGTTTATGCAGCGTTATACAGAGGTTCAAAGCATTACTTTAACCACATATTAAGCGTTGGACTGCCCCATGAGGATGAACACCTAATATTCTAAAAATGTCCGTTACAGCAAAACTATTAGAGACACAGTGTTCATATTTGATATGCAGGATTTTACAGAGGTTTAAAGCATTAATATAGTCACTTATTAAGCGATAGACTGCAACATGTGGCCGAACACCTAATATTCCAAAAATGTCCGTTACAGCCAAACTATTAGGGACACAGTGTTCATATTGTACATGCAGGGTTTTACAGAGGCCCAAAGCATTAATATAGTTACTTATTAAGCGTTGGACTGCAACATGTGGTCGAACACCTAATATTCCAAAAATGACAGTAACAGCCAAACAATAAGAGGCAGAGAGTTCATACTGTATATGCAGCGTTATACAGAGTTCTAAAGCATTAATATAGTCACTTATTAAGCGTTGGACTGCAACATGTGGTTGAACACCTAATATTTCAAAAATGTCTGTTACCGCCTAACTATTAGTGGCACAGTGCTCATATTGTATATGCAGCGTTATACAGAGTCCCTAAGCATTAATATAATCACATATTAAGCGTTGGACTGCCCCATTTGGTTGAACACCTAATATTCCAAAAATGTCAAATACAGGCAAACTCTTAGAGGCACGGAGTTAATATTGTATATGCCACGTTATACAGAGTCCCAAAACATTTTTATAATCGCATATTAAGCGTTGGACTGCAACATCTGGTTGAACACCTTATATTCCAAAAGTGTCAGTTGCAGCCAAACTATAAGAGGCACAGAGTTCATACTGTACATGCAGGGTTTTACAGAGGTCCAAAGCATTAATATAGTCATTTATTAAGCGTTGGACTGCAACATGTGGTTGAACACCTAATATTCCAAAAATGTCAGTAACAGCCAAACTATAAGAGGCAGAGAGATCATACTGTATATGCAGCGTTATACAGAGGCCCAAAGCATTACTTTAACCACATATTAAGAGTTGGACTGCCCTATGTGGTTGAACACCTGATATTCCAAAAATGTGCGTTACAGCCAAACTATTAGGGACACAGTGTTCATATTTTATATGCAGGGTTTTACAGAAGCCCAAAGCATTAATATAGTCACTTATTAAGCGATGAACTGCAACATGTGGTCGAACACCTAATACTCCAAAAATGTCCGTTACAGCCAAACTATTAGAAAAACAGTGTTCATATTGTACATGCAGGGTTTTACAGAGGCCCAAAGCATTAATATAGTCACTTATTAAGCCATGGATTGCCCCATGTGGTTGAACACCTAATATTCCAAAAATGTCCGTTACAGCCAAACTATTAGAGACACAGTGTTTATATTGTATATGCAGCGTTATACAGAGTCCCAAAACATTACTATAATCACATATTAAGCGTTGGACTGCCCCATGAGGATGAACACCTAATATTATAAAAATGACCGTTACAGCCAAGTTAATAGAGACACAGTGTTCATATTGTACATGCAGGGTTTTACAGAGGCCCAATGGATTAATATAGTCACTTATTAAGCGTTGGACTGCAACATGTGGTTGAACACCTAATATTCCAAAAATGTCAGTAACAGCCAAACTATAAGAGGCAGAGAGATCATACTGTATATGCAGCGTTATACAGAGGCCCAAAGCATTACTTTAACCACATATTAAGAGTTGGACTGCCCTATGTGGTTGAACACCTGATATTCCAAAAATGTCCGTTACAGCCAAACTGTTAGAGACACAGTGTTCATATTTTATATGCAGGGTTTTACAGAAGCCCAAAGCATTAATATAGTCACTTATTAAGCGTTGGACTGCAACATGTGGTGTAACACCTAATTTTCCAAAAGTGTTAGTTACAGCCAAACAATAAGAGGCACAGAGTTCATACTGTATATGCAGCGTTATACAGAGTCCCAAAGCGTTACTTTAACCACATATTAAGCTTTGCGCTGCCCCATGTGGTTGAACAAATAATATTCCAAAAATGTCCGTTACAGCCAAACTATTAGAGACACAGTGTTCATATTGTACATGCAGGGTTTTACAGAGGCCCAAAGCAATAATATAGTCATTTATTAAGCGTTGGACTGCAACATGTGGTTGAACACCTAATATTCCAAAAATGTCAGTAACAGCCAAACTATAAGTGGCTGAGAGTTCGTACTGTATATGCAGCGTTATACCGAGTCCCAAAGCATTAATATAGTCACTTATTAAGCGTTGGACTGCCCCATTTGGTTGAACACCTAATACTCCAAAAATGTCAATTACAGGCAAACTATTAGAGGCACGGAGTTAATATTGTATATGCCTCGTTATACAGAGTCCCAAAGCATTACTTTAACCACATATTAAGCGTTGGACTGCCCCATGAGGATGAACACTTAATATTATAAAAATGACCGTTACAGCCAAGTTATTAGAGACACAGTGTTCATATTGTACATGCAGGGTTTTACAGAGTCCCAAAGCATTAATATAGTCATTTATTAAGCGTTGGACTTTCCCATGTGGTTGAACACCTAATATTCCAAAAATGACCGTTACAGCCAAACTATTAGAGACACAGTGTTCATATTGTACATGCAGGGTTTTACAGAGGCCCAAAGCATTAATATAGTCACTTATTAAGCGATGAACTGCTACATGTGGTCGAACACCTAATATTCCAAAAATGACAGTAACAGCCAAACATTAAGAGGCAGAGAGTTCCAACTGTATAAGCAGCGTAATACAGAGTCCCAAAGCATTAATATATTCACTTATTAAGCGTTGGACTGCAACATGTGGTCGAACACCTAATATTACAAAAATGTCAGTTACAGCCAAACTATAAGAGGCACAATCTTCATATTGAATTTGCAGCGTTATTCAGAGGCCCAAAGCATTACTTTAACCACATATTAAGCGTTGGACTGCCCCATGTGGTTGAACACCTAATATTTCAAAAATGTCTGTTACCGCCTAACTATTAGTGGCACAGTGCTCATATTGTATATGCAGCGTTATACAGAGTCCCAAAACATTACTATAATCGCATATTAAGCGTTGGACTGCAACATCTGATTGAACACCTTATATTCCAAAAGTGTCAGTTACAGCCAAACTATAAGAGGCACAGAGTTCATACTGTACATGCAGGGTTTTACAGAGGTCCAAAGCATTAATATATTCACTTATTAAGCGTTGGACTGCAACATGTGGTCGAATACCTAATATTCCAAAAATGAGAGTAACAGCCAAACTATAAGAGGCAGAGAGATCATACTGTATATGCAGCGATATACAGAGTTCTAAAGCATTAATATAGTCACTTATTAAGCGTTGGACTGCAACATGTGGTTGAACACCTAATATTTCAAAAATGTCTGTTACCGCCTAACTATTAGTGGCACAGTGCTCATATTGTATATGCAGCGTTATACAGAGTCCCTAAGCATTAATATAATCACATATTAAGCGTTGGACTGCCCCATTTGGTTGAACACCTAATATTCCAAAAATGTCAAATACAGGCAAACTCTTAGAGGCACGGAGTTAATATTGTATATGCCACGTTATACAGAGTCCCAAAACATTTTTATAATCGCATATTAAGCGTTGGACTGCAACATCTGGTTGAACACCTTATATTCCAAAAGTGTCAGTTACAGCCAAACTATAAGAGGCACAGAGTTCATACTGTACATGCAGGGTTTTACAGAGGTCCAAAGCATTAATATAGTCATTTATTAAGCGTTGGACTGCAACATGTGGTTGAACACCTAATATTCCAAAAATGTCAGTAACAGCCAAACTATAAGAGGCAGAGAGTTCATACTGTATATGCAGCGTTATACAGAGGCCCAAAGCATTACTTTAACCACATATTAAGAGTCGGACTGCCCTATGTGGTTAAACACCTGATATTCCAAAAATGTCCGTTACAGCCAAACTATTAGAGACACAGTGTTCATAATTTATATGCAGGGTTTTACAGAAGCCCAAAGCATTAATATAGTCACTTATTAGGCGATGGACTGCAACATGTGGTTGAACACCTTATATTCCAAAAGTGTCAGTTACAGCCAAACTATAAGAGGCACAGAGTTCATACTGTACATGCAGGGTTTTACAGAGGTCCAAAGCATTAATATAGTCATTTATTAAGCGTTGGACTGCAACATGTGGTTGAACACCTAATATTCCAAAAATGTCAGTAACAGCCAAACTATAAGAGGCAGAGAGATCATACTGTATATGCAGCGTTATACAGAGGCCCAAAGCATTACTTTAACCACATATTAAGAGTTGGACTGCCCTATGTGGTTGAACACCTGATATTCCAAAAATGTCCGTTACAGCCAAACTATTAGAGACACAGTGTTCATATTTTATATGCAGGGTTTTACAGAAGCCCAAAGCATTAATATAGTCACTTATTAAGCGATGAACTGCAACATGTGGTCGAACACCTAATACTCCAAAAATGTCCGTTACAGCCAAACTATTAGAAAAACAGTGTTCATATTGTACATGCAGGGTTTTACAGAGGCCCAAAGCATTAATATAGTCACTTATTAAGCCATGGATTGCCCCATGTGGTTGAACACCTAATATTCCAAAAATGTCCGTTACAGCCAAACTATTAGAGACACAGTGTTTATATTGTATATGCAGCGTTATACAGAGTCCCAATGCATTACTTTAACCACATATTAAGAGTTGGACTGCCCCATGTGGTTGAACACCTAATATTTCAAAAATGTCCGTTACAGCCAAACTATTAGAGACACAGTGTTCATATTTTATATGCAGGGTTTTACAGAGGCCCAAAGCATTAATATAGATACATATTAAGCGTTGGACTGCAACATGTGGTCGAACACCTAATATTCCAAAAGTGTCAGTTACAGAAAAACCATAAGAGGCATTAAGTTCATATTGTTTATGCAGCGTTATACAGAGGTTCAAAGCATTACTTTAACCACATATTAAGCGTTGGACTGCCCCATGAGGATGAACACCTAATATTCTAAAAATGTCCGTTACAGCAAAACTATTAGAGACACAGTGTTCATATTTGATATGCAGGATTTTACAGAGGTTTAAAGCATTAATATAGTCACTTATTAAGCGATAGACTGCAACATGTGGCCGAACACCTAATATTCCAAAAATGTCCGTTACAGCCAAACTATTAGGGACACAGTGTTCATATTGTACATGCAGGGTTTTACAGAGGCCCAAAGCATTAATATAGTTACTTATTAAGCGTTGGACTGCAACATGTGGTCGAACACCTAATATTCCAAAAATGACAGTAACAGCCAAACAATAAGAGGCAGAGAGTTCATACTGTATATGCAGCGTTATACAGAGTTCTAAAGCATTAATATAGTCACTTATTAAGCGTTGGACTGCAACATGTGGTTGAACACCTAATATTTCAAAAATGTCTGTTACCGCCTAACTATTAGTGGCACAGTGCTCATATTGTATATGCAGCGTTATACAGAGTCCCTAAGCATTAATATAATCACATATTAAGCGTTGGACTGCCCCATTTGGTTGAACACCTAATATTCCAAAAATGTCAAATACAGGCAAACTCTTAGAGGCACGGAGTTAATATTGTATATGCCACGTTATACAGAGTCCCAAAACATTTTTATAATCGCATATTAAGCGTTGGACTGCAACATCTGGTTGAACACCTTATATTCCAAAAGTGTCAGTTGCAGCCAAACTATAAGAGGCACAGAGTTCATACTGTACATGCAGGGTTTTACAGAGGTCCAAAGCATTAATATAGTCATTTATTAAGCGTTGGACTGCAACATGTGGTTGAACACCTAATATTCCAAAAATGTCAGTAACAGCCAAACTATAAGAGGCAGAGAGATCATACTGTATATGCAGCGTTATACAGAGGCCCAAAGCATTACTTTAACCACATATTAAGAGTTGGACTGCCCTATGTGGTTGAACACCTGATATTCCAAAAATGTGCGTTACAGCCAAACTATTAGGGACACAGTGTTCATATTTTATATGCAGGGTTTTACAGAAGCCCAAAGCATTAATATAGTCACTTATTAAGCGATGAACTGCAACATGTGGTCGAACACCTAATACTCCAAAAATGTCCGTTACAGCCAAACTATTAGAAAAACAGTGTTCATATTGTACATGCAGGGTTTTACAGAGGCCCAAAGCATTAATATAGTCACTTATTAAGCCATGGATTGCCCCATATGGTTGAACACCTAATATTCCAAAAATGTCCGTTACAGCCAAACTATTAGAGACACAGTGTTTATATTGTATATGCAGCGTTATACAGAGTCCCAAAACATTACTATAATCACATATTAAGCGTTGGACTGCCCCATGAGGATGAACACCTAATATTATAAAAATGACCGTTACAGCCAAGTTAATAGAGACACAGTGTTCATATTGTACATGCAGGGTTTTACAGAGGCCCAATGGATTAATATAGTCACTTATTAAGCGTTGGACTGCAACATGTGGCTGAACACCTAATATTCCAAAAATGTCAGTAACAGCCAAACTATAAGAGGCAGAGAGATCATACTGTATATGCAGCGTTATACAGAGGCCCAAAGCATTACTTTAACCACATATTAAGAGTTGGACTGCCCTATGTGGTTGAACACCTGATATTCCAAAAATGTCCGTTACAGCCAAACTGTTAGAGACACAGTGTTCATATTTTATATGCAGGGTTTTACAGAAGCCCAAAGCATTAATATAGTCACTTATTAAGCGTTGGACTGCAACATGTGGTGTAACACCTAATTTTCCAAAAGTGTTAGTTACAGCCAAACAATAAGAGGCACAGAGTTCATACTGTATATGCAGCGTTATACAGAGTCCCAAAGCGTTACTTTAACCACATATTAAGCTTTGCGCTGCCCCATGTGGTTGAACAAATAATATTCCAAAAATGTCCGTTACAGCCAAACTATTAGAGACACAGTGTTCATATTGTACATGCAGGGTTTTACAGAGGCCCAAAGCAATAATATAGTCATTTATTAAGCGTTGGACTGCAACATGTGGTTGAACACCTAATATTCCAAAAATGTCAGTAACAGCCAAACTATAAGTGGCTGAGAGTTCGTACTGTATATGCAGCGTTATACCGAGTCCCAAAGCATTAATATAGTCACTTATTAAGCGTTGGACTGCCCCATTTGGTTGAACACCTAATACTCCAAAAATGTCAATTACAGGCAAACTATTAGAGGCACGGAGTTAATATTGTATATGCCTCGTTATACAGAGTCCCAAAGCATTACTTTAACCACATATTAAGCGTTGGACTGCCCCATGAGGATGAACACTTAATATTATAAAAATGACCGTTACAGCCAAGTTATTAGAGACACAGTGTTCATATTGTACATGCAGGGTTTTACAGAGTCCCAAAGCATTAATATAGTCATTTATTAAGCGTTGGACTTTCCCATGTGGTTGAACACCTAATATTCCAAAAATGACCGTTACAGCCAAACTATTAGAGACACAGTGTTCATATTGTACATGCAGGGTTTTACAGAGGCCCAAAGCATTAATATAGTCACTTATTAAGCGATGAACTGCTACATGTGGTCGAACACCTAATATTCCAAAAATGACAGTAACAGCCAAACATTAAGAGGCAGAGAGTTCCAACTGTATAAGCAGCGTAATACAGAGTCCCAAAGCATTAATATATTCACTTATTAAGCGTTGGACTGCAACATGTGGTCGAACACCTAATATTACAAAAATGTCAGTTACAGCCAAACTATAAGAGGCACAATCTTCATATTGAATTTGCAGCGTTATTCAGAGGCCCAAAGCATTACTTTAACCACATATTAAGCGTTGGACTGCCCCATGTGGTTGAACACCTAATATTTCAAAAATGTCTGTTACCGCCTAACTATTAGTGGCACAGTGCTCATATTGTATATGCAGCGTTATACAGAGTCCCAAAACATTACTATAATCGCATATTAAGCGTTGGACTGCAACATCTGATTGAACACCTTATATTCCAAAAGTGTCAGTTACAGCCAAACTATAAGAGGCACAGAGTTCATACTGTACATGCAGGGTTTTACAGAGGTCCAAAGCATTAATATATTCACTTATTAAGCGTTGGACTGCAACATGTGGTCGAATACCTAATATTCCAAAAATGAGAGTAACAGCCAAACTATAAGAGGCAGAGAGATCATACTGTATATGCAGCGATATACAGAGTTCTAAAGCATTAATATAGTCACTTATTAAGCGTTGGACTGCAACATGTGGTTGAACACCTAATATTTCAAAAATGTCTGTTACCGCCTAACTATTAGTGGCACAGTGCTCATATTGTATATGCAGCGTTATACAGAGTCCCTAAGCATTAATATAATCACATATTAAGCGTTGGACTGCCCCATTTGGTTGAACACCTAATATTCCAAAAATGTCAAATACAGGCAAACTCTTAGAGGCACGGAGTTAATATTGTATATGCCACGTTATACAGAGTCCCAAAACATTTTTATAATCGCATATTAAGCGTTGGACTGCAACATCTGGTTGAACACCTTATATTCCAAAAGTGTCAGTTACAGCCAAACTATAAGAGGCACAGAGTTCATACTGTACATGCAGGGTTTTACAGAGGTCCAAAGCATTAATATAGTCATTTATTAAGCGTTGGACTGCAACATGTGGTTGAACACCTAATATTCCAAAAATGTCAGTAACAGCCAAACTATAAGAGGCAGAGAGTTCATACTGTATATGCAGCGTTATACAGAGGCCCAAAGCATTACTTTAACCACATATTAAGAGTCGGACTGCCCTATGTGGTTAAACACCTGATATTCCAAAAATGTCCGTTACAGCCAAACTATTAGAGACACAGTGTTCATAATTTATATGCAGGGTTTTACAGAAGCCCAAAGCATTAATATAGTCACTTATTAGGCGATGGACTGCAACATGTGGTTGAACACCTTATATTCCAAAAGTGTCAGTTACAGCCAAACTATAAGAGGCACAGAGTTCATACTGTACATGCAGGGTTTTACAGAGGTCCAAAGCATTAATATAGTCATTTATTAAGCGTTGGACTGCAACATGTGGTTGAACACCTAATATTCCAAAAATGTCAGTAACAGCCAAACTATAAGAGGCAGAGAGATCATACTGTATATGCAGCGTTATACAGAGGCCCAAAGCATTACTTTAACCACATATTAAGAGTTGGACTGCCCTATGTGGTTGAACACCTGATATTCCAAAAATGTCCGTTACAGCCAAACTATTAGAGACACAGTGTTCATATTTTATATGCAGGGTTTTACAGAAGCCCAAAGCATTAATATAGTCACTTATTAAGCGATGAACTGCAACATGTGGTCGAACACCTAATACTCCAAAAATGTCCGTTACAGCCAAACTATTAGAAAAACAGTGTTCATATTGTACATGCAGGGTTTTACAGAGGCCCAAAGCATTAATATAGTCACTTATTAAGCCATGGATTGCCCCATGTGGTTGAACACCTAATATTCCAAAAATGTCCGTTACAGCCAAACTATTAGAGACACAGTGTTTATATTGTATATGCAGCGTTATACAGAGTCCCAAAACATTACTATAATCACATATTAAGCGTTGGACTGCCCCATGAGGATGAACACCTAATATTATAAAAATGACCGTTACAGCCAAGTTATTAGAGACACAGTGTTCATATTGTACATGCAGGGTTTTACAGAGGCCCAATGGATTAATATAGTCACTTATTAAGCGTTGGACTGCAACATGTGGTTGAACACCTAATATTCCAAAAATGACAGTAACAGCCAAACTATAAGAGGCAGAGAGATCATACTGTATATGCAGCGTTATACAGAGGCCAAAGCATTACTTTAACAACATATTAAGAGTTGGACTGCCCTATGTGGTTGAACACCTGATATTCCAAAAATGTCCGTTACAGCCAAACTGTTAGAGACACAGTGTTCATATTTTATATGCAGGGTTTTACAGAAGCCCAAAGCATTAATATAGTCACTTATTAAGCGTTGGACTGCAACATGTGGTGTAACACCTAATTTTCCAAAAGTGTTAGTTACAGCCAAACAATAAGAGGCACAGAGTTCATACTGTATATGCAGCGTTATACAGAGTCCCAAAGCGTTACTTTAACCACATATTAAGCTTTGCACTGCCCCATGTGGTTGAACAAATAATATTCCAAAAATGTCCGTTACAGCCAAACTATTAGAGACACAGTGTTCATATTGTACATGCAGGGTTTTACAGAGGCCCAAAGCAATAATATAGTCATTTATTAAGCGTTGGACTGCAACATGTGGTTGAACACCTAATATTCCAAAAATGTCAGTAACAGCCAAACTATAAGTGGCTGAGAGTTCGTACTGTATATGCAGCGTTATACCGAGTCCCAAAGCATTAATATAGTCACTTATTAAGCGTTGGACTGCCCCATTTGGTTGAACACCTAATACTCCAAAAATGTCAATTACAGGCAAACTATTAGAGGCACGGAGTTAATATTGTATATGCCTCGTTATACAGAGTCCCAAAGCATTACTTTAACCACATATTAAGCGTTGGACTGCCCCATGAGGATGAACACTTAATATTATAAAAATGACCGTTATAGCCAAGTTATTAGAGACACAGTGTTCATATTGTACATGCAGGGTTTTACAGAGTCCCAAAGCATTAATATAGTCATTTATTAAGCGTTGGACTGCCCCATGTGGTTGAACACCTAATATTCCAAAAATGACCGTTACAGCCAAACTATTAGAGACACAGTGTTCATATTGTACATGCATTGTTTTACAGAGGCCCAAAGCATTAATATAGTCACTTATTAAGCGATGAACTGCTACATGTGGTCGAACACCTAATATTCCAAAAATGACAGTAACAGCCAAACATTAAGAGGCAGAGAGTTCCAACTGTATAAGCAGCGTAATACAGAGTCCCAAAGCATTAATATATTCACTTATTAAGCGTTGGACTGCAACATGTGGTCGAACACCTAATATTACAAAAATGTCAGTTACAGCCAAACTATAAGAGGCACAATGTTCATATTGAATTTGCAGCGTTATTCAGAGGCCCAAAGCATTACTTTAACCACATATTAAGCGTTGGACTGCCCCATGTGGTTGAACACCTAATATTTCAAAAATGTCTGTTACCGCCTAACTATTAGTGGCACAGTGCTCATATTGTATATGCAGCGTTATACAGAGTCCCAAAACATTACTATAATCGCATATTAAGCGTTGGACTGCAACATCTGGTTGAACACCTTATATTCCAAAAGTGTCAGTTACAGCCAAACTATAAGAGGCACAGAGTTCATACTGTACATGCAGGGTTTTACAGAGGTCCAAAGCATTAATATATTCACTTATTAAGCGTTGGACTGCAACATGTGGTCGAATACCTATTATTCCAAAAATGAGAGTAACAGCCAAACTATAAGAGGCAGAGAGATCATACTGTATATGCAGCGTTATACAGAGTTCTAAAGCATTAATATAGTCACTTATTAAGCGTTGGACTGCAACATGTGGTTGAACACCTAATATTTCAAAAATGTCTGTTACCGCCTAACTATTAGTGGCACAGTGCTCATATTGTATATGCAGCGTTATACAGAGTCCCTAAGCATTAATATAATCACATATTAAGCGTTGGACTGCCCCATTTGGTTGAACACCTAATATTCCAAAAATGTCAAATACAGGCAAACTCTTAGAGGCACGGAGTTAATATTGTATATGCCACGTTATACAGAGTCCCAAAACATTTTTATAATCGCATATTAAGCGTTGGACTGCAACATCTGGTTGAACACCTTATATTCCAAAAGTGTCAGTTACAGCCAAACTATAAGAGGCACAGAGTTCATACTGTATATGCAGCGTTATACAGAGGCCCAAAGCATTACTTTAACCACATATTAAGAGTTGGACTGCCCTATGTGGTTAAACACCTGATATTCCAAAAATGTCCGTTACAGCCAACCTATTAGAGACACAGTGTTCATAATTTATATGCAGGGTTTTACAGAAGCCCAAAGCATTAATATAGTCACTTATTAAGCGATGGACTGCAACATGTGGTTGAACACCTTATATTCCGAAAGTGTCAGTTACAGCCAAACTATAAGAGGCACAGAGTTCATACTGTACATGCAGGGTTTTACAGAGGTCCAAAGCATTAATATAGTCATTTATTAAGCGTTGGACTGCAACATGTGGTTGAACACCTAATATTCCAAAAATGTCAGTAACAGCCAAACTATAAGAGGCAGAGAGTTCATATTGTACATGCAGGGTTTTACAGAGGCCCAAAGCATTAATATAGTCACTTATTAAGCGTTGGACTGCAACATGTGGTCGAATACCTAATATTCCAAAAATGAGAGTAACAGCCAAACTATAAGAGGCAGAGAGATCATACTGTATATGCAGCGTTATACAGAGGCCCAAAACATTACTATAATCACATATTAAGCGTTGGACTGCCCCATGAGGATGAACACCTAATATTATAAAAATGACCGTTACAGCCAAGTTATTAGAGACACAGTGTTCATATTGTACATGCAGGGTTTTACAGAGGCCCAATGGATTAATATAGTCACTTATTAAGCGTTGAACTGCAACATGTGGTTGAACACCTAATATTCCAAAAATGTCAGTAACAGCCAAACTATAAGAGGCAGAGAGATCATACTGTATATGCAGCGTTATACAGAGGCCCAAAGCATTACTTTAACCACATATTAAGAGTTGGACTGCCCTATGTGGTTGAACACCTGATATTCCAAAAATGTCCGTTACAGCCAAACTGTTAGAGACACAGTGTTCATATTTTATATGCAGGGTTTTACAGAAGCCCAAAGCATTAATATAGTCACTTATTAAGCGTTGGACTGCAACATGTGGTGTAACACCTAATTTTCCAAAAGTGTTAGTTACAGCCAAACAATAAGAGGCACAGAGTTCATACTGTATATGCAGCGTTATACAGAGTCCCAAAGCGTTACTTTAACCACATATTAAGCTTTGCACTGCCCCATGTGGTTGAACAAATAATATTCCAAAAATGTCCGTTACAGCCAAACTATTAGAGACACAGTGTTTATATTGTATATGCAGCGTTATACAGAGTCCCAAAACATTACTATAATCACATATTAAGCGTTGGACTGCAACATGTGGTGTAACACCTAATTTTCCAAAAGTGTTAGTTACAGAAAAACTATAAGAGGCATTAAGTTCAAATTGTATATGCAGCGTTATACAGAGGCCCAAAGCATTACTTTAACCACATATTAAGCGTTGGACTGCCCCATGAGGATGAACACCTAATATTCCAAAAATGTCCGTTACTGCCAAACTTTTAGAGACACAGTGTTATATTTTATATGCAGGGTTCTACAAGTCACTTATTAAGCGTTGGACTGCAACATGTGGTTGAACACCTAATATTCCAAAAATGTCAGTAGCAGCCAAACTATAAGAGGCTGAGAGTTCGTAATCTATATGCAGCGTTATACAGAGTCCCAAAGCATTAATATAGTCACTTATTAAGCGTTGGACTGCCTCATTTAGTTGAACACCTAATACTCCAAAAATGACCGTTACAGCCAAACTATTAGAGACACAGTGTTCATATTTTATATGCAGGGTTTTACAGAGGCCCAAAGCATTAATATAGTCACTTATTAAGCGTTGGACTGCAACATGTGGTCGAACACCTAATATTCCAAAAATGACAGTAACAGCCAAACAATAAGAGGCAGAGAGTTTATACTGTATATGCAGCGTTATACAGAGTCCCAAAGCATTAATATTGTCACTTATTAAGCGTTGAACTGCAACATGTGGTCGAACACCTAATATTACAAAAATGTCCGTTACAGCCAAACTATTAGAGACACAGTGTTCATATTGTACATGCAGGGTTTTACATTAGCCCAAAGCATTAATATAGTCATTTATTAAGCGTTGGACTGCAACATGTGGTTGAACACCTAATATTCCAAAAATGTCAGTAACAGCCAAACTATAAGAGGCTGAGAGTTCGTACTGTATATGCAGCGTTATACAGAGTCCCAAAGCATTAATATAGTCACTTATTAAGCGTTGGACTGCAACATGTGGTTGAACACCTAATATTTCAAAAATGTCTGTTACCGCCTAACTATTAGTGGCACAGTGCTCATATTGTATATGCAGCGTTATACAGAGTCCCTAAGCATTAATATAATCACATATTAAGCGTTGGACTGCCCCATTTGGTTGAACACCTAATATTCCAAAAATGTCAAATACAGGCAAACTCTTAGAGGCACGGAGTTAATATTGTATATGCCACGTTATACAGAGTCCCAAAACATTTTTATAATCGCATATTAAGCGTTGGACTGCAACATCTGGTTGAACACCTTATATTCCAAAAGTGTCAGTTACAGCCAAACTATAAGAGGCACAGAGTTCATACTGTATATGCAGCGTTATACAGAGGCCCAAAGCATTACTTTAACCACATATTAAGAGTTGGACTGCCCTATGTGGTTAAACACCTGATATTCCAAAAATGTCCGTTACAGCCAACCTATTAGAGACAAAGTGTTCATAATTTATATGCAGGGTTTTACAGAAGCCCAAAGCATTAATATAGTCACTTATTAAGCGATGGACTGCAACATGTGGTTGAACACCTTATATTCCGAAAGTGTCAGTTACAGCCAAACTATAAGAGGCACAGAGTTCATACTGTACATGCAGGGTTTTACAGAGGTCCAAAGCATTAATATAGTCATTTATTAAGCGTTGGACTGCAACATGTGGTTGAACACCTAATATTCCAAAAATGTCAGTAACAGCCAAACTATAAGAGGCAGAGAGTTCATATTGTACATGCAGGGTTTTACAGAGGCCCAAAGCATTAATATAGTCACTTATTAAGCGTTGGACTGCAACATGTGGTCGAATACCTAATATTCCAAAAATGAGAGTAACAGCCAAACTATAAGAGGCAGAGAGATCATACTGTATATGCAGCGTTATACAGAGGCCCAAAACATTACTATAATCACATATTAAGCGTTGGACTGCCCCATGAGGATGAACACCTAATATTATAAAAATGACCGTTACAGCCAAGTTATTAGAGACACAGTGTTCATATTGTACATGCAGGGTTTTACAGAGGCCCAATGGATTAATATAGTCACTTATTAAGCGTTGAACTGCAACATGTGGTTGAACACCTAATATTCCAAAAATGTCAGTAACAGCCAAACTATAAGAGGCAGAGAGATCATACTGTATATGCAGCGTTATACAGAGGCCCAAAGCATTACTTTAACCACATATTAAGAGTTGGACTGCCCTATGTGGTTGAACACCTGATATTCCAAAAATGTCCGTTACAGCCAAACTGTTAGAGACACAGTGTTCATATTTTATATGCAGGGTTTTACAGAAGCCCAAAGCATTAATATAGTCACTTATTAAGCGTTGGACTGCAACATGTGGTGTAACACCTAATTTTCCAAAAGTGTTAGTTACAGCCAAACAATAAGAGGCACAGAGTTCATACTGTATATGCAGCGTTATACAGAGTCCCAAAGCGTTACTTTAACCACATATTAAGCTTTGCACTGCCCCATGTGGTTGAACAAATAATATTCCAAAAATGTCCGTTACAGCCAAACTATTAGAGACACAGTGTTTATATTGTATATGCAGCGTTATACAGAGTCCCAAAACATTACTATAATCACATATTAAGCGTTGGACTGCAACATGTGGTGTAACACCTAATTTTCCAAAAGTGTTAGTTACAGAAAAACTATAAGAGGCATTAAGTTCAAATTGTATATGCAGCGTTATACAGAGGCCCAAAGCATTACTTTAACCACATATTAAGCGTTGGACTGCCCCATGAGGATGAACACCTAATATTCCAAAAATGTCCGTTACTGCCAAACTTTTAGAGACACAGTGTTATATTTTATATGCAGGGTTCTACAAGTCACTTATTAAGCGTTGGACTGCAACATGTGGTTGAACACCTAATATTCCAAAAATGTCAGTAGCAGCCAAACTATAAGAGGCTGAGAGTTCGTAATCTATATGCAGCGTTATACAGAGTCCCAAAGCATTAATATAGTCACTTATTAAGCGTTGGACTGCCTCATTTAGTTGAACACCTAATACTCCAAAAATGACCGTTACAGCCAAACTATTAGAGACACAGTGTTCATATTTTATATGCAGGGTTTTACAGAGGCCCAAAGCATTAATATAGTCACTTATTAAGCGTTGGACTGCAACATGTGGTCGAACACCTAATATTCCAAAAATGACAGTAACAGCCAAACAATAAGAGGCAGAGAGTTTATACTGTATATGCAGCGTTATACAGAGTCCCAAAGCATTAATATTGTCACTTATTAAGCGTTGAACTGCAACATGTGGTCGAACACCTAATATTACAAAAATGTCCGTTACAGCCAAACTATTAGAGACACAGTGTTCATATTGTACATGCAGGGTTTTACATTAGCCCAAAGCATTAATATAGTCATTTATTAAGCGTTGGACTGCAACATGTGGTTGAACACCTAATATTCCAAAAATGTCAGTAACAGCCAAACTATAAGAGGCTGAGAGTTCGTACTGTATATGCAGCGTTATACAGAGTCCCAAAGCATTAATATAGTCACTTATTAAGCGTTGGACTGCCCCATTTGGTTGAACACCTAATACTCCAAAGATGTCAATTACAGGCAAACTATTAGAGGCACGGAGTTAATATTGTATATTCCTCGTTATACAGAGTCCCAAAGCATTACTTTAACCACATATTAAGCGTTGGACTGCCCCATGAGGATGAACACCTAATATTATAAAAATGACCGTTACAGCCAAGTTATTAGAGACACAGTGTTCATATTGTACATGCAGGGTTTTACAGAGGCCCAATGGATTAATATAGTCACTTATTAAGCGTTGCACTGCAACATGTGGTCGAACACCTAATATTCCAAAAGTGTCAGTTACAGCCAAACTCTTAGAGACACAGTGTTCATATTGTACATGCAGGGTTTTACAGAGTCCCAGAGCATTAATATATTCACTTATTAAGCGTTGGACTGCAACATGTGGTCGAACACCTAATATTACAAAAATGTCAGTTACAGCCAAACTATAAGAGGCACAATGTTCATATTGAATTTGCAGCGTTATACAGAGGCCCAAAGCATTACTTTAACCACATATTAAGCGTTGGACTGCCCCATGTGGTTGAACACCTAATATTTCAAAAATGTCTGTTACCGCCTAACTATTAGTGGCACAGTGCTCATATTGTATATGCAGCGTTATACAGAGTCCCAAAACATTACTATAATCGCATATTAAGCGTTGGACTGCAACATCTGGTTGAACACCTTATATTCCAAAAGTGTCAGTTACAGCCAAACTATAAGAGGCACAGAGTTTATACTGTACATGCAGGGTTTTACAGAGGTCCAAAGCATTAATATATTCACTTATTAAGCGTTGGACTGCAACATGTGGTCGAATACCTAATATTCCAAAAATGAGAGTAACAGCCAAACTATAAGAGGCAGAGAGATCATACTGTATATGCAGCGTTATACAGAGGCCCAAAGCATTACTTTAACCACATATTAAGAGTTGGACTGCCCTATGTGGTTGAACACCTGATATTCCAAAAATGTCCGTTACAGCCAAACTATTAGAGACACAGTGTTCATATTGTACATGCAGGGTTTTACAGAGGCCCAAAGCATTAATATGGTCACTTATTAAGCGATGAACTGCTAGATGTGGTCGAACACCTAATATTCCAAAAATGTCAGTAACAGCCAAACTATAAGAGGATGAGAGTTCGTACTGTATATGCAGGGTTATACAGAGTCCCAAAGCATTAATATAGTCACTTATTAAGCGTTGGACTGCCCCATTTTTTTGAACACCTAATACTCCAAAAATTTCAATTACAGGCAAACTATTAGAGGCACGAAGTTAATATTGTAAATGCCTCGTTATACAGAGTCCCAAAGCATTACTTTATCCACATATCAAGCGTTGGACTGCCCCATGAGGATGAACACCTAATATTATAAAAATGACCGTTACAGCCAAGTTATTAGAGACACAGTGTTCATATTGTACATGCAGGGTTTTACAGAGGCCCAATGGATTAATATAGTCACTTATTAAGCGTTGCACTGCAACATGTGGTCGAACACCTAATATTCCAAAAGTGTCAGTTACAGCCAAACTCTTAGAGACACAGTGTTCATATTGTACATGCAGGGTTTTACAGAGGCCCAAAGGATTAATATAGTCACTTATTAAGCGATGAACTGCTACATGTGGTCGAACACCTAATATTCCAAAAATGACAGTAACAGCCAAACATTAAGAGGCAGAGAGTTCATACTGTATATGCAGCGTTATACAGAGTCCCAAAGCATTAATATAGTCATTTATTAAGCGTTGGACTGCCCCATGTGGTTGAACACCTAATATTCCAAAAATTACCGATACAGCCAAACTATTAGAGACACAGTGTTCATATTGTACATGCAGGGTTTTACAGAGGCCCAAAGCATTAATATAGTCACTTATTAAGCGATGAACTGCTAGATGTGGTCGAACACCTAATATTCCAAAAATGACAGTAACAGCCAAACATTAAGAGGCAGAGAGTTCAAACTGTATATGCAGCATTATACAGAGTCCCAAAACATTACTATAAACGCATATTAAGCGTTGGACTGCAACATCTGGTTGAACACCTTATATTCCAAAAGTGTCAGTTACAGCCAAACTATAAGAGGCACAGAGTTCATACTGTACATGCAGGGTTTTACAGAGGTCCAAAGCATTAATATAGTCATTTATTAAGCGTTGGACTGCAACATGTGGTTGAACACCTAATATTCCAAAAATGTCAGTAACAGCCAAACTGTATGAGGCTGAGAGTTCGTACTGTATATGCAGCGTTATATAGAGTCCCAATGCATTAATATAGTCATTTATTAAGCGTTGGACTGCAACATTTGGTCGAACACCTAATATTACAAAAATGTCCGTTACAGCCAAACTATTAGAGACACAGTGTTCATATTGTACATGCAGGGTTTTACATTGGCCCAAAGCATTAATATAGTCATTTATTAAGCGTTGGACTGCAACATTTGGTCGAACACCTAATATTACAAAAATGTCCGTTACAGCCAAACTATTAGAGACACAGTGTTCATATTGTACATGCAGGGTTTTACATTGGCCCAAAGCATTAATATAGTCATTTATTAAGCGTTGGACTGCAACATGTGGTTGAACACCTAATATTCCAAAAATGTCAGTAACAGCCAAACTGTATGAGGCTGAGAGTTCGTACTGTATATGCAGCGTTATACAGAGTCCCAAAGCATTAATATAGTCACTTATTAAGCGTTGGACTGCAACATGTGGTTGAACACCTAATATTCCAAAAGTGTCAGTAACAGCCAAACTATAAGAGGCACAGAGTTCATACTGTATATGCAGCGTTATACAGAGTCCCAAAGCATAACTTTAACCACATATTAAGCGTTGGACTGCCCCATGAGGATGAACACCTAATATTTCAAAAAGGTCCGTTACAGCCAAACTATTAGAGACACAGTGTTCATATTGTACATGCAGGGTTTTACAGAGGCCCAAAGCATTAATATAGTCATTTATTAAGCGTTAAAAGGCAACATGTGGTTGAACACCTAATATTCCAAAAACGTCCGTTACAGCCAAACTATTAGAGACACAGTGTTCATATTTTGTATGCAGGGTTTTACAGAGGCCCAAAGCATTAATATAGTCACTTATTAAGCGTTGGACTGCAACATGTGGTCGAACACCTAATATTCCAAAAGTGTCAGTTACAGAAAAACTATAAGAGGCATTAAGTTCAAATTGTATATGCAGCGTTATACAGAGGCCCAAAGCATTACTTTAACCACATATTAAGCTTTGCACTGCCCCATGTGGTTGAACACCTAATATTCCAAAAATGTCCGTTACAGCCAAACTATTAGAGACACAGTTTTCATATTGTATATGCAGCGTTATACAGAGTCCCAAAACATTACTATAATCACATATTAAGCGTTGGACTGCAACATGTGGTTAAACACCTAATATTCCAAAAGTGTCAGTAACAGCCAAACTATAAGAGGCACAGAGTTCATACTGTATATGCAGCGTTATACAGAGTCCCAAAGCATTACTTTAACCACATATTAAGCGTTGGTCTGCCCCATGTGGTTGAACACCTAATATTTCAAAAATGTCCGTTACAGCCTAACTGTTAGTGGCACAGTGCTCATATTGTATATGCAGCGCTATACAGAGTCCCTATGCATTAATATAATCACATAATAAGCATTGGACTGCTCCATGTGGTTGAACACCAAATATTCCAAAAATGTCCGTTTCAGCCAAACTATTAGAGACACAGTGTTCATATTTGATATGCAGGATTTTACAGAGGTTTAAAGCATTAATATAGTCACTTATTAAGCGATGGACTGCAACATGTGGTCGAACACCTAAAATTCCAAATGTGTCAGTTACAAAAAAACTATAAGAAACATTAAGTTCATATTGTGTATTCAGCGTTATACAGAGGCCCAAAGCATTACTTTAACCACATATTAAGCGTTGGACTGCCCCATGAGGATGAACACCTAATATTCCAAAAAGGTCCGTTACAGCCAAACCATTAGAGACACAGTGTTCATATTTTATATGCAGAGTTTTACAGAGGCCCAAAGCATTAATATAGTCACTTATTAAGCGATGGACTGCAACATGTGGTCGAACACCTAATATTCCAAAAATGTCCGTTACAGCCAAACTATTAGAGACACAGTGTTCATATTTTATATGCAGGGTTTTACAGAGGCCCAAAGCATTAATATAGTCATTTATTAAGCGATGGACTGCAACATGTGGTCGAACACCTAATATTTCAAAAATGTCCGTTACAGCCAAATTATTAGTGGCACAGTGCTCATATTGTATATGCAGCGTTATACAGGGTCCCTATGCATTAATATAATCACATATTAAGCGTTAGACTGCCCCATTTGGTTGAACACCTAATATTCCAAAAATGTCAATTACAGGCAAACTATTAGAGGCACGGAGTTAATATTGTATATGCCTCGTTATACAGAGTCCCAAAACATTGCTATAACCACATATCAAGCGTTGAACTGCCCTATGAGGATGAACACCTAATATTCCAAAAATGGCCGTTACAGCCAAGTTCTTAGAGACACAGTGTTCATATCGTATATGCAGCGTTATACATAGGCCCAAAGCAATAATATAGTCTTTTATTAAGCGTCAAACTGCAACATGTGGTTGAACACTTAATATTCCAAAAATGTCAGTTTCAGTTAAACTATCAGAGGCACAGAGTTCATTTTGTGTAAGCAGCGTTGTACAGAGTCCCAAAACATTACTATAACCACATATTAAGAGTTGGACTGCAACATGTGGTGTAACACCTAATATTCCAAAAGTGTCAGTTACAGCCAAACAATAAGAGGCACAGAGTTCATACTGTATATGAAGTGTTCATATTAAGCCTTGGACTGCCCCATGTGGTTGAACACCTAATATTCCAAAAATGTCCGTTGCAGCCAAACTATTAGAGACACAGTGTTCATATTGTACATGCAGCGTTATACAGAGTCCCAAAACATTACTATAATCGCATATTAAGCGTTGGACTGCAACATCTGGTTGAACACCTTATATTCCAAAAGTGTCAGTTACAGAAAAACTATAAGAGGCACAGAGTTCATACTGTATATGCAGCGTTATACAGAGTCCCAAAGCATTACTTTAACCACATATTAAGAGTTGGACTGCCCCATGTGGTTGAACACCTAATATTCCAAAAATGTCCGTTACTGCCAAACTATTAGAGACACAGTGTTCATATTTTATATGCAGGGTTTTACAGAGGCCCAAAGCATTAATATAGTCTCTTATTAAGCGTTGGACTGCAACATGTTGTCGAACACCTAATATTCCAAAAGTGTCAGTTACAGAAAAACCATAAGAGGCATTAAATTCATATTGTATATGCAGCGTTATACAGAGGCCCAAAGCATTACTTTAACCACATATTAAGCGTTGGACTGCCCCATGAGGATGAACACCTAATATTCCAAAAATGTCCGTTACAGCCTAACTATTAGAGACACCGTGTTCAAATTTTATATGCAGGATTTTACAGAGTCCCAAAGCATTACTTTAACCACATATTAAGAGTTGGACTGCCCCATGACTATGAACACCTAATATTCCAAAAATATCCGTTACAGCCAAGTTATTAAAGACACAGTGTTCATATCGTATATGCAGCGTTATACATAGGCCCAAATATTAATATTGTCTTTAATTAAGCGTTGAACTGCAACAGGTGGTTGAACACTTAATATTCCAAAAATGTCAGTTTCAGTTAAACTATCAGAGGCACAGAGTTCATTTTGTGTAAGCAGCGTTATACAGAGTCCCAAAACATTACTATAATCGCATATTAAGCGTTGGACTGCCCCATGAGGATGAACACCTAATATTCCAAAAATGTCCGTTACAGCCAAACTATTAGAGACACAGTGTTCATATTTGATATGCAGGATTTTACAGAGGATTAAAGCATTAATATAGTCACTTATTAAGCGATGGACTGCAACATGTGGCCGAACACCTAATATTCCAAAAATGTCCGTTACAGCCAAACTATTAGAGACACAGTGTTCATATTTTATATGCAGGGTTTTACAGAGGCCCAAAGCATTAATATAGTCACATATTAATCGTTGGACTGCAACATGTGGTTGAACACCTAATATTCCAAAAGTGTCCGTTACAGCCAAACTATTAGAGACACAGTGTTCATATTGTACATGCAGGGTTTTACAGAGGCCCAAAGCATTAATATAGTTACTTATTAAGCGTTCTACTGCAACATGTGGTCGAACACCTAATATTCCAAAAATGACAGTAACACCCAAACAATAAGAGGCAGAGAGTTCATACTGTATATGCAGCGTTATACAGAGTCCCAAAGCATTAATATAGTCACTTATTAAGCGTTGGACTGCAACATGTGATCGAACACCTAATATTCCAAAAATGACAGTAACAGCCAAACAATAAAAGGCAGAGAGTTCATACTGTATATACAGCTTTATGCAGAGTCCCAAAGCATTACTTTAACCACATATTAAGCGTTGGACTGCCCCATGTGGTTGAACACCTAATACTCCAAAAATGACTGTTACCGCCTAACTATTAGTGGCACAGTGCTCATATTGTATATGCAGCGTTATACAGAGTCCCAAAACATTACTATAATCGCATATTAAGCGTTGGACTGCAACATCTGGTTGAACACCTTATATTCCAAAAGTGTCAGTTACAGCCAAACTATAAAAGGCACAGAGTTCATACTGTACATGCAGGGTTTTACAGAGGCCCAAAGCATTAATATAGTCATTTATTAAGCGTTGGACTGCAATATGTGGTCGAACACCTAATATTTCAAAAATGTCCGTTACAGCCAAACTATTCGTGGCACAGTGCTCATATTGTATATGCAGCGTTGTACAGAGTCCCTATGCATTAATATAATCACATATTAAGCGTTGGACTGCCCCATGAGGATGAACACCTAATATTCCAAAAATATCCGTTACAACCAAGTTATTAGAGACAGAGTGTTCATATTTGATATGCAGGATTTTACAGAGGTTTAAAGCATTAATATAGTCACTTATTAAGCGATGGACTGCAACATGTGGTCGAACACCTAAAATTCCAAATGTGTCAGTTACAAAAAAACTATAAGAAACATTAAGTTCATATTGTGTATTCAGCGTTATACAGAGGCCCAAAGCATTACTTTAACCACATATTAAGCGTTGGACTGCCCCATGAGGATGAACACCTAATATTCCAAAAAGGTCCGTTACAGCCAAACCATTAGAGACACAGTGTTCATATTTTATATGCAGAGTTTTACAGAGGCCCAAAGCATTAATATAGTCATTTATTAAGCGATGGACTGCAACATGTGGTCGAACACCTAATATTTCAAAAATGTCCGTTACAGCCAAATTATTAGTGGCACAGTGCTCATATTGTATATGCAGCGTTATACAGGGTCCCTATGCATTAATATAATCACATATTAAGCGTTAGACTGCCCCATTTGGTTGAACACCTAATATTCCAAAAATGTCAATTACAGGCAAACTATTAGAGGCACGGAGTTAATATTGTATATGCCTCGTTATACAGAGTCCCAAAACATTGCTATAACCACATATCAAGCGTTGAACTGCCCTATGAGGATGAACACCTAATATTCCAAAAATGGCCGTTACAGCCAAGTTCTTAGATACACAGTGTTCATATCGTATATGCAGCGTTATACATAGGCCCAAAGCATTAATATAGTCTTTTATTAAGCGTCAAACTGCAACATGTGGTTGAACACTTAATATTCCAAAAATGTCAGTTTCAGTTAAACTATCAGAGGCACAGAGTTCATTTTGTGTAAGCAGCGTTGTACAGAGTCCCAAAACATTACTATAACCACATATTAAGAGTTGGACTGCAACATGTGGTGTAACACCTAATATTCCAAAAGTGTCAGTTACAGCCAAACTATAAGAGGCACAGAGTTCATACTGTATATGCAGTGTTCATATTAAGCCTTGGACTGCCCCATGTGGTTGAACACCTAATATTCCAAAAATGTCCGTTGCAGCCAAACTATTAGAGACACAGTGTTCATATTGTACATGCAGCGTTATACAGAGTCCCAAAACATTAATATAATCACATATTAAGCGTTGGACTGCAACATGTGGTGTAACACCTAATATTCCAAAAGTGTCAGTTACAGCCAAACTATAAGAGGCACAGAGTTCATACTGTATATGCAGCGTTATACAGAGTCCCAAAGCATTACTTTAACCACATATTAAGAGTTGGACTGCCCCATGTGGTTGAACACCTAATATTCCAAAAATGTCCGTTACTGCCAAACTATTAGAGACACAGTGTTCATATTTTATATGCAGGGTTTTACAGAGGCCCAAAGCATTAATATAGTCTCTTATTAAGCGTTGGACTGCAACATGTTGTCGAACACCTAATATTCCAAAAGTGTCAGTTACAGAAAAACCATAAGAGGCATTAAGTTCATATTGTATATGCAGCCTTATACAAAGGCCCAAAGCATTACTTTAACCACATATTAAGCGTTGGACTGCCCCATGAGGATGAACACCTAATATTCCAAAAATATCCGTTACAGCCAAGTTATTAAAGACACAGTGTTCATATCGTATATGCAGCGTTATACATAGGCCCAAATATTAATATAGTCTTTAATTAAGCGTTGAACTGCAACAGGTGGTTGAACACTTAATATTCCAAAAATGTCAGTTTCAGTTAAACTATCAGAGGCACAGAGTTCATTTTGTGTAAGCAGCGTTATACAGAGTCCCAAAACATTACTATAATCGCATATTAAGCGTTGGACTGCCCCATGAGGATGAACACCTAATATTCCAAAAATGTCCGTTACAGCCAAACTATTAGAGACACAGTGTTCATATTTGATATGCAGGATTTTACAGAGGTTTAAAGCATTAATATAGTCACTTATTAAGCGATGGACTGCAACATGTGGCCGAACACCTAATATTCCAAAAATGTCCGTTACAGCCAAACTATTAGAGACACAGTGTTCATATTGTACATGCAGGGTTTTACAGAGGCCCAAAGCATTAATATAGTTACTTATTAAGCGTTGGACTGCAACATGTGGTGTAACACCTAATATTCCAAAAGTTTCAGTTACAGCCAAACTATAAGAGGCACAGAGTTCATACTGTATATGAAGCGTTATACAGAGTCCCAAAGCATTACTTTAACCACATATTAAGAGTTGGACTGCCCCATGTGGTTAAACACCTAATATTTCAAAAATGTCCGTTACAGCCAAACTATTAGAGACACAGTGTTCATATTTTATATGCAGGGTTTTACAGAGGCCCAAAGCATTAATATAGTCACATATTAATCGTTGGACTGCAACATGTGGTCGAACACCTAATATTCCAAAAGTGTCCGTTACAGCCAAACTATTAGAGACACAGTGTTCATATTGTACATGCAGGGTTTTACAGAGGCCCAAAGCATTAATATAGTCATTTATTAAGCGTTGGACTGCAATATGTGGTCGAACACCTAATATTTCAAAAATGTCCGTTACAGCCAAACTATTCGTGGCACAGTGCTCATATTGTATATGCAGCGTTATACAGAGTCCCTATGCATTAATATAATCACATATTAAGCGTTGGACTGCCCCATGAGGATGAACACCTAATATTCCAAAAATATCCGTTACAACCAAGTTATTAGAGACAGAGTGTTCATATCGTATATGCGGCGTTATACATAGGCCCAAACATTAATATAGTCATTTTTTAAGCGTTCTACTGCAACATGTGGTCGAACACCTAATATTCCAAAAATGACAGTAACAGCCAAACAATAAGAGGCAGAGAGTTCATATTGTATATGCAGCGTTATACAGAAGCCCAAAGCATTACTTTAACCACATATTAAGCGTTGGACTGCCAAATGAGGATGAACACCAAATATTCCAAAAGTGTCCGTTACAGCCAAACTATTAGAGACACAGTGTTCATATTGTACATGCAGGGTTTTACAGAGGCCCAAAGCATTAATATAGTTACTTATTAAGCGTTGGACTGCAACATGTGGTGTAACACCTAATATTCCAAAAGTTTCAGTTACAGCCAAACTATAAGAGGCACAGAGTTCATACTGTATATGAAGCGTTATACAGAAGCCCAAAGCATTACTTTATCCACATATTAAGCGTTGGACTGCCCCATGAGGATGAACACCAAATATTCCAAAAGTGTCCGTTACAGCCAAACTATTAGAGACACAGTGTTCATATTGTACATGCAGGGTTTTACAGAGGCCCAAAGCATTAATATAGTTACTTATTAAGCGTTCTACTGCAACATGTGGTCAAACACCTAATATTCCAAAAATGACAGTAACAGCCAAACAATAAGAGGCAGAGAGTTCATACTGTATATGCAGCGTTATACAGAAGCCCAAAGCATTACTTTATCCACATATTAAGCGTTGGACTGCCCCATGAGGATGAACACCTAATATTCCAAAAATGTCCGTTACAGCCAAACTATTAGAGACACAGTGTTCATATTGTACATGCAGGGTTTTACAGAGGCCCAAAGCATTAATATAGTTACTTATTAAGCGTTGGACTGCAACATGTGGTGTAACACCTAATATTCCAAAAGTTTCAGTTACAGCCAAACTATAAGAGGCACAGAGTTCATACTGTATATGAAGCGTTATACAGAGTCCCAAAGCATTACTTTAACCACATATTAAGAGTTGGACTGCCCCATGTGGTTAAACACCTAATATTTCAAAAATGTCCGTTACAGCCAAACTATTAGAGACACAGTGTTCATATTTTATATGCAGGGTTTTACAGAGGCCCAAAGCATTAATATAGTCACATATTAATCGTTGGACTGCAACATGTGGTCGAAAACCTAATATTCCAAAAGTGTCCGTTACAGCCAAACTATTAGAGACACAGTGTTCATATTGTACATGCAGGGTTTTACAGAGGCCCAAAGCATTAATATAGTTACTTATTAAGCGTTCTACTGCAACATGTGGTCGAACACCTAATATTCCAAAAATGACAGTAACACCCAAACAATAAGAGGCAGAGAGTTCATACTGTATATGCAGCGTTATACAGAGTCCCAAAGCATTAATATAGTCACTTATTAAGCGTTGGACTGCAACATGTGATCGAACACCTAATATTCCAAAAATTACAGTAACAGCCAAACAATAAAAGGCAGAGAGTTCATACTGTATATACAGCTTTATGCAGAGTCCCAAAGCATTACTTTAACCACATATTAAGCGTTGGACTGCCCCATGTGGTTGAACACCTAATATTCCAAAAATGACTGTTTCCGCCTAACTATTAGTGGCACAGTGCTCATATTGTATATGCAGCGTTATACAGAGTCCCAAAACATTACTATAATCGCATATTAAGCGTTGGACTGCAACATCTGGTTGAACACCTTATATTCCAAAAGTGTCAGTTACAGCCAAACTATAAGAGGCACAGAGTTCATACTGTACATGCAGGGTTTTACAGAGGCCCAAAGCATTAATATAGTCATTTATTAAGCGTTGGACTGCAATATGTGGTCGAACACCTAATATTTCAAAAATGTCCGTTACAGCCAAACTATTCGTGGCACAGTGCTCATATTGTATATGCAGCGTTATACAGAGTCCCTATGCATTAATATAATCACATATTAAGCGTTGGACTGCCCCATGAGGATGAACACCTAATATTCCAAAAATATCCGTTACAACCAAGTTATTAGAGACAGAGTGTTCATATCGTATATGCGGCGTTATACATAGGCCCAAACATTAATATAGTCTTTTATTAAGCGTTGAACTGCAACATGTGGTTGAACACTTAATATTCCAAAAATGTCAGTTTTATTCAAACTATCAGAGGCTCAGAGTTTATTTTGTGTAAGCAGCGTTATACAGAGTCCCAAAACATTACTATAATCACATGTTAAGCGTTGGACTGCAACATGTAGTTGAACAACTAATATTCCAAATGAGTCAGTTACAGCCAAACTATAAGAGACACAGAGTTCATACTGTATATGCAGGATTTTACAGAGTCCCAAAGCATTACTTTAACCACATATTAAGAGTTGGACTGCCCCATGAGGATGAACACCTAATATTCCAAAAATGTCCGTTACAGCCAAACTATTAGAGACACAGTGTTCATATTTGATATTATGGATTTTACAGAGGTTTAAAGCATTAATATAGTCACTTATTAAGCGATGGACTGCAACATGTGGCCGAACACCTAATATTTCAAAAATGTCCGTTACAGCCAAACTATTAGAGACACAGTGTTCATATTGTGCATGCAGCGTGATACAGAGTCCCAAAGCATTAATATAGTCACTTATTAAGCGTTGGACTGCAACATGTGGTCGAACACTTAATATTACAAAAATGTCAGTTACAGCCAAACTATAAGAGGCACAATGTTCATCTTGAATTTGCAGCGTTATACAGAGGCCCAAAGCATTACTTTAACCACATATTAAGCGTTGGACTGCCCCATGAGGTTGAACACCTAATATTTCAAAAATCTATGTTACCGCCTAACTATTAGTGGCACAGTGCTCATATTGTATATGCAGCGTTATACAGAGTCCCAAAACATTACTATAATCGCATATTAAGCGTTGGACTGCCCCATGAGTATGAACACCTAATATTCCAAAAATATCCGTTACAGCCAAGTTATTTAAGACACAGTGTTCATATCGTATATGCAGCGTTATACATAGGCCCAAATATTAATATAGTCTTTAATTAAGCGTTGAACTGCAACAGGTGGTTGAACACTTAATATTCCAAAAATGTCAGTTTCAGTTAAACTATCAGAGGCACAGAGTTCATTTTGTGTAAGCAGCGTTATACAGAGTCCCAAAACATTACTATAATCGCATATTAAGCGTTGGACTGCCCCATGAGGATGAACACCTAATATTCCAAAAATGTCCGTTACAGCCAAACTATTAGAGACACAGTGTTCATATTTGATATGCAGGATTTTACAGAGGTTTAAAGCATTAATATAGTCACTTATTAAGCGATGGACTGCAACATGTGGCCGAACACCTAATATTCCAAAAATGTCCGTTACAGCCAAACTATTAGAGACACAGTGTTCATATTTGATATTATGGATTTTACAGAGGTTTAAAGCATTAATATAGTCACTTATTAAGCGATGGACTGCAACATGTGGCCGAACACCTAATATTTCAAAAATGTCCGTTACAGCCAAACTATTAGAGACACAGTGTTCATATTGTGCATGCAGCGTGATACAGAGTCCCAAAGCATTAATATAGTCACTTATTAAGCGTTGGACTGCAACATGTGGTCGAACACTTAATATTACAAAAATGTCAGTTACAGCCAAACTATAAGAGGCACAATGTTCATCTTGAATTTGCAGCGTTATACAGAGGCCCAAAGCATTACTTTAACCACATATTAAGCGTTGGACTGCCCCATGAGGTTGAACACCTAATATTTCAAAAATCTATGTTACCGCCTAACTATTAGTGGCACAGTGCTCATATTGTATATGCAGCGTTATACAGAGTCCCAAAACATTACTATAATCGCATATTAAGCGTTGGACTGCCCCATGAGTATGAACACCTAATATTCCAAAAATATCCGTTACAGCCAAGTTATTAAAGACACAGTGTTCATATCGTATATGCAGCGTTATACATAGGCCCAAATATTAATATAGTCTTTAATTAAGCGTTGAACTGCAACAGGTGGTTGAACACTTAATATTCCAAAAATGTCAGTTTCAGTTAAACTATCAGAGGCACAGAGTTCATTTTGTGTAAGCAGCGTTATACAGAGTCCCAAAACATTACTATAATCGCATATTAAGCGTTGGACTGCCCCATGAGGATGAACACCTAATATTCCAAAAATGTCCGTTACAGCCAAACTATTAGAGACACAGTGTTCATATTTGATATGCAGGATTTTACAGAGGTTTAAAGCATTAATATAGTCACTTATTAAGCGTTGGACTGCCCCATGTGGTTGAACACCTAATATTCCAAAAATGACCGTTACAGCCAAACTATTAGAGACACAGTGATCATATTGTACATGCAGGGTTTTACAGAGGCCCAAAGCATTAATATAGTCACTTATTAAGCGATGAACTGCTACATGTGGTCGAACACCTAATATTCCAAAAATGACAGTAACAGCCAAACATTAAGAGGCAGAGAGTTCAAACTGTATATGCAGCGTAATACAGAGTCCCAAAGCATTAATATATTCACTTATTAAGCGTTGGACTGCAACATGTGGTCGAACACCTAATATTACAAAAATGTCAGTTACAGCCAAACTATAAGAGGCACAATGTTCATATTGAATTTGCAGCGTTATACAGAGGCCCAAAGCATTACTGTAACCACATATTAAGCGTTGGACTGCCCCATGGGGTTGAACACCTAATATTTCAAAAATGTCTGTTACCGCCTAACTATTAGTGGCACAGTGCTCATATTGTATATGCAGCGTTATACAGAGTCCCAAAACATTACTATAATCGCATATTAAGCGTTGGACTGCAACATCTGGTTGAACACCGTATATTTCAAAAGTGTCAGTTACAGCCAAACTATAAGAGGCACAGAGTTCATACTGTACATGCAGGGTTTTACAGAGGTCCAAAGCATTAATATATTCACTTATTAAGCGTTGGACTGCAACATGTGGTCGAATACCTAATATTCCAAAAATGAGAGCAACAGCCAAACTATAAGAGGCAGAGAGATCATACTGTATATGCAGCGTTATACAGAGGCCCAAAGCATTACTTTAACCACATATTAAGAGTTGGACTGCCCTATGTGGTTGAACACCTGATATTCCAAAAATGTCTGTTACAGCCAAACTATTAGAGACACAGTGTTCATATTGTACATGCAGGGTTTTACAGAGGCCCAAAGCATTAATATAGTCACTTATTAAGCGATGAACTGCTAGATGTAGTCGAACACCTAATATTCCAAAAATGACAGTAACAGCCAAACATTAAGAGGCAGAGAGTTCAAACTGTATATGCAGCGTTATACAGAGTCCCAAAACATTACTATAAACGCATATTAAGCGTTGGACTGCAACATCTGGTTGAACACCTTATATTCCAAAAGTGTCAGTTACAGCCAAACTATAAGAGGCAGAGAGTTCATACTGTACATGCAGGGTTTTACAGAGGTCCAAAGCGTTAATATAGTCATTTATTAAGCGTTGGACTGCAACATGTGGTTGAACACCTAATATTCCAAAAATGACAGTAACAGCCAAACAATAAAAGGCAGAGAGTTTATACTGTATATGCAGCGTTATACAGAGTCCCAAAGCATTAATATAGTCACTTATTAAGCGTTGAACTGCAACATGTGGTCGAACACCTATTATTACAAAAATGTCCGTTACAGCCAAACTATTAGAGACACAGTGTTCATATTGTACATGCACGGTTTTACATTGGCCCAAAGCATTATTATAGTCATTTATTAAGCGTTGGACTGCCTCATTTAGTTGAACACCTAATACTCCAAAAATGACCGTTACAGCCAAACTATTAGAGACACAGTGTTCATATTTTATATGCAGGGTTTTACAGAGGCCCAAAGCATTAATATAGTCACTTATTAAGCGTTGGACTGCAACATGTGGTCGAACACCTAATATTCCAAAAGTGTCCGATACAGCCAAACTATTAGAGACACAGTGTTCATATTGTACATGCAGGGTTTTACAGAGGCCCAAAGCATTAATATAGTTACTTATTAAGCGTTCTACTGCAACATGTGGTCGAACACCTAATATTCCAAAAATGACAGTAACAGCCAAACAATAAGAGGCAGAGAGTTTATACTGTATATGCAGCGTTATACAGAGTCCCAAAGCATTAATATTGTCACTTATTAAGCGTTGGACTGCCCCATTTGGTTGAACACCTAAAACTCCAAAAATGTCAATTACAGGCAAACTATTAGAGGCACGAAGTTAATATTGTATATTCCTCGTTATACAGAGTCCCAAAGCATTACTTTAACCACATATTAAGCGTTGGACTGCCCCATGAGGATGAACACCTAATATTATAAAAATGACCGTTACAGCCAAGTTATTAGAGACACAGTGTTCATATTGTACATGCAGGGTTTTACAGAGGCCCAATGGATTAATATAGTCACTTATTAAGCGTTGCACTGCAACATGTGGTCGAACACCTAATATTCCAAAAGTGTCAGTTACAGCCAAACTCTTAGAGACACAGTGTTCATATTGTACATGCAGGGTTTTACAGAGGCCCAAAGGATTAATATAGTCTCTTATTAAGCGTTGGACTGCAACATGTTGTCGAACACCTAATATTACAAAAGTGTCAGTTACAGAAAAACCATAAGAGGCATTAAGTTCATATTGTATATGCAGCGTTATACAAAGGCCCAAAGCATTACTTTAACCACATATTAAGCGTTGGACTGCCCCATGAGGATGAACACCTAATATTCCAAAAATGTCCGTTACAGCCAAACTATTAGAGACACAGTGTTCATATTTGATATGCTGGATTTTACAGAGGTTTAAAGCATTAATATAGTCTCTTAGTAAGCGTTGGACTGCAACATGTTGTCGAACACCTAATATTCCAAAAGTGTCAGTTACAGAAAAACCATAAGAGGCATTAAGTTCATATTGTATATGCAGCGTTATACAGAGGCCCAAAGCATTACTTTAACCACATATTAAGCGTTGGACTGCCCCATGAGGATGAACACCTAATATTCCAAAAATGTCCGTTACAGCCAAACTATTAGAGACACAGTGTTCATATTTGATATGCAGGATTTTACAGAGGTTTAAAGCATTAATATAGTCACTTATTAAGCGATGGACTGCAACATGTGGCCGAACACCTAATATTCCAAAAATGTCCGTTACAGCCAAACTATTAGAGACACAGTGTTCATATTGTGCATGCAGCGTTATACAGAGTCCCAAAGCATTAATATAGTCACTTATTAAGCGTTGGACTGCAACATGTGGTCGAACACCTAATATTACAAAAATGTCAGTTACAGCCAAACTATTAGAGACACAGTGTTCATATTTTATATGCAGGGTTTTACAGAGTTCCAAAGCATTAATATAGTCACTTATTAAGCGTTGGACTGCAACATGTGGTCGAACACCTAATATTACAAAAATGTCAGTTACAGCCAAACTATAAGAGGCACAATGTTCATATTGAATTTGCAGCGTTATACAGAGTCCCAAAACATTACTATAATCGCATATTAAGCGTTGGACTGCAACATCTGGTTGAACACCTTATATTCCAAAAGTGTCAGTTACAGCCAAACTATAAGAGGCACAGAGTTCATACTGTACATGCAGGGTTTTACAGAGGCCCAAAGCATTAACATAGTCATTTATTAAGCGTTGGACTGCAACATGTGGTTGAACACCTAATGTTTTAAAAATGTCAGTAACAGCCAAACTATAAGAGGCAGAGAGTTCATACTGTATATGCAGCGTTATACAGAGTCCCAAAGCATTAATATAGTCACTTATTAAGCGTTGGACTGCAATATGTGGTCGAACACCTAATATTTCAAAAATGTCCGTTACAGCCAAACTATTCGTGGCACAGTGCTCATATTGTATATGCAGCGTTATACAGAGTCCCTATGCATTAATATAATCACATATTAAGCGTTGGACTGCAACATGAGGATGAACACCTAATATTCCAAAAATATCCGTTACAACCAAGTTATTAGAGACAGAGTGTTCATATCGTATATGCGGCGTTATACATAGGCCCAAACATTAATATAGTCTTTTATTAAGCGTTGAACTGCAACATGTGGTTGAACACTTAATATTCCAAAAATGTCAGTTTCATTCAAACTATCAGAGGCTCAGAGTTCATTTTGTGTAAGCAGCGTTATACAGAGTCCCAAAACATTACTATAATCACATGTTAAGCGTTGGACTGCAACATGTAGTTGAACACCTAATATTCCAAATGAGTCAGTTACAGCCAAACTATAAGAGACACAGAGTTCATACTGTATATGCAGCGTTATACAGAGGCCCAAAGCATTACTTTAACCACATATTAAGCGTTGGACTGCCCCATGAGGATGAACACCTAATATTCCAAAAATGTCCGTTACAGCCTAACTATTAGAGACACAGTGTTCATATTTTATATGCAGGATTTTACAGAGTCCCAAAGCATTACTTTAACCACATATTAAGAGTTGGACTGCCCCATGAGGATGAACACCTAATATTCCAAAAATGTCCGTTACAGCCAAACTATTAGAGACACAGTGTTCATATTTGATATGCAGGATTTTACAGAGGTTTAAAGCATTAATATAGTCACTTATTAAGCGTTGGACTGCAACATGTGGTCGAACACTTAATATTACAAAAATGTCAGTTACAGCCAAACTATAAGAGGCACAATGTTCATCTTGAATTTGCAGCGTTATACAGAGGCCCAAAGCATTACTTTAACCACATATTAAGCGTTGGACTGCCCCATGTGGTTGAACACCTAATATTTCAAAAATCTATGTTACCGCCTAACTATTAGTGGCACAGTGCTCATATTGTATATGCAGCGTTATACAGAGTCCCAAAACATTACTATAATCGCATATTAAGCGTTGGACTGCCCCATGAGTATGAACACCTAATATTCCAAAAATATCCGTTACAGCCAAGTTATTAAAGACACAGTGTTCATATCGTATATGCAGCGTTATACATAGGCCCAAATATTAATATAGTCTTTAATTAAGCGTTGAACTGCAACAGGTGGTTGAACACTTAATATTCCAAAAATGTCAGTTTCAGTTAAACTATCAGAGGCACAGAGTTCATTTTGTGTAAGCAGCGTTATACAGAGTAATATTCCAAAAGTGTCCGATACAGCCAAACTATTAGAGACACAGTGTTCATATTGTACATGCAGGGTTTTACAGAGGCCCAAAGCATTAATATAGTTACTTATTAAGCGTTCTACTGCAACATGTGGTCGAACACCTAATATTCCAAAAATGACAGTAACACCCAAACAATAAGAGGCAGAGAGTTCATACTGTATATGCAGCGTTATACAGAGTCCCAAAGCATTAATATAGTCACTTATTAAGCGTTGGACTGCAACATGTGATCGAACACCTAATATTCCAAAAATGACAGTAACAGCCAAACAATAAAAGGCAGAGAGTTCATACTGTATATACAGCTTTATGCAGAGTCCCAAAGCATTACTTTAACCACATAATAAGCGTTGGACTGCCCCATGTGGTTGAACACCTAATATTCCAAAAATGACCGTTACCGCCTAACTATTAGTGGCACAGTGCTCATATTGTATATGCAGCGTTATACAGAGTCCCAAAACATTACTATAATCGCATATTAAGCGTTGGACTGCAACATCTGGTTGAACACCTAATATTCCAAAAATGACAGTAACACCCAAACAATAAGAGGCAGAGAGTTCATACTGTTTATGCAGCGTTATACAGAGTCCCAAAGCATTAATATAGTCACTTATTAAGCGTTGGACTGCAACATGTGATCGAACACCTAATATTCCAAAAATGACAGTAACAGCCAAACAATAAAAGGCAGAGAGTTCATACTGTATATACAGCTTTATGCAGAGTCCCAAAGCATTACTTTAACCACATAATAAGCGTTGGACTGCCCCATGTGGTTGAACACCTAATATTCCAAAAATGACCGTTACCGCCTAACTATTAGTGGCACAGTGCTCATATTGTATATGCAGCATTATACAGAGTCCCAAAACATTACTATAAACGCATATTAAGCGTTGGACTGCAACATCTGGTTGAACACCTTATATTCCAAAAGTGTCAGTTACAGCCAAACTATAAGAGGCACAGAGTTCATACTGTACATGCAGGGTTTTACAGAGGCCCAAAGCATTAATATAGTCATTTATTAAGCGTTGGACTGCAATATGTGGTCGAACACCTAATATTTCAAAAATGTCCGTTACAGCCAAACTATTCGTGGCACAGTGCTCATATTGTATATGCAGCGTTATATAGAGTCCCAATGCATTAATATAGTCATGTATTAAGCGTTGGACTGCAACATTTGGTCGAACACCTAATATTACAAAAATGTCCGTTACAGCCAAACTATTAGAGACACAGTGTTCATATTGTACATGCAGGGTTTTACATTGGCCCAAAGCATTAATATAGTCATTTATTAAGCGTTGGACTGCAACATGTGGTTGAACACCTAATATTCCAAAAATGTCAGTAACAGCCAAACTGTATGAGGCTGAGAGTTCGTACTGTATATGCAGCGTTATACAGAGTGCCAAAGCATTAATATAGTCACTTATTAAGCGTTGGACTGCAACATGTGGTTGAACACCTAATATTCCAAAAGTGTCAGTAACAGCCAAACTATAAGAGGCACAGAGTTCATACTGTATATGCAGCGTTATACAGAGTCCCAAAGCATAACTTTAACCACATATTAAGCGTTGGACTGCCCCATGAGGATGAACACCTAATATTCCAAAAAGGTCCGTTACAGCCAAACTATTAGAGACACAGTGTTCATATTGTACATGCAGGGTTTTACAGAGGCCCAAAGCATTAATATAGTCATTTATTAAGCGTTAAACTGCAACATGTGGTTGAACACCTAATATTCCAAAAACGTCCGTTACAGCCAAACTATTAGAGACACAGTGTTCATATTTTATATGCAGGGTTTTACAGAGGCCCAAAGCATTAATATAGTCACTTATTAAGCGTTGGACTGCAACATGTGGTCGAACACCTAATATTCCAAAAGTGTCAGTTACAGAAAAACTATAAGAGGCATTAAGTTCAAATTGTATTTGCAGCGTTATACAGAGGCCCAAAGCATTACTTTAACCACATATTAAGCGTTGGACTGCCCCATGAGGATGAACACCTAATATTCCAAAAATGTCCGTTACTGCCAAACTGTTAGAGACACAGTGTTATATTTTATATGCAGGGTTCTACAAGTCACTTATTAAGCGTTGGACTGCAACATGTGGTCGAACACCTAATATTTCAAAAATGACAGTAACAGCCAAACTATAAGAGGCAGAGAGGTCATACTGTATATGCAGCGTTATACACAGTCCCAAAGCATTAATATAGTCACATATTAAGCGTTGGGCTGCAACATGTGGTCGAACACCTAATATTTCAAAAATGACAGTAACAGCCAAATTATAAGAAGCAGAGAGGTCATACTGTATATGCAGCGTTATACAGAGTCCCAAAGCATTACTTTAACCACATATTAAGCTTTGCACTGCCCCATGTGGTTGAACACCTAATATTCCAAAAATGTCCGTTACAGCCAAACCATTAGAGACACAGTGTTCATATTTTATATGCAGAGTTTTACAGAGGCCCAAAGCATTAATGTAGTCACTTATTAAGCGATGGACTGCAACATGTGGTCGAACACCTAATATTCCAAAAATGTCCGTTACAGCCAAACTATTAGAGACACAGTGTTCATATTGTGCATGCAGCGTTATACAGAGTCCCAAAGCATTACTTTAACCACATATTAAGCGTTGGACTGCCCCATGAGGATGAACACCTAATATTCCAAAAATGTCCGTTACAGCCAAACTATTAGAGACACAGTGTTCATATTTGATATGCAGGATTTTACAGAGGTTTAAAGCATTAATATAGTCACTTATTAAGCGATGGACTGCAACATGTGGTCGAACACCTAATATTCCAAAAATGTCCGTTACAGCCAAACTATTAGAGACACAGTGTTCATATTGTACATGCAGCGTTATACAGAGTCCCAAAACATTAATATAATCACATATTAAGCGTTGGACTGCAACATGTGGTGTAACACCTAATATTCCAAAAGTGTCAGTTACAGCCAAACTATAAGAGGCACAGAGTTCATACTGTATATGCAGCGTTATACAAAGTCCCAAAGCATTACTTTAACCACATATTAAGAGTTGGACTGCCCCATGTGGTTGAACACCTAATATTCCAAAAATGTCCGTTACTGCCAAACTATTAGAGACACAGTGTTCATATTTTATATGCAGGGTTTTACAGAGGCCCAAAGCATTAATATAGTCTCTTATTTAGCGTTGGACTGCAACATGTTGTCGAACACCTAATATTCCAAAAATGTCCGTTACAGCCAAACTATTAGAGACACAGTGTTCATATTGTGCATGCAGCGTTATACAGAGTCCCAAAGCATTACTTTAACCACATATTAAGCGTTGGACTGCCCCATGAGGATGAACACCTAATATTCCAAAAATGTCCGTTACAGCCAAACTATTAGAGACACAGTGTTCATATTTGATATGCAGGATTTTACAGAGGTTTAAAGCATTAATATAGTCACTTATTAAGCGATGGACTGCAACATGTGGCCGAACACCTAATATTCCAAAAATGTCCGTTACAGCCAAACTATTAGAGACACAGTGTTCATATTGTGCATGCAGCGTTATACAGAGTCCCAAAGCATTAATATAGTCACTTATTAAGCGTTGGACTGCAACATGTGGTCGAACACCTAATATTACAAAAATGTCAGTTACAGCCAAACTATAAGAGGCACAATGTTCATATTGAATTTGCAGCGTTATACAGAGGCCCAAAGCATTACTTTAACCACATATTAAGCGTTGGACTGCCCCATGTGGTTGAACACCTAATATTTCAAAAATCTCTGTTACCGCCTAACTATTAGTGGCACAGTGCTCATATTGTATATGCAGCGTTATACAGAGTCCCAAAACATTACTATAATCGCATATTAAGCGTTGGACTGCAACATCTGGTTGAACACCTTATATTCCAAAAGTGTCAGTTACAGCCAAACTATAAGAGGCACAGAGTTCATACTGTATATGCAGCGTTATACAGAGTCCCAAAGCATTAATATAGTCACTTATTAAGCGTTGGACTGCAATATGTGGTCGAACACCTAATATTTCAAAAATGTCCGTTACAGCCAAACTATTCGTGGCACAGTGCTCATATTGTATATGCAGCGTTATACAGAGTCCCTATGCATTAATATAATCACATATTAAGCGTTGGACTGCCCCATGAGGATGAACACCTAATATTCCAAAAATATCCGTTACAACCAAGTTATTAGAGACAGAGTGTCCATATCGTATATGCGGCGTTATACATAGGCCCAAACATTAATATAGTCTTTTATTAAGCGTTGAACTGCAACATGTGGTTGAACACTTAATATTCCAAAAATGTCAGTTTCATTCAAACTATCAGAGGCTCAGAGTTCATTTCGTGTAAGCAGCGTTATACAGAGTCCCAAAGCATTACTATAATCGCATATTAAGCGTTGGACTGCAACATCTGGTTGAACACCTTATATTCCAAAAGTGTCAGTTACAGCCAAACTATAAGAGGCACAGAGTTCTTACTGTACATGCAGGGTTTTACAGAGGCCCAAAGCATTAATATAGTCATTTATGAAGCGTTGGACTGCAATATGTGGTCGAACACCTAATATTTCAAAAATGTCCGTTACAGCCAAACTATTGTGGCGTGTTTTCCTCGTCAGGGGAGGATTTTCTCGAGCGCCAGGTGTTTTTAGGCCCGAAACACCAACCTGTACCGCGAGCGTCTCTCAGTGGAGAGAGTTTTAGACCAGGGGTCGAAATAAAAGAGGGAATCGCACTTAATTGTTTATATTTATTAAATAAAAAATCAATTGTTTTACTTTTCGCGTTTTTATGAAATATGTACAACTTTATAAATGGTAAATTTAAATTTATAGAGGTAAAACGAGAGGCAACAGTAAAATATACATGAGGAACACAATATCAAAATAATTACATCCGTTAGAAAACTAATTAACACTTTTACAAAATTTATTATAAACGAAATTAAATGAAACTAAAATTAAATCAAAATCAATATCACAATCAACGAACCGGACCAATAAAATTCCAAGATGAATTTTGGTCTTCGAAATTATATATGAGAAAGAAAAATTTTACAATATTAAATTCTGCCTTAAAAGGCTTGTGCAAGAGTTTATATATGGGGAAAAGTTAAGAGGGATTTTGAGTAAGCGCAGAGAGGAAAAATTCCGCGAAAACCCAAAATCTGAGAGGTGGGGGTACTATTAGTACGAGGAGAGAGGGGCAATTACTGTATTTAGTAATTAGAGGGAAATTAATTACACTAAGATTGGATGCAATGAGTTGACAAATAAAATCCCGAAAGAGGCAAATAAAATACATAAATTGGGCATTTTATATAGAAAACAATTAAATGAAAACATGTGCTCTGGAGGGACTCAATTGAGACAATGAGTGTAATTAGAGGATGCTAATTACACTCGGAACAAATGACAAGAAATGAAATGAAAAGAAAAATGAATTCGAAGTTAAAAATGCAAACTGAAATAAAATTATGTCCGAAAAATGCACGTATGTTTCATCTGATTCAGAGGAATTATATATTGGACAATTGAATCAGATGTAAACAATTAAATAGTATGTGAATAAAATTAAACACTTAAAGTACAGAGGAAAAATAATGACAAATTGGGACAACAAATATAAGAATTGGAAGCGGCGTGGCCAACCACATTCCAATAAAAAATACATATAAAATAAATACAATTAAATGAAATTTGGACTCACCGTTAACGTAGAGGAAATATAATGAGTAATTTACAAATGATGTCGTCAAGTAGCACTTGAAACACTTGGTAATTAGACGTAATAACCGCAATTGCACTAGAGCACTCTATCAAAATACAAAAAGGGTTTTTTGTACTAAGGAATTTCACATCGTACTCCTGGTTGCGGGAGTACTTTTGTGAAAATCCTTTTTCCGAGGGACGCTGAGGTGGTTGTCTATGGTCAATTAACATAATTAAATTAAAATAAATGTTTGTTTACAAATGTAAACAAACAACCTAACCTCAAACGTCAGAGGGAAAATATAAATTGTGTGAATAATTAAGAGGCGCAAAAATAGGTTCGTTACACTATTCGTGGCACAGTGCTCATATTGTATATGCAGCGTTATACAGAGTCCCTATGCATTAATATAATCACATATTAAGCGTTGGACTGCCCCATGAGGATGAACACCTAATATTCCAAAAATATCCGTTACAACCAAGTTATTAGAGACAGAGTGTTCATATCGTATATGCGGCGTTATACATAGGCCCAAACATTAATATAGTCTTTTATTAAGCGTTCTACTGCAACATGTGGTCAAACACCTAATATTCCAAAAATGACAGTAACAGCCAAACAATAAGAGGCAGAGAGTTCATATTGTATATGCAGCGTTATACAGAAGCCCAAAGCATTACTTTAACCACATATTAAGCGTTGGACTGCCCCATGAGGATGAACACCTAATATTCCAAAAATGTCCGTTACAGCCAAACTATTAGAGACACAGTGTTCATATTGTACATGCAGGGTTTTACAGAGGCCCAAAGCATTAATATAGTTACTTATTAAGCGTTGGACTGCAACATGTGGTGTAACACCTAATATTCCAAAAGTTTCAGTTACAGCCAAACTATAAGAGGCACAGAGTTCATACTGTATATGAAGCGTTATACAGAGTCCCAAAGCATTACTTTAACCACATATTAAGAGTTGGACTGCCCCATGTGGTTAAACACCTAATATTTCAAAAATGTCCGTTACAGCCAAACTATTAGAGACACAGTGTTCATATTTTATATGCAGGGTTTTACAGAGGCCCAAAGCATTAATATAGTCACATATTAATCGTTGGACTGCAACATGTGGTCGAACACCTAATATTCCAAAAGTGTCCGTTACAGCCAAACTATTAGAGACACAGTGTTCATATTGTACATGCAGGGTTTTACAGAGGCCCAAAGCATTAATATAGTTACTTATTAAGCGTTCTACTGCAACATGTGGTCGAACACCTAATATTCCAAAAATGACAGTAACACCCAAACAATAAGAGGCAGAGAGTTCATACTGTATATGCAGCGTTATACAGAGTCCCAAAGCATTAATATAGTCACTTATTAAGCGTTGGACTGCAACATGTGATCGAACACCTAATATTCCAAAAATTACAGTAACAGCCAAACAATAAAAGGCAGAGAGTTCATACTGTATATACAGCTTTATGCAGAGTCCCAAAGCATTACTTTAACCACATATTAAGCGTTGGACTGCCCCATGTGGTTGAACACCTAATATTCCAAAAATGACTGTTTCCGCCTAACTATTAGTGGCACAGTGCTCATATTGTATATGCAGCGTTATACAGAGTCCCAAAACATTACTATAATCGCATATTAAGCGTTGGACTGCAACATCTGGTTGAACACCTTATATTCCAAAAGTGTCAGTTACAGCCAAACTATAAGAGGCACAGAGTTCATACTGTACATGCAGGGTTTTACAGAGGCCCAAAGCATTAATATAGTCATTTATTAAGCGTTGGACTGCAATATGTGGTCGAACACCTAATATTTCAAAAATGTCCGTTACAGCCAAACTATTCGTGGCACAGTGCTCATATTGTATATGCAGCGTTATACAGAGTCCCTATGCATTAATATAATCACATATTAAGCGTTGGACTGCCCCATGAGGATGAACACCTAATATTAAAAAAATATCCGTTACAACCAAGTTATTAGAGACAGAGTGTTCATATCGTATATGCGGCGTTATACATAGGCCCAAACATTAATATAGTCTTTTATTAAGCGTTGAACTGCAACATGTGGTTGAACACTTAATATTCCAAAAATGTCAGTTTCATTCAAACTATCAGAGGCTCAGAGTTCATTTTGTGTAAGCAGCGTTATACAGAGTCCCAAAACATTACTATAATCACATGTTAAGCGTTGGACTGCAACATGTAGTTGAACACCTAATATTCCAAATGAGTCAATTACAGCCAAACTATAAGAGACACAGAGTTCATACTGTATATGCAGGATTTTACAGAGTCCCAAAGCATTACTTTAACCACATATTAAGAGTTGGACTGCCCCATGAGGATGAACACCTAATATTCCAAAAATATCCGTTACAACCAAGTTATTAGAGACAGAGTGTTCATATCGTATATGCGGCGTTATACATAGGCCCAAACATTAATATAGTCTTTTATTAAGCGTTGGACTGCAACATGTGGTCGAACACCTAATATTCCAAAAATGTCCGTTACAGCCAAACTATTAGAGACACAGTGTTCATATTTTATATGCAGGGTTTTACAGAGGCCCAAAGCATTAATATAGTCACATATTAAGCGTTGGACTGCAACATGTGGTCGAACACCTAATATTCCAAAAGTGTCCGTTACAGCCAAACTATTAGAGACACAGTGTTCATATTGTACATGCAGGGTTTTACAGAGGCACAAAGCATTAATATAGTTACTTATTAAGCGTTCTACTGCAACATGTGGTCGAACACCTAATATTCCAAAAATGACAGTAACAGCCAAACAATAAGAGGCAGAGAGTTCATATTGTATATGCAGCGTTATACAAAAGCCCAAAGCATTAGTTTAACCACATATTAAGCGTTGGACTGCCCCATGATGATGAACACCTAATATTCCAAAAATGTCCGTTACAGCCAAACTATTAGAGACACAGTGATCATATTTGATATGCAGGATTTTACAGAGGTTTAAAGCATTAATATAGTCACTTATTAAGCGATGGACTGCAACATGTGGCCGATCACCTAATATTCCAAAAATGACCGTTACAGCCAAACTATTAGTGGCACAGTGCTCATATTGTATATGCAGCGTTATACAGAGTCCCAAAACATTACTATAATCGCATATTAAGCGTTGGACTGCCCCATGAGGATGAACACCTAATATTCCAAAAATGTCCGTTAGAGCCAAACTATTAGAGACACAGTGTTCATATTTAATATGCAGGATTTTACAGAGGCCCAAAGCATTAATATAGTCACTTATTAAGCGTTGGACTGCAACATGTGGTCGAACACCTAATATTCCAAAAATGACAGTAACAGCCAAACAATAAGAGGCAGAGAGTTTATACTGTATATGCAGCGTTGTACAGAGTCCCAAAGCATTAATATAGTCACTTATTAAGCGTTGGACTGCAACATGTGGTCGAAGACCTAATATTTCAAAAATGACAGTAACAGCCAAACAATAAGAGGCAGAGAGTTCATACTGTATATGCAGCGTTATACAGAGTCCCAAAGCATTAATATAGTCCCTTACAAAGCGTTGGACTGCAACATGTGGTCGAACACCTAATATTCCAAAAATGACGGTAACAGCCAAACAATAAGAGGCAGAGAGTTCATACTGTATATGCAGCGTTATACAGAGTCCCAAAGCATTAATATAGTCACTTATTAAGCGTTGGACTGCAACATGTGGTCGAAGACCTAATATTTCAAAAATGACAGTAACAGCCAAACAATAAGAGGCAGAGAGTTCATACTGTATATGCAGCGTTACACAGAGTCCCAAAGCATTAATATAGTCCCCTACTAAGCGTTGGACTGCAACATGTGGTCGAAGACCTAATATTCCAAAAATGACAGTAACAGAAAAACAATAAAAGGCAGAAAGTTCATACTGTATATGCAGCGTTATACAGAGTCCCAAAGCATTAATATAGTCACTTATTAAGCGTTGGACTGCAACATGTGGTCGAAGACCTAATATTTCAAAAATGACAGTAACAGCCAAACAATAAGAGGCAGAGAGTTCATACTGTATATGCAGCGTTATACAGAGTCCCAAAGCATTAATATAGTCACTTATTAAGCGTTGGACAGCAACATGTGGTCGAACACCTAATATTACAAAAATATCAGTTACAGCCAAACTATAAGAGGCACAAAGTTCATATTGAATAAGCAGCTTTATACAAACGCCCAAAGCATTACTTTAACCACATATTAAGCGTTGGACTGCCCCATGTGGTTAAACACCTAATATTTCAAAAATGTCCGTTACAGCCTAACTATTAGTGGCACAGTGCTCATATTGTATATGCAGCGTTATACAGAGTCCCTAAGCATTAATATAATCACATATTAAGCGTTGGACTGCCCCATTTGGTTGAACAAATAATATTCCAAAAATGTCAAATACAGGCAAACTCTTAGAGGCACGGAGTTAATATTGTATATGCCTCGTTATACAGAGTCCCAAGACATTGGTATAACCACATATTAAGCGTTGAACTGCCCCTTGAGGATGAACACCTAATATTCCAAAAATGTCCGTTACAGCCACACTATTAGAGACACAGTGTTCATATTGTATATGCAGCGTTTTACAGAGGCCCAAAGCATTAATATAGTCACTTATTAAGCCTTGGACTTCCCCATGTGGTTGAACACCTAATATTCCAAAAATGTCCGTTGCAGCCAAACTATTAGAGACACAGTGTTCATATTGTATATGCAGCGTTATACAGAGTCCCAAAACATTAATATAATCACATATTAAGCGTTGGACTGCAACATGTGGTGTAACACCTAATATTCCAAAAGTGTCAGTTACAGCCAAACTATAAGAGGCACAGAGTTCAACTGTATATGCAGCGTTATACAGAGTCCCAAAGCATTACTTTAACCACATATTAAGAGTTGGACTGCCCCATGTGGTTGAACACCTAATATTCCAAAAATGTCCGTTACAGCCAAACTATTAGAGACACAGTGTTCATATTTTATATGCAGGGTTTTACAGAGGCCCAAAGCATTAATATAGTCACTTATTAAGCGTTGGACTGCAACATGTGGTCGAACGCCTAATATTCCAAAAGTGTCAGTTACAGAAAACCATAAGAGGCATTAAGTTCATATTGTATATGCAGCGTTATACAGAGGCCCAAAGCATTACTTTAACCACATATTAAGCGTTGGACTGCCCCATGAGGATGAACACCTAATATTCCAAAAATGTCCGTTACAGCCAAACTATTAGAGACACAGTGATCATATTTGATATGCAGGATTTTACAGAGGTTTTAAGCATTAATATAGTCACTTATTAAGCGATGGACTGCAACAAGTGGCCGATCACCTAATATTCCAAAAATGTCCGTTACAGCCAAACTATTAGGGACACAGTGTTCATATTGTACATGCAGGGTTTTACAGAGGCCCAAAGCATTAATATAGTTACTTATTAAGGGTTCTACTGCATCATGTGGTCGAACACCTAATATTCCAAAAATGACAGTAACACCCAAACAATAAGAGGCAGAGAGTTCATATTGTATATGCAGCGTTATACAGAAGCCCAAAGCATTATTTTAACCACATATTAAGCGTTGGACTGCCCCATGAGGATGAACACCTAATATTCCAAAAATGTCCGTTACAGCCAAACTATTAGAGACACAGTGTTCATATTGTACATGCAGGGTTTTACAGAGGCCCAAAGCATTAATATAGTTACTTATTAAGCGTTGGACTGCAACATGTGGTCGAACACCTAATATTCCAAAAATGACAGTAACAGCCAAACAATAAGAGGCAGAGAGTTCATATTGTATATGCAGCGTTATACAGAGTGCCAAAACATTAATATAATCACATATTAAGCGTTGGACTGCAACATGTGGTGTAACACCTAATATTCCAAAAGTGTCAGTTACAGCCAAACTATAAGAGGCACAGAGTTCATACTGTATATGAAGCGTTATACAGAGTCCCAAAGCATTACTTTAACCACATATTAAGAGTTGGACTGCCCCATGTGGTTGAACACCTAATATTTCAAAAATGTCCGTTACAGCCAAACTATTAGAGACACAGTGTTCATATTTTATATGCAGGGTTTTACAGAGGCCCAAAGCATTAATATAGTCACATATTAATCGTTGGACTGCAACATGTGGTCGAACACCTAATATTCCAAAAGTGTCCGTTACAGCCAAACTATTAGAGACACAGTGTTCATATTGTACATGCAGGGTTTTAGAGAGGCCCAAAGCATTAATATAGTTACTTATTAGGCGTTCTACTGCAACATGTGGTCGAACACCTAATGTTCCAAAAATGACAGTAACACCCAAACAATAAGAGGCAGAGAGTTCATACTGTATATGCAGCATTATACAGAGTCCCAAAGCATTAATATAGTCACTTATTAAGCGTTGGACTGCAACATGTGGTCGAACACCTAATATTCCAAAAATGACAGTAACAGCCAAACAATAAAAGGCAGAGAGTTCATACTGTATATGCAGCTTTATGCAGAGTCCCAAAGCATTACTTTAACCACATATTAAGCGTTGGACTGCCCCATGTGGTTGAACACCTAATATTCCAAAAATGTCCGTTACAGCCAAACTATTAGAGACACAGTGTTCATATTTTATATGCAGGGTTTTACAGAGGCCCAAAGCATTAATATAGTCACTTATTAAGCGTTGGACTGCAACATGTGGTCGAACACCTAATATTACAAAAATATCAGTTACAGCCAAACTATAAGAGGCACAAAGTTCATATTGAATAAGCAGCTTTATACAAACGCCCAAAGCATTACTTTAACCACATATTAAGCCTTGGACTTCCCCATGTGGTTGAACACCTAATATTCCAAAAATGTCCGTTGCAGCCAAACTATTAGAGACACAGTGTTCATATTGTATATGCAGCGTTATACAGAGTCCCAAAACATTAATATTATCACATATTAAGCGTTGGACTGCAACATGTGGTGTAACACCTAATATTCCAAAAGTGTCAGTTACAGCCAAACTATAAGAGGCACAGAGTTCAACTGTATATGCAGCGTTATACAGAGTCCCAAAGCATTACTTTAACCACATATTAAGAGTTGGACTGCCCCATGTGGTTGAACACCTAATATTCCAAAAATGACCGTTACAGCCAAACTACTAGAGACACAGTGTTCATATTTTATATGCAGGGTTTTACAAAGGCCCAAAGCATTAATATAGTCACTTATTAAGCGTTGGACTGCAACATGTAGTCGAACACCTAATATTACAAAAATGTCAGTTACAGCCAAACTATAAGAGGCACAATGTTCATATTGAATTTGCAGCGTTATACAGAGGCCCAAAGCATTACTTTAACCACATATTAAGCGTTGGACTGCCCCATGTGGTTGAACACCTAATATTTCAAAAATGTCTGTTACCGCCTAACTATTAGTGACACAGTGCTCATATTGTATATGCAGCGTTATTCAGAGTCCCAAAACATTACTATAATCGCATATTAAGCGTTGAACTGCAACATGTGGTTGAACACTTAATATTCCAAAAATGTCAGTTTCATTTAAACTATCAGAGGCTCAGAGTTCATTTTGTGTAAGCAGCGTTATACAGAGTCCCAAAACTTTACTATAATCACATGTTAAACGTTGGACTGCTACATGTAGTTGAACACCTAATATTTCAAATGAGTCAGTTACAGCCAAACTATAAGAGACACAGAGTTCATACTGTATATGCAGCGTTATACAGAGGCCCAAAGCATTACTTTAACCACATATTAAGCGTTGGACTGCCCCATGAGGATGAACACCTAATATTCCAAAAATGTCCGTTACAGCCAAACTATTAGAGACACAGTGTTCATATTTTATATGCAGGACTAGAAGCCCTTCACGGCCCTACGGGCTCGTGTTTGTACAGTTTTTACCTATAGGTTTTTTTATATAAGGTCTAGAGTACTTTTGCGAGATGGATATAAACAAAATTTTAAAACAAAACATTTGTTGAATGTCTCCTTAATTTTTGGAAATTTCATCACATGCGCCCTTAAGCGAATCACAATGAACATACTAAACATGTTTACATTTGAACTATTTTCTGCAAAAGTTATTTTGAATTATTTAAATATTTAGTTTTTTATTATTATTACACTCTATAAATAAATTTACTAAATAAATCACAATTGTACATATTAATTTTATCAATTTTCCATATATTTTCAATATTTCATGTAATTTTCTTTTGAACGGGACTCGGGAAGATGAAGCTAAATAATAGTTTTTCAATTTTAGCATTTTTCTGAATTACTGCATGTATTATATATGTAGTTGATCAATTAAAAAAAAATTTTAAAGAAATACTTTCAATGGTTATGTAAACAATTTTCTTTTCGTAACATATAGAAAGGTATACACAATGGTAAAATAGGCCGAAAGGTAAGTAATTATTTGTTAAGTTAAATACGTTTCTTATATTTTTTATTTTCAGATTCATCATCACTATTGAGTAGTAAACAATTTTTTATTTTCAGATTCATCATCACTATTGGGTAGTAAACAAAAAGTTGGGATTACATTCATCAAATACAAATATAAATAAAATAAGTTTTTTGTCTAAACATATTTGTTCATTGTTTTTTTTTTTAAGTTTAACTATTTTTTTTGTAATGGAATGTGTTTATTTTATAGATATATTATTAAATGTTTGTGTGTTTGTATCTAGTTTTCAATTTATTGAGTGATATGTGAAAAAGAAACGATTTATGAACCTTTAAATGTTTTATTAATTATGTATTTGTTTATATTTTTTTTAATAATAATTAGTTATTATGTTGCGCCCTGAACCACCCTTCCAATGGCCGCCTCCACCTCTGCCTCCACCGCGGCCACTTCTTTTGTTGTTGTTACTGAAAAGGATTTTTTTGTTTATTAATTAATATAATTTTATTATTATGTATGTTTTGTTTACTTTTTATAGAACCATTTTTTTTGTTTTTTTTTTCTTTTTTTCTTTATTTTCTTTATTTTTAATATTTTCTTTCAGATTGTCTTGCTCTTTCTTTAAATTATCAATTCTATTTAATATTTCTTCTAACTGAAATTAAAATGTTTTATTAGAGTATTATTTCAAAATATCTATATACTTTTTTTTCATAATTACCAAATTAATTTCCCTAGGTACTCTGGCTACTGAGGATTCTTGCGGCTTTAATAAAAATGAAATAAAAAATGAATGTATATTTTTTTGATAAATAGAATAAATAATTTTTACCATCGTGGAATTTATGCCAGAGCTTCCAGCGGTTACCTCCGGCTCGCAAGAAGTCATTTCTTCATCTGTATTCTATTCAAAAAAAAATAGATTTTTTTTGATATTGAAATATATACTTACACAAAGTGGCTCCTGAGCTGCATTAGTATTTTCTTTTTTGTCTGAAACAGAAAGTATTTAAAATAAACATATTATATACACATATATTATGGACGCCAAAAGGAATTTTTCGAAATTTGTGTAAATAGACTTTTTTGTGGCAGCAAACTGTGGAAAAATACATTTAACGTCTAGTGTCAATTGTTATTAACAGAGTATAAATGATTTTATTGTGCAATTAATTGTACTTACTAATGAAAAGTACGAAAATGTGAAGAGAATAAATTAAACTTACCAGCCATATTGAATTTCAAATTCAAAGTTAGTTTGATTTTGTTTAACGCAAACAACACAATAAACAATTACAGAAAACTTTATAGATTTGAAAACAATGCAATTTATTACAGATTATTATTAAATTTAGAATCTTGTAATAAAACTGTTGTTGAAACTAAATTTAATACAATTAAACTATAATAATTAAATATATTAATAAGAAATTTATCATTCAAATTTCAATGAATGTTTGTATTGCTGGTTGCATCAGACTGTAAATATCAAACACTTAATTGTTATTCTAACTATAAAATTCAAATAACATTCCTAAATTATCGAACAAAACATTAATTTATCAATTATTCAATTATTAATTAATCAATTATCTGGTAAAGAAAAATAGAATCTTAACAGAAAGTATGAATGCATGGTGAGACAATGTTTATATGTTAATTGAATTTTTTTACAGGTAAGAATGAAGTGATAAAAGATTTTAGATCCAAGAAGAAATGTAAAATGATTGGATTTGAGGATTTTGTTATGGCTACATATGATTCAACGATTCAACAAAATTTAATTAAGGAAGGAATATTTCCACTTTAAGTCCAATCAATTATTTTCTGATACAGAGAAACCGAATTTGCTTTTAAATGGAATTGGGGCGACAGTAATCTTTATTAGGTATAAGAATATAAAAATGTGGTATGCCATTTATAAATTTCTTTATTATTACAGGATTAGAATACTTGGTTTAACTAAGAGATAGAAATTTCAGACTATATCAGTTAATATATCAAATAACATTACAAATTCATCATTTCATTAATAGGAAACTGCTAAGAGTAGATAATTGAACTGTGTTTTAGAAGAAAATGATTGCCTTTTATAATCTTTATAACAGTAAGTACCAATGCATATAATTAATTTTCAATTGTTAATTAGATTTTTGTAAGTGAAAAAGTGAAGCAACTGAATAGTTTTTATGTTGATGAAACGATATCCAATTGTTGATATTTGATAAATTTGTAGTTCCAAAAGAATCATTACAGTCTGTGTATTCAATGATTATGAAATCAAAAAAAGTAACGTTTAAGCGATGTTCTGATGAGAGAGAAACCGAATAGGCTGTTAAAAGGAATTATGATTACTTTAATCTACATTAGGTAAGAATAGAAAAATGTTAAATGTCATTTAATAAATTATTTATTTTTCAGAATATAACAATCTATAAAAAGCAGATATATAAATATTCACATTAAATAAATGGACATCAAAGTAAGTAGATATTTGAAATGTACAGGGTATATACTTACTTTATTATTATACTTAATAATATTCTCTAATATACATTTAACAATTTTTTTTTCAAATTGTATGCGTGTAAATCGTATACATTTATACACGGATACAATTCGTGTACGTAATATAAAGTTAAAAATATAAACAGTTTTGAATTTTATTACTAAATATATTTTAAAAGTTTTTAACTATATTAGAATAATAATATTGCAGTACTTTTTTCTTACTTATCTATATAAGAACTAATAACAATTGTAAAATTACTCTGATGTTTTTTTTTTATTTCAGAATAATTTTAAAATTGTTTTACATTAACTAAACTTAACTAACTATATTCTAATTCAAAGTTTATTTGATTTAGATTTTACATTTATTAGACTATTTGAAACTTGAAATGTTTCCTTCTTTATGTTGATTGTTTTTCAATTTTATTTTCTTTTCAGAAAAAAACAGATTGATGATGGTAATTGATGATTTGCAGAGAAGAATTTTATTCTGAAACAAATCGTTTTTATGTTATAATGGAAAACAATTATACATTCAACTTACAAATTGGGAAATTGGTGAAATTCTTTTCGAATTTGAGGAATTCAAATGGTTTTTATTGGTGCAGTAAATTTCATTCCAAGAAAATTTGTATTTTTATTATTGGTGATGTTGGAAATATTGTTGTTGAAATGGGATATAGCGACAAATTTTATCTGAAAAAAAAAATTGGAAAATTACCATTAAGACATATTCATTTTTTTTTTAAATAATTTTTACTTACTTTGTAGTTGTTCCATTGGGATGAATTTCATCGTATTTGTGGTGATTTTGTAATATTTATTGTGGTTTTGTTGTAAACCAAATGATTTTGGTGGCTCTGTCAGCTACTTTTCTTGTGGAGAACGTAGCAACAACAACAACAATCGAAAAGGATCATTTGGAATAGAATGTACGTCAACGTTGCTTAATTTTCAACAGGATATAAGATGATGTTTTCGAGTTTGTTTCTGTAAGTTCAAAGAAAATGGGTTAATAAAAAAGTATTATTAAAAAATTCATGTTTTTTACCGTTTTAATGTTGTTGCCAAATCGTGTAGCATAAAAGGAAATTATAATTTTTTGAAAAATTTGTTTGTTGTTTAAACATTTTTCCATTTTTTCCATTTAGTCAACCATTTTGATGGTTGATTGAGTGGGTATTTTTATTGATTATTACCACAATAATTGTTTGGGTCCGTTCTTTTTTTAATCGTTTCAATCTACAAAACCAAAATGATAATATTATGTTGCTCAAAAAAAGGAAAACAATTATTACTTGCTATTTTATGATGTCGAATTATTGATTTGAATTCCCCATGTTTTTTTCTATGTATGTCGGGTAAAGCATAAACGGGTAAACAATAAAGCTCCATAAAATACTTCACCAATTTCTGGTATTTCGTCAAACTCCATCAATTACAAACTGTATTATTTTGTTTTGGCTTTTCTTGGATTTTTTCAAATAATATATTTAAACTTACTATCTAAAGTGTACATTTGATTCGATTTGATTCATAGCATAACAAAAAAAAATAATTAGATTTCTTAAATTAAACATTATTTCAATATTATACCTAAATGCAAAAGTACTGCAATATATTAATTGAACAAAACAATATTTCTAATTTGTAAAGACATATTTTTGAAAACAATTATTTCTCATAAAATATTACAGACAAAAATTTTAAATAAATGTAAATGATTTATAATAAAATTAATTGGTTATTAAGAAAATTAAAAAACATTTATGTAATAAATTGTCAAGTAATATTTTAGGTTTTTGGTTTAAAAAATGTATTAATATTAAATTAAATTATTTAAATAGAAACTAACAAAATTTTATTTTAATTTAAAGTTTTCAAAAATAGGTCTTTTTATATTTGGTAGCTATTTAACGTGTATCTGAAAGTTAATGGATCAGTAGGTTTGTTATGTGTGTAACCACCGGACAATTACCAAATAAACTCAAGTGCCAAAAGTTTAATTGGTTGGTCATTTGGTAATGCACTATTGTGCATTACGTATATGTATACTGGACACATATACCAAAGACCGAATAATTCCTACCTTCTTAAATATTTCTATTAAAATTCTTTGAAAAATAAATCTAACAAAGAATTCCTTCACTTTATAATTGTTTAAAACAATTATAATATACATAATAAAATGTATATAAGTGAAGGGTTCCAGGCCCATACATTTTGATAATTATCATAAAGATAAATTATTTGTGCACCAAAAGAAAATTGTATACACAACAAAATGTAATAATGTGGCATCATTATTGAAGTCAGAGAAATTCTCTGACTTGACCTGGAACACAACCCTTAATAATTGCTATATTAAATAACAATTATTTATTAAAGTCCAAAGTATATTGGATTTAATAAAGAGTTGTAAAAAATACTTGTTATACATACACAGAGTGTATGTATAGTGCTTACTCTTATATAATATATTATATATAAGAGGGCACACAAGTATTTATCCGGTGGATTTTTTTTACATGGCACGTACACAAAGTGTACACATAATATACTATTGTATAATTATGTGTGCAACATGTATTTGTAGGTAGGGTAAAACACACAAATAAATTTTTTAAACCTTTAAACATGTAAAAGCGGATTTTAAATTTATACATGTTTAATACACTGAAATATGTGTATTATAAAGGTAATTTTATATACATAATTAAAATAATTGTACCGCTTATAAAATCAATTTGATTTTATGAGGAAAGTTATAATATTTCCTTGTACACAACGTTCCTTGTGTATATGTCATTTCTATTAGGAAATACATGGCCCTGTTGTAATGTGTTTTCCACAAAAATTCGTACGGCATTGTGAGATTTCACTCTGGAAAATGCCACATATAATTGACCGTGGGCAAAAGGTGGTTTTGGCAAATAAATGCCAACACGATCAATTGTTTGGCCCTGGCTTTTATTAATTGTCATACAAAACGACAAACGTACTGGAAATTGTCGTCTTTTAAGTATAAATGGCAATACGTGACTTGAACAGGTCAAATCAATTCTGGGTATGAAAATGATTTGCCCCGTCAATTGCCCAGAAGTGTTTAATACTTCTGCTTCTAAGTAATTATTTGGAAGCGACCTAATCACCAGTCGGGTTCCATTACATAATTTTTCTTTCACATTTAAATTACGTAAAAGCATAATTATTGCGCCTACTTTCAATTTTAATTTATGTGGTGGCAATCCAGTGGGTGTTAGAGTATTTAAATACTCTATTGGAAAATGTGCGACATCAATTTCTTCTCCATTTTCCTCATTGTTTGATATATTGTCAGCGCTACAGTATACCTTTTCTGGGCCATTTAGCTGTTTCAAAATCGTCTCGTTTATATCATGACATGTGTCATTTAGAGGTGTTAATATTGCCCGATTATAATTATATGTTTCATTGGCAGTATTGAATGTATTTATGTCTCCAAAGCAAAAGTTAATCAATTGACTTTTGCTGGAAACTAAACATTGTGGCGGTAAAGCGCACAAATCGTCGACCAAAGAGTGTCGTACAATTGGCAAATTACCATTGCCCAAATCTATGAGCCATCGCACGAATTCGGGATCATTTGCTACCCGCATATTTGCCGTTAAGCGTAAATGTTTAAAATCGTTCCACAATGGGCACCGTTTCACCGATACACTCACCACTGATCCTCTATTGCCGGAAATTATTACTGGCAAACATTGTTTAAAATCGCCACCCAACAAAATTACTTTGTTTGCAAATGGTCGATTGTTGCCACAAATGTATTGTAGTGTTTTATTTACAGCCATCAACATATGTTTTGGGACCATACTAATTTCGTCCCATATTAAGAGAGGTGCATTTTTTAACACTTCAGATTCTCGACTGTTTGGACGCAATTGGGACGTAGAGTCTTCAGTAAACGGAACTGGGAACTTCATTATTGAATGCACAGTCCGTCCGCCTTTCAATAAAATTGCGGCAATTCCAGTAAAAGCCATTGCAATTGTTGGTTTTTCTTCGGCTCGCAATGCACTAATAATGGCATTGTATAGATATGTTTTGCCACAACCAGCACTTCCACTTAAATAAAATAAGCGGTGTGGTTCATTGTCATCATGTATGGCTCTCATGATTTCTTCATAAGCGCTCAATTGATTGTCGCTAAAATTTTCGCGCATATTATTCGCTTCACGGCGCTCCTGATTAACATCAATAATGTTATCGTTTTCATTGTCATTGTTATCGTCATGAATAACAAAATTTTCATCTGGTTCTGGCAGATTAAAATTTGACAATCTCGTACCGTTTTGTAATAGAATGCGTTGTATGAAACGCAAACATTTTTGTTCGGCAACATTTTCATCATTATGATGCCTGTTGACGTAGTCGTCCATAAGGTGACCACGAAATTCTGTCCACAATGCAAGTGCATTGTGAATTTCCGCAAATGCCAAAATGTAAGCAAACATTTTGCGCATTTGTTGGGGCATTTGTCTTTCAGCTGCCTCATTTAAACATCTAAACCATTCGGTGTCATCATCCAAAAGGTTTAGTGCTCGGCATGCTTCCAAAAAGGTTTCATACACCATGCCATTCACTGTGCGAAGGTCTTCAAAACTTGTTGGACCACGTACATGCAGCAAAAGTAGCCGTAAATAGTACAATTCCCTTTGCTTAATGTTAACATTGTACATACGGGCAATGATTTTTTCTTGGCCTCTTTGCCTTTGTTGCCAACGTTTATTATTGTTTGTTGTATACCAAACATAATGTTTTGGTATATCCGTGTACAAATATTGACGGGCTCTGTCATCGTTCTGATTCAATGTGAAGAACTCTGTCAACATTGTTTTTCGTCCTCGATCCAATGCATCCTCAACATTGTTTGGCCTAAAATAGACCATTTGTTCTTCTGGTAAATGAAGCGGAAGTCGGATGATGGTATGCGAATTTTGATGCAATTCCAATTGCAATATTCGCCAAGCAGATTCCGGTGGTGTTATATAACGACCGGATAAATACGATTCTATTTCATCGTAGTGTTGTACATTTTGTTCCTCACCATTTTCGTCCATGTTAACATTATCATTATTGACAATGTTTTCTGGCTCATTTCTTTGTGCAATCCTTAACAATGTCATATCGGATCCTTTAAAAAAGTATTTATATAAATACTTAACGCTTTTTATTGAAGCGCACGATTCCACATTGATATGACATTGATATTTCATAACCAAATAAGGTGAATATGGGACAATCCATCGATTATCCAAATATTCCGCTTCAACATTACGATTTGGACGATATTCAATTGAACGTCCTAAATCTCTGCGTCTATAATTAATGTAGCCAGAATCCATTACTGTAGTTTCGTGCACAAATTGTTTCGGATAGTTTTTATTGCACTTTCCATCCACCATGCAGACTGCATTAGGATTTATGGTACCGCACGGTCCATGCACCATATTCTTTTTGACTAATTCGTAAAGTCGCATATTTGTGGTGGGATTCGGTATTTCTGCACTTATTAATTTATCAATTCTATTAGGATCATTTAATTTGTCCTCAGGTTTTAATGTTATTAGAATGTGTGCATGAGGAAGTCCTCTCTTTTGGAATTCGATTACATGCGTTTTTGCAATGGTCTCACCAAAAGCGTGCAACTTGTATACATCATTCAATAAACTTTTCAGTTTCAGATGGAAAACTCGGGCCACCAGTAAAGGATGATCTCCCGGTTCTGTCACATTTAGTATATTGTTCACTATTTCCGGCCATTTTGGATTGCAAGTCATAGTGATGAACAAACTGGGCGTTCCGAATTCTGAAACGATACACATTGCGTCATTGAACCGTTGTATCTGACTTCGTGGTGATCCAATGTATGTTGATGGTAAAATCACCATTTTTCCAATTTGCAAATTGTCAACATCTGCCCTTTCTTGTAGATAGTCCGTTAATCCAATATAGGATTCTGCTCGAATTGCGGGCTGATTCTGTCGCAAAAATTCTAAACGATTGGCTTCTATCTTTACATAGGCACTAACCACGTATTGCTGCGTTAAACGGCCACCATATTGGAAAATTTGGAAATGTTCAGTATTTCGAATAGCCAATCGATATGAGTAGAATTCGCAATGACTTACTCTCTGTCGTCCAGCACCGCCGCCTCTCCTTCCTGCCTGATTATTATTATATGGAATGTTCATGTTCCAGCCAAATTCTCCATTAATAAATAGCAGAGGAAATGTAAGAGGGTCTGCGATTTCACTTAAAAAATGTATGCTTATAAAGCGGTCTGGTCTATCTCGTACGAATACTCGGCACTTAATCGAGTGCGGTATATCATCGTCACTCTCGTAAACAGCGGCGATTTCCTGCTGCTGGGGCATATCAAATTGTCTCTGATTGGTGACGGATCGCATTACCATCACCAAAGTAGGATGAGTTTGCAGGCCGAGACGTCTGCGTTCTTGCATAACTTGTACATACATTTCTCTAAGATGGAAATAATCTCTTGCAAACGGATTTACTTCCATCATTAAATTTGAAATTTCATCAATTAAATTTTCATCCAAATTAGGATTCAATTGCAAGCGTTGATTTTTCGCTGCTTGCGGATCCAAAAAATATATGGCACTGAACTTTATACGGTTGTCGTCCGCTTGGTTGGCGGCAATCGTATTTGAAAAATGGTGCAAAATTTTTCCTTGCACTGTGAAAACGTATGGACCACGCGATTCGAATTCACGTAATTTTGCCTCCATACTGGCAAATTGAAACGCGTGATTGTACTGAATAATATTTAAACGGAATTGTCTCGAATCCGGATGATTACCGTTTAATAAGTCAATTAGTAAATTGGGGCACTCACCCAATGGTGCAAGTTGAATCTTGCCATTTTTACAACAACTGGAAAATTGGCCGCGGGTTGTCCTTTCGTCGCGAAAGAAGTAGGCATTACAATGTTCACATTGGTATTCCAATGCACCCAAATTGTGATGTCTCACGGTGTCCCGTTCTGTGGCAGCACACAAATATGTTGACAGGAACGTTCTTGGCCGAACAGTAGCATCATCCGCTATTATTAAGGCCACAGCATCATTATCGGCGATCTGGATTGGAGTTGAATGCGGAGGATGTACGAAAGGAACAACTGATGCTCCATTTATATTGTTTTCCAAAGGAATATTAGTCGGCACTGGCTCAGCAATCTGATTGGCATTGTTTTCCAATTGCAATTGGGATAATTGTTGAACAATTTGATCCCCTTTTGCAGTTGCTGGAACAACAACCGCTGCTGTGGAGGTTTTTCCTAAAAAAACAATAAATTTAGTATGGAGATTAACACAGTATATACACTTAATATAATTCTTACTTTTTGGTCGTGCCTCTGGGAAATTGCGTTCAGATTGCACGCCGTATGGACAATCAACATTAAGATCGTCATCGTCCTCGCTCATTATTTGACTTGAACGATTTGGAGGCGTCATATCACGCGGTGGACGCTCCAAATCGCCATCCATAATGCCCATGGCCGTGGATGCTGGACCCTTCTTACAATTTTTCTCTAATCTGGGTCGTTTTGAAGGACAGTCCACATTTTCAGCATGAGACAATTGTGTTGGGGGCCGTTCAATCACAACACAATTGCCAGAGAGCGGCCTTTTCTCACCGAAATGAATTACCGGAATGGCAATTTCATTTCTCATGCTGTTGGCGCACTTCTGTATGGTTCTCTATATGGACGATTGGAGAAACAGTGATGGCAGTTGTGTTAGTTTCTTCTGAAAAAATAGAAAAGAAAAATTTATGTTGCAGTGCATATGTATTTTTAATTTTTATCCTTATTTTCCAGTTGTGCATCTGGAAATTTATGTTCAGATTGCACTCTGGCACGTTTTGCTGGAGAATGATCGATTGCAGCATGGGAAAATTGTGTTGACGGCTTTTCAGTTGCAACACAAATGCCGGATAATGGTCTTTTTCCATCATTTTTTGATAAAATAATCGGCATAATTGTTCTATTGTTTCATTTCCCATGCTGTTTATCTCAATTTCATTACCTGTTACTATAGATGAGACAAAGGAGGGAAGCCACAATTTCTGCCAAATTTTCATCTACAACTGCCGGATTTTCACCCACATCACCGATATTATTTGGTACTTCCTCAACTGTAGACGTCTTTCGACTGTCTCTACGGCGTTTCTCATCTCCTTTTCGTTTCGTCAAACGCGTTTTTGCTTTTCTTGGCATCCTGAAATTGTAAATTTTAATATAGAAATATATAATATATGAAAAAATCAAAAATGATCGAAAATCTGATTTTTTAATAAAATCTCTTAAGCCGTACTTACGTAAAATCGCTTCGTAATCACTATCGATCACAAATATTGTCTTGAAAAAGACAGTTTCACAAATTATTAGCGATTTTAAATCAAATTGAAATTTAAATTCGATTCCAATATGACAGTTAAACGACATATAAAAAAATCATAGCTTACTTATTTTTATGTTATTATGGTGTAATAAATTAAACATAAAATAGATTTTCTAATAATTTTATTTAGTATTTAATTTGTAAAATAGCCTTTATTACATTTAAATCGATTTAATTTGAATTTGAATTTTCAAATATAAAGTGAATGTTTGGTTGCATAAGTAGTTCTTTTTTAAATTTTCTTGTCAATTTTGATCTACTTTGAACTTTTGAATTTAATCGTTATCTAATTGTTCTAGAAAGCCTAAATTTCACTTATAGGCATACAATGGGGTACTTATTATAGAAAAATATCAATTAGCTCCCTAGCGTCCCCTATTTAATTTTTATTCTGAAAAATTTTGGAAATTTAAATTTTTTAAAGTATTATCTGTTTTGCCGTAATGAATTATATGTTCTGTAATTTTTTCAGATTTTTTATTCTTTTACATTCAGAACTATTAAGGTTGAAAATGTTACAGATTCCTACGACGTTGAATATTTGTACATATAAAAATAAATAGTTGTTATCGGTTTAAAACAATGAAATTTTGTTCGTAGGTGCACTTGAGGGTGCTAACTATGATTCTGAAAACAGAAAAGTTCTAATGTTAATTAATTAAGCTTAAAAAATAATAACAAACTTTAAGATTTTTATTTTTTTATTGAATAATTTTTTCTCTAGAAAAGTATAATTAATAGACAAAAACCGATTACATATTTGAATTTTACAGGTGAAACTCTATAAGTATGCACAATATAAACTGTGTCCGTCATTTAGAAAAATTGTTATAGACAGACAATTGTTAGGATACAATGTTTTTCGGATTTTCGGACACCGATGACTTTCCCGCAAATCTAATTTGTTGCCCAATGAAAAAACCAATTATTTAATTGAAATTTACATATAAAACTATGTTGATATACAAAATATAAACTGTTTCCCTCAATTAGGAAAGTTGTTATACACGTAGATTGTTAGAAATGAGCGTTTTAAAGGTTTCAAAAAACTGATATGCCGATGTCCAGCCAACGGATCTAATTTATTGCCCAATAGAAAAACTAATTACTTATTTGAAATCTGCAGTTGAAACTGTATTAAAATTGCACAATATAAACTGTGTCCGGCAATTAGGAAAATTGTTATTAGCTTAGATTGTTAGAAATGAGCGTTTTAGAGGATTCAAAAAACTGATGTGCCGATGTCCAGCCAACGGATCTAATTTATTGCCCAGTGGAAAAACCAATTGCATATTTGAAAACTGCATCAAAAACTATATTAAAATTGCACAATATAAATTGTGTCCGTCAATTAGGAAAATTGTTATAAGCTTAGATTGTTAGAAATGAGCGTTTTAGAGGTTTCTAAAAACTGATGTGCCGATGTCCAGCCAACGGATCTAATTTATTGCCCAGTGAAAAAACCAATTACATATTTGAAAACTGCATCAAAAACTATATTAAAATTGCACAATATAAATTGTGTCCGTCAATTAGGAAAATTGTTATATGCTTAGATTGTTAGAAATGAGCGTTTCATAGGTTTCATAAAACTGATGTGCCGGTGTCCAGCCAACGGATCTAATTTATTGCCCAGTGGAAAAACCAATTACATATTTGAAAACTGCATCAAAAACTATATTAAAATTGCACAATATAAAATCTGTCCGTCAATTAGGAAAATTGTTATAAGCTTAGATTGTTAGAAATGAGCGTTTTAGAGGTTTCTAAAAACTGATGTGCCGATGTCCAGCCAACGGATCTAATTTATTGCCCAGAGAAAAAACCAATTACATATTTGAAAACTGCATCAAAAACTATATTAAAATTGCACAATATAAATTGTGTCCGTCAATTAGGAAAATTGTTATAAGCTTAGATTGTTAGAAATGAGCGTTTTAGAGGTTTCTAAAAACTCATATGCCGATGTCCAGCCAACGGATCTAATATATTGCCCAGTGAAAAAACCAATTGCATATTTGAAAACTGCATCAAAAACTATATTAAAATTGCACAATATAAAATCTGTCCGTCAATTAGGAAAATTGTTATAAGCTTAGATTGTTAGAAACGAGCGTTTTAGAGGTTTCTAAAAACTGATATGCCGATGTCCAGCCAACGGATCTAATTTATTGCCCAGTGGAAAAACCAATTACATATTTGAAAACTGCAACAAAAACTATAATAAAATTGCACAATATAAATTGTGTCCGTCAATTAGGAAAATTGTTATAGGCTTAGATTGTTAGAAATGAGCGTTTTAGAGGTTTCTAAAAACTGATGTGCCGGTGTCCAGCCAACGGATCTAATTTATTGCCCAGTGGAAAAACCAATTGCATATTTGAAAACTGCATCAAAAACTATATTAAAATTGCACAATATAAATTGTGTCCGTCAATTAGGAAAATTGTTATAAGCTTAGATTGTTAGAAATGAGCGTTTTAGAGGTTTCTAAAAACTGATATGCCGATGTCCAGCCAACGGATCTAATTTATTGCCCAGTGGAAAAACCAATTGCATATTTGAAAACTGCATCAAAAACTATATTAAAATTGCACAATATAAATTGTGTCCGTCAATTTGGAAAATTGTTATAAGGCCAGATTGTAAGAAATGAGCGTTTTAGAGGTTTCTAAAAACTGATATGCCGATGTCCAGCCAACGGATCTAATTTATTGCCCAGTTGAAAAACCAATTATATATTTGAAAACTGCAACAAAAACTATATTAAAATTGCACAATATAAACTATTTCCCTCAATTAGGAAAATTGTTATAAGCTCAGATTTTTAGAAATGAGCGTTTTAGAGGTTTCTAAAAACTGATGTGCCGGTGTCCAGCCAACGGATCTAATTTATTGCCCAGTGAAAAAACCAATTACATATTTGAAAACTGCATCAAAAACTATATTAAAATTGCACAATATAAATTGTGTCCGTCAATTAGGAAAATTGTTATAAGCTTAGATTGTTAGAAATGAGCGTTTTAGAGGTTTCTAAAAACTGATATGCCGATGTCCAGCCAACGGATCTAATTTATTGTCCAGTGAAAAAACCAATTACATATTTGAAAACTGCATCAAAAACTATATTAAAATTGCACAATATAAATTGTGTCCGTCAATTAGGAAAATTGTTATAAGCTTAGATTGTTAGAAATGAGCGTTTTAGAGGTTTCTAAAAACTGATGTGCCGGTGTCCAGCCAACGGATCTAATTTATTGCCCAGTGAAAAAACCAATTACATATTTGAAAACTGCATCAAAAACTATATTAAAATTGCACAATATAAATTGTGTCCGTCAATTAGGAAAATTGTTATAAGCTTAGATTGTTAGAAATGAGCGTTTTAGAGGTTTCTAAAAACTGATGTGCCGGTGTCCAGCCAACGGATCTAATTTATTGCCCAGTGAAAAAACCAATTACATATTTGAAAACTGCATCAAAAACTATATTAAAATTGCACAATATAAATTGTGTCCGTCAATTAGGAAAATTGTTATAAGCTTAGATTGTTAGAAATGAGCGTTTTAGAGGTTTCTAAAAACTGATATGCCGATGTCCAGCCAACGGATCTAATTTATTGCCCAGTGGAAAAACCAATTACATATTTGAAAACTGCAACAAAAACTGTATCAAAATTGCACAATATAAACTGTGTCTATCAATTAGGAAAATGGTTATAGATAAATAATTGTGGGGCAAGTACTTTTTCGCGATTTCCGGAGGATACAATTTCCTTTCGGGTAGCCAAAATTAATTTTTATTTAGTCTTCGCAACTTTAATTATTTATAAATGAAACTTAAAAAACCTTTAAATAATTGTTTTATTGATTTATTTAAATTATTATCTTCTATATAAATTTCTATTAATTTTTCATGGCATTTTTCGCCTTTATAAAGGCGGTTTGATTATTTACTTTTTTCTCGAAAACTATAATGAATAGGTGAAAACTGTTTGCATATTTGAATTCAGCATGAAAAACTCTATTAATGAGATTTTTTTTAGAATTTTCTTGAAGAATGTAAAAAACATACAATTTTTATCGAAAATTTCAGCTAGAAAATTCAACTTTTTTATTTACAGTCCGATCGTTACAAAAAAAATCACATACATAGAGTTGATAGCGCTGATAATGTATATCAAATTAGTGTTTTTGATATATCCCTTCTGTTTTTTATGAAAAAATAAAAATGATCCAAATTGGCTGAAATTTTGGTCATGGGTGCACTTGAGGGTGCTGATTATGATTATGTAAACGGAAAAGTTCTAAAGTTAATAATAAGCAGCAAAAAAATTAACAAACTTAAAAGTTTTGAAGAAAAAAGTGAAAAACGAAACGATGCTCGATCGATAGATATTACTTTTTGCTCCCATTAAAAAATTCACTTGAATATTCTTAATCAGAATGTAAAATTATGTTAATGGAGAAAATTTGAACCAATTAGGATGAATAGAAAAAAAATTATAGCGCAAATTGTAGGAAAACAGTGTGATTGCGAAGGTATATTTCCAGCGATGCCTGACTGTTGTGGTGCCTGGATTTGCCGGAGCAATCCTTATCGCATTTAATGTTTCAATAAAAATAAAATATTATTAGCATTGCTTAAACAATAAAATATTGCTACGGAGCAATCCAGGGTTGAACCAAATCTCTCAGCCGAAAATGGTATAATATATTGCTTTTTTTTAAATTGTAAATTATATTTTTAAATAAAACAAAGTAATTTAAAATTATGTGAAAATTTATTTAATTTTAAATTAACAATATATTAATTACATTGATGAGCGAGAATGAGTTGCATTATATAACAATATAAATAAAATAATACCATTAACAAAAATATTTTAATAGAGTTGTAAACTATTTTTTAAAATGTATCTATATCCAAAGTATGGTGAATTCAAAACATAATGGTATATTTGAGAGGGGCTAAATGTTTATAATTTTCGCGTAATTAATTATTAAAAATTAAAATTTCGACAACACTCGAACCTCGAGCCGATTTGTTCGTGACGTCACACTCGATCCTCTCAAAATCAAACAACTCTGTCACTTGTAAACAGTGGATCGCTTTTTTCGTTGGTACCTGAACTTATACTCTACCTGCTCGATTTCAGGTAAAATTATAGTCCGGAGCGCACCAACAAACAACTCCCTCCCCATTGGATGTTTGTTCGTGATGTCGACCCCACGTGGTTAAAATCGCGGCTTTCATTAAAATTTAAACTTTGTTCATTAATAACTAATTAAATATATTCAAATCCGATTAAATTTTAATGACAAATCATTTCTTTTAATACAATCTATTCGATTAAGTGGTTAAAATTGCGATTTTCCAACTTAGTTTACAACTCTATTATCTCTATTTTTTTTAATAATATATTCTGTTTTCCATTTTCGCCTTTATAAAGGCTGTATAATTATTTAGATGGAACAACTTTTCTTTTGGTAATGAATTATTGCTCTTTCATGAACAACGTTTAATATAGTGATGAAAAATCGCCTTGAAAACGGCGTTTTTCTGTTCATATTTAAGAGCAGATTATCACCAAAAAAATGCCATGTAAAATTGTCTTTTTAAAGACATTTCAGTTAATTTATTAATAATACAGTTGTAAATTTATTTAATTTCATATTAAGTAATTGATATTAGAGGAAATAAGTTTAAATATTATATATTATAAAATGAATTTATACAATGGATTATTATTACATTTTTGTTCGTCTTTAGAAAGACGGTTTTTATTGTTAAAAAAAAACGATTATTGTTTTTGGTAATAAATTTCTTCTCTATAATGAACGAAACGTTTAATATACTGAAAAATCGCCTTGAAAAAGACGTTTTTCTGTTCATATTTAAGAGAAATGTAAAATTCTTATCAAAAAATATATAAAAAATTGTCTTTATAAAGACATTTTAGTTAATTTCTCTAATTTCATTTCTATAAAATAAGTTTTTATAATATGTCAGAGAAATCAACTTATTATAAATTGCATACATAATAATCGTATCTTCTTAATACATAAAAAACAATTAAATACATTAATAATTTACATTAAATTCTTGTGACTTGCTATTTCTCTTTATTTGCTTCTATTTCAATCCATTAGAAGAACATTAGTGCTCCAGTTAAGTCGAAATTCCATGTTTTACTATGAAACCCTATCCAATGGAGGGTCTTCGGAACACGAATAGCCTGTAATTTCAATAATTAATAAAATATCTTTAATATATTGGTATATTTATCTTTAGAAGCGATTAAAGTTGTCGTTTTTTTCTTTGGTCCTTCAATTCATGGTCGAATTCCAGTTTCAGTTTGTAGTGCTCTCCGATGGGCGGTCATCAAAACACGAATCGCCTGTAATTTAAATAATTAATATGATATAATTGAAATAACTGCACACTCACCTTCAGACGCTTCCAAAGTTATGATTTCTTCCTTTGGACCCCGCATCTTTGACTGTTTTTAAGGTTTTGGGAACTAATTTCTCTCTTCGGAAACCGCAAATCTCCAAGCAGAACACGAAACGCCTGTAAATTAAATATTTAACCAAATATCTCCACAAAAACAATAAATTTACTTTCGCAAACATTCAAAGTTATCGTTTCTTCCTATAGATGTTCCATTTCGGCCGCTTTTAATTGTTTGGAAACAATATTCTTTTTTGGGAAGTCGAACATAACCTCAATTTTTCTTTATTACCATTTTTACCTAAAAAATAAATAAATTAGATGCTATATGTTAATTAAATATATAACTACATACCTTTCTCATTCTATTTCAGATGATATTTGTCTCATTCAATTGGTTTTAATTGATTTAAAATCGATTTTCTTCCTGTTGATTGACGATTCGTTTCCCAAAGCCACAAAAACGGTTAAAATTTTTCCCATTTCCATTGAACCCTATAAAAAATGTTAAAATGAGTTAATGTAAGACGTATTGTAATGATATTTACCCTTCAAGTGTTGTTTCAAGTTGATGTAGATATGAAATTCAATGTTTTGTTCCCAAACGGTTTCCGAATGACTTCCCAAAGAACACGAAACACCTATAAATCAATTAATTGATAAAATAACTCAAAAATGTTTGAAAATATACCTTCAGAAGGGCTTAAATTTATCCTCTTGTCTTTTGTTGCACCATTTCCAGTTGTTTTCATGGCTTTGGTTCCAGTTTTGTAACAGCCAAAACCCGGTTAACCTCACTTTTAGAAAAATTTGCATTTTACCTAAAAAATAAAATAATTAGAGAACGCGGATAAATAAATTAGGTATCTACATACCTTTCTACTTCCATTTCAATTGCTATTCGATTCCTTCCATTCGATTTAAATGCTTTTTTAATAAATTTTATTTCAATGTCCAAGTGAACTTTTCCGTTGTTCCCAAAAGGTACAAAATCAGTTTATGGCCCATGAATCTGAAACGAAAACATTAAATTGTATGTTCTTTTATCATCTTAAGTACTTACATTTGAGTAATTATTCCATTTTATTCCGATTTTCTCACTTTTAAATTTAAAGTTTTATGTGCCGCCATCTTGTCTTTTTCAAATTCAAATATGTTTTTTTTCGTGTTTTTCTTCATTCTGAAACGATAATACAATGAAAAATTGTTTTAAAAGGGCACCTTACTTACGTTTACACCGATTCCCAGGCGATTCCATGGATTTTAGACCCTTTTTTTTCCATACATAGAGGCAAACGGCAAAAAGAGGACCATCTATGGAATTTTTTCCGTATAAAACACATTTGTCCTGTTTTTGAATTTTCTTGGACTCGGATCTGAAAAATATCACTATTAATTGTTAGACTATGTTGATTTACTTACATTTTCATACTTTTTACTCTTCCATCGGATCATTTTTGTCCAAATTTCATCGGAGCTTTTTTTTGTCGGAAAAAAAGCTCCAAACGGATTTTTACTCATTTCACCACCTAAAACAATTTGAACAGTATTAAATGCTTATATATGGTATTTTACTTACATTTTACTTGATATTTAACCATTTTCTTGTAATTTCTATTGATTTTAATTCATTTTTCAGCAAATTTTTAAATCACTCGCCCGACCATTGACAGTTTTCTCACCAACTCCATTAATTTCAGGGCTGCCAAAATCAGTGTTGTTCAGAGTGTTGTTTGGTATTCAGAACACGTCTCCAATTGTTTAACAGTGGATAGAAAATCAAATTTATACCTCACTAACTCAATTCCCATTAATCGTAAAAAATCTGAAAAAAATATCAAAAAATCAAACGTAAAAAGTTCTTGTGCATAGGCTATTTGTATTTAAACTCAGAAAAAAGCATAATTGAAAAAACACAAAAAAACCCCCTCGCCGCCATGACAGTGTGCAACGCAAATAGCCACATCACGCTTTATTATATAGATTTGATTAATTTTTCGGCGTTTTTTCAAATCACTCGCCCGACCATTGACAGTTTTCTCACCAACTCCATTAATTTCAGGGCTGCCAAAATCAGTGTTGTTCAGAGTGTTGTTTTGTATTCCGGAACCAATTCCAATTGTTTAACAAAGGATGGAAGAAAAAATTTGTCTCAAACTAACTGAATTCCCATTAATTGTAAAAAATCTGAAAAAATACCATAAAATCAAGCGTAAAAAGTTGTTTGGCATAGGCTATTAACATTAGACTCAAGTGAAATGCATGTAGGAAAAAACGTAGAAAAACCCCCTCGCCGCCATGACAGTGTGCAACGCAAATAGCAACGTCACGGTTTATGTATATAGATTTTACAGAGGCCCAAAGCATTAATATAGTCACTTATTAAGCGTTGGACTGCAACATGTGGTCGAACACCTAATATTCCAAAAATGACAGTAACAGCCAAACAATAAGAGGCAGTGAGTTCATACTGCATATGCAGCGTTATACAGAGTCCCAAAGCATTAATATAGTCACTTATTAAGCGTTGGACTGCAACATGTGGTCGAAGACCTAATATTTCAAAAATGACAGTAACAGCCAAACAATAAGAGGCAGAGAGTTCATACTGTATATGCAGCGTTATACAGAGTCCCAAAGCATTAATATAGTCCCTTATTAAGCGTTGGACTGCAACATGTGGTCGAAGACCTAATATTCCAAAAATGACAGTAACAGAAAAACAATAATAGGCAGAAAGTTCATACTGTATATGCAGCGTTATACAGAGCCCCAAAGCATTAATATAGTCACTTATTAAGCGTTGGACAGCAACATGTGGTCGAACACCTAATATTACAAAAATATCAGTTACAGCCAAACTATAAGAGGCACAAAGTTCATATTGAATAAGCAGCTTTATACAAACGCCCAAAGCATTACTTTAACCACATATTAATCGTTGGACTGCCCCATGTGGTTAAACACCTAATATTTCAAAAATGTCCGTTACAGCCTAACTATTAGTGGCACAGTGCTCATATTGTATATGCAGCGTTATACAGAGTCCCTAAGCATTAATATAATCACATATTAAGCGTTGGACTGCCCCATTTGGTTGAACAAATAATATTACAAAAATGTCAAATACAGGCAAACTCTTAGAGGCACGGAGTTAATATTGTATATGCCTCGTTATACAGAGTCCCAAGACATTGGTATAACCACATATTAAGCGTTAAACTGCCCCTTGAGGATGAACACCTAATATTCCAAAAATGTCCGTTGCAGCCAAACTATTAGAGACACAGTGTTCATAATGTATATGCAGCGTTATACAGAGTCCCAAAACATTAATATAATCACATATTAAGCGTTGGACTGCAACATGTGGTGTAACACCTAATATTCCAAAAGTGTCAGTTACAACCAAACTATAAGGGGCACAGAGTTCAACTGTATATGCAGCGTTATACAGAGTCCCAAAGCATTACTTTAACCACATATTAAGAGTTGGACTGCCCCATGTGGTTGAACACCTAATATTCCAAAAATGTCCGTTACAGCCAAACTATTAGAGACACAGTGTTCATATTTTATATGCAGGGTTTTACAGAGGCCCAAAGCATTAATATAGTCACTTATTAAGCGTTGGACTGCAACATGTGGTCGAACACCTAATATTCCAAAAGTGTCAGTTACAGAAAAACCATAAGAGGCATTAAGTTCATATTGTATATGCAGCGTTATACAGAGGCCCAAAGCATTACTTTAACCACATATTAAGCGTTGGACTGCCCCATGAGGATGAACACCTAATATTCCAAAAATGTCCGTTACAGCCAAACTATTAGAGACACAGTGTTCATATTTTATATGCAGGGTTTTACAGAGGCCCAAAGCATTAATATAGTCACTTATTAAGCGATGAACTGCTACATGTGGTCGAACACCTAATATTCCAAAAATGACAGTAACAGCCAAACTATAAGAGGCAGAGAGTTCATACTGTATATGCAGCGTTATACAGAGTCCCAAAGCATTAATATAGTCACATATTAAGCGTTGGACTGCAACATGTGGTCGAACACCTAATATTCCAAAAATGACAGTAACAGCCAAACAATAAAAGGCAGAGAGTTCATACTGTATATGCAGCGTTATGCAGAGTCCCAAAGCATTACTTTAACCACATCTGAAGCGTTTGACTGCCCCATGTGGTTGAACACCTAATATTCCAAAAATGACCGTTACAGCCAAACTATTAGAGACACAGTGTTCATATTTTATATGCAGGGTTTTACAGAGGCCCAAAGCATTAATATAGTCACTTATTAAGCGATGAACTGCTACATGTGGTCGAACACCTAATATTCCAAAAATGACAGTAACAGCCAAACAATAAGAGGCAGAGAGTTCATACTGTATATGCAGCGTTATACAGAGTCCCAAAGCATTAATATAGTCACTTATTAAGCGTTGGACTGCAACATGTGGTTAAACACCTTATATTCCAAAAGTGTCAGTTACAGCCATACTATAAGAGGCACAGAGTTCATACTGTATATGCAGCGTTATACAGAGTCCCAAAGCATTATTTTAATCACATATTAAGCTTTGCACTGCCCCATGTGGTTGAACACCTAATATTCCAAAAATGTCCGTTACAGCCAAACTATTAGAGACACAGTGCTCATATTGTATATGCAGCGCTATACAGAGTCCCTATGCATTAATATAATCACATAATAAGCATTGGACTGCTCCATGTGGTTGAACACCTAATACTCCAAAAATGTCCGTTACAGCCAAACTATTAGAGACACAGTGTTCATATTTTATATGCAGCGTTATACAGAGTCCCAAAACATTAATATAATCACATATTAAGCGTTGGACTGCAACATGTGGTGTAACACCTAATATTCCAAAAGTGTCAGTTACAGCCAAACTATAAGAGGCACAGAGTTCATACTGTATATGAAGCGTTATACAGAGTCCCAAAGCATTACTTCAACCACATATTAAGAGTTGGACTGCCCCATGTGGTTGAACACCTAATATTTCAAAAATGTCCGTTACAGCCAAACTATTAGAGGCACAGTGTTCATATTTTATATGCAGGGTTTTACAGAGGCCCAAAGCATTAATATAGTCACATATTAATCGATGGACTGCAACATGTGGTCGAACACCTAATATTCCAAAAGTGTCCGTTACAGCCAAACTATTAGAGACACAGTGTTTATATTGAACATGCAGGGTTTTACAGAGGCCCAAAGCATTAATATAGTTACTTATTAAGCGTTCTACTGCAACATGTGGTCGAACACCTAATATTCCAAAAATGACAGAAACACCCAAACAATAAGAGGCAGAGAGTTCATACTGTATATGCAGCGTTATACAGAGTCTCAAAGCATTAATATAGTCACTTATTAAGCGTTGGACTGCAACATGTGGTCGAACACCTAATATTCCAAAAATGACAGTAACAGCCAAACAATAAAAGGCAGAGAGTTCATACTGTATATGCAGCTTTATGCAGAGTCCCAAAGCATTACTTTAACCACATATTAAGCGTTGGACTGCCCCATGTGGTTGATCACCTAATATTCCAAAAATGACCGTTACAGCCAAACTATTAGAGACACAGTGTTCATATTTTATATGCAGGGTTTTACAAAGGCCCAAAGCATTAATATAGTGACTTATTAAGCGTTGGACTGCAACATGTGGTCGAACACCTAATATTACAAAAATATCAGTTACAGCCAAACTATAAGAGGCACAAAGTTCATATTGAATAAGCAGCTTTATACAAACGCCCAAAGCATTACTTTAACCACATATTAAGCGTTGGACTGCCCCATGAGGATGAACACCTAATATTCCAAAAATGTCCGTTACAGCCAAACTATTAGAGACACAGTGTTCATATTTTATATGCAGGATTTTACAGTGGCCCAAAGCATTAATATAGTCACTTATTAAGCGTTGGACTGCAACATGTGGTCGAACACCTAATATTCCAAAAATGACAGTAACAGCCAAACAATAAGAGGCAGAGAGTTCATACTGTATATGCAGCGCTATACAGAGTCCCAAAGCATTAATATAGTCACTTATTAAGCGTTGGACTGCAACTTGTGGTCGAAGACCTAATATTTCAAAAATGACAGTAACAGCCAAACAATAAGAGGCAGAGAGTTCATACTGTATATGCAGCGTTATACAGAGTCCCAAAGCATTAATATAGTCCCTTATTAAGCGTTGGACTGCAACATGTGGTCGAAGACCTAATATTCCAAAAATGACAGTAACAGAAAAACAATAAAAGGCAGAAAGTTCATACTGTATATGCAGCGTTATACAGAGTCCCAAAGCATTAATATAGTCACTTATTAAGCGTTGGACAGCAACATGTGGTCGAACACCTAATATTACAAAAATATCAGTTACAGCCAAACTATAAGAGGCACAAAGTTCATATTGAATAAGCAGCTTTATACAAACGCCCAAAGCATTACTTTAACCACATATTAAGCGTTGGACTGCCCCATGTGGTTAAACACCTAATATTTCAAAAATGTCCGTTACAGCCTAACTATTAGTGGCACAGTGCTCATATTGTATATGCAGCGTTATACAGAGTCCCTAAGCATTAATATAGTCACATATTAAGCGTTGGACTGCCCCATTTGGTTGAACAAATAATATTCCAAAAATGTCAAATACAGGCAAACTCTTAGAGGCACGGAGTTAATATTGTATATGCCTCGTTATACAGAGTCCCAAGACATTGGTATAACCACATATTAAGCGTTGAACTGCCCCTTGAGGATGAACACCTAATATTCCAAAAATGTCCGTTGCAGCCAAACTATTAGAGACACAGTGTTCATATTTTATATGCAGGGTTTTACAGAGGCCCAAAGCATTAATATAGTCACTTATTAAGCGTTGGACTGCAACATGTGGTCGAACACCTAATATTCCAAAAGTGTCAGTTACAGAAAAACCATAAGAGGCATTAAGTTCATATTGTATATGCTGCGTTATACAGAGGCCCAAAGCATTACTTTAACCACATATTAAGCGTTGGACTGCCCCATGAGGATGAACACCTAATATTCCAAAAATGTCCGTTACAGCCAAGTTATTAAAGACACAGTGTTCATATCGTATATGCAGCGTTATACATAGGCCCAAACATTAATATAGTCTTTAATTAAGCGTTGAACTGCAACAGGTGGTTGAACACTTAATATTCCAAAAATGTCAGTTTCAGTTAAACTATCAGAGGCACAGAGTTCATTTTGTGTAAGCAGCGTTATACAGAGTCCCAAAACATTACTATAATCACATGTTAAGCGTTGGACTGCAACATGTAGTTGAACACTTAATATTCCAAATGAGTCAGTTACAGCCAAACTATAAGAGACACAGTGTTCATATTTTATATGCAGGGTTCTACAGAGGCCCAAAGCATTAATATAGTCACATATTAAGCGTTGGACAGCAACATGTGGTCGAACACCTAATATTCCAAAAGTGTCCGTTACAGCCAAACTATTAGAGACACAGTGTTCATATTGTACATGCAGGGTTTTACAGAGGCCCAAAGCATTAATATAGTTACTTATTAAGCGTTCTACTGCAACATGTGGTCGAACACTTAATATTCCAAAAATGACAGTAACAGCCAAACAATAAGAGGCAGAGAGTTCATATTGTATATGCAGCGTTATACAGAAGCCCAAAGCATTACTTTAACCACATATTAAGCGTTGGACTGCCCCATGAGGATGAACACCAAATATTCCAAAAGTGTCCGTTACAGCCAAACTATTAGAGACACAGTGTTCATATTGTCCATGCAGGGTTTTACAGAGGCCCAAAGCATTAATATAGTTACTTATTAAGCGTTCTACTGCAACATGTGGTCGAACACCTAATATTCCAAAAATGACAGTAACAGCCAAACAATAAGAGGCAGAGAGTTCATACTGTATATGCAGCGTTATACAGAAGCCCAAAGCATTACTTTATCCACATATTAAGCGTTGGACTGCCCCATGAGGATGAACACCTAATATTCCAAAAATGTCCGTTACAGCCAAACTATTAGAGACACAGTGTTCATATTGTACATGCAGGGTTTTACAGAGGCCCAAAGCATTAATATAGTTACTTATTAAGCGTTGGACTGCAACATGTGGTCGAACACCTAATATTCCAAAAATGACAGTAACAGCCAAACAATAAGAGGCAGAGAGCTCATATTGTATATGCAGCGTTGTACAGAGTCCCAAAACATTAATATAATCACATATTAAGCGTTGGACTGCAACATGTGGTGTAACACCTAATATTCCAAAAGTTTCAGTTACAGCCAAACTATTAGAGACACAGTGTTCATATTTTATATGCAGGGTTTTACAGAGGCCCAAAGCATTAATATAGTCACATATTAATCGTTGGACTGCAACATGTGGTCGAACACCTAATATTCCAAAAGTGTCCGTTACAGCCAAACTATTAGAGACACAGTGTTCATATTGTACATGCAGGGTTTTACAGAGGCCCAAAGCAATAATATAGTTACTTATTAAGCGTTCTACTGCAACATGTGGTCGAACACCTAATGTTCCAAAAATGACAGTAACACCCAAACAATAAAAGGCAGAGAGTTCATACTGTATATGCAGCTTTATGCAGAGTCCCAAAGCATTACTTTAACCACATATTAAGCGTTGGACTGCCCCATGTGGTTGAACACCTAATATTCCAAAAATGACCGTTACAGCCAAACTATTAGAGACACAGTGTTCATATTTTATATGCAGGATTTTACAGAGGCCCAAAGCATTACTTTAACCACATATTAAGCGTTGGTCTGCCCCATGTGGTTGAACACCTAATATTCCAAAAATGACCGTTACAGCCAAACTATTAGAGACACAGTGTTCATATTTTATGTGCAGGATTTTACAGAGGCCCAAAGCATTACTTTAACCACATATTAAGCGTTGGACTGCCCCATGTGGTTGAACACCTAATATTCCAAAAATGACCGTTACAGCCAAACTATTAGTGGCACAGTGCTCATATTGTATATGCAGCGTTATACAGAGTCCCAAAACATTACTATAATCGCATATTAAGCGTTGGACTGCAACATCTGGTTAAACACCTTATATTCCAAAAGTGTCAGTTACTGCCAAGTTATTAGAGACAGAGTGTTCATATCGTATATGCAGCGTTATACATAGGCCCAAACATTAATATAGTCTTTTATTAAGCGTTGGATTGCAACATGTGGTCGAAGACCTAATATTTCAAAAATGACAGTAACAGCCAAACAATAAGAGGCAGAGAGTTCATACTGTATATGCAGCGTTATACAGAGGCCCAAAGCATTACTTTAACGACATATTAAGCATTGGACTGCTCCATGTGGTTGAACACCTAATACTCCAAAAATGTCCGTTACAGCCAAACTATTAGAGACACAGTGTTCATATTTGATATGCAGGATTTTACAGAGGTTTAAAACATTAATATAGTCACTTATTAAGCGATGGACTGCAACATGTGGTCGAACACCTAAAATTCCAAAAGTGTCAGTTACAAAAAAACTATAAGAAACATTAAGTTCATATTGTGTATACAGCGTTATACAGAGGCCCAAAGCATTACTTTAACCACATATTAAGCGTTGGACTGCCCCATGAGGATGAACACCTAATATTCCATAAATGTCCGTTACAGCCAAACTATTAGAGACACAGTGTTCATATTTTATATGCAGGGTTTTACAGAGGCCCAAAGCATTAATATAGTCATTTATTAAGCGATGGATTGCAACATGTGGACGAACACCTAATATTCCAAAAATGACAGTAACAGCCAAACAATAAGAGGCAGAGAGTTCATACTGTATATGCAGCGTTATACAGAGTCCCAAAGCATTAATATAGTCACTTATTAAGCGTTGGACTGCAACATGTGGTTAAACACCTTATATTCCAAAAGTGTCAGTTACAGCCATACTATAAGAGGCACAGAGTTCATACTGTATATGCAGCGTTATACAGAGTCCCAAAGCATTATTTTAATCACATATTAAGCTTTGCACTGCCCCATGTGGTTGAACACCTAATATTCCAAAAATGTCCGTTACAGCCAAACTATTAGAGACACAGTGTTCATATTTTATATGCAGGGTTTTACAGAGGCTCAAAGCATTAATATAGTCATTTATTAAGCGTTAAACTGCAACATGTGGTTGAACACCTAATATTCCAAAAACGTCCGTTACAGCCAAACTATTAGAGACACAGTGTTCATATTTTATATGCAGGGTTTTACAGAGGCTCAAAGCATTAATATAGTCACTTATTAAGCGTTGGACTGCAACATGTGGTCGAACACCTAATATTTCAAAAATGTCCGTTACAGCCAAACTATTAGTGGCACAGTGCTCATATTGCATATGCAGCGTTATACAGAGTCCCAAAGCATTACTTTAACCACATATTAAGCGTTGGACTGCCCCATGTGGTTGAACACCTAATATTCCAAAAATGACCGTTACAGCCAAACTATTAGAGTCACAATGTTCATATTTTATATGCAGGGTTTTACAAAGGCCCAAAGCATTAATATAGTCACTTATTAAGCGTTGGACTGCAACATGTGGTCGAACACCTAATATTACAAAAATATCAGTTACAGCCAAACTATAAGAGGCACAAAGTTCATATTGAATAAGCAGCTTTAAACAAACGCTTAAAGCATTACTTTAACCACATATTAAGCGTTGGACTGCCCCATGTGGTTGAACACCTAATATTTCAAAAATGTCCGTTACAGCCAAACTATTAGAGACACAGTGTTCATATTTTATATGCAGGGTTTTACAGAGGCCCAAAGCATTAATATAGTCACATATTAAGCGTTGGACTGCAACATGTGGTCGAACACCTAATATTCCAAAAGTGTCCGTTACAGCAAAACTATTAGAGACACAGTGTTCATATTTGATATGCAGGATTTTACAGAGGTTTAAAACATTAATATAGTCACTTATTAAGCGATGGACTGCAACATGTGGCCGAACACCTAATATTCCAAAAATGTCTGTTACAAACAAACTATTAGAGACACAGTGTTCATATTGTACATGCAGGGTTTTACAGAGGCCCAAAGCATTAATATAGTTACTTATTAAGCGTTGGACTGCAACATGTGGTCGAACACCTAATATTCCAAAAATGACAGTAACAGCCAAACAATAAGAGGCAGAGAGTTCATACTGTATATGCAGCGTTATACAGAGTTCTAAAGCATTAATATAGTCACTTATTAAGCGTTGGACTGCAACATGTGGTTGAACACCTAATATTTCAAAAATATTTGTTACCGCCTAACTATTAGTGGCACAGTGCTCATATTGTATATGCAGCGTTATACAGAGTCCCTAAGCATTAATATAATCACATATTAAGCGTTGGACTGCCCCATTTGGTTGAACACCTAATATTCCAAAAATGTCAAATACAGGCAAACTCTTAGAGGCACGGAGTTAATATTGTATATGCCACGTTATACAGAGTCCCAAAACATTACTATAATCACATGTTAAGCGTTGGACTGCAACATGTAGTTGAACACTTATTATTCCAAATGAGTCAGTTACAGCCAAACTATTAGAGACACAGTGTTCATATTTTATATGCAGGGTTTTACAGAGGCCCAAAGCATTAATATAGTCACTTATTAAGCCTTGGACTGCCCCGTGTGGTTGAACACCTAATATTCCAAAAATGACAGTAACAGCCAAACAATAAGAGGCAGAGAGTTCATACTGTATATGCAGCGTTATACAGAGTTCTAAAGCATTAATATAGTCACTTATTAAGCGTTGGACTGCAACAAGTGGTTGAACACCTAATATTTCAAAAATGTCTGTTACCGCCTAACTATGAGTGGCACAGTGCTCATATTGTATATGCAGCGTTATACAGAGTCCCTAAGCATTACTATAATCACATGTTAAGCGTTGGACTGCAACATGTAGTTGAACACCTAATATTCCAAATGAGTCAGTTACAGCCAAACTATAAGAGACACAGGGTTCATACTGTATATGCAGCGTTATACAGAGGCCCAAAGCATTACTTTAACCACATATTAAGCGTTGGACTGCCCCATGTGGTCGAACACCTAATATTCCAAAAATGGCAGTAACAGTCAAACAATAAGAGGCAGAGAGTTCATACTGTATATGCAGCGTTATACAGAGGCCCAAAGCATTACTTTAACCACATATTAAGCGTTGGCCTGCCCCATGTGGTCGAACACCTAATATTCCAAAAATGACAGTAACAGCCAAACAATAAGAGGCAGAGAGTTCATACTGTATATGCAGCGTTATACAGAGTCCCAAAGCATTAATATAGTCACTTATTAAGCGTTGGACTGCAACATGTGGTCGAACACCTAATATTACAAAAATGTCAGTTACAGCCAAACTATAAGAGGCACAATGTTCATATTGAATTTGCAACGTTATACAGAGGCCCAAAGCATTACTTTAACCACATATTAAGCGTTGGACTGCCCCATGTGGTTGAACACCTAATATTTCAAAAATGTCTGTTACCGCCTAACTATTAGTGGCACAGTGCTCATATTGTATATGCAGCGTTATACAGAGTCCCTAAGCATTAATATAATCACATATTAAGCGTTGGACTGCCCCATTTGGTTGAACACCTAATATTCCAAAAATGTCAAATACAGGCAAACTCTTAGAGGCACGGAGTTAATATTGTATATGCCACGTTATACAGAGTCCCAAAACATTACTATAATCACATGTTAAGCGTTGGACTGCAACATGTAGTTGAACACTTATTATTCCAAATGAGTCAGTTACAGCCAAACTATAAGAGACACAGAGTTCATACTGTATATGCAGCGTTATACAGAGGCCCAAAGCATTAATATAGTCACTTATTAAGCGTTGGACTGCAACATGTGGTCGAACACCTAATATTACAAAAATGTCAGTTACAGCCAAACTATAAGAGGCACAATGTTCATATTGAATTTGCAGCGTTATACAGAGGCCCAAAGCATTACTTTAACCACATATTAAGCGTTGGACTGCCCCATGTGGTTGAACACCTAATATTTCAAAAATGTCTGTTACCGCCTAACTATTAGAGACACAGTGTTTATATTGTATATGCAGCGTTATACAGAGTTCCAAAACATTACTAAAATCACATATTAAGAGTTGGACTGCCCCATGTGGTTGAACACCTAATATTTCAAAAATGTCCGTTACAGCCAAACTATTAGATACACAGTGTTCATATTTTATATGCAGGGTTTTACAGAGGCCCAAAGCATTAATATAGTTACATATTAAGCGTTGGACTGCAACATGTGGTCGAACACCTAATACTCCAAAAATGTCCGTTACAGCCAAACTATTAGAGACACAGTGTTCATATTGTACATGCAGGGTTTTACAGAGGCCCAAAGCATTAATATAGTCACTTATTAAGCGTTGGACTGCAACATGTGGTCGAATACCTAATATTCCAAAAATGAGAGTAACAGCCAAACTATATGAGGCAGAGAGATCATACTGTATATGCAGCGTTATACAGAGGCCCAAAGCATTACTTTAACCACATATTAAGAGTTGGACTGCCCCATGTGGTTGAACACCTAATATTCCAAAAATGTCCGTTACAGCCAAACTATTAGAGACACAGTGTTTATATTGTATATGCAGCGTTATACGGAGTCCCAAAACCTTACTATAATCACATATTAAGCGTTGGACTGCAACATGTGGTGTAACACCTAATATTCCAAAAGTGTTAGTTACAGCCAAACTATAAGAGGCACAGAGTTCATACAGTATATGCAGCGTTATACAGAGTCCCAAAGCATTACTTTAACCACCTATTAAGCTTTGCACTGCCCCATGTGGTTGAACAAATAATATTCCAAAAATGTCCGTTACAGCCAAACTATTAGAGACACAGTGTTCATATTGTACATGCAGGGTTTTACAGAGGCCCAAAGCATTAATATAGTCATTTATTAAGCGTTGGACTGCAACATGTGGTTGAACACCTAATATTCCAAAAATGTCAGTAACAGCCAAACTATAAGAGGCTGAGAGTTCGTACTGTATATGCAGCGTTATACAGAGTCCCAAAGCATTAATATAGTCACTTATTAAGCGTTATACTGCCCCATTTGGTTGAACACCTAATACTCCAAAAATGTCAATTACAGGCAAACTATTAGAGGCACGGAGTTAATATTGTATATGCCTCGTTATACAGAGTACCAAAGCATTATTTTAACCACATATTAAGCGTTGGACTGCCCCATGAGGATAAACACCTAATATTATAAAAATGACCGTTACAGCCAAGTTATTAGAGACACAGTGTTCATATTGTACATGCAGGGTTTTACAGAGGCCCAAAGGATTAATATAGTCACTTATTAAGCGATGAACTGCTACATGTGGTCGAACACCTAATATTCCAAAAATGACAGTAACAGCCAAACATTAAGAGGCAGAGAGTTCATACTGTATATGCAGCGTTATACAGAGTCCCAAAACATTACTATAATCACATGTTAAGCGTTGGACTTCAACATGTAGTTGAACACCTAATATTCCAAATGAGTCAGTTACAGCCAAACTATAAGAGACACAGGGTTCATACTGTATATGCAGCGTTATACAGAGGCCCAAAGCATTACTTTAACCACATATTAAGCGTTGGACTGCCCCATGAGGATGAACACCTAATATTCCAAAAATGTCCGTTACAGCCAAAATATTAGAGACACAGTGTTCATATTGTACATGCAGGGTTTTACAGGGGCCCAAAGCATTAATATAGTTACTTATTAAGCGTTGGACTGCAACATGTGGTAGAACACCTAATATTCCAAAAATGACAGTAACAGCCAAACAATAATAGGCAGAGAGTTCATACTGTATATGCAGCGTTATACAGAGTCCCAAAGCATTACTTTAACCACATATTAAGAGTTGGACTGCCCCATGTGGTTGAAAACCTAATATTTCAAAAATGTCCGTTACAGCCAAACTATTAGAGACACAGTGTTCATATTTTATATGCAGGGTTTTACAGAGGCCCAAAGCATTAATATAGTTACATATTAAGCGTTGGACTGCAACATGTGGTCGAACACCTAATATTCCAAAAGTGTCAGTTACAGAAAAACCATAAGAGGCATTAAGTTCATATTGTTTATGCAGCGTTATACAGAGGTTCAAAGCATTACTTTAACCACATATTAAGCGTTGGACTACCCCATGAGGATGAACACCTAATATTCTAAAAATGTCCGTTACAGCAAAACTATTAGAGACACAGTGTTCATATTTGATATGCAGGATTTTACAGAGGTTTAAAGCATTAATATAGTCACTTATTAAGCGATGGACTGCAACATGTGGCCGAACACCTAATATTCCAAAAATGTCCGTTACAGCCAAACTATTAGAGACACAGTGTTCATATTGTACATGCAGGGTTTTACAGAGGCCCAAAGCATTAATATAGTCACTTATTAAGCGTTGGACTGCAACATGTGGTTGAACACCTAATATTCCAAAAATGTCAGTAACAGCCAAACTATAAGAGGCAGAGAGTTCATACTGTATATGCAGCGTTATACAGAGTCCCAAAGCATTAATATAGTCACTTATTAAGCGTTGGACTGCAACATGTGGTCGAACACCTAATATTCCAAAAATGACAGTAACAGCCAAACAATAAAAGGCAGAGAGTTCATACTGTATATGCAGCGTTATGCAGAGTCCCAAAGCATTACTTTAACCACATCTGAAGCGTTGGACTGCCCCATGTGGTTGAACACCAAATATCCCAAAAATGACCGTTACAGCCAAACTATTAGAGACACAGTGTTCATATTATATATGCAGGGTTTTACAGAGGCCCAAAGCATTAATATAGTCACTTATTAAGCGATGAACTGCTACATGTGGTCGAACACCTAATATTCCAAAAATGACAGTAACAGCCAAACAATAAGAGGCACAGAGTTCATACTGTATATGCAGCGTTATACAGAGTCCCAAAGCATTACTTTAACCACATATTAAGCTTTGCACTGATCCACGTGGTTGAACACCTAATATTCCAAAAATGTCCGTTACAGCCAAACTATTAGAGACACAGTTTTCATATTGTATATGCAGCGTTATACAGAGTCCCAAAACATTACTATAATCACATATTAAGCGTTGGACTGCAACATGTGGTCGAACAATTAATATTTCATAAATGACAGTAACAGCCAAACTATAAGAGGCACAGAGTTCATACTGTATATGCAGCGTTATACAGAGTCCCAAAGCATTACTTTAACCACATATTAAGCGTTGGTCTGCCCCATGTGGTTGAACACCTAATATTTCAAAAATGTTCGTTACAGCCTAACTATTAGTGGCATAGTGCTCATATTGTATATGCAGCGCTATACAGAGTCCCTATGCATTAATATAATCACATAATAAGCATTGGACTGCTCCATGTGGTTGAACACCTAATACTCCAAAAATGTCCGTTACAGCCAAACTATTAGAGACACAGTGTTCATATTTGATATGCAGGATTTTACAGAGGTTTAAAATATTAATATAGTCACTTATTAAGCGATGGACTGCAACATGTGGTCGAACACCTAAAATTCCAAAAGTGTCAGTTACAAAAAAACTATAAGAAACATTAAGTTCATATTGTGTATACAGCGTTATACAGAGGCCCAAAGCATTACTTTAACCACATATTAAGCGTTGGACTGCCCCATGAGGATGAACACCTAATATTCCATAAATGTCCGTTACAGCCAAACTATTAGAGACACAGTGTTCATATTTTATATGCAGGGTTTTACAGAGGCCCAAAGCATTAATATAGTCATTTATTAAGCGTTAAACTGCAACATGTGGTTGAACACCTAATATTCCAAAAACGTCCGTTACAGCCAAACTATTAGAGACACAGTGTTCATATTTTGTATGCAGGGTTTTACAGAGGCCCAAAGCATTAATATAGTCACTTATTAAGCGTTGGACTGCAACATGTGGTCGAACACCTAATATTTCAAAAATGTCCGTTACAGCCAAACTATTAGTGCCACAGTGCTCATATTGTATATGCAGCGTTATACAGAGTCCCAAAGCATTACTTTAACCACATATTAAGCGTTGGACTGCCCCATGTGGTTGAACACCTAATATTTCAAAAATGTCCGTTACAGCCAAACTATTAGAGACACAGTGTTCATATTTTATATGCAGAGTTTTACAGAGGCCCAAAGCATTAATATAGTCACATATTAAGCGTTGGACTGCAACATGTGGTCGAACACCTAATATTCCAAAAGTGTCAGTTACAGAAAAACCATAAGAGGCATTAAGTTCATATTGTATATGCAGCTATACAGAGGTTCAAAGCATTACTTTAACCACATATTAAGCGTTGGACTGCCCCATGAGGATGAACACCTAATATTCTAAAAATGTCCGTTACAGCAAAACTATTAGAGACACAGTGTTCATATTTGATATGCAGGATTTTACAGAGGTTTAAAACATTAATATAGTTACTTATTAAGCGTTGGACTGCAACATGTGGTCGAACACCTAATATTCCAAAAATGACAGTAACAGCCAAACAATAAGAGGCAGAGAGTTCATACTGTAAATGCAGCGTTATACAGAGTTCTAAAGCATTAATATAGTCACTTATTGAGCGTTGGACTGCAACATGTGGTTGAACACCTAATATTTCAAAAATATCTGTTACCGCCTAACTATTAGTGGCACAGTGCTCATATTGTATATGCAGCGTTATACAGAGTCCCTAAGCATTAATATAATCACATATTAAGCGTTGGACTGCCCCATTTGGTTGAACACCTAATATTCCAAAAATGTCAAATACATTCAAACTCTTAGAGGCACGGAGTTAATATTGTATATGCCACGTTATACAGAGTCCCAAAACATTACTATAATCACATGTTAAGCGTTGGACTGCAACATGTAGTTGAACACCTAATATTCCAAATGAGTCAGTTACAGCCAAACTATAAGAGACACAGGGTTCATACTGTATATGCAGCGTTATACAGAGGCCCAAAGCATTACTTTAACCACATTTTAAGCGTTGGACTGCCCCATGAGGATGAACACCTAATATTCCAAAAATGTCCGTTACAGCCAAAATATTAGAGACACAGTGTTCATATTGTACATGCAGGGTTTTACAGAGGCCCAAAGCATTAATATAGTTACTTATTAAGCGTTGGACTGCAACATGTGGTTGAACACCTAATATTCCAAAAATGTCAGTAACAGCCAAACTATAAAAGGCAGAGAGTTCATACTGTATATGCAGCTTTATGCAGAGTCCCAAAGCATTACTTTAACCACATATTAAGCGTTGGACTGCCCCATGTGGTTGAACACCTAATATTCCAAAAATGACCGTTACAGCCAAACTATTAGAGTCACAATGTTCATATTTTATATGCAGGGTTTTACAAAGGCCCAAAGCATTAATATAGTCACTTATTAAGCGTTGGACTGCAACATGTGGTCGAACACCTAATATTACAAAAATATCAGTTACAGCCAAACTATAAGAGGCACAAAGTTCATATTGAATAAGCAGCTTTAAACAAACGCTTAAAGCATTACTTTAACCACATATTAAGCGTTGGACTGCCCCATGTGGTTAAACACCTAATATTTCAAAAATGTCCGTTACAGCCTAACTATTAGTGGCACAGTGCTCATATTGTATATGCAGCGTTATACAGAGTCCCTAAGCATTAATATAATCACATATTAAGCGTTGGACTGCCCCATTTGGTAGAACACCTAATATTCCAAAAATGTCAAATACAGGCAAACTCTTAGAGGCACAAAGTTAATATTGTATATGCCTCGTTATAGAGAGTCCCAAGACATTGGTATAACCACATATTAAGCGTTGGACTGCCCCTTGAGGATGAACACCTAATATTCCAAAAATGTCCGTTACAGCCAAACTATTAGAGACACAGTGTTCATATTATATATGCAGCGTTTTACAGAGGCCCAAAGCATTAATATAGTCACTTATTAAGCCTTGGACTGCAACATGTGGTGTAACACCTAATATTCCAAAAGTGTCAGTTACAACCAAACTATAAGAGGCACAGAGTTCAACTGTATATGCAGCGTTATACAGAGTCCCAAAGCATTACTTTAACCACATATTAAGAGTTGGACTGCCCCATGTGGTTGAACACCTAATATTCCAAAAATGTCCGTTACAGCCAAACTATTAGAGACACAGTGTTTATATTTTATATGCAGGGTTTTACAGAGGCCCAAAGCATTAATATAGTCACTTATTAAGCGTTAGACTGCAACATGTGGTCGAACACCTAATATTCCAAAAGTGTCAGTTACAGAAAAACCATAAGAGGCATTAAGTTCATATTGTATATGCAGCGTTATACAGAGGCCCAACGCATTACTTTAACCACATATTAAGCGTTGGACTGCCCCATGAGGATGAACACCTAATATTCCAAAAATGTCCGTTACAGCCAAACTATTAGAGACACAGTGATCATATTTGATATGCAGGATTTTACAGAGGTTTAAAGCATTAATATAGTCACTTATTAAGCGATGGACTGCAACATGTGGCCGATCACCTAATATTCCAAAAATGTCCGTTACAGTTAAACTATTAGAGACACAGTGTTCATATTGTACATGCAGGGTTTTACAGAGTCCCTATCCATTAATATAATCACATATTAAGCGTTGGACTGCCCCATTTGGATGGACACCTAGTATTCCAAAAATGTCAATTACAGGCAAACTATTAGAGGCACGGAGTTAATATTGTATATGCCTCGTTATACAGAGTCCCAAAACATTGCTATAACCACATATCAAGCGTTGGACTGCCCCATGAGGATGAACACCTAATATTCCAAAAATATCCGTTACAGCCAAATTATTAGAGACACAGTATTCATATCGTATATGCAGCGTTATACATAGGCCCAAACATTAATATAGTCTTTTATTATGCGTTGAACTGCAACAGGTGGTTGAACACTTAATATTCCAAAAATGTCAGTTTCAGTTAAACTATCAGAGGCACAGAGTTCATTTTGTGTAAGCAGCGTTATACAGAGTCCCAAGACATTACTATAATCACATGTTAAGCGTTGGACTGCAATATGTAGTTGAACACCTAATATTCCAAATGAATCAGTTACAGCCAAACTATAAGAGACACAGAGTTCATACTGTATATGCAGCGTTTTACAAAGTCCCAAAGCATTAATATAGTCACTTATTAAGCGTTGAACTGCAACATGTGGTCGAACACCTAATATTGCAAAAATGTCAGTTACAGCCAAACTATAAGAGGCACAATGTTCATATTGAATTTGCAGCGTTATACAGAGTCCCTAAGCATTAATATAATCACATATTAAGCGTTGGACTGCCCCATGTGGTTGAACACCTAATATTTCAAAAATGTCTGTTACCGCCTAACTATTAGTGGCACAGTGCTCATATTGTATATGCAGCGTTATACAGAGTCCCTAAGCATTAATATAATCACATATTAAGCGTTGGACTGCCCCATTTGGTTGAACACCTAATATTCCAAAAATGTCAAATACAGGCAAACTCTTAGAGGCACGGAGTTAATATTGTATATGATACGTTATACAGAGTCCCAAAACATTACTATAATCACATGTTAAGCGTTGGACTGCAACATGTAGTTGAACACTTATTATTCCAAATGAGTCAGTTACAGCCAAACTATAAGAGACACAGAGTTCATACTGTATATGCAGCGTTATACAGAGGCCCAAAGCATTAATATAGTCACTTATTAAGCGTTGGACTGCAACATGTGGTCGAACACCTAATATTACAAAAATGTCAGTTACAGCCAAACTATAAGAGGCACAATGTTCATATTGAATTTGCAGCGTTATACAGAGGCCCAAAGCATTACTTTAACCACATATTAAGCGTTGGACTGCCCCATGTGGTTGAACACCTAATATTTCAAAAATGTCTGTTACCGCCTAACTATTAGAGACACAGTGTTTATATTGTATATGCAGCGTTATACAGAGTTCCAAAACATTACTAAAATCACATATTAAGCGTTGGACTGCAACATGTGGTGTAACACCTAATATTCCAAAAGTGTTAGTTACAGCCAAACTAAAAGAGGCACAGAGTTCATACTGTATATGCAGCGTTATACAGAGTCCCAAAGCATTACTTTAACCACATATTAAGAGTTGGACTGCCCCATGTGGTTGAACACCTAATATTTCAAAAATGTCCGTTACAGCCAAACTATTAGATACACAGTGTTCATATTTTATATGCAGGGTTTTACAGAGGCCCAAAGCATTAATATAGTTACATATTAAGCGTTGGACTGCAACATGTGGTCGAACACCTAATACTCCAAAAATGTCCGTTACAGCCAAACTATTAGAGACACAGTGTTCATATTGTACATGCAGGGTTTTACAGAGGCCCAAAGCATTAATATAGTCACTTATTAAGCGTTGGACTGCAACATGTGGTCGAATACCTAATATTCCAAAAATGAGAGTAACAGCCAAACTATAAGAGGCAGAGAGATCATACTGTATATGCAGCGTTATACAGAGGCCCAAAGCATTACTTTAACCACATATTAAGAGTTGGACTGCCCCATGTGGTTGAACACCTAATATTCCAAAAATGTCCGTTACAGCCAAACTATTAGAGACACAGTGTTTATATTGTATATGCAGCGTTATACGGAGTCCCAAAACCTTACTATAATCACATATTAAGCGTTGGACTGCAACATGTGGTGTAACACCTAATATTCCAAAAGTGTTAGTTACAGCCAAACTATAAGAGGCACAGAGTTCATACTGTATATGCAGCGTTATACAGAGTCCCAAAGCATTACTTTAACCACCTATTAAGCTTTGCACTGCCCCATGTGGTTGAACAAATAATATTCCAAAAATGTCCGTTACAGCCAAACTATTAGAGACACAGTGTTCATATTGTACATGCAGGGTTTTACAGAGGCCCAAAGCATTAATATAGTCATTTATTAAGCGTTGGACTGCAACATGTGGTTGAACACCTAATATTCCAAAAATGTCAGTAACAGCCAAACTATAAGAGGCTGAGAGTTCGTACTGTATATGCAGCGTTATACAGAGTCCCAAAGCATTAATATAGTCACTTATTAAGCGTTATACTGCCCCATTTGGTTGAACACCTAATACTCCAAAAATGTCAATTACAGGCAAACTATTAGAGGCACGGAGTTAATATTGTATATGCCTCGTTATACAGAGTACCAAAGCATTATTTTAACCACATATTAAGCGTTGGACTGCCCCATGAGGATAAACACCTAATATTATAAAAATGACCGTTACAGCCAAGTTATTAGAGACACAGTGTTCATATTGTACATGCAGGGTTTTACAGAGGCCCAAAGGATTAATATAGTCACTTATTAAGCGATGAACTGCTACATGTGGTCGAACACCTAATATTCCAAAAATGACAGTAACAGCCAAACATTAAGAGGCAGAGAGTTCATACTGTATATGCAGCGTTATACAGAGTCCCAAAACATTACTATAATCACATGTTAAGCGTTGGACTTCAACATGTAGTTGAACACCTAATATTCCAAATGAGTCAGTTACAGCCAAACTCTAAGAGACACAGGGTTCATACTGTATATGCAGCGTTATACAGAGGCCCAAAGCATTACTTTAACCACATATTAAGCGTTGGACTGCCCCATGAGGATGAACACCTAATATTCCAAAAATGTCCGTTACAGCCAAAATATTAGAGACACAGTGTTCATATTGTACATGCAGGGTTTTACAGGGGCCCAAAGCATTAATATAGTTACTTATTAAGCGTTGGACTGCAACATGTGGTAGAACACCTAATATTCCAAAAATGACAGTAACAGCCAAACAATAATAGGCAGAGAGTTCATATTGTATATGCAGCGTTATACAGAGTCCCAAAACATTAATATAATAACATATTAAGCGTTGGACTGCAACATGTGGTGTAACACCTAATATTCCAAAAGTGTCAGTTACAGCCAAACTATAAGAGGCACAGAGTTCATACTGTATATGCAGCGTTATACAGAGTCCCAAAGCATTACTTTAACCACATATTAAGAGTTGGACTGCCCCATGTGGTTGAAAACCTAATATTTCAAAAATATCCGTTACAGCCAAACTATTAGCGACACAGTGTTCATATTTTATATGCAGGGTTTTACAGAGGCCCAAAGCATTAATATAGTTACATATTAAGCGTTGGACTGCAACATGTGGTCGAACACCTAATATTCCAAAAGTGTCAGTTACAGAAAAACCATAAGAGGCATTAAGTTCATATTGTTTATGCAGCGTTATACAGAGGTTCAAAGCATTACTTTAACCACATATTAAGCGTTGGACTACCCCATGAGGATGAACACCTAATATTCTAAAAATGTCCGTTACAGCAAAACTATTAGAGACACAGTGTTCATATTTGATATGCAGGATTTTACAGAGGTTTAAAGCATTAATATAGTCACTTATTAAGCGATGGACTGCAACATGTGGCCGAACACCTAATATTCCAAAAATGTCCGTTACAGCCAAACTATTAGAGACACAGTGTTCATATTGTACATGCAGGGTTTTACAGAGGCCCAAAGCATTAATATAGTCACTTATTAAGCGTTGGACTGCAACATGTGGTTGAACACCTAATATTCCAAAAATGTCAGTAACAGCCAAACTATAAGGGGCAGAGAGTTCATACTGTATATGCAGCGTTATACAGAGTCCCAAAGCATTAATATAGTCCGTTATTAAGCGTTGGACTGCAACATGTGGTCGAACACCTAATATTCCAAAAATGACAGTAACAGCCAAACAATAAAAGGCAGAGAGTTCATACTGTATATGCAGCGGTATGCAGAGTCCCAAAGCATTACTTTAACCACATCTGAAGCGTTGGACTGCCCCATGTGGTTGAACACCTAATATCCCAAAAATGACCGTTACAGCCAAACTATTAGAGACACAGTGTTCATATTTTATATGCAGGGTTTTACAGAGGCCCAAAGCATTAATATAGTCATTTATTAAGCGTTAAACTGCAACATGTGGTTGAACACCTAATATTCCAAAAACGTTCGATACAGCCAAACTATTAGAGACACAGTGTTCATATTTTATATGCAGGGTTTTACAGAGGCCCAAAGCATTAATATAGTCACTTATTAAGCGTTGGACTGCAACATGTGGTCGAACACCTAATATTTCAAAAATGTCCGTTACAGCCAAACTATTAGAGACACAGTGTTCATATTTTATATGCAGGGTTTTACAGAGGCCCAAAGCATTAATATAGTCACTTATTAAGCGTTGGACTGCAACATGTGGTCGAACACCTAATATTCCAAAAGTGTCAGTTACAGAAAAACTATAAGAGGCATTAAGTTCATATTGTATATGCAGCGTTATACAGAGGCCCAAAGCTTTACTTTAACCACATATAAAGCGTTGGACTGCCCCATGAGGATGAACGCCGAATATTCCAAAAATGTCCGTTACTGCCAAACTGTTAGAGACACAGTGTTATATTTTATATGCAGGGTTCTACAAGTCACTTATTAAGCGTTGGACTGCAACATGTGGTCGAACAATTAATATTTCAAAAATGACAGTAACAGCCAAACTATAAGAGGCAGAGAGGTCATACTGTATATGCAGCGTTATACACAGTCCCAAAGCATTAATATAGTCACTTATTAAGCGTTGGACTGCAACATGTGGTCGAACACCTAATATTTCAAAAATGACAGTAACAGCCAAATTATAAGAAGCAGAGAGGTCATACTGTATATGCAGCGTTATACAGAGTCCCAAAGCATTACTTTAACCACATATTAAGCTTTGCACTGCCCCACGTGGTTGAACACCTAATATTCCAAAAATGTCCGTTACAGCCAAACTATTAGAGACACAGTTTTCATATTGTATATGCAGCGTTATACAGAGTCCCAAAACATTACTATAATCACATATTAAGCGTTGGACTGCAACATGTGGTTGAACACCTAATATTCCAAAAGTGTCAGTAACAGCCAAACTATAAGAGGCACAGAGTTCATACTGTATATGCAGCGTTATACAGAGTCCCAAAGCATTACTTTAACCACATATTAAGCGTTGGTCTGCCCCATGTGGTTGAACACCTAATATTTCAAAAATGTTCGTTACAGCCTAACTATTAGTGGCATAGTGCTCATATTGTATATGCAGCGCTATACAGAGTCCCTATGCATTAATATAATCACATAATAAGCATTGGACTGCTCCATGTGGTTGAACACCTAATACTCCAAAAATGTCCGTTACAGCCAAACTATTAGAGACACAGTGTTCATATTTGATATGCAGGATTTTACAGAGGTTTAAAACATTAATATAGTCACTTATTAAGCGATGGACTGCAACATGTTGTCGAACACCTAAAATTCCAAAAGTGTCAGTTACAAAAAAACTATAAGAAACATTAAGTTCATATTGTGTATACAGCGTTATACAGAGGCCCAAAGCATTACTTTAACCACATATTAAGCGTTGGACTGCCCCATGAGGATGAACACCTAATATTCCATAAATGTTCGTTACAGCCAAACTATTAGAGACACAGTGTTCATATTTTATATGCAGGGTTTTACAGAGGCCCAAAGCATTAATATAGTCATTTATTAAGCGATGGATTGCAACATGTGGACGAACACCTAATATTCCAAAAATGACAGTAACAGCCAAACAATAAGAGGCAGAGAGTTCATACGGTATATGCAGCGTTATACAGAGTCCCAAAGCATTAATATAGTCACTTATTAAGCGTTGGACTGCAACATGTGGTTAAACACCTTATATTCCAAAAGTGTCAGTTACAGCCATACTATAAGAGGCACAGAGTTCATACTGTATATGCAGCGTTATACAGAGTCCCAAAGCATTATTTTAATCACATATTAAGCTTTGCACTGCCCCATGTGGTTGAACACCTAATATTCCAAAAATGTCCGTTACAGCCAAACTATTAGAGACACAGTGTTCATATTGTACATGCAGGGTTTTACAGAGGCCCAAAGCATTAATATAGTCATTTATTAAGCGTTAAACTGCAACATGTGGTTGAACACCTAATATTCCAAAAACGTCCGTTACAGCCAAACTATTAGAGACACAGTGTTCATATTTTATATGCAGGGTTTTACAGAGGCTCAAAGCATTAATATAGTCACTTATTAAGCGTTGGACTGCAACATGTGGTCGAACACCTAATATTTCAAAAATGTCCGTTACAGCCAAACTATTAGTGGCACAGTGCTCATATTGCATATGCAGCGTTATACAGAGTCCCAAAGCATTACTTTAACCACATATTAAGCGTTGGACTGCAACATCTAGTTGAACACCTTATATTCCAAAAGTGTCAGTTACAGCCAAACTTTAAGAGGCACAGAGTTCATACTGTACATGCAGGGTTTTACAGAGGCCCAAAGCATTATTATAGTCATTTATTAAGCGTTGGACTGCAACATGTGGTTGAACACCTAATATTCCAAAAATGTCAGTAACAGCCAAACTATAAGAGGCAGAGAGTTCATACTGTATATGCAGCGTTATACAGAGTCCCAAAGCATTAATATAGTCACTTATTAAGCGTTGGACTGCAACATATGGTCGAACACCTAATATTCCAAAAATGACAGTAACAGCCAAACAATAAAAGGCAGAGAGTTCATACTGTATATGCAGCGTTATGCAGAGTCCCAAAGCATTACTTTAACCACATCTGAAGCGTTGGACTGCCCCATGTGGTTGAACACCTAATATTCCAAAAATGACCGTTACAGCCAAACTATTAGAGACACAGTGTTCATATTTTATATGCAGGGTTTTACAGAGGCCCAAAGCATTAATATAGTCATTTATTAAGCGATGGATTGCAACATGTGGTCGAACACCTAATATTCCAAAAATGACAGTAACAGCCAAACAATAAGAGGCAGAGAGTTCATACTGTATATGCAGCGTTATACAGAGTCCCAAAGCATTAATATAGTCACTTATTAAGCGTTGGACTGCAACATGTGGTTAAACACCTTATATTCCAAAAGTGTCAGTTACAGCCATACTATAAGAGGCACAGAGTTCATACTGTATATGCAGCGTTATACAGAGTCCCAAAGCATTATTTTAATTACATATTAAGCTTTGCACTGCCCCATGTGGTTGAACACCTAATATTCCAAAAATGTCCGTTACAGCCAAACTATTAGAGACACAGTGTTCATATTGTACATGCAGGGTTTTACAGAGGCCCAAAGCATTAATACAGTCATTTATTAAGCGTTAAACTGCAACATGTGGTTGAACACCTAATATTCCAAAAACGTCCGTTACAGCCAAACTATTAGAGACACAGTGTTCATATTTTATATGCAGGGTTTTACAGAGGCCCAAAGCATTAATATAGTCACTTATTAAGCGTTGGACTGCAACATGTGGTCGAACACCTAATATTTCAAAAATGTCCGTTACAGCCAAACTATTAGTGGCACAGTGCTCATATTGTATATGCAGCGTTATACAGAGTCCCAAAGCATTACTTTAACCACATATTAAGCGTTGGACTGCCCCATGTGGTTGAACACCTAATATTTCAAAAATGTCCGTTACAGCCAAACTATTAGAGACACAGTGTTCATATTTTATATGCAGGGTTTTACAGAGGCCCAAAGCATTAATATAGTCACTTATTAAGCGTTGGACTGCAACATGTGGTCGAACACCTAATATTCCAAAAGTGTCAGTTACAGAAAAACCATAATTGGCATTAAGTTCATATTGTATATGCAGCGTTATACAGAGGTTCAAAGCATTACTTTAACCACATATTAAGCGTTGGACTGCCCCATGAGGATGAACACCTAATATTCTAAAAATGTCCGTTACAGCAAAACTATTAGAGACACAGTGTTCATATTTGATATGCAGGATTTTACAGAGGTTTAAAACATTAATATAGTCACTTATTAAGCGATGGACTGCAACATGTGGCCGAACACCTAATATTCCAAAAATGTCTGTTACAGCCAAACTATTAGAGACACAGTGTTCATATTGTACATGCAGGGTTTTACAGAGGCCCAAAGCATTAATATAGTTACTTATTAAGCGTTGGACTGCAACATGTGGTCGAACACCTAATATTCCAAAAATGACAGTAACAGCCAAACAATAAGAGGCAGAGAGTTCATACTGTATATGCAGCGTTATACAGAGTTCTAAAGCATTAATATAGTCACTTATTAAGCGTTGGACTGCAACATGTGGTTGAACACCTAATATTTCAAAAATATTTTTTACCGCCTAACTATTAGTGGCACAGTGCTCATATTGTATATGCAGCGTTATACAGAGTCCCTAAGCATTAATATAATCACATATTAAGCGTTGGACTGCCCCATTTGGTTGAACACCTAATATTCCAAAAATGTCAAATACAGGCAAACTCTTAGAGGCACGGAGTTAATATTGTATATGCCACGTTATACAGAGTCCCAAAACATTACTATAATCACATGTTAAGCGTTGGACTGCAACATGTAGTTGAACACTTATTATTCCAAATGAGTCAGTTACAGCCAAACTACTAGAGACACAGTGTTCATATTTTATATGCAGGGTTTTACAGAGGCCCAAAGCATTAATATAGTCACTTATTAAGCCTTGGACTGCCCCGTAAGGTTGAACACCTAATATTCCAAAAATGACAGTAACAGCCAAACAATAAGAGGCAGAGAGTTCATACTGTATATGCAGCGTTATACAGAGTTCTAAAGCATTAATATAGTCACTTATTAAGCGTTGGACTGCAACAAGTGGTTGAACACCTAATATTTCAAAAATGTCTGTTACCGCCTAACTATTAGTGGCACAGTGCTCATATTGTATATGCAGCGTTATACAGAGTCCCTAAGCATTACTATAATCACATGTTAAGCGTTGGACTGCAACATGTAGTTGAACACCTAATATTCCAAATGAGTCAGTTACAGCCAAACTATAAGAGACACAGGGTTCATACTGTATATGCAGCGTTATACAGAGGCCCAAAGCATTACTTTAACCACATATTAAGCGTTGGACTGCCCCATGTGGTCGAACACCTAATATTCCAAAAATGACAGTAACAGTCAAACAATAAGAGGCAGAGAGTTCATACTGTATATGCAGCGTTATACAGAGGCCCAAAGCATTACTTTAACCACATATTAAGCGTTGGACTGCCCCATGTGGTCGAACACCTAATATTCCAAAAATGACAGTAACAGCCAAACAATAAGAGGCAGAGAGTTCATACTGTATAAGCAGCGTTATACAGAGTCCCAAAGCATTAATATAGTCACTTATTAAGCGTTGGACTGCAACATGTGGTCGAACACCTAATATTACAAAAATGTCAGTTACAGCCAAACTATAAGAGGCACAATGTTCATATTGAATTTGCAGCGTTATACAGAGGCCCAAAGCATTACTTTAACCACATATTAAGCGTTGGACTGCCCCATGTGGTTGAACACCTAATATTTCAAAAATGTCTGTTACCGCCTAACTATTAGTGGCACAGTGCTCATATTGTATATGCAGCGTTATACAGAGTCCCAAAACATTACTATAATCGCATATTAAGCGTTGGACTGCAACATGTGGTTGAACACCTTATATTCCAAAATTGTCAGTTACAGCCAAACTATAAGAGGCACAGAGTTCATACTGTATATGCAGCGTTATACAGAGTCCCAATGCATTATTTTAAAAACATATTAAGCTTTGCACTGCCCCATGTGGCTGAACACCTAATATTCCAAAAATGTCCGTTACAGCCAAACTATTTGAGACACTGTGTTCATATTGTACATGCAGGGTTTTACAGAGGCCCAAAGCATTAATATAGTCATTTATTAAGCGTTTAACTGCAACATGTGGTTGAACACCTAATATTCCAAAAATGTCAGTAACAGCCAAACTATAAGAGGCAGAAAGTTCATACTGTATATGCAGCGTTATACAGAGTCCCAAAGCATTAATATAGTCACTTATTAAGCGTTGGACTGCAATATGTGGTCAAACACCTAATATTTCAAAAATGTCCGTCACAGCTAAACTATTCGTGGCACAGTGCTCATATTGTATATGCAGCGTTATACAGAGTCCCTATGCATTAATATAATCACATATTAAGCGTTGGACTGCCCCATTTGGATGAACACCTAATATTCCAAAAATGTCAATTACAGGCAAACTATTAGAGGCACGGAGTTAATAATGTATATGCCTCGTTATACAGAGTCCCAAAACATTGCTATAAACACATATCAAGCGTTGGACTGCCCCATGAGGATGAACACCTAATATTCCAAAAATATCCGTTACAGCCAAGTTATTAGAGACACAGTGTTCATATCGTATATGCAGCGTTATACATAGGCCCAAACATTAATATAGTCTTTTATTATGTGTTGAACTGCAACAGGTGGTTGAACACTTAATATTCCAAAAATGTCAGTTTCAGTTAAACTATCAGAGGCACAGAGTTCATTTTGTGTAAGCAGCGTTATACAGAGTCCCAAAACATTACTATAATCACATGTTAAGCGTTGGACTGCAACATGTAGTTGAACACCTAATATTCCAAATGAGTCAGTTACAGCCAAACTATAAGAGACACAGAGTTCATACTGTATATTCAGCGTTATGCAGAGTCCCAAAGCATTACTTTATCCACATATTAAGCGTTGGACTGCAACATGTGGTCGAACACCTAATATTACAAAAATGTCAGTTACAGCCAAACTATAAGAGGCACAATGTTCATATAGAATTTGCAGCGTTATACAGAGGCCCAAAGCATTACTTTATCCACATATTAAGCGTTGGACTGCCCCATGTGGTTGAACACCTTATATTCCAAAATTGTCAGTTACAGCCAAACTATAAGAGGCACAGAGTTCATACTGTATATGCAGCGTTATACAGAGTCCCAAAGCATTATTTTAATCACATATTAAGCTTTGCGCTGCCCCATGTGGTTGAACACCTAATATTCCAAAAATGTCAGTAACAGCCAAACTATAAGAGGCAGAAAGTTCATACTGTATATGCAGCGTTATACAGAGTCCCAAAGCATTAATATAGTCACTTATTAAGCGTTGGACTGCAATATGTGGTCAAACACCTAATATTTCAAAAATGTCCGTCACAGCTAAACTATTCGTGGCACAGTGCTCATATTGTATATGCAGCGTTATACAGAGTCCCTATGCATTAATATAATCACATATTAAGCGTTGGACTGCCCCATTTGGATGAACACCTAATATTCCAAAAATGTCAATTACAGGCAAACTATTAGAGGCACGGAGTTAATAATGTATATGCCTCGTTATACAGAGTCCCAAAACATTGCTATAAACACATATCAAGCGTTGGACTGCCCCATGAGGATGAACACCTAATATTCCAAAAATATCCGTTACAGCCAAGTTATTAGAGACACAGTGTTCATATCGTATATGCAGCGTTATACATAGGCCCAAACATTAATATAGTCTTTTATTATGTGTTGAACTGCAACAGGTGGTTGAACACTTAATATTCCAAAAATGTCAGTTTCAGTTAAACTATCAGAGGCACAGAGTTCATTTTGTGTAAGCAGCGTTATACAGAGTCCCAAAACATTACTATAATCACATGTTAAGCGTTGGACTGCAACATGTAGTTGAACACCTAATATTCCAAATGAGTCAGTTACAGCCAAACTATAAGAGACACAGAGTTCATACTGTATATGCAGCGTTATACAGAGTCCCTATGCATTAATATAATCACATATTAAGCGTTGGATTGCCCCATTTGGATGAACACCTAATATTCCAAAAATGTCAATTACAGGCAAACTATTAGAGGCACAAAGTTAATATTGTATATGCCTCGTTATACAGAGTCATAAAACATTGCTATAACCACATATCAAGCGTTGGACTGCCCCATGAGGATGAACACCTAATACTCCAAAAATATCCGTTACAGCCAAGTTATTAGAGACACAGTGTTCATATCGTATATGCAGCGTTATGCATAGGCCCAAACATTAATATAGTCTTTTATTATGCGTTGAACTGCAACAGGTGGTTGAACACTTAATATTCCAAAAATGTCAGTTTCAGTTAAACTATCAGAGGCACAGAGTTCATTTTGTGTAAGCAGCGTTATACAGAGTCCCAAAACATTACTATAATCACATATTAAGCGTTGGACTGCAACATGTGGTCGAACACCTAATATTCCAAAAGTGTCAGTTACAGAAAAACCATAAGAGGCATTAAGTTCATATTGTATATGCAGCGTTATACAGAGGCCCAAAGCATTACTTTAACCACATATTAAGCGTTGTACTGCCCCATGAGGATGAACACCTAATATTCTAAAAATGTCCGTTACAGCCAAACTATTAGAGACACAGTGTTCATATTTGATATGCAGGATTTTACAGAGGTTTAAAGCATTAATATAGTCACTTATTAAGCGATGGACTGCAACATGTGGCCGAACACCTAATATTCCAAAAATGTCCGTTACAGCCAAACTATTAGAGACACAGTGTTCATATTGTACATGCAGGGTTTTACAGAGGCCCAAAGCATTAATATAGTTACTTATTAAGCGTTGGACTGCAACATGTGGTCGAACACCTAATATTCCAAAAATGACAGTAACAGCCCAACAATAAGAGGCAGAGAGTTCATACTGTATATGCAGCGTTATACAGAGTCCCAAAGCATTAATATAGTCACTTATTAAGCGTTGGACTGCAACATGTGGTCGAACACCTAATATTCCAAAAATGACAGTAACAGCCAAACAATAAAAGGCAGAGAGTTCATACTGTATATTCAGCGTTATGCAGAGTCCCAAAGCATTACTTTAACCACATATTAAGCGTTGGACTGCAACATGTGGTCGAACACCTAATATTACAAAAATGTCAGTTACAGCCAAACTATAAGAGGCACAATGTTCATATAGAATTTGCAGCGTTATACAGAGGCCCAAAGCATTACTTTATCCACATATTAAGCGTAGGACTGCCCCATGTGGTTGAACACCTTATATTCCAAAATTGTCAGTTACAGCCAAACTATAAGAGGCACAGAGTTCATACTGTATATGCAGCGTTATACAGAGTCCCAAAGCATTATTTTAATCACATATTAAGCTTTGCGCTGCCCCATGTGGTTGAACACCTAATATTCCAAAAATGTCAGTAACAGCCAAACTATAAGAGGCAGAAAGTTCATACTGTATATGCAGCGTTATACAGAGTCCCAAAGCATTAATATAGTCACTTATTAAGCGTTGGACTGCAATATGTGGTCAAACACCTAATATTTCAAAAATGTCCGTCACAGCTAAACTATTCGTGGCACAGTGCTCATATTGTATATGCAGCGTTATACAGAGTCCCTATGCATTAATATAATCACATATTAAGCGTTGGACTGCCCCATTTGGATGAACACCTAATATTCCAAAAATGTCAATTACAGGCAAACTATTAGAGGCACGGAGTTAATATTGTATATGCCTCGTTATACAGAGTCCCAAAACATTGCTATAAACACATATCAAGCGTTGGACTGCCCCATGAGGATGAACACCTAATATTCCAAAAATATCCGTTACAGCCAAGTTATTAGAGACACAGTGTTCATATCGTATATGCAGCGTTATACATAGGCCCAAACATTAATATAGTCTTTTATTATGTGTTGAACTGCAACAGGTGGTTGAACACTTAATATTCCAAAAATGTCAGTTTCAGTTAAACTATCAGAGGCACAGAGTTCATTTTGTGTAAGCAGCGTTATACAGAGTCCCAAAACATTACTATAATCACATGTTAAGCGTTGGACTGCAACATGTAGTTGAACACCTAATATTCCAAATGAGTCAGTTACAGCCAAACTATAAGAGACACAGAGTTCATACTGTATAAGCAGCGTTATACAGAGTCCCTATGCATTAATATAATCACATATTAAGCGTTGGATTGCCCCATTTGGATGAACACCTAATATTCCAAAAATGTCAATTACAGGCAAACTATTAGAGGCACAAAGTTAATATTGTATATGCCTCGTTATACAGAGTCATAAAACATTGCTATAACCACATATCAAGCGTTGGACTGCCCCATGAGGATGAACACCTAATACTCCAAAAATATCCGTTACAGCCAAGTTATTAGAGACACAGTGTTCATATCGTATATGCAGCGTTATGCATAGGCCCAAACATTAATATAGTCTTTTATTATGCGTTGAACTGCAACAGGTGGTTGAACACTTAATATTCCAAAAATGTCAGTTTCAGTTAAACTATCAGAGGCACAGAGTTCATTTTGTGTAAGCAGCGTTATACAGAGTCCCAAAACATTACTATAATCACATGTTAAGCGTTGGACTGCAACATGTAGTTGAACACCTAATATTCCAAATGAGTCAGTTACAGCCAAACTATAAGAGACACAGAGTTCATACTGTATATGCAGCGTTATACAGAGTCCCAAAGCATTAATATAGTCACTTATTAAGCGTTGGACTGCCCCATGTGGTTGAACACCTAATATTCCAAAAATGACCGTTACAGCCAAACTATTAGAGACACAGTGTTCATATTGTACATGCAGGGTTTTACAGAGGCCCAAAACATTAATATAGTTACTTATTAAGCGTTGGACTGCAACATGTGGTCGAACACCTAATATTCCAAAAATGACAGTAACAGCCCAACAATAAAAGGCAGAGAGTTCATATTGTATATGCAGCGATATACAGAGTCCCAAAACATTAATATAATCACATATTAAGCGTTGGACTGCAACATGTGGTGTAACATCTAATATTCCAAAAGTGTCAGTTACAGCCAAACTATAAGAGGCACCGAGTTCATACTGTATATGCAGCGTTATACAGAGTCCCAAAGCATTACTTTAACCACATATTAAGAGTTGGACTGCCCCATGTGGTTGAACACCTAATATTCCAAAAATGACAGTAACAGCCAAACAATAAGTGGCAGAGAGTTCATACTGTATATGCAGCGTTATACAGAGTCCCAAAGCATTAATATAGTCACTTATTAAGCGTTGAACTGCAACATGTAATCGAACACCTAATATTACAAAAATGTCCGTTACAGCCAAACTATTAGAGACACAGTGTTCATATTTTATATGCAGGGTTTTACAGAGGCCCAAAGCATTAATATAGTCAAGCGTTGGACTGCAACATGTGGTCGAACACCTAATATTCCAAAAATGACAGTAACAGCCAAACAATAAGAGGCAGAGAGTTCATACTGTATATGCAGCGTTATACAGAGTCCCAAAGCATTAATATAGTCACTTATTAAGCGTTGGACTGCAATATGTGGTCGAACACCTAATATTTCAAAAATGTCTGTTACCGCCTAACTATTAGTGGCACAGTGCTCATATTGTATATGCAGCGTTATACAGAGTCCCAAAACATTACTATAATCGCATATTAAGCGTTGGACTGGAACATGTGGTTGAACACCTTATATTCCAAAATTGTCAGTTACAGCCAAACTATAAGAGGCACAGAGTTCATACTGTATATGCAGCGTTATACAGAGTCCCAAAGTATTACTTTAACCACATATTAAGCGTTGGACTGCCCCATGTGGTTGAACACCTAATATTTCAAAAATGTCTGTTACCGCCTAACTATTAGTGGCACAGTGCTCATATTGTATATGCAGCGTTATACAGAGTCTTAAAACATTACTATAATCGCATATTAAGCGTTGGACTGCAACATGTGGTTGAACACCTTATATTCCAAAATTGTCAGTTACAGCCAAACTATAAGAGGCACAGAGTTCATACTGTATATGCAGCGTTATACAGAGTCCCAAAGCATTATTTTAATCACATATTAAGCTTTGCACTGCCCCATGTGGTTGAACACCTAATATTCCAAAAATGTCCGTTACAGGCAAACTATTAGAGACACAGTGTTCATATTGTACATGCAGGGTTTTACAGAGGCCCAAAGCAATAATATAGTTATTTATTAAGCGTTTAACTGCAACATGTGGTGTAACACCTAATATTCCAAAAGTGTCAGTTACAGCCAAACTATAAGAGGCACAGATTTCATACTGTATATGCAGCGTTATACAGAGTCCCAAAGCATTACTTTAACCACATATTAAGCTTTGCACTGCCCAATGTAGTTGAACACCTAATATTCCAAAAATGTCCGTTACAGTTAAACTATTAGAGACACAGTGTTCATATTGTACATGCAGAGTTCTACAGAGTCCCAAAGCATTAATATAGTCACTTATTAAGCGTTGGACTGCCCCATGAGTATGAACACCTAATATTCCAAAAATGTCCGTTACAGCCAAACTATTAGAGACACAGTGTTCATATTTTATATGCTGGGTTTTACAGACGCCCAAAGCATTAATATAGTCACTTATTAAGCGATGGACTGCAACATGTGGTCGAACACCTAATACTCCAAAAATGTCCGTTACAGCCAAACTATTAGTGACACAGTGTTCATATTGTACATGCAGGGTTTTACAGAGGCCCAAAGCATTAATATAGTTACTTATTAAGCGTTGGACTGCAACATGTGGTCGAACACCTAATATTCCAAAAATGACAGTAACAGCCCAACAATAAAAGGCAGAGAGTTCATATTGTATATGCAGCGATATACAGAGTCCCAAAACATTAATATAATCACATATTAAGCGTTGGACTGCAACATGTGGTGTAACACCTAATATTCCAAAAGTGTCAGTTACAGCCAAACTATAAGAGGCACCGAGTTCATACTGTATATGCAGCGTTATACAGAGTCCCAAAGCATTACTTTAACCACATATTAAGAGTTGGACTGCCCCATGTGGTTGAACACCTAATATTCCAAAAATGACAGTAACAGCCAAACAATAAGTGGCAGAGAGTTCATACTGTATATGCAGCGTTATACAGAGTCCCAAAGCATTAATATAGTCACTTATTAAGCGTTGAACTGCAACATGTGGTCGAACACCTAATATTACAAAAATGTCCGTTACAGCCAAACTATTAGAGACACAGTGTTCATATTTTATATGCAGGGTTTTACAGAGGCCCAAAGCATTAATATAGTCAAGCGTTGGACTGCAACATGTGGTCGAACACCTAATATTCCAAAAGTGTCAGTTACAGAAAAACCATAAGAGGCATTAAGTTCATATTGTATATGCAGCGTTATACAGAGGTCCAAAGCATTACTTTAACCACATATTAAGCGTTGTACTGCCCCATGAGGATGAACACCTAATATTCTAAAAATGTCCGTTACAGCCAAACTATTAGAGATACAGTGTTCATATTGTACATGCAGGGTTTTACAGAGGCCCAAAGCATTAATATAGTTACTTATTAAGCGTTGGACTGCAACATGTGGTCGAACACCTAATATTCCAAAAATGACAGTAACAGCCAAACAATAAGAGGCAGAGAGTTCATACTGTATATGCAGCGTTATACAGAGTCCCAAAGCATTAATATAGTCACTTATTAAGCGTTGGACTGCAATATGTGGTCGAACACCTAATATTTCAAAAATGTCTGTTACCGCCTAACTATTAGTGGCACAGTGCTCATATTGTATATGCAGCGTTATACAGAGTCCCAAAACATTACTATAATCGCATATTAAGCGTTGGACTGCAACATGTGGTTGAACACCTTATATTCCAAAATTGTCAGTTACAGCCAAACTATAAGCGGCACAGAGTTCATACTGTATATGCAGCGTTATACAGAGTCCCAAAGTATTACTTTAACCACATATTAAGCGTTGGACTGCCCCATGTGGTTGAACACCTAATATTTCAAAAATGTCTGTTACCGCCTAACTATTAGTGGCACAGTGCTCATATTGTATATGCAGCGTTATACAGAGTCTTAAAACATTACTATAATCGCATATTAAGCGTTGGACTGCAACATGTGGTTGAACACCTTATATTCCAAAATTGTCAGTTACAGCCAAACTATAAGAGGCACAGAGTTCATACTGTATATGCAGCGTTATACAGAGTCCCAAAGCATTATTTTAATCACATATTAAGCTTTGCACTTTCCGATGTGGTTGAACACCTAATATTCCAAAAATGTCCGTTACAGGCAAACTATTAGAGACACAGTGTTCATATTGTACATGCAGGGTTTTACAGAGGCCCAAAGCAATAATATAGTTATTTATTAAGCGTTTAACTGCAAAATGTGGTGTAACACCTAATATTCCAAAAGTGTCAGTTACAGCCAAACTATAAGAGGCACAGATTTCATACTGTATATGCAGCGTTATACAGAGTCCCAAAGCATTACTTTAACCACATATTAAGCTTTGCACTGCCCCATGTAGTTGAACACCTAATATTCCAAAAATGTCCGTTACAGTTAAACTATTAGAGACACAGTGTTCATATTGTACATGCAGAGTTCTACAGAGGCCCAAAGCATTAATATAGTCATTTATTAAGCGTTGGATTACAACATGTAGTTGAACACCTAATATTCCAAAAATGTCAGTAACAGCCAAACTATAAGATGCTGAGGGTTCATACTGTATATGCAGCGTTATACAGAGTCCCAAAGCATTAATATAGTCACTTATTAAGCGTTGGACTGCCCCATGAGTATGAACACCTAATATTCCAAAAATGTCCGTTACAGCCAAACTATTAGAGACACAGTGTTCATATTTTATATGCTGGGTTTTACAGACGCCCAAAGCATTAATATAGTCACTTATTAAGCGATGGACTGCAACATGTGGTCGAACACCTAATACTCCAAAAATGTCCGTTACAGCCAAACTATTAGTGACACAGTGTTCATATTGTACATGCAGGGTTTTACAGAGGCCCAAAGCATTAATATAGTCACTTATTAAGCGTTGGACTGCAACATGTGGTCGAACACCTAATATTCCAAAAATGACAGTAACAGCCAAACAATAAAAGGCAGAGAGTTCATACTGTATATTCAGCGTTATGCAGAGCGTTATGCAGAGTCCCAAAGCATTACTTTAACCACATATTAAGCGTTGGACTGCCCCATGTGGTTGAACACCTAATATTCCAAATATGACCGTTACAGCCAAACTATTAGAGACACAGTGTTCATATTTTATATGCAGGGTATTACAGAGGCCCAAAGCATTAATATAGTCACTTATTAAGCGATGAACTGCTACATGTGGCCGAACACCTAATATTCCATAAATGACAGTAACAGCCAAACAATAAGAGGCAGAGAGTTCATACTGTATATGCAGCGTTATACAGAGTCCCAAAGCATTAATATAGTCACTTATTATGCGTTGGACTGCAACATGTAGTCGAACACCTAATATTACAAAAATGTCAGTTACAGCCAAACTATAAGAGGCACAATGTTCATATAGAATTTGCAGCGTTATACAGAGGCCCAAAGCATTAATATAGTCACATATTAAGCGTTGGACTGCCCCATGTGGTTGAACACCTTATATTCCAAAATTGTCAGTTACAGCCAAACTATAAGAGGCACAGAGTTCATACTGTATATGCAGCGTTATACAGAGTCCCAAAGCATTATTTTAATCACATATTAAGCTTTGCACTGCCCCATGTGGTTGAACACCTAATATTCCAAAAATGTCAGTAACAGCCAAACTATAAGAGGCAGAAAGTTCATACTGTATATGCAGCGTTATACAGAGTCCCAAAGCATTAATATAGTCACTTATTAAGCGTTGGACTGCAATATGTGGTCAAACACCTAATATTTCAAAAATGTCCGTCACAGCTAAACTATTCGTGGCACAGTGCTCATATTGTATATGCAGCGTTATACAGAGTCCCTATGCATTAATATAATCACATATTAAGCGTTGGACTGCCCCATTTGGATGAACACCTAATATTCCAAAAATGTCAATTACAGGCAAACTATTAGAGGCACGGAGTTAATATTGTATATGCCTCGTTATACAGAGTCTCAAAACATTGCTATAAACACATATCAAGCGTTGGACTGCCCCATGAGGATGAACACCTAATATTCCAAAAATATCCGTTACAGCCAAGTTATTAGAGACACAGTGTTCATATCGTATATGCAGCGTTATACATAGGCCCAAACATTAATATAGTCTTTTATTATGTGTTGAACTGCAACAGGTGGTTGAACACTTAATATTCCAAAAATGTCAGTTTCAGTTAAACTATCAGAGGCACAGAGTTCATTTTGTGTAAGCAGCGTTATACAGAGTCCCAAAACATTACTATAATCACATGTTAAGCGTTGGACTGCAACATGTAGTTGAACACCTAATATTCCAAATGAGTCAGTTACAGCCTAACTATAAGAGACACAGAGTTCATACTGTATATGCAGCGTTATACAGAGTCCCAAAGCATTAATATAGTCACTTATTAAGCGTTGGACTGCAATATGTGGTCGAACACCTAATATTTCAAAAATGTCCGTCACAGCCAAACTATTCGTGGCACAGTGCTCATATTGTATATGCAGCGTTATACAGAGTCCCTATGCATTAATATAATCACATATTAAGCGTTGGATTGCCCCATTTGGATGAACACCTAATATTCCAAAAATGTCAATTACAGGCAAACTATTAGAGGCACGGAGTTAATATTGTATATGCCTCGTTATACAGAGTCATAAAACATTGCTATAACCACATATCAAGCGTTGGACTGCCCCATGAGGATGAACACCTAATACTCCAAAAATATCCGTTACAGCCAAGTTATTAGAGACACAGTGTTCATATCGTATATGCAGCGTTATGCATAGGCCCAAACATTAATATAGTCTTTTATTATGCGTTGAACTGCAACAGGTGGTTGAACACTTAATATTCCAAAAATGTCAGTTTCAGTTAAACTAGCAGAGGCACAGAGTTCATTTTGTGTAAGCAGCGTTATACAGAGTCCCAAAACATTACTATAATCACATGTTAAGCGTTGGACTGCAACATGTAGTTGAACACCTAATATTCCAAATGAGTCAGTTACAGCCAAACTATAAGAGACACAGAGTTCATACTGTATATGCAGCGTTATACAGAGGCCCAAAGCATTACTTTAACCACATATTAAGCGTTGGACTGCCCCATGAGGATGAACACCTAATATTCCAAAAATGTCCGTTACAGCCAAAATATTAGAGACACAGTGTTCATATTGTACATGCAGGGTTTTACAGAGGCCCAAAGCATTAATATAGTCATTTATTAAGCGTTGGACTGCAACATGTGGTTGAACACCTAATATTCCAAAAATGTCAGTAACAGCCAAACTATACGAGGCTGAGAGTTCGTACTGTATATGCAGCGTTATACAGAGTCCCAAAGCATTAATATAGTCACCTATTAAGCGTTGGACTGCCCCATTTGGTTGAACACCTAATACTCCAAAAATGTCAATTACAGGCAAACTATTAGAGGCACGGAGTTAATATTGTATATGCCTCGTTATACAGTGTCCCAAAGCATTACTTTAACCACATATTAAGCGTTGGACTGCCCCATGAGGATAAACACCTAATATTATAAAAATGACCGTTACAGCCAAGTTATTAGAGACACAGTGTTCATATTGTACATGCAGGGTTTTACAGAGGCCCAAAGGATTAATATAGTCACTTATTAAGCGATGAACTGCTACATGTGGTCGAACACCTAATATTCCAAAAATGACAGTAACAGCCAAACGTTAAGAGGCAGAGAGTTCATACTGTATATGCAGCGTTATACAGAGTCCCAAAACATTACTATAATCACATGTTAAGCGTTGGACTTCAACATGTAGTTGAACACCTAATATTCCAAATGAGTCAGTTACAGCCAATCTATAAGAGACACAGGGTTCATACTGTATATGCAGCGTTATACAGAGGCCCAAAGCATTACTTTAACCACATATTAAGCGTTGGACTGCCCCATGAGGATGAACACCTAATATTCCAAAAATGTCCGTTACAGCCAAAATATTAGAGACACAGTTTTCATATTGTACATGCAGGGTTTTACAGAGGCCCAAAGCATTAATATAGTTACTAATTAAGCGTTGGACTGCAACATGTGGTCGAACACCTAATATTCCAAAAATGACAGTAACAGCCAAACAATAATAGGCAGAGAGTTCATATTGTATATGCAGCGTTATACAGAGTCCCAAAACATTAATATAATAACATATTAAGCGTTGGACTGCAACATGTGGTGTAACACCTAATATTCCAAAAGTGTCAGTTACAGCCAAACTATAAGAGGCACAGAGTTCATACTGTATATGCAGCGTTATACAGAGTCCCAAAGCATTACTTTAACCACATATTAAGAGTTGGACTGCCCCATGAGGTTGAACACCTAATATTTCAAAAATGTCCGTTACAGCCAAACTATTAGAGACACAGTGTTCATATTTTATATGCAGGGTTTTACAGAGGCCCAAAGCATTAATATAGTTACATATTAAGCGTTGGACTGCAACATGTGGTCGAACACCTAATATTCCTAAAGTGTCAGTTACAGAAAAACCATAAGAGGCGTTAAGTTCATATTGTTTATGCAGCGTTATACAGAGGTTCAAAGCATTACTTTAACCACATATTAAGCGTTGGACTGCCCCATGAAGATGAACACCTAATATTCTAAAAATGTCCGTTACAGCAAAACTATTAGAGACACAGTGTTCATATTTGATATGCAGGATTTTACAGAGATTTAAAGCATTAATATAGTCACTTATTAAGCGATGGACTGCAACATGTGGCCGAACACCTAATATTCCAAAAATGTCCGTTACAGCCAAACTATTAGAGACACAGTGTTCATATTGTACATGCAGGGTTTTACAGAGGCCCAAAGCATTAATATAGTTACTTATTAAGCGTTGGACTGCAACATGTGGTCGAACACCTAATATTCCAAAAATGACAGTAACAGCCAAACAATAAGAGGCAGAGAGTTCATACTGTATATGCAGCGTTATACAGAGTCCCAAAGCGTTACTTTAACCACATATTAAGCTTTGCACTGCCCCATGTGGTTGAACAAATAATATTCCAAAAATGTCCGTTACAGCCAAACTATTAGAGACACAGTGTTCATATTGTACATGCAGGGTTTTACAGAGGCCCAAAGCATCAATATAGTCATTTATTAAGCGTTGGACTGCAACATGTGGTTGAACACCTAATATTCCAAAAATGTCAGTAACAGCCAAACTATAAGTGGCTGAGAGTTCGTACTGTATATGCAGCGTTATACAGAGTCCCAAAGCATTAATATAGTCACTTATTAAGCGTTGGACTGCCCCATTTGGTTGAACACCTAATACTCCAAAAATGTCAATTACAGGCAAACTATTAGAGGCACGGAGTTAATATTGTATATGCCTCGTTATACAGAGTCCCAAAGCATTACTTTAACCACATATTAAGCGTTGGACTGCCCCATGAGGATGAACACCTAATATTATAAAACTGACCGTTACAGCCAAGTTATTAGAGACACAGTGTTCATATTGTACATGCAGGGTTTTACAGAGGCCCAATGGATTAATATAGTCACTTATTAAGCGTTGGAATGCAACATGTGGTCGAACACCTAATATTCCAAAAATGACAGTAACAGCCAAACATTAAGAGGCAGAGAGTTCATACTGTATATGCAGCGTTATACAGAGTCCCAAAGCATTAATGTAGTCATTTATTAAGCGTTGGACTGCCCCATGTGGTTGAACACCTAATATTCCAAAAATGACCGTTACAGCCAAACTATTAGAGACACAGTGTACATATTGTACATGCAGGGTTTTACAGAGGCCTAAAGCATTAATATAGTCACTTATTAAGCGATGAACTGCTACATGTGGTCGAACACCTAATATTCCAAAAATGACAGTAACAGCCAAACATTAAGAGGCAGAGAGTTCAAACTGTATATGCAGCGTAATACAGAGTCCCAAAGCATTAATATATTCACTTATTAAGCGTTGGACTGCAACATGTGGTCGAACACCTAATATTACAAAAATGTCTGTTACCGCCTAACTATTAGTGGCACAGTGCTCATATTGTATATGCAGCGTTACACAGAGTCCCAAAACATTACTATAATCGCATATTAAGCGTTGGACTGCAACATCTGGTTGAACACCTTATATTCCAAAAGTGTCAGTTACAGCCAAACTATAAGAGGCACAGAGTTCATACTGTACATGCAGGGTTTTACAGAGGTCCAAAGCATTAATATATTCACTTATTAAGCGTTGGACTGCAACATGTGGTCGAATACCTAATATTCCAAAAATAAGAGTAACAGCCAAACTATAAGAGGCAGAGAGATCATACTGTATATGCAGCGTTATACAGAGGCCCAAAGCATTACTTTAACCACATATTAAGAGTTGGACTGCCCTATGTGGTTGAACACCTGATATTCCAAAAATGTCCGTTACAGCCAAACTATTAGAGACACAGTGTTCATATTGTACATGCAGGGTTTTACAGAGGCCCAAAGCATTAATATAGTCACTTATTAAGCGATGAACTGCTAGATGTGGTCGAACACCTAATATTCCAAAAATGACAGTAACAGCCAAACATTAAGAGGCAGAGAGTTCAAACTGTATATGCAGCGTTATACAGAGTCCCAAAACATTACTATAAACGCATATTAAGCGTTGGACTGCAACATCTGGTTGAACACCTAATATTCCGAATGAGTCAGTTACAGCCAAACTATAAGAGACACAGAGTTCATACTGTATATGCAGCGTTATACAGAGGCCCAAAGCATTACTTTAACCACATATTAAGCGTTGGACTGCCCCATGTGGTCGAACACCTAATATTACAAAAATGTCCGTTACAGCCAAACTATTAGAGACACAGTGTTCATATTGTACATGCAGGGTTTTACATTGGCCCAAAGCATTAATATAGTCATTTATTAAGCGTTGGACTGCAACATGTGGTTGAACACCTAATATTCCAAAAATGTCAGTAACAGCCAAACTATAAGAGGCTGAGAGTTCGTACTGTATATGCAGCGTTATACAGAGTCCCAAAGCATTAATATAGTCACTTATTAAGCGTTGGACTGCCCCATTTGGTTGAACACCTAATACTCCAAAAATGACCGTTACAGCCAAACTATTAGAGACACAGTGTTCATATTTTATATGCAGGGTTTTACAGAGGCCCAAAGCATTAATATAGTTACATATTAATCGTTGGACTGCAACATGTGGTCGAACACCTAATATTCCTAAAGTGTCAGTTACAGAAAAACCATAAGAGGCATTAAGTTCATATTGTTTATGCAGCGTTATACAGAGGTTTAAAGCATTACTTTAACCACATATTAAGCGTTGGACTGCCCCATGAGGATGAACACCTAATATTCTACAAATGTCCGTTACAGCAAAACTATTAGAGACACAGTGTTCATAATTGATATGCAGGATTTTACAGAGATTTAAAGCATTAATATAGTCACTTATTAAGCGATGGACTGCAACATGTGGCCGAACACCTAATATTCCAAAAATGTCCGTTACAGCCAAACTATTAGAGACACAGTGTTCATATTGTACATGCAGGGTTTTACAGAGGCCCAAAGCATTAATATAGTTACTTATTAAGCGTTGGACTGCAACATGTGGTCGAACACCTAATATTCCAAAAATGACAGTAACAGCCAAACAATAAGAGGCAGAGAGTTCATACTGTATATGCAGCGTTATACAGAGTTCTAAAGCATTAATATAGTCACTTATTAAGCGTTGGACTGCAACATGTGGTTGAACACCTAATATTTCAAAAATGTCTGTTACCGCCTAACTATTAGTGGCACAGTGCTCATATTGTATATGCAGCGTTATACAGAGTCCCTAAGCATTAATATAATCACATATTAAGCGTTGGACTGCCCCATTTGGTTGAACACCTAATATTCCAAAAATTTCAAATACAGGCAAACTCTTAGAGGCACGGAGTTAATATTGTATATGCCACGTTATACAGAGTCCCAAAACATTTTTATAATCGCATATTAAGCGTTGGACTGCAACATCTGGTTGAACACCTTATATTCCAAAAGTATCAGTTACAGCCAAACTATAAGAGGCACAGAGTTCATACTGTACATGCAGGGTTTTACAGAGGTCCAAAGCATTAATATAGTCATTTATTAAGCGTTGGACTGCAACATGTGGTTGAACATGTAATATTCCAAAAATGTCAGTAACAGCCAAATTATAAGAGGCAGAGAGTTCATACGGTATATGCAGCGTTATACAGAGGCCCAATGCATTACTTTAACCACATATTAAGAGTTGGACTGCCCTATGTGGTTGAACACCTGATATTCCAAAGATGTCCGTTACAGCCAAACTATTAGAGACACAGTGTTCATATTTTATATGCAGGGTTTTACAGAAGCCCAAAGCATTAATATAGTCACTTATTAAGCGATGGACTGCAACATGTGGTCGAACACCTAATACTCCAAAAATGTCCGTTACAGCCAAACTATTAGAGACACAGTGTTCATATTGTACATGCAGGGTTTTACAGAGGCCCAAAGCATTAATATAGTCACTTATTAAGCGTTGGACTGCAACATGTGGTCGAATACCTAATATTCCAAAAATGAGAGTAACAGCCAAACCATAAGAGGCAGAGAGATCATACTGTATATGCAGCGTTATACAGAGGCCCAAAGCATTACTTTAACCACATATTAAGAGTTGGACTGCCCTATGTGGTTGAACACCTGATATTATAAAAATGTCCGTTACAGCCAAACTATTAGAGACACAGTGTTTATATTTTATATGCAGGGTTTTACAAAGGCCCAAAGCATTAATATAGTCACTTATTAAGCCATGGATTGCCCCATGTGGTTGAACACCTAATATTCCAAAAATGTCCGTTACAGCCAAACTATTAGAGACACAGTGTTTATATTGTATATGCAGCGTTATACAGAGTCCCAAAACATTACTATAATCACATATTAAGCGTTGGACTGCAACATGTGGTGTAACACCTAATTTTCCAAAAGTGTTAGTTACAGCCAAACAATAAGAGGCACAGAGTTCATACTGTATATGCAGCGTTATACAGAGTCCCAAAGCCTTACTTTAACCACATATTAAGCTTTGCACTGCCCCATGTGGTTGAACAAATAATATTCCAAAAATGTCCGTTACAGCCAAACTATTAGAGACACAGTGTTCATATTGTACATGCAGGGTTTTACAGAGGCCCAAAGCATTAATATAGTTACTTATTAAGCGTTGGACTGCAACATGTGGTCGAACACCTAATATTCCAAAAATGACAGTAACAGCCAAACAATAAGAGGCAGAGAGTTCATACTGTATATGCAGCGTTATACAGAGTCCCAAAGCATTAATATAGTCACTTATTAAGCGTTGGACTGCAACATGTGGTCGAACACCTAATATTCCAAAAATGACAGTAACAGCCAAACAATAAAAGGCAGAGAGTTCATACTGTATATTCAGCGTTGTGCAGAGTCCCAAAGCATTACTTTAACCACATATTAAGCGTTGGACTGCCCCATGTGGTTGAACACCTAATATTCCAAAAATGACCGTTACAGCCAAACTATTAGAGACACAGTGTTCATATTTTATATGCAGGGTATTACAGAGGCCCAAAGCATTAATATAGTCACTTATTAAGCGATGAACTGCTACATGTGGTCGAACACCTAATATTCCAAAAATGACAGTAACAGCCAAACAATAAGAGGCAGAGAGTTCATACTGTATATGCAGCGTTATACAGAGTCCCAAAGCATTAATATAGTCACTTATTATGCGTTGGACTGCAACATGTGGTCGAACACCTAATATTACAAAAATGTCAGTTACAGCCAAACCATAAGAGGCACAATGTTCATATAGAATTTGCAGCGTTATACAGAGGCCCAAAGCATTAATATATTCACTTATTAAGCGTTGGACTGCAACATGTGGTCGAATACCTAATATTCCAAAAATAAGAGTAACAGCCAAACTATAAGAGGCAGAGAGATCATACTGTATATGCAGCGTTATACAGAGGCCCAAAGCATTACTTTAACCACATATTAAGAGTTGGACTGCCCTATGTGGTTGAACACCTGATATTCCAAAAATGTCCGTTACAGCCAAACTATTAGAGACACAGTGTTCATATTGTACATGCAGGGTTTTACAGAGGCCCAAAGCATTAATATAGTCACTTATTAAGCGATGAACTGCTAGATGTGGTCGAACACCTAATATTCCAAAAATGACAGTAACAGCCAAACATTAAGAGGCAGAGAGTTCAAACTGTATATGCAGCGTTATACAGAGTCCCAAAACATTACTATAAACGCATATTAAGCGTTGGACTGCAACATCTGGTTGAACACCTAATATTCCGAATGAGTCAGTTACAGCCAAACTATAAGAGACACAGAGTTCATACTGTATATGCAGCGTTATACAGAGGCCCAAAGCATTACTTTAACCACATATTAAGCGTTGGACTGCCCCATGTGGTCGAACACCTAATATTACAAAAATGTCCGTTACAGCCAAACTATTAGAGACACAGTGTTCATATTGTACATGCAGGGTTTTACATTGGCCCAAAGCATTAATATAGTCATTTATTAAGCGTTGGACTGCAACATGTGGTTGAACACCTAATATTCCAAAAATGTCAGTAACAGCCAAACTATAAGAGGCTGAGAGTTCGTACTGTATATGCAGCGTTATACAGAGTCCCAAAGCATTAATATAGTCACTTATTAAGCGTTGGACTGCCCCATTTGGTTGAACACCTAATACTCCAAAAATGACCGTTACAGCCAAACTATTAGAGACACAGTGTTCATATTTTATATGCAGGGTTTTACAGAGGCCCAAAGCATTAATATAGTTACATATTAATCGTTGGACTGCAACATGTGGTCGAACACCTAATATTCCTAAAGTGTCAGTTACAGAAAAACCATAAGAGGCATTAAGTTCATATTGTTTATGCAGCGTTATACAGAGGTTTAAAGCATTACTTTAACCACATATTAAGCGTTGGACTGCCCCATGAGGATGAACACCTAATATTCTACAAATGTCCGTTACAGCAAAACTATTAGAGACACAGTGTTCATAATTGATATGCAGGATTTTACAGAGATTTAAAGCATTAATATAGTCACTTATTAAGCGATGGACTGCAACATGTGGCCGAACACCTAATATTCCAAAAATGTCCGTTACAGCCAAACTATTAGAGACACAGTGTTCATATTGTACATGCAGGGTTTTACAGAGGCCCAAAGCATTAATATAGTTACTTATTAAGCGTTGGACTGCAACATGTGGTCGAACACCTAATATTCCAAAAATGACAGTAACAGCCAAACAATAAGAGGCAGAGAGTTCATACTGTATATGCAGCGTTATACAGAGTTCTAAAGCATTAATATAGTCACTTATTAAGCGTTGGACTGCAACATGTGGTTGAACACCTAATATTTCAAAAATGTCTGTTACCGCCTAACTATTAGTGGCACAGTGCTCATATTGTATATGCAGCGTTATACAGAGTCCCTAAGCATTAATATAATCACATATTAAGCGTTGGACTGCCCCATTTGGTTGAACACCTAATATTCCAAAAATTTCAAATACAGGCAAACTCTTAGAGGCACGGAGTTAATATTGTATATGCCACGTTATACAGAGTCCCAAAACATTTTTATAATCGCATATTAAGCGTTGGACTGCAACATCTGGTTGAACACCTTATATTCCAAAAGTATCAGTTACAGCCAAACTATAAGAGGCACAGAGTTCATACTGTACATGCAGGGTTTTACAGAGGTCCAAAGCATTAATATAGTCATTTATTAAGCGTTGGACTGCAACATGTGGTTGAACACCTAATATTCCAAAAATGTCAGTAACAGCCAAATTATAAGAGGCAGAGAGTTCATACGGTATATGCAGCGTTATACAGAGGCCCAATGCATTACTTTAACCACATATTAAGAGTTGGACTGCCCTATGTGGTTGAACACCTGATATTCCAAAGATGTCCGTTACAGCCAAACTATTAGAGACACAGTGTTCATATTTTATATGCAGGGTTTTACAGAAGCCCAAAGCATTAATATAGTCACTTATTAAGCGATGGACTGCAACATGTGGTCGAACACCTAATACTCCAAAAATGTCCGTTACAGCCAAACTATTAGAGACACAGTGTTCATATTGTACATGCAGGGTTTTACAGAGGCCCAAAGCATTAATATAGTCACTTATTAAGCGTTGGACTGCAACATGTGGTCGAATACCTAATATTCCAAAAATGAGAGTAACAGCCAAACCATAAGAGGCAGAGAGATCATACTGTATATGCAGCGTTATACAGAGGCCCAAAGCATTACTTTAACCACATATTAAGAGTTGGACTGCCCTATGTGGTTGAACACCTGATATTATAAAAATGTCCGTTACAGCCAAACTATTAGAGACACAGTGTTTATATTTTATATGCAGGGTTTTACAAAGGCCCAAAGCATTAATATAGTCACTTATTAAGCCATGGATTGCCCCATGTGGTTGAACACCTAATATTCCAAAAATGTCCGTTACAGCCAAACTATTAGAGACACAGTGTTTATATTGTATATGCAGCGTTATACAGAGTCCCAAAACATTACTATAATCACATATTAAGCGTTGGACTGCAACATGTGGTGTAACACCTAATTTTCCAAAAGTGTTAGTTACAGCCAAACAATAAGAGGCACAGAGTTCATACTGTATATGCAGCGTTATACAGAGTCCCAAAGCCTTACTTTAACCACATATTAAGCTTTGCACTGCCCCATGTGGTTGAACAAATAATATTCCAAAAATGTCCGTTACAGCCAAACTATTAGAGACACAGTGTTCATATTGTACATGCAGGGTTTTACAGAGGCCCAAAGCATTAATATAGTTACTTATTAAGCGTTGGACTGCAACATGTGGTCGAACACCTAATATTCCAAAAATGACAGTAACAGCCAAACAATAAGAGGCAGAGAGTTCATACTGTATATGCAGCGTTATACAGAGTCCCAAAGCATTAATATAGTCACTTATTAAGCGTTGGACTGCAACATGTGGTCGAACACCTAATATTCCAAAAATGACAGTAACAGCCAAACAATAAAAGGCAGAGAGTTCATACTGTATATTCAGCGTTATGCAGAGTCCCAAAGCATTACTTTAACCACATATTAAGCGTTGGACTGCCCCATGTGGTTGAACACCTAATATTCCAAAAATGACCGTTACAGCCAAACTATTAGAGACACAGTGTTCATATTTTATATGCAGGGTATTACAGAGGCCCAAAGCATTAATATAGTCACTTATTAAGCGATGAACTGCTACATGTGGTCGAACACCTAATATTCCAAAAATGACAGTAACAGCCAAACAATAAGAGGCAGAGAGTTCATACTGTATATGCAGCGTTATACAGAGTCCCAAAGCATTAATATAGTCACTTATTATGCGTTGGACTGCAACATGTGGTCGAACACCTAATATTACAAAAATGTCAGTTACAGCCAAACTATAAGAGGCACAATGTTCATATAGAATTTGCAGCGTTATACAGAGGCCCAAAGCATTATTTTAACCACATATTAAGCGTTAGACTGCCCCATGTGGTTGAACACCTTATATTCCAAAATTGTCAGTTACAGCCAAACTATAAGAGGCACAGAGTTCATACTGTATATGCAGCGTTATACAGAGTCCCAAAGCATTATTTTAATCACATATTAAGCTTTGCACTGCCCCATGTGGTTGAACACCTAATATTCCAAAAATGTCAGTAACAGCCAAACTATAATAGGCAGAAAGTTCATACTGTATATGCAGCGTTATACAGAGTCCCAAAGCATTAATATAGTCACTTATTAAGCGTTGGACTGCAATATGTGGTCAAACACCTAATATTTCAAAAATGTCCGTCACAGCTAAACTATTCGTGGCACAGTGCTCATATTGTATATGCAGCGTTATACAGAGTCCCTATGCATTAATATAATCACATATTAAGTGTTGGACTGCCCCATTTGGATGAACACCTAATATTCCAAAAATGTCAATTACAGGCAAACTATTAGAGGCACGGAGTTAATATTGTATATGCCTCGTTATACAGAGTTCCAAAACATTGCTATAAACACATATCAAGTGTTGGACTGCCCCATGAGGATGAACACCTAATATTCCAAAAATATCCGTTACAGCCAAGTTATTAGAGACACAGTGTTCATATCGTATATGCAGCGTTATACATAGGCCCAAACATTAATATAGTCTTTTATTATGTGTTGAACTGCAACAGGTGGTTGAACACTTAATATTCCAAAAATGTCAGTTTCAGTTAAACTATCAGAGGCACAGAGTTCATTTTGTGTAAGCAGCGTTATACAGAGTCCCAAAACATTACTATAATCACATGTTAAGCGTTGGACTGCAACATGTAGTTGAACACCTAATATTCCAAATGAGTCAGTTACAGCCAAACTATAAGAGACACAGAGTTCATACTGTATATGCAGCGTTATACAGAGTCCCTATGCATTAATATAATCACATATTAAGCGTTGGATTGCCCCATTTGGATGAACACCTAATATTCCAAAAATGTCAATTACAGGCAAACTATTAGAGGCACGGAGTTAATATTGTATATGCTTCGTTATACAGAGTCATAAAACATTGCTATAACCACATATCAAGCGTTGGACTGCCCCATGAGGATGAACACCTAATACTCCAAAAATATCCGTTACAGCCAAGTTATTAGAGACACAGTGTTCATATCGTATATGCAGCGTTATGCATAGGCCCAAACATTAATATAGTCTTTTATTATGCGTTGAACTGCAACAGGTGGTTGAACACTTAATATTCCAAAAATGTCAGTTTCAGTTAAACTATCAGAGGCACAGAGTTCATTTTGTGTAAGCAGCGTTATACAGAGTCCCAAAACATTACTATAATCACATGTTAAGCGTTGGACTGCAACATGTAGTTGAACACCTAATATTCCAAATGAGTCAGTTACAGCCAAACTATAAGGGACACAGAGTTCATACTGTATATGCAGCGTTATACAGAGGCCCAAAGCATTACTTTAACCACATATTAAGCGTTGGACTGCCCCATGAGGATGAACACCTAATATTCTAAAAATGTCCGTTACAGCCAATCTATTAGAGACACAGTGTTCATATTTGATATGCAGGATTTTACAGAGGTTTAAAGCATTAATATAGTCACTTATTAAGCGATGGACTGCAACATGTGGCCGAACACCTAATATTCCAAAAATGTCCGTTACAGCCAAACTATTAGAGACACAGTGTTCATATTGTACATGCAGGGTTTTACATTGGCCCAAAGCATTAATATAGTCATTTATTAAGCGTTGGACTGCGACATGTGGTCGAACTCCTAATATTCCAAAAATGACAGTAACAGCCAAACATTAAGAGGCAGAGAGTTCAAACTGTATATGCAGCGTAATACAGAGTCCCAAAGCATTAATATATTCACTTATTAAGCGTTGGACTGCAACATGTGGTCGAACACCTAATATTACAAAAATGTCAGTTACAGCCAAACTATAAGAGGCACCATGTTCATATTGAATTTGCAGCGTTATTCAGAGGCCCAAAGCATTACTTTAACCACATATTAAGCGTTGGACTGCCCCATGTGGTTGAACACCTAATATTTCAAAAATGTCTGTTACCGCCTAACTATTAGTGGCACAGTGCTCATATTGTATATGCAGCGTTACACAGAGTCCCAAAACATTACTATAATCGCATATTAAGCGTTGGACTGCAACATCTGGTTGAACACCTTATATTCCAAAAGTGTCAGTTACAGCCAAACTATAAGAGGCACAGAGTTCATACTGTACATGCAGGGTTTTACAGAGGTCCAAAGCATTAATATATTCACTTATTAAGCGTTGGACTGCAACATGTGGTCGAATACCTAATATTCCAATAATAAGAGTAACAGCCAAACTATAAGAGGCAGAGAGATCATACTGTATATGCAGCGTTATACAGAGGCCCAAAGCATTACTTTAACCACATATTAAGAGTTGGACTGCCCTATGTGGTTGAACACCTGATATTCCAAAAATGTCCGTTACAGCCAAACTATTAGAGACACAGTGTTCATATTGTACATGCAGGGTTTTACAGAGGCCCAAAGCATTAATATAGTCACTTATTAAGCGATGAACTGCTAGATGTGGTCGAACACCTAATATTCCAAAAATGACAGTAACAGCCAAACATTAAGAGGCAGAGAGTTCAAACTGTATATGCAGCGTTATACAGAGTCCCAAAACATTACTATAAACGCATATTAAGCGTTGGACTGCAACATCTGGTTGAACACCTAATATTCCGAATGAGTCAGTTACAGCCAAACTATAAGAGACACAGAGTTCATACTGTATATGCAGCGTTATACAGAGGCCCAAAGCATTACTTTAACCACATATTAAGCGTTGGACTGCCCCATGTGGTCGAACACCTAATATTACAAAAATGTCCGTTACAGCCAAACTATTAGAGACACAGTGTTCATATTGTACATGCAGGGTTTTACATTGGCCCAAAGCATTAATATAGTCATTTATTAAGCGTTGGACTGCAACATGTGGTTGAACACCTAATATTCCAAAAATGTCAGTAACAGCCAAACTATAAGAGGCTGAGAGTTCGTACTGTATATGCAGCGTTATACAGAGTCCCAAAGCATTAATATAGTCACTTATTAAGCGTTGGACTGCCCCATTTGGTTGAACACCTAATACTCCAAAAATGACCGTTACAGCCAAACTATTAGAGACACAGTGTTCATATTTTATATGCAGGGTTTTACAGAGGCCCAAAGCATTAATATAGTTACATATTAATCGTTGGACTGCAACATGTGGTCGAACACCTAATATTCCTAAAGTGTCAGTTACAGAAAAACCATAAGAGGCATTAAGTTCATATTGTTTATGCAGCGTTATACAGAGGTTTAAAGCATTACTTTAACCACATATTAAGCGTTGGACTGCCCCATGAGGATGAACACCTAATATTCTACAAATGTCCGTTACAGCAAAACTATTAGAGACACAGTGTTCATAATTGATATGCAGGATTTTACAGAGATTTAAAGCATTAATATAGTCACTTATTAAGCGATGGACTGCAACATGTGGCCGAACACCTAATATTCCAAAAATGTCCGTTACAGCCAAACTATTAGAGACACAGTGTTCATATTGTACATGCAGGGTTTTACAGAGGCCCAAAGCATTAATATAGTTACTTATTAAGCGTTGGACTGCAACATGTGGTCGAACACCTAATATTCCAAAAATGACAGTAACAGCCAAACAATAAGAGGCAGAGAGTTCATACTGTATATGCAGCGTTATACAGAGTTCTAAAGCATTAATATAGTCACTTATTAAGCGTTGGACTGCAACATGTGGTTGAACACCTAATATTTCAAAAATGTCTGTTACCGCCTAACTATTAGTGGCACAGTGCTCATATTGTATATGCAGCGTTATACAGAGTCCCTAAGCATTAATATAATCACATATTAAGCGTTGGACTGCCCCATTTGGTTGAACACCTAATATTCCAAAAATTTCAAATACAGGCAAACTCTTAGAGGCACGGAGTTAATATTGTATATGCCACGTTATACAGAGTCCCAAAACATTTTTATAATCGCATATTAAGCGTTGGACTGCAACATCTGGTTGAACACCTTATATTCCAAAAGTATCAGTTACAGCCAAACTATAAGAGGCACAGAGTTCATACTGTACATGCAGGGTTTTACAGAGGTCCAAAGCATTAATATAGTCATTTATTAAGCGTTGGACTGCAACATGTGGTTGAACACCTAATATTCCAAAAATGTCAGTAACAGCCAAATTATAAGAGGCAGAGAGTTCATACGGTATATGCAGCGTTATACAGAGGCCCAATGCATTACTTTAACCACATATTAAGAGTTGGACTGCCCTATGTGGTTGAACACCTGATATTCCAAAGATGTCCGTTACAGCCAAACTATTAGAGACACAGTGTTCATATTTTATATGCAGGGTTTTACAGAAGCCCAAAGCATTAATATAGTCACTTATTAAGCGATGGACTGCAACATGTGGTCGAACACCTAATACTCCAAAAATGTCCGTTACAGCCAAACTATTAGAGACACAGTGTTCATATTGTACATGCAGGGTTTTACAGAGGCCCAAAGCATTAATATAGTCACTTATTAAGCGTTGGACTGCAACATGTGGTCGAATACCTAATATTCCAAAAATGAGAGTAACAGCCAAACCATAAGAGGCAGAGAGATCATACTGTATATGCAGCGTTATACAGAGGCCCAAAGCATTACTTTAACCACATATTAAGAGTTGGACTGCCCTATGTGGTTGAACACCTGATATTATAAAAATGTCCGTTACAGCCAAACTATTAGAGACACAGTGTTTATATTTTATATGCAGGGTTTTACAAAGGCCCAAAGCATTAATATAGTCACTTATTAAGCCATGGATTGCCCCATGTGGTTGAACACCTAATATTCCAAAAATGACAGTAACAGCCAAACAATAAGAGGCAGAGAGTTCATACTGTATATGCAGCGTTATACAGAGTCCCAAAGCATTAATATAGTCACTTATTAAGCGTTGGACTGCAACATGTGGTCGAACACCTAATATTCCAAAAATGACAGTAACAGCCAAACAATAAAAGGCAGAGAGTTCATACTGTATATTCAGCGTTATGCAGAGTCCCAAAGCATTACTTTAACCACATATTAAGCGTTGGACTGCCCCATGTGGTTGAACACCTAATATTCCAAAAATGACCGTTACAGCCAAACTATTAGAGACACAGTGTTCATATTTTATATGCAGGGTATTACAGAGGCCCAAAGCATTAATATAGTCACTTATTAAGCGATGAACTGCTACATGTGGTCGAACACCTAATATTCCAAAAATGACAGTAACAGCCAAACAATAAGAGGCAGAGAGTTCATACTGTATATGCAGCGTTATACAGAGTCCCAAAGCATTAATATAGTCACTTATTATGCGTTGGACTGCAACATGTGGTCGAACACCTAATATTACAAAAATGTCAGTTACAGCCAAACTATAAGAGGCACAATGTTCATATAGAATTTGCAGCGTTATACAGAGGCCCAAAGCATTATTTTAACCACATATTAAGCGTTAGACTGCCCCATGTGGTTGAACACCTTATATTCCAAAATTGTCAGTTACAGCCAAACTATAAGAGGCACAGAGTTCATACTGTATATGCAGCGTTATACAGAGTCCCAAAGCATTATTTTAATCACATATTAAGCTTTGCACTGCCCCATGTGGTTGAACACCTAATATTCCAAAAATGTCAGTAACAGCCAAACTATAATAGGCAGAAAGTTCATACTGTATATGCAGCGTTATACAGAGTCCCAAAGCATTAATATAGTCAACGTTGAACTGCAACAGGTGGTTGAACACTTAATATTCCAAAAAAGTCAGTTTCAGTTAAACTATCAGAGGCACAGAGTTCATTTTGTGTAAGCAGCGTTATACAGAGTCCCAAAACATTACTATAATCACATGTTAAGCGTTGGACTGCAACATGTAGTTGAACACCTAATATTCCAAATGAGTCAGTTACAGCCAAACTATAAGAGACACAGAGTTCATACTGTATATGCAGCGTTATACAGAGTCCCTATGCATTAATATAATCACATATTAAGCGTTGGATTGCCCCATTTGGATGAACACCTAATATTCCAAAAATGTCAATTACAGGCAAACTATTAGAGGCACGGAGTTAATATTGTATATGCCTCGTTATACAGAGTCATAAAACATTGCTATAACCACATATCAAGCGTTGGACTGCCCCATGTGGTTGAACACCTAATATTCCAAAAATGACCGTTACAGCCAAACTATTAGAGACACAGTGTTCATATTGTACATGCAGGGTTTTACACAGGCCCTAAGCATTAATATAGTCACTTATTAAGCGATGAACTGCTAGATGTGGTCGAACACTTAATATTCCAAAAATGACAGTAACAGCCAAACATTAAGAGGCAGAGAGTTCGTACTGTATATGCAGCGTTATGCAGAGTCCCAAAGCATTACTTTAACCACATCTTAAGCGTTGGACTGCCCCATGTGGTTGAACACCTAATATTCCAAAAATGACCGTTACAGGCAAACTATTAGAGACACAGTGTTCATATTTTATATGCAGGGTTTTACAGAGGCCCAAAGCATTAATATAGTCACTTATTAAGCGTTGGACTGCAACATGTGGTCGAACACCTAATATTCCAAAAATGACAGTAACAGCCAAACAATAAGAGGCAGAGAGTTCATACTGTATATGCAGCGTTATACAGAGTCCCAAAGCATTAATATAGTCACTTAATAAGCGTTGGACTGCAACATGTGGTTGAACACCTAATATTTCAAAAATGTCTGTTACCGCCTAACTATTAATGGCACAGTGCTCATATTGTATATGCAGCGTTATACAGAGTCCCTAAGCATTAATATAATCACATATTAAGCGATGGACTGCCCCATTTGGTTGAACACCTAATATTCCAAAAATGTCAAATACAGGCAAACTCTTAGAGGCACGAAGTTAATATTGTATATGCCACGTTATACAGAGTCACAAGACATTGGTATAACCACATATTAAGCGTTGGACTGCCCCATGAGGATTTAACCTAATATTTCAAAAATATCCGTTACAGCCAAACTATTAGAGACACAGTGTTCATATTGTACATGCAGGGTTTTACAGAGGCCCAAAGCATTTACATAGTTACTTATTAAGCGTTGGACTGCAACAAGTGGTCGAACACCTAATATTCCAAAAATGTCCGTTACAGCCAAACTATTAGAGACACAGTGTTCATATCGTATATGCAGCGTTATATATAGGCCCAAACATTAATATAGTCTTTTATTAAGCGTTGAACTGCAACAGGTGGTTGAACACTTAATATTCCAAAAATGTCAGTTTCAGTTAAACTATCAGAGGCACAGAGTTCATTTTGTGTAAGCAGCGTTATACAGAGTCCCAAAACATTACTATAATCACATGTTAAGCGTTGGACTGCAACATGTAGTTGAACACCTAATATTCCAAATGAGTCAGTTACAGCCAAACTATAAGAGACACAGAGTTCATACTGTATATGCAGCGTTATACAGAGGCCCAAAGCATTAATATAGTCATTTATTAAGCGTTGGACTGCAACATATGGTTGAACACCTAATATTCCAAAAATGTCCGTTATAGCGGAACTATTAGAGACACAGTGTTCATATTGTATATGCAGCGCTATACAGAGTCCCTATGCATTAATATAATCACATATTAAGCGTTGGACTGCCCCATTTGGTTGAACACCTAATATTCCAAAAATGTCAATTACAGGCAAACTATTAGAGGCACGGAGATAATATTGTATATGCCTCGTTATACAGAGTCCCAAAACATTGGTATAACCACATATTAAGCGTTGGACTGCCCCATGAGGATGAACACCTAATATTCCAAAAATGTCCGTTATAGCCAAACTATTAGAGACACAGTGTTTAGATTGTATATGCAGCGTTTTACAAAGGCCCAAAGCCTTAAGATAGTCACTTATTAAGCGTTGGACTGCCCCATGCGGTTGAACACCTATTATTCCAAAAATGTCCGTTACAGCCAAACTATAAGAGGCACAGAGTTCATACTGTATATGCAGCGTTATACAGAGTCCCAAAGCATTACTTTAACCACATATTAAGCTTTGCACTGCCCCATGTGGTTGAACACCTAATATTCCAAAAATGTCCGTTACAGCCAAACTATTAGAGACACAGTGTTCATATTGTATAGGCAGGGTTTTACAGAGGCCCAAAGCATTAATATAGTCATTTATTAAGCGTTGGACTGCAACATGTGGTTGAACTCCTAATATTCCAAAAATGTCAGTAACTGCCAAACTATAAGAGTCAGAGAGTTCATACTGTATATGCAGCGTTATACAGAGTCCCAAAGCATTAATATATTCACTTATTAAGCGTTGGACTGCAATATGTGGTCGAACACCTAATATTTCAAAAATGTCCGTTACAGCCAAACTATTAGTGGCACAGTGCTCATATTGTATATGCAGCGATATACAGAGTCCCTATGCATTAATATAGTCACATATTAAGCGTTGGACTGCCGCCCCATTTGGTTGAACACCTAATATTCCAAAAATGTCAATTACAGGCAAACTATTAGAGGCACGGAGTTAATATTGTATATGCCTCGTTATACAGAGTCCCAAAACATTGCTATAACCACATATCAAGCGTTGGACTGCCCCATGAGGATGAACACCTAATATTCCAAAAATGTCCGTTACAGCCAAACTATTAGACACAGTGTTCATATTTTATATGCAGGGTTCTACAGAGGCCCAATGCATTAATATAGTCACTTATTAAGCGTTGGACTGCAACATGCGTTCGAACACCAAATATTCCAAATGTGTCAGTTACAGAAAAACTATAAGAGGCATTAAGTTCATATTGTATATGCAGCGTTATACAGAGGCCCAAAGCATTTCTTTAACCACATATTAAGCTTTGGACTGCCCCATGAGGATGAACACCTAATATTCCAAAAGTGTCAGTTACAGCCAAACTATAAGAGGCACAGAGTTCATACTGTATATGCAGCGTTATACAGAGCCCCAAAGCATTAATATAGTCACTTATTAAGCGTTGGACTGCAACATGTGGTCGAACACCTAATATTACAAAAATGTCAGTTACAGCCAAACTATAAGAGGCATAAAGTTCATATTGTATATGCAGCGTTATACAGAGGCCCAAAGCATTACTTTAACCACATATTAAGCGTTGGACTGCCCCATGTGGTTGAACACCTAATATTTCAAAAATGTCCGTTACAGTTTAACTATTAGTGGCACAGTGCTCATATTGTATATGCAGCGCTATACAGAGTCCCTATGCATTAATATAATCACATATTAAGCGTTGGACTGCTCCATGTGGTTGAACACCTAATATTCCAAAAATGTGAATTACAGCCGAACTATTAGAGACACAGTGTTAATATTGTATATGCAGCGCTATACAAAGTCCCTATGCATTAATATAATCACATATTAAGCGTTGGACTGCTTCATATGGTTGAACACCTAATATTTCAAAAATGTCCGTTACAGCCTAACTATTAGTGGCACAGTGCTCATATTGTATATGCAGCGCTATACAGAGTCCCTATGCATTAATATAATCACATATTAAGCGTTGGACTGCCCATTTGGTTGGACACCTAATATTCCAAAAATGTCAATTACAGGCAAACTATTAGAGGCACGGAGATAATATTGTATATGCAGCGTTATACAGAGTCCCTATGCATTAATATAATCACATATTAAGCGTTGGACTGCCCCATTTGGTTGAACACCTAATATTCCAAAAATGTCAAATACAGGCAAACCCTTAGAGGCACGGAGTTAATATTGTATATGCCTCGTTATACAGAGTCCCAAAACATTGGTATAACCACATATTAAGCGTTGGACTGCCCCATGAGGATGAACAACTAATATTCCAAAAATGTCCGTTACAGCCGAACTATTAGAGACACAGTGTTCATATTGTACATGCAGGGTTTTACAGAGGCCCAAAGCATTAATATAGTCATTTATTAAGCGTTGGACTGCAACATGTGGTTGAACTCCTAATATTCCAAAAATGTCAGTAACAGCCAAACTATAAGAGTCAGAGAGTTCATACTGTATATGCAGCGTTATACTGAGTCCCAAAGCATTAATATAGTCACTTATTAAGCGTTGGACTGCCCAATGTGGTTGAACACCTAATATTCCAAAAGTGCCAGTTACAGCCAAACAATAAGAGACACAGGGTTCATATTGTATATGCAGCGTTATACAGAGTCCCAAAGCATTACTTTAACCACATATTAAGAGTTGGACTGCCCTATGTGGTTGAACACCTGATATTCCAAAAATGCCCGTTACAGCCAAACTATTAGAGACACAGTGTTCATATTTTATATGCAGGGTTTTACAGAGGCCCAAAGCATTAATATAGTCACTTATTAAGCGATGGACTGCAACATGTGGCCGAACACCTAATATTCCAAAAATGTCCCTTACAGCCAAACAATTAGAGACACAGTGTTCATATTTTATTTGCAGGGTTTTACAGAAACCCAAAGCATTAATATAGTCACTTATTAAGCGATGGACTGCAACATGTTGTCGAACACCTAATATTCCAAAAATGTCCGTTACAGCCAAACTACTAGAGACACAGTGTTCATATTGTACATGCAGGGTTTTACAGAGGCCCAAAGCATTAATATAGTCACTTATTAAGCGTTGGACTGCAACATGTGGTCGAACACCTAATATTCCAAAAATGACAGTAACAGCCAAGCATTAAGAGGCAGAGAGTTCATACTGTATATGCAGCGTTATACAGAGTCCCAAAGCATTAATATAGTCACTTATTAAGCGATGGACTGCAACATGCGGTCGAACACCTAATATTCCAAAAATTCCCGTTACAGCAAAACTATTAGAGACACAGTGTTCATATTGTACATGCAGGGTTTTACAGAGGCCCAAAGCATTAATATAGTCACTTATTAAGCGTTGGACTGCAACATGTGGTCGAACACCTAATATTCCAAAAATGACCGTAACAGCCAAACAATAAGAGGCAGAGAGTTCATACTGTATATGCAGCGTTATACTGAGTCCCAAAGCATTAATATAGTCACTTATAAAGCGATGGACTGCAATATGTGGGCGAACACCTAATATTCCAAAAATGTCCCTTACAGCCAAACTATTAGAGACACAGTGTTCATATTTTATACGCAGGGTTTTACAGAAACCCAAAGCATTAATATAGTCTTTTATTAAGCGTTGGAATGCAACATGTGGTCGAACACCTAATATTCCAAAAATGTCCGTTACAGCCAAACTATTAGAGACACAGTGTTCATATTTTGTATGAAGGGTTTTACAGAAACCCAAAGCATTAATATAGTCACTTATTAAGCGATGGACTGCAACATGTGGTCGAACACCTAATATTCCAAAAATGTCCATTACAACCAAACTATTAGAGACACAGTGTTCATATGGTACATGCAGGGTTTTACAGAGGCCCATAGCATTACTTTAACCACATATTAAGCGTTGGACTGCCCCATGTGGTTGAACACCTAATATTTCAAAAATGTCCGTTACAGCCGAACTATTAGAGACACAGTGTTCATATTGTATATGCAGCGCTATACAGAGTCCCTATGCATTAATATAATCACATATTAAGCGTTGGACTGCTCCATCTGGTTGAACACCTAATATTCCAAAAATGTCCGTTACAGCAAAACTATTAGAGACACAGTGTTCATATTGTACATGCAGGGTTTTACAGAGGCCCAAAGCATTAATATAGTCACTTATTAAGCGTTGGACTGCAACATGTGGTCGAACACCTAATATTCCAAAAATGACCGTAACAGCCAAACAATAAGAGGCAGAGAGTTCATACTGTATATGCAGCGTTATACTGAGTCCCAAAGCATTAATATAGTCACTTATAAAGCGATGGACTGCAATATGTGGGCGAACACCTAATATTCCAAAAATGTCCCTTACAGCCAAACTATTAGAGACACAGTGTTCATATTTTATACGCAGGGTTTTACAGAAACCCAAAGCATTAATATAGTCTTTTATTAAGCGTTGGAATGCAACATGTGGTCGAACACCTAATATTCCAAAAATGTCCGTTACAGCCAAACTATTAGAGACACAGTGTTCATATTTTGTATGAAGGGTTTTACAGAAACCCAAAGCATTAATATAGTCACTTATTAAGCGATGGACTGCAACATGTGGTCGAACACCTAATATTCCAAAAATGTCCATTACAACCAAACTATTAGAGACACAGTGTTCATATGGTACATGCAGGGTTTTACAGAGGCCCATAGCATTACTTTAACCACATATTAAGCGTTGGACTGCCCCATGTGGTTGAACACCTAATATTTCAAAAATGTCCGTTACAGCCGAACTATTAGAGACACAGTGTTCATATTGTATATGCAGCGCTATACAGAGTCCCTATGCATTAATATAATCACATATTAAGCGTTGGACTGCTCCATCTGGTTGAACACCTAATATTCCAAAAATGTCCGTTACAGCCAAACTATTAGAGACACTGTGTTCATATTGTACTTGCAGGGTTTTACAGAGGCCCAAAGCATTAATATAGTCATTTATTAAGCGTTGGACTGCAACATGTGGTTGAACTCCTAATATTCCAAAAATGTCAGTAACAGCCAAACTATAAGAGTCAGAGAGTTCAAACTGTATATGCAGCGTTATACAGAGTCCCAAAGCATTAATATATTCACTTATTAAGCGTTGGACTGCAATATGTGGTCGAACACCTAATATTTCAAAAATGTCCGTTACAGCCAAACTATTAGTGGCACAGTGCTCATATTGTATATGCAGCGATATACAGAGTCCTTATGCATTAATATAATCACATATTAAGCGTTGGACTGCCCCATTTGGTTGAACACCTAATATTCCAAAAATGTCAATTACAGGCAAACTATTAGAGGCACGGAGTTAATATTGTATATGCCTCGTTATACAGAGTCCCAAAACATTGTTATAACCACATATCAAGCGTTGGACTGCCCCATGAGGATGAACACCTAATATTCCAAAAATGTCCGTTACAGCCAAACTATTGGACACAGTGTTCATATTTTATATGCAGGGTTCTACAGAGGCCCAATGCATTAATATAGTCACTTATTGAGCGTTGGACTGCAACATGCGGTCGAACACCTAATATTCCAAATGTGTCAGTTACAGAAAAATTATAAGAGGCATTAAGTTCATATGGTATATGCAGCGTTATACAGAGGCCCAAAGCATTTCTTTAACCACATATTAAGCTTTGGACTGCCCCATGAGGATGAACACCTAATATTCCAAAAATGTCCGTTACAGCCAAACTCTTAGAGACACAGTGTTCATATTTTATATGCAGGGTTTTACAGAGGCCCAAAGCATCAATATAGTCACTTATTAAGCGATGGACTGCAACATGTGGTCGAACACCTAATATTCCAAAAGTGTCAGTTACAGCCAAACTATAAGAGGCACAGAGTTCATACTGTATATGCAGCGTTATACAGAGCCCCAAAGCATTAATATAGTCACTTATTAAGCGTTGGACTGCAACATGTGGTCGAACACCTAATATTACAAAAATGTCAGTTACAGCCAAACTATAAGAGGCATAAAGTTCATATTGTATATGCAGCGTTATACAGAGGCTTAAAGCATTACTTTAACCACATATTAAGCTTTGCACTGCTCCATGTGGTTGAACACCTAATATTCCAAAAATGTCCGTTACAGCCAAACTATTAGAGACACAGTGTTCATATTGTACATGCAGGGTTTTACAGAGGCCCAAAGCATTAATATAGTCATTTATTAAGCGTTGGACTGCAAAATGTGGTTGAACTCCTAATATTCCAAAAATGTCCGTTACAGCCAAACTTTTAGAGACACAGTGTTCATATTTTATATGCAGGGTTTTACAGAGGCCCAAAGCATTAATATAGTCACTTATTAAGCGATGGACTGCAACATGTGGCCGAACACCTAATATTCCAAAAATGTCCCTTACAGCCAAACAATTAGAGACACAGTGTTCATATTTTATTTGCAGGGTTTTACAGAAACCCAAAGCATTAATATAGTCACTTATTAAGCGATGGACTGCAACATGTTGTCGAACACCTAATATTCCAAAAATGTCCGTTACAGCCAAACTACTAGAGACACAGTGTTCATATTGTATATGCAGGGTTTTACAGAGGCCCAAAGCATTAATATAGTCACTTATTAAGCGTTGGACTGCAACATGTGGTCGAACATCTAATATTCCAAAAATGACAGTAACAGCCAAGCATTAAGAGGCAGAGAGTTCATACTGTATATGCAGCGTTATACAGAGTCCCAAAGCATTAATATAGTCACTTATTAAGCGATGGACTGCAACATGCGGTCGAACATCTAATATTCCAAAAATGCCCGTTACAGCAAAACTATTAGAGACACAGTGTTCATATTGTACATGCAGGGTTTTACAGAGGCCCAAAGCATTAATATAGTCACTTATTAAGCGTTGGACTGCAACATGTGGTCGAACACCTAATATTCCAAAAATGACCGTAACAGCCAAACAATAAGAGGCAGAGAGTTCATACTGTATATGCAGCGTTATACTGAGTCCCAAAGCAATAATATAGTCACTTATAAAGCGATGGACTGCAATATGTGGGCGAACACCTAATATTCCAAAAATGTCCCTTACAGCCAAACTATTAGAGACACAGTGTTCATATTTTATACGCAGGGTTTTACAGAAACCCAAAGCATTAATATAGTCACTTATTAAGCGTTGGACTGCCCCATGAGGATGGACACCTAATATTCTAAAAATGTCCGTTATAGCCAGACTATTAGAGACACTGTGTTCATATTGTATATGCAGCGTTTTACAAAGGCCCAAAGCATTAAGATAGTCACTTATTAAGCGTTGGACTGCCCCATGCGGTTGAACACCTATTATTCCAAAAATGTCCGTTACAGCCAAACTATAAGAGGCACAGAGTTCATACTGTATATGCAGCGTTATACAGAGTCCCAAAGCATTACTTTAACCACATATTAAGCTTTGCACTGCTCCATGTGGTTGAACACCTAATATTCCAAAAATGTCCGTTACAGCCAAACTATTAGAGACACAGTGTTCATATTGTACATGCAGGGTTTTACAGAGGCCCAAAGCATTATTATAGTCATTTATTAAGCGTTGGACTGCAACATGTGGTTGAACTCCTAATATTCCAAAAATGTCCGTTACAGCCAAACTATTAGAGACACAGTGTTCATATTTTATATGCAGGGTTTTACAGAGGCCCAAAGCATTAATATAGTCACTTATTAAGCGATGGACTGCAACATGTGGCCGAACACCTAATATTCCAAAAATGTCCCTTACAGCCAAACAATTAGAGACACAGTGTTCATATTTTATTTGCAGGGTTTTACAGAAACCTAAAGCATTAATATAGTCACTTATTAAGCGATGGACTGCAACATGTTGTCGAACACCTAATATTCCAAAAATGTCCGTTACAGCCAAACTACTAGAGACACAGTGTTCATATTGTACATGCAGGGTTTTACAGAGGCCCAAAGCATTAATATAGTCACTTATTAAGCGTTGGACTGCAACATGTGGTCGAACACCTAATATTCCAAAAATGACCGTAACAGCCAAACAATAAGAGGCAGAGAGTTCATACTGTATATGCAGCGTTATACTGAGTCCCAAAGCATTAATATAGTCACTTATAAAGCGATGGACTGCAATATGTGGGCGAACACCTAATATTCCAAAAATGTCCCTTACAGCCAAACTATTAGAGACACAGTGTTCATATTGTACATGCAGGGTTTTACAGAGGCCCAAAGCATTAATATAGTCACTTATTAAGCGTTGGACTGCCCCATGAGGATGAACACCTAATATTCTAAAAATGTCCGTTATAGCCAGACTATTAGAGACACTGTGTTCATATTGTATATGCAGCGTTTTACAAAGGCCCAAAGCATTAAGATAGTCACTTATTAAGCGTTGGACTGCCCCATGCGGTTGAACACCTATTATTCCAAAAATGTCCGTTACAGCCAAACTATAAGAGGCACAGAGTTCATACTGTATATGCAGCGTTATACAGAGTCCCAAAGCATTACTTTAACCACATATTAAGCTTTGCACTGCTCCATGTGGTTGAACACCTAATATTCCAAAAATGTCCGTTACAGCCAAACTATTAGAGACACAGTGTAGAGGCAGAGAGTTCATACTGTATATGCAGCGTTATACAGAGTCCCAAAGCATTAATATAGTCACTTATTAAGCGTTGGACTGCAACATGTGGTCGAACAACTAATATTCCAAAAATGACCGTAACAGCCAAACAATAAGAGGCACAGAGTTCATACTGTATATGCAGCGTTATACAGAGTCCCAAAGCATTAATATAGTCACTTATAAAGCGATGGACTGCAATATGTGGGCGAACACCTAATATTCCAAAAATGTCCCTTACAGCCAAACTATTAGAGACACAGTGTTCATATTTTATACGCAGGGTTTTACAGAAACCCAAAGCATTAATATAGTCACTTATTAAGCGATGGACTGCAACATGTGGTCGAACACCTAATATGCCAAAAATGTCCATTACAACCAAACTATTAGAGACACAGTGTTCATATGGTACATGCAGGGTTTTACAGAGGCCCATAGCATTACTTTAACCACATATTAAGCGTTGGACTGCCCCATGTGGTTGAACACCTAATATTTCAAAAATGTCCGTTACAGCCGAACTATTAGAGACACAGTGTTCATATTGTATATGCAGCGCTATACAGAGTCCCTATGCATTAATATAATCACATATTAAGCGTTGGACTGCTCCATCTGGTTGAACACCTAATATTCCAAAAATGTCCGTTACAGCCAAACTATTAGAGACACAGTGTTCATATTGTACTTGCAGGGTTTTACAGAGGCCCAAAGCATTAATATAGTCATTTATTAATCGTTGGACTGCAACATGTGGTTGAACTCCTAATATTCCAAAAATGTCAAATACAGGCAAACTCTTAGAGGCACGGAAATAATATTGTATATGCAGCGTTATACAGAGTCCCTATGCATTAATATAATCACATATTAAGCGTTGGACTGCCCCATTTGGTTGAACGCCTAATATTCCAAAAATGTCAAATACAGGCAAACTCTTAGAGGCACGGAGTTAATATTGTATATGCCTCGTTATACAGAGTCCCAAAACATTGGTATAACCACATATTAAGCGTTGGACTGCCCCATTTGGTTGAACACATAATATTCCAAAAATGTCAATTACAGGCAAACTAATAGAGGCACGGAGATAATATTGAATATGCCTCGTTATACAGAGTCCCAAAACATTGGTATAACCACATATTAAGCGTTGGACTGCCCCATGAGGATGAACACCTAATATTCTAAAAATGTCCGTTATAGCCAGACTATTAGAGACACTGTGTTCATATTGTATATGCAGCGTTTTACAAAGGCCCAAAGCATTAAGATAGTCACTTATTAGGCGTTGGACTGCCCCATGCGGTTGAACACCTATTATTCCAAAAATGTCCGTTACAGCCAAACTATAAGAGGCACAGAGTTCATACTGTATATGCAGCGTTATACAGAGTCCCAAAGCATTACTTTAACCACATATTAAGCTTTGCACTGCTCCATGTGGATGAACACCTAATATTCCAAAAATGTCCGTTACAGCCAAACTATTAGAGACACAGTGTTCATATTGTACATGCAGGGTTTTACAGAGGCCCAAAGCATTAATATAGTCATTTATTAAGCGTTGGACTGCAACATGTGGCTGAACTCCTAATATTCCAAAAATGTCAGTAACAGCCAAACTATAAGAGTCAGAGAGTTCATACTGTATATGCAGCGTTATACAGAGTCCCAAAGCATAAATATATTCACTTATTAAGCGTTGGACTGCAATATGTGGTCGAACACCTAATATTTCAAAAATGTCCGTTACAGCCAAACTATTAGTGGCACAGTGCTCATATTGTATATGCAGCGATATACAGAGTCCCTATGCATTAATATAATCACATATTAAGCGTTGGACTGCCCCATTTGGTTGAACACCTAATATTCCAAAAATGTCAATTACAGGCAAACTATTAGAGGCACGGAGTTAATATTGTATATGCCTCGTTATACAGAGTCCCAAAACATTGCTATAACCACATATCAAGCGTTGGACTGCCCCATGAGGATGAATACCTAATATTCCAAAAATGTCCGTTACAGCCAAACTATTAGACACAGTGTTCATATTTTATATGCAGGATTCTACAGAGGCCCAATGCATTAATATAGTCACTTATTAAGCGTTGGACTGCAACATGCGGTCGAACACCTAATATTCCAAATGTGTCAGTTACAGAAAAACTATAAGAGGCATTAAGTTCATATTGTATATGCAGCGTTATACAGAGGCCCAAAGCATTTCTTTAACCACATATTAAGCTTTGGACTGCCCCATGAGGATGAACACCTAATATTCCAAAAATGTCCGTTACAGCCAAACTCTTAGAGACACAGTGTTCATATTTTATATGCAGGGTTTTACAGAGGCCCAAAGCATCAATATAGTCACATATTAAGCGTTGGACTGCAACATGTGGTCGAACACCTAATATTCCAAAAATGACCGTAACAGCCAAACAATAAGAGGCAGAGAGTTCATACTGTATATGCAGCGTTATACTGAGTCCCAAAGCATTAATATAGTCACTTATAAAGCGATAAACTGCAATATGTGGTCGAACACCTAATATTACAAAAATGTCAGTTACAGCCAAACTATAAAAGGCATAAAGTTCATATTGTATATGCAGCGTTATACAGAGGCTTAAAGCATTACTTTAACCACATATTAAGCGTTGGACTGCCCTATGTAGTTGAACACCTAATATTTCAAAAATGTCCGTTACAGCCTAACTATTAGTGGCACAGTGCTCATATTGTATATGCAGCGCTATACAGAGTCCCTATGCATTAATATAATCACATATTAAGCGTTGGGCTGCTCCATGTGGTTGAACACCTAATATTCCAAAAATGTGAATTACAGCCGAACTATTAGAGACACAGTGTTAATATTGTATATGCAGCGCTATACAGAGTCCCTATGCATTAATATAATCACATATTAAGCGTTGGACTGCTCCATGTGGTTGAACACCTAATATTTCAAAAATGTCCGTTACAGCCTAACTATTAGTGGCACAGTGCTCATATTGTATATGCAGGGCTATACAGAGTCCCTATGCATTAATATAATCACATATTAAGCGTTGGACTGCCCCATTTGGTTGAACACCTAATATTCCAAAAATGTCAATTACAGGCAAACTATTAGAGGCACGGAAATAATATTGTATATGCAGCGTTATACAGAGTCCCTATGCATTAATATAATCACATATTAAGCGTTGGACTGCCCCATTTGGTTGAACACCTAATATTCCAAAAATGTCAAATACAGGCAAACTCTTAGAGGCACGGAGTTAATATTGTATATGCCTCGTTATACAGAGTCCCAAAACATTGGTATAACCACATATTAAGCGTTGGACTGCCCCATTTGGTTGAACACATAATATTCCAAAAATGTCAATTACAGGCAAACTAATAGAGGCACGGAGATAATATTGAATATGCCTCGTTATACAGAGTCCCAAAACATTGGTATAACCACATATTAAGCGTTGGACTGCCCCATGAGAATGAACACCTAATATTCTAAAAATGTCCGTTATAGCCAGACTATTAGAGACACTGTGTTCATATTGTATATGCAGCGTTTTACAAAGGCCCAAAGCATTAAGATAGTCACTTATTAAGCGTTGGACTGCCCCATGCGGTTGAACACCTATTATTCCAAAAATGTCCTTTACAGCCAAACTATAAGAGGCACAGAGTTCATACTGTATATGCTGCGTTATACAGAGTCCCAAAGCATTACTTTAACCACATATTAAGCTTTGCACTGCTCCATGTGGATGAACACCTAATATTCCAAAAATGTCCGTTACAGCCAAACTATTAGAGACACAGTGTTCATATTGTACATGCAGGGTTTTACAGAGGCCCAAAGCATTAATATAGTCATTTATTAAGCGTTGGACTGCAACATGTGGTTGAACTCCTAATATTCCAAAAATGTCAGTAACAGCCAAACTATAAGAGTCAGAGAGTTCATACTGTATATGCAGCGTTATACAGAGTCCCAAAGCATAAATATATTCACTTATTAAGCGTTGGACTGCAATATTTGGTCGAACACCTAATATTTCAAAAATGTCCGTTACAGCCAAACTATTAGTGGCACAGTGCTCATATTGTATATGCAGCGATATACAGAGTCCCTATGCATTAATATAATCACATATTAAGCGTTGGACTGCCCCATTTGGTTGAACACCTAATATTCCAAAAATGTCAATTACAGGCAAACTATTAGAGGCACGGATTTAATATTGTATATGCCTCGTTATTCAGAGTCCCAAAACATTGCTATAACCACATATCAAGCGTTGGACTGCCCCATGAGGATGAATACCTAATATTCCAAAAATGTCCGTTACAGCCAAACTATTAGACACAGTGTTCATATTTTATATGCAGGGTTTTACAGAGTCCCAAAGCATTAATATATTCACTTATTAAGCGTTGGACTGCAATATGTGGTTGAACACCTAATATTTCAAAAATGTCCGTTACAGCCTAACTATTAGTGGCACAGTGCTCATATTGTATATGCAGCGCTATACAGAGTCCCTATGCATTAATATAATCACATATTAAGCGTTGGGCTGCTCCATGTGGTTGAACACCTAATATTCCAAAAATGTGAATTACAGCCGAACTATTAGAGACACAGTGTTAATATTGTATATGCAGCGCTATACAGAGTCCCTATGCATTAATATAATCACATATTAAGCGTTGGACTGCTCCATGTGGTTGAACACCTAATATTTCAAAAATGTCCGTTACAGCCTAACTATTAGTGGCACAGTGCTCATATTGTATATGCATTGCTATACAGAGTCCCTATGCATTAATATAATCACATATTAAGCGTTGGGCTGCTCCATGTGGTTGAACACCTAATATTCCAAAAATGTGAATTACAGCCGAACTATTAGAGACACAGTGTTAATATTGTATATGCAGCGCTATACAGAGTCCCTATGCATTAATATAATCACATATTAAGCGTTGGACTGCTCCATGTGGTTGAACACCTAATATTTCAAAAATGTCCGTTACAGCCTAACTATTAGAGACACTGTGTTCATATTGTATATGCAGCGTTTTACAAAGGCCCAAAGCATTAAGATAGTCACTTATTAAGCGTTGGACTGCCCCATGCAGTTGAACACCTATTATTCCAAAAATGTCCGTTACAGCCAAACTATAAGAGGCACAGAGTTCATACTGTATATGCAGCGTTATACAGAGTCCCAAAGCATTACTTTAACCACATATTAAGCTTTGCACTGCTCCATGTGGTTGAACACCTAATATTCCAAAAATGTCCGTTACAGCCAAACTATTAGAGACACAGTGTTCATATTGTACATGCAGGGTTTTACAGAGGCCCAAAGCATTATTATAGTCATTTATTAAGCGTTGGACTGCAACATGTGGTTGAACTCCTAATATTCCAAAAATGTCCGTTACAGCCAAACTATTAGAGACACAGTGTTCATATTTTATATGCAGGGTTTTACAGAGGCCCAAAGCATTAATATAGTCACTTATTAAGCGATGGACTGCAACATGTGGCCGAACACCTAATATTCCAAAAATGTCCCTTACAGCCAAACAATTAGAGACACAGTGTTCATATTTTATTTGCAGGGTTTTACAGAAACCCAAAGCATTAATATAGTCACTTATTAAGCGATGGACTGCAACATGTTGTCGAACACCTAATATTCCAAAAATGTCCGTTACAGCCAAACTACTAGAGACACAGTGTTCATATTGTACATGCAGGGTTTTACAGAGGCCCAAAGCATTAATATAGTCACTTATTAAGCGTTGGACTGCAACATGTGGTCGAACACCTAATATTCCAAAAATGACAGTAACAGCCAAGCATTAAGAGGCAGAGAGTTCATACTGTATATGCAGCGTTATACAGAGTCCCAAAGCATTAATATAGTCACTTATTAAGCGATGGACTGCAACATGCGGTCGAACACCTAATATTCCAAAAATGCCCGTTACAGCAAAACTATTAGAGACACAGTGTTCATATTGTACATGCAGGGTTTTACAGAGGCCCAAAGCATTAATATAGTCACTTATTAAGCGTTGGACTGCAACATGTGGTCGAACACCTAATATTCCAAAAATGACCGTAACAGCCAAACAATAAGAGGCAGAGAGTTCATACTGTATATGCAGCGTTATACTGAGTCCCAAAGCATTAATATAGTCACTTATAAAGCGATGGACTGCAATATGTGGGCGAACACCTAATATTCCAAAAATGTCCCTTACAGCCAAACTATTAGAGACACAGTGTTCATATTGTACATGCAGGGTTTTACAGAGGCCCAAAGCATTAATATAGTCACTTATTAAGCGTTGGACTGCCCCATGAGGATGAACACCTAATATTCTAAAAATGTCCGTTATAGCCAGACTATTAGAGACACTGTGTTCATATTGTATATGCAGCGTTTTACAAAGGCCCAAAGCATTAAGATAGTCACTTATTAAGCGTTGGACTGCCCCATGCGGTTGAACACCTATTATTCCAAAAATGTCCGTTACAGCCAAACTATAAGAGGCACAGAGTTCATACTGTATATGCAGCGTTATACAGAGTCCCAAAGCATTACTTTAACCACATATTAAGCTTTGCACTGCTCCATGTGGTTGAACACCTAATATTCCAAAAATGTCCGTTACAGCCAAACTATTAGAGACACAGTGTAGAGGCAGAGAGTTCATACTGTATATGCAGCGTTATACAGAGTCCCAAAGCATTAATATAGTCACTTATTAAGCGTTGGACTGCAACATGTGGTCGAACAACTAATATTCCAAAAATGACCGTAACAGCCAAACAATAAGAGGCACAGAGTTCATACTGTATATGCAGCGTTATACAGAGTCCCAAAGCATTAATATAGTCACTTATAAAGCGATGGACTGCAATATGTGGGCGAACACCTAATATTCCAAAAATGTCCCTTACAGCCAAACTATTAGAGACACAGTGTTCATATTTTATACGCAGGGTTTTACAGAAACCCAAAGCATTAATATAGTCACTTATTAAGCGATGGACTGCAACATGTGGTCGAACATCTAATATGCCAAAAATGTCCATTACAACCAAACTATTAGAGACACAGTGTTCATATGGTACATGCAGGGTTTTACAGAGGCCCATAGCATTACTTTAACCACATATTAAGCGTTGGACTGCCCCATGTGGTTGAACACCTAATATTTCAAAAATGTCCGTTACAGCCGAACTATTAGAGACACAGTGTTCATATTGTATATGCAGCGCTATACAGAGTCCCTATGCATTAATATAATCACATATTAAGCGTTGGACTGCTCCATCTGGTTGAACACCTAATATTCCAAAAATGTCCGTTACAGCCAAACTATTAGAGACACAGTGTTCATATTGTACTTGCAGGGTTTTACAGAGGCCCAAAGCATTAATATAGTCATTTATTAAGCGTTGGACTGCAACATGTGGTTGAACTCCTAATATTCCAAAAATGTCAAATACAGGCAAACTCTTAGAGGCACGGAAATAATATTGTATATGCAGCGTTATACAGAGTCCCTATGCATTAATATAATCACGTATTAAGCGTTGGACTGCCCCATTTGGTTGAACGCCTAATATTCCAAAAATGTCAAATACAGGCAAACTCTTAGAGGCACGGAGTTAATATTGTATATGCCTCGTTATACAGAGTCCCAAAACATTGGTATAACCACATATTAAGCGTTGGACTGCCCCATTTGGTTGAACACATAATATTCCAAAAATGTCAATTACAGGCAAACTAATAGAGGCACGGAGATAATATTGAATATGCCTCGTTATACAGAGTCCCAAAATATTGGTATAACCACATATTAAGCGTTGGACTGCCCCATGAGGATGAACACCTAATATTCTAAAAATGTCCGTTATAGCCAGACTATTAGAGACACTGTGTTCATATTGTATATGCAGCGTTTTACAAAGGCCCAAAGCATTAAGATAGTCACTTATTAAGCGTTGGACTGCCCCATGCGGTTGAACACCTATTATTCCAAAAATGTCCGTTACAGCCAAACTATAAGAGGCACAGAGTTCATACTGTATATGCAGCGTTATACAGAGTCCCAAAGCATTACTTTAACCACATATTAAGCTTTGCACTGCTCCATGTGGATGAACACCTAATATTCCAAAAATGTCCGTTACAGCCAAACTATTAGAGACACAGTGTTCATATTGTACATGCAGGGTTTTACAGAGGCCCAAAGCATTAATATAGTCATTTATTAAGCGTTGGACTGCAACATGTGGTTGAACTCCTAATATTCCAAAAATGTCAGTAACAGCCAAACTATAAGAGTCAGAGAGTTCATACTGTATATGCAGCGTTATACAGAGTCCCAAAGCATAAATATATTCACTTATTAAGCGTTGGACTGCAATATGTGGTCGAACACCTAATATTTCAAAAATGTCCGTTACAGCCAAACTATTAGTGGCACAGTGCTCATATTGTATATGCAGCGATATACAGAGTCCCTATGCATTAATATAATCACATATTAAGCGTTGGACTGCCCCATTTGGTTGAACACCTAATATTCCAAAAATGTCAATTACAGGCAAACTATTAGAGGCACGGAGTTAATATTGTATATGCCTCGTTATACAGAGTCCCAAAACATTGCTATAACCACATATCAAGCGTTGGACTGCCCCATGAGGATGAATACCTAATATTCCAAAAATGTCCGTTACAGCCAAACTATTAGACACAGTGTTCATATTTTATATGCAGGATTCTACAGAGGCCCAATGCATTAATATAGTCACTTATTAAGCGTTGGACTGCAACATGCGGTCGAACACCTAATATTCCAAATGTGTCAGTTACAGAAAAACTATAAGAGGCATTAAGTTCATATTGTATATGCAGCGTTATACAGAGGCCCAAAGCATTTCTTTAACCACATATTAAGCTTTGGACTGCCCCATGAGGATGAACACCTAATATTCCAAAAATGTCCGTTACAGCCAAACTCTTAGAGACACAGTGTTCATATTTTATATGCAGGGTTTTACAGAGGCCCAAAGCATCAATATAGTCACATATTAAGCGTTGGACTGCAACATGAGGCCGAACACCTAATATTCCAAAAATGTCCGTTACAGCAAAACTGTTAGAGACACAGTGTTCATATTGTACATGCAGGGTTTTACAGAGGGCCAAAGCACTAATATAGTCACATATTAAGCGTTGGACTGCAACATGTGGTCGAACACCTAATATTCCAAAAATGACCGTAACAGCCAAACAATAAGAGGCAGAGAGTTCATACTGTATATGCAGCGTTATACTGAGTCCCAAAGCATTAATATAGTCACTTATAAAGCGATAAACTGCAATATGTGGTCGAACACCTAATATTACAAAAATGTCAGTTACAGCCAAACTATAAAAGGCATAAAGTTCATATTGTATATGCAGCGTTATACAGAGGCTTAAAGCATTACTTTAACCACATATTAAGCGTTGGACTGCCCTATGTGGTTGAACACCTAATATTTCAAAAATGTCCGTTACAGCCTAACTATTAGTGGCACAGTGCTCATATTGTATATGCAGCGCTATACAGAGTCCCTATGCATTAATATAATCACATATTAAGCGTTGGGCTGCTCCATGTGGTTGAACACCTAATATTCCAAAAATGTGAATTACAGCCGAACTATTAGAGACACAGTGTTAATATTGTATATGCAGCGCTATACAGAGTCCCTATGCATTAATATAATCACATATTAAGCGTTGGACTGCTCCATGTGGTTGAACACCTAATATTTCAAAAATGTCCGTTACAGCCTAACTATTAGTGGCACAGTGCTCATATTGTATATGCAGGGCTATACAGAGTCCCTATGCATTAATATAATCACATATTAAGCGTTGGACTGCCCCATTTGGTTGAACACCTAATATTCCAAAAATGTCAATTACAGGCAAACTATTAGAGGCACGGAAATAATATTGTATATGCAGCGTTATACAGAGTCCCTATGCATTAATATAATCACATATTAAGCGTTGGACTGCCCCATTTGGTTGAACACCTAATATTCCAAAAATGTCAAATACAGGCAAACTCTTAGAGGCACGGAGTTAATATTGTATATGCCTCGTTATACAGAGTCCCAAAACATTGGTATAACCACATATTAAGCGTTGGACTGCCCCATTTGGTTGAACACATAATATTCCAAAAATGTCAATTACAGGCAAACTAATAGAGGCACGGAGATAATATTGAATATGCCTCGTTATACAGAGTCCCAAAACATTGGTATAACCACATATTAAGCGTTGGACTGCCCCATGAGAATGAACACCTAATATTCTAAAAATGTCCGTTATAGCCAGACTATTAGAGACACTGTGTTCATATTGTATATGCAGCGTTTTACAAAGGCCCAAAGCATTAAGATAGTCACTTATTAAGCGTTGGGCTGCCCCATGCGGTTGAACACCTATTATTCCAAAAATGTCCTTTACAGCCAAACTATAAGAGGCACAGAGTTCATACTGTATATGCTGCGTTATACAGAGTCCCAAAGCATTACTTTAACCACATATTAAGCTTTGCACTGCTCCATGTGGATGAACACCTAATATTCCAAAAATGTCCGTTACAGCCAAACTATTAGAGACACAGTGTTCATATTGTACATGCAGGGTTTTACAGAGGCCCAAAGCATTAATATAGTCATTTATTAAGCGTTGGTCTGCAACATGTGGTTGAACTCCTAATATTCCAAAAATGTCAGTAACAGCCAAACTATAAGAGTCAGAGAGTTCATACTGTATATGCAGCGTTATACAGAGTCCCAAAGCATAAATATATTCACTTATTAAGCGTTGGACTGCAATATTTGGTCGAACACCTAATATTTCAAAAATGTCCGTTACAGCCAAACTATTAGTGGCACAGTGCTCATATTGTATATGCAGCGATATACAGAGTCCCTATGCATTAATATAATCACATATTAAGCGTTGGACTGCCCCATTTGGTTGAACACCTAATATTCCAAAAATGTCAATTACAGGCAAACTATTAGAGGCACGGATTTAATATTGTATATGCCTCGTTATTCAGAGTCCCAAAACATTGCTATAACCACATATCAAGCGTTGGACTGCCCCATGAGGAAGAATACCTAATATTCCAAAAATGTCCGTTACAGCCAAACTATTAGACACAGTGTTCATATTTTATATGCAGGGTTTTACAGAGTCCCAAAGCATTAATATATTCACTTATTAAGCGTTGGACTGCAATATGTGGTTGAACACCTAATATTTCAAAAATGTCCGTTACAGCCTAACTATTAGTGGCACAGTGCTCATATTGTATATGCAGCGCTATACAGAGTCCCTATGCATTAATATAATCACATATTAAGCGTTGGGCTGCTCCATGTGGTTGAACACCTAATATTCCAAAAATGTGAATTACAGCCGAACTATTAGAGACACAGTGTTAATATTGTATATGCAGCGCTATACAGAGTCCCTATGCATTAATATAATCACATATTAAGCGTTGGACTGCTCCATGTGGTTGAACACCTAATATTTCAAAAATGTCCGTTACAGCCTAACTATTAGTGGCACAGTGCTCATATTGTATATGCATTGCTATACAGAGTCCCTATGCATTAATATAATCACATATTAAGCGTTGGACTGCCCCATTTGGTTGAACACCTAATATTCCAAAAATGTCAAATACAGGCAAACTATTAGAGGCACGGAAATAATATTGTATATGCAGCGTTATACAGAGTCCCAAAACATTGGTATAACCACATATTAAGCGTTGGACTGCCCCATTTGGTTGAACACATAATATTCCAAAAATGTCAATTACAGGCAAACTAATAGAGGCACGGAGATAATATTGAATATGCCTCGTTATACAGAGTCCCAAAACATTGGTATAACCACATATTAAGCGTTGGACTGCCCCATGAGGATGAACACCTAATATTCTAAAAATGTCCGTTATAGCCAGACTATTAGAGACACTGTGTTCATATTGTATATGCAGCGTTTTACAAAGGCCCAAAGCATTAAGATAGTCACTTATTAAGCGTAGGACTGCCCCATGCGGTTGAACACCTATTATTCCAAAAATGTCCGTTACAGCCAAACTATAAGAGGCACAGAGTTCATACTGTATATGCAGCGTTATACAGAGTCCCAAAGCATTACTTTAACCACATATTAAGCTTTGCACTGCTCCATGTGGATGAACACCTAATATTCCAAAAATGTCCGTTACAGCCAAACTATTAGAGACACAGTGTTCATATTGTACATGCAGGGTTTTACAGAGGCCCAAAGCATTAATATAGTCATTTATTAAGCGTTGGACTGCAACATGTGGTTGAACTCCTAATATTCCAAAAATGTCAGTAACAGCCAAACTATAAGAGTCAGAGAGTTCATACTGTATATGCAGCGTTATACAGAGTCCCAAAGCATAAATATATTCACTTATTAAGCGTTGGACTGCAATATGTGGTCGAACACCTAATATTTCAAAAATGTCCGTTACAGCCAAACTATTAGTGGCACAGTGCTCATATTGTATATGCAGCGATATACAGAGTCCCTATGCATTAATATAATCACATATTAAGCGTTGGACTGCCCCATTTGGTTGAACACCTAATATTCCAAAAATGTCAATTACAGGCAAACTATTAGAGGCACGGAGTTAATATTGTATATGCCTCGTTATACAGAGTCCCAAAACATTGCTATAACCACATATCAAGCGTTGGACTGCCCCATGAGGATGAATACCAAATATTCCAAAAATGTCCGTTACAGCCAAGCTATTAGACACAGTGTTCATATTTTATATGCAGGATTCTACAGAGGCCCAATGCATTAATATAGTCACTTATTAAGCGATGGACTGCAACATGCGGTCGAACACCTAATATTCCAAATGTGTCAGTTACAGAAAAACTATAAGAGGCATTAAGTTCATATTGTATATGAAGCGTTATACAGAGGCCCAAAGCATTTCTTTAACCACATATTAAGCTTTGGACTGCCCCATGAGGATGAACACCTAATATTCCAAAAATGTCCGTTACAGCCAAACTCTTAGAGACACAGTGTTCATATTTTATATGCAGGGTTTTACAGAGGCCCAAAGCATCAATATAGTCACTTATTAAGCGATGGACTGCAACATGTGGCCGAACACCTAATATTCCAAAAATGTCCGTTACAGCAAAACTGTTAGAGACACAGTGTTCATATTGTACATGCAGGGTTTTACAGAGGCCCAAAGCATCAATATAGTCACATATTAAGCGTTGGACTGCAACATGTGGTCGAACACCTAATATTCCAAAAATGACCGTAACAGCCAAACAATAAGAGGCAGAGAGTTCATACTGTATATGCAGCGTTATACTGAGTCCCAAAGCATTAATATAGTCACTTATAAAGCGATGGACTGCAATATGTGGGCGAACACCTAATATTCCAAAAATGTCCCTTACAGCCAAACTATTAGAGACACAGTGTTCATATTTTATACGCAGGGTTTTACAGAAACCCAAAGCATTAATATAGTCACTTATTAAGCGTTGGACTGCCCCATGAGGATGAACACCTAATATTCTAAAAATGTCTGTTATAGCCAGACTATTAGAGACACTGTGTTCATATTGTATATGCAGCGTTTTACAAAGGCCCAAAGCATTAAGATAGTCACTTATTAAGCGTTGGACTGCCCCATGCGGTTGAACACCTATTATTCCAAAAATGTCCGTTACAGCCAAACTATAAGAGGCACAGAGTTCATACTGTATATGCAGCGTTATACAGAGTCCCAAAGCATTACTTTAACCACATATTAAGCTTTGCACTGCTCCATGTGGTTGAACACCTAATATTCCAAAAATGTCCGTTACAGCCAAACTATTAGAGACACAGTGTTCATATTGTACATGCAGGGTTTTACAGAGGCCCAAAGCATTAATATAGTCATTTATTAAGCGTTGGACTGCAACATGTGGTTGAACTCCTAATATTCCAAAAATGTCCGTTACAGCCAAACTATTAGAGACACAGTGTTCATATTTTATATGCAGGGTTTTACAGAGGCCCAAAGCATTAATATAGTCACTTATTAAGCGATGGACTGCAACATGTGGCCGAACACCTAATATTCCAAAAATGTCCCTTACAGCCAAACAATTAGAGACACAGTGTTCATATTTTATTTGCAGGGTTTTACAGAAACCCAAAGCATTAATATAGTCACTTATTAAGCGATGGACTGCCACATGTTGTCGAACACCTAATATTCCAAAAATGTCCGTTACAGCCAAACTACTAGAGACACAGTGTTCATATTGTACATGCAGGGTTTTACAGAGGCCCAAAGCATTAATATAGTCACTTATTAAGCGTTGGACTGCAACATGTGGTCGAACACCTAATATTCCAAAAATGACAGTAACAGCCAAGCATTAAGAGGCAGAGAGTTCATACTGTATATGCAGCGTTATACAGAGTCCCAAAGCATTAATATAGTCACTTATTAAGCGATGGACTGCAACATGCGGTCGAACACCTAATATTCCAAAAATGCCCGTTACAGCAAAACTATTAGAGACACAGTGTTCATATTGTACATGCAGGGTTTTACAGAGGCCCAAAGCATTAATATAGTCACTTATTAAGCGTTGGACTGCAACATGTGGTCGAACACCTAATATTCCAAAAATGACCGTAACAGCCAAACAATAAGAGGCAGAGAGTTCATACTGTATATGCAGCGTTATACTGAGTCCCAAAGCATTAATATAGTCACTTATAAAGCGATGGACTGCAATATGTGGGCGAACACCTAATATTCCAAAAATGTCCCTTACAGCCAAACTATTAGAGACACAGTGTTCATATTTTATACGCAGGGTTTTACAGAAACCCAAAGCATTAATATAGTCACTTATTAAGCGTTGGAATGCAACATGTGGTCGAACACCTAATATTCCAAAAATGTCCGTTACAGCCAAACTATTAGAGACACAGTGTTCATATTTTGTATGCAGGGTGTTACAGAAACCCAAAGCATTAATATAGTCACTTATTAAGCGATGGACTGCAACATGTGGTCGAACACCTAATATTCCAAAAATGTCCATTACAACCAAACTATTAGAGACACAGTGTTCATATGGTACATGCAGGGTTTTACCGAGGCCCATAGCATTACTTTAACCACATATTAAGCGTTGGACTGCCCCATGTGGTTGAACACCTAATATTTCAAAAATGTCCGTTACAGCCGAACTATTAGAGACACAGTGTTCATATTGTATATGCAGCGCTATACAGAGTCCCTATGCATTAATATAATCACATATTAAGCGTTGGACTGCTCCATATGGTTGAACACCTAATATTACAAAAATGTCCGTTACAGCCAAACTATTAGAGACACAGTGTTCATATTGTACTTGCAGGGTTTTACAGAGGCCCAAAGCATTAATATAGTCATTTATTAAGCGTTGGACTGCAACATGTGGTTGAACTCCTAATATTCCAAAAATGTCAGTAACAGCCAAACTATAAGAGTCAGAGAGTTCAAACTGTATATGCAGCGTTATACAGAGTCCCAAAGCATATTCACTTATTAAGCGTTGGACTGCAATATGTGGTCGAACACCTAATATTTCAAAAATGTCCGTTACAGCCAAACTATTAGTGGCACAGTGCTCATATTGTATATGCAGCGATATACAGAGTCCTTATGCATTAATATAATCACATATTAAGCGTTGGACTGCCCCATTTGGTTGAACACCTAATATTCCAAAAATGCCAATTACAGGCAAACTATTAGAGGCACGGAGTTAATATTGTATATGCCTCGTTATACAGAGTCCCAAAACATTGCTATAACCACATATCAAGCGTTGGACTTCCCCATGAGGATGAACACCTAATATTCCAAAAATGTCCGTTACAGCCAAACTATTAGACACAGTGTTCATATTTTATATGCAGGGTTCTACAGAGGCCCAATGCATTAATATAGTCACTTATTAAGCGTTGGACTGCAACATGCGGTCGAACACCTAATATTCCAAATGTGTCAGTTACAGAAAAATTATAAGAGGCATTAAGTTCATATTGTATATGCAGCGTTATACAGAGGCCCAAAGCATTTCTTTAACCACATATTAAGCTTTGGACTGCCCCATGAGGATGAACACATAATATTCCAAAAATGTCCGTTACAGCCAAACTCTTAGAGACACAGTGTTCATATTTTATATGCAGGGTTTTACAGAGGCCCAAAGCATCAATATAGTCACTTATTAAGCGATGGACTGCAACATGTGGTCGAACACCTAATATTCCAAAAGTGTCAGTTACAGCCAAACTATAAGAGGCACAGAGTTCATACTGTATATGCAGCGTTATACAGAGCCCCAAAGCATTAATATAGTCACTTATTAAGCGTTGGACTGCAACATGTGGTCGAACACCTAATATTACAAAAATGTCAGTTACAGCCAAACTATAAGAGGCATAAAGTTCATATTGTATATGCAGCGTTATACAGAGGCTTAAAGCATTACTTTAACCACATATTAAGCGTTTGACTGCCCTATGTGGTTGAACACCTAATATTTCAAAAATGTCCGTTACAGCCTAACTATTAGTGGCACAGTGCTCATATTGTATATGCAGCGCTATACAGAGTCCCTATGCATTAATATAATCACATATTAAGCGTTGGACTGCTCCATGTGGTTGAACACCTAATATTCCAAAAATGTGAATTACAGCCGAACTATTAGAGACACAGTGTTAATATTGTATATGCAGCGCTATACAGAGTCCCTATGCATTAATATAATCACATATTAAGCGTTGGACTGCTCCATGTGGTTGAACACCTAATATTTCAAAAATGTCCGTTACAGCCTAACTATTAGTGGCACAGTGCTCATATTGTATATGCAGGGCTATACAGAGTCCCTATGCATTAATATAATCACATATTAAGCGTTGGACTGCCCCATTTGGTTGAACACCTAATATTCCAAAAATGTCAATTACAGGCAAACTATTAGAGGCACGGAAATAATATTGTATATGCAGCGTTATACAGAGTCCCTAAGCATTAATATAATCACATAATAAGCGTTGGACTGCCCCATTTGGTTGAACACCTAATATTCCAAAAATGTCAAATACAGGCAAACTCTTAGAGGCACGAAGTTAATATTGTATATGCCTCGTTATACAGAGTCCCAAGACATTGGTATAACCACATATTAAGCGTTGGATTGCCCCTTGAGGATGAACACCTAATATTCCAAAAATGTCCGTTACAGCCAAACTATTAGAGACACAGTGTTCATATTATATATGCAGCATTTTACAGAGGCCCAAAGCATTAATATAGTCACTTATTAAGCCTTGGACTGCCCAATGTGGTTGAACACCTAATATTCCAAAAATATCCGTTGCAGCCAAACTATTAGAGACACAGTGTTCCTATTGTATATGCAGCGTTATACAGAGTCCCAAAACATTACTATAATCACATGTTAAGCGTTGGACTGCAACATGTAGTTGAACACCTAATATTCCAAATGAGTCAGTTACAGCCAAACTATAAGAGACACAGGGTTCATACTGTATATGCAGCATTATACAGAGGCCCAAAGCATTACTTTAACCACATATTAAGCGTTGGACTGCCCCATGAGGATGAACACCTAATATTCCAAAAATGTCCGTTACAGCCAAAATATTAGAGACACAGTGTTCATATTGTACATGCAGGGTTTTACAGAGGCCCAAAGCATTAATATAGTTACTTATTAAGCGTTGGACTGCAACATGTGGTCGAACACCTAATATTCCAAAAATGACAGTAACCGCCAAACAATAAGAGGCAGAGAGTTCACACTGTATATGCAGCGTTATACAGAGTCCCAAAGCATTAATATAGTCATTTATTAAGCGTTGGACTGCAACATGTGGTTGAACACCTAATATTCCAAAAATGTCAGTAACAGCCAAACTATAAAAGGCAGAGAGTTCATACTGTATATGCAGCTTTATGCAGAGTCCCAAAGCATTACTTTAACCACATATTAAGCGTTGGACTGCCCCATGTGGTTGAACACCTAATATTCCAATAATGACCGTTACAGCCAAACTATTAGAGACACAGTGTTCATATTTTATATGCAGGGTTTTACAAAGGCCCAAAGCATTAATATAGTCACTTATTAAGCGTTGGACTGCAACATGTGGTCGAACACCTAATATTACAAAAATATCAGTTACAGCCAAACTATAAGAGGCACAAAGTTCATATTGAATAAGCAGCTTTAAACAAACGCTTAAAGCATTACTTTAACCACATATTAAGCGTTGGACTGCCCCATTTGGTTGAACACCTAATATTACAAAAATGTCAAATACAGGCAAACTCTTAGAGGCACGGAGTTAATATTGTATATGCCTCGTTATACAGAGTCCCAAGACATTGGTATAACCACATATTAAGCGTTGGACTGCCCCTTGAGGATGAACACCTAATATTCCAAAAATGTCCGTTACAGCCAAACTATTAGAGACACAGTGTTTATATTGTATATGCAGCGTTATACAGAGTCCCAAAACATTACTATAGTCACATATTAAGCGTTGGACTGCAACATGTGGTGTAACACCTAATATTCCAAAAGTGACAGTTACAGCCATACTATAAGAGGCACAGATTTCATACTGTATATGCAGCGTTATACAGAGTCCCAAAACATTACTATAGTCACATATTAAGCGTTGGACTGCAACATGTGGTGTAACACCTAATATACCAAACGTGACAGTTACAGCCAAACTATAAGAGGCTGAGAGTTCATACTGTATTTGCAGCGTTATACAGAGTCCCAAAGCATTAATATAGTCACTTATTAAGCGCTGGACTATGCAGCGTTATACAGAGGCCCAAAGCATTACTTTAACCACATATTAAGCGTTGGACTGCCCCATGAGGATGAACACCTAATATTCCAAAAATGTCCGTTACAGTAAAACTATTAGAGACACAGTGTTCATATTTTATATGCAATGTTTTACAGAAGCCCAAAGCATTAATATAGTCACTTATTAAGCGATGGACTGCAACATATGGTCGAACACCTAATACTCCAAAAATGTCCGTTACAGCCAAACTATTAGAGACACAGTGTTCATATTGTACATGCAGGGTTTTACAGAGGCCCAAAGCATTAATATAGTCACTTATTAAGCGATGGACCGCAACATGTGGCCAAACACCTAATATTCCAAAAATGTCCGTTACAGCCGAACTATTAGAGACACAGTGTTCATATTGTACATGCAGGGTTTTACAGAGGCCCAAAGCATTAATATAGTCACTTATTAAGCGTTGGACTGCAACATGTGGTCGAACACCTAATATTCCAAAAATGACCGTAGCAGCCAAACAATAAGAGGCAGAGAGTTCATACTGTATATGCATCGTTATACAGAGTCCCAAAGCATTAATATAGTCATTTGTTAAGCGTTGGACTGCAACATGTGGTTGAACTCCTAATATTCCAAAAATGTCAGTAACAGCCAAACTATAAGAGTCAGAGAGTTCATACTGTATATTAATTTAAAAACTTACGGATGTTACACCGAAAGACATATAAACCAGAGTCAATTAATACAACGGCATAACTTTCAGTCACTCTGTAACCGTAGATTTATATCTTCTATTGTGCTGTTATTCAAAATTATTCATGGCAAAATTGATAGCAGCGAATTATTGTCTCAAATAAATATAAATGTACCACAATATAACTGTAGGAATGTTCCTGGATTTAAAATAGTTAACTATCGCACGAACCTGGGATCTAAAGCGCCAATAAACGTACTCTTACGAAATGCGAATTGCTTAACAAACAAGTGTGACATTTATGGTGACAAGTTAAGTACAATTATTCAAATAGCAAGTGACTTAATTTCCAATATGCAAACATAATTTATGCAAATTTTTCTAATTGTTGTTATTATTTTTGCGTTATTATTATGTTGCAATATTGGTATGTAAGTCTTTGTATAATTAGATATGTATGTGTATGTTTAATATATAGTTTTAGTATTTATAACTATTTGAATATGTAATATGTAATTTCATAATGTTCAGTATTATTATTAGTTAATTGATTATTTAATGTTTAGTATTTAACTTTTAAAATACTTTTCTTAATTTAATGTAATTTTATTGCTATTTTGTCCTGTAATCGGAATGTATTCTGTTGGGCAATAAATTTATTATTATTATTATTATTATTATTATATTCAGCGTTATACAGAGTCCCAAAGCATTAATATAGTCACTTATTAAGCGTTATACTGCCCCATGTGGTCGAACACCTAATATTCCAAAAATGTCCGTTACAGCCAAACTACTAGAGACACAGTGTTCATATTGTACATGCAGGGTTTTACAGAGGCCCAAAGCATTAATATAGTCACTTATTAAGCGATGGACTGCAACATGTGTTCGAACACCTAATATTCCAAAAATGTCCGTTACAGCCAAACTATTAGAGACACAGTGTTCATATTTTATATGCAGGGTTTTACAGAGGCCCAAAGAATTAATATTGTCACTTATTAAGCGATGGACTGCAACATGTTGTCTAACACCTAATATTCCAAAAATGTCCGTTACAGCCAAACTACTAGAGACACGGTGTTCATATTGTACATGCAGGGTTTTACAGAGGCCCAAAGCATTAATATAGTCATTTATTAAGCGTTGGACTGCAACATGTGGTCGAACACTTAATATTCCAAAAATGTCCGTTACAGCCAAACTATTAGAGACACAGTGTTCATATTATATATGCAGCGTTTTACAGAGGCCCAAAGCATTAATATAGTCACTTATTAAGCCTTGGACTGCCCCATGTGGTTGAACACCTAATATTCCAAAAATATCCGTTGCAGCGAAACTATTAGAGACACAGTGTTTCTATTGTATATGCAGCGTTATACAGAGTCCCAAAACATTACTATAATCACATGTTAAGCGTTGGACTGCAACATGTAGTTGCAGTCCAACTGCAGTTGAACACCTAATATTCCAAATGAGTCAGTTACAGCCAAACTATAAGAGACACAGGGTTCATACTGTATATGCAGCGTTATACAGAGGCCCAAAGCATTACTTTAACCACATATTAAGCGTTGGACTGCCCCATGAGGATGAACACCTAATATTCCAAAGATGTCCGTTACAGCCAAAATATTAGAGACACAGTGTTCATATTGTACATGCAGGGTTTTACAGAGGCCCAAAGCATTAATATAGTTACTTATTAAGCGTTGGACTGCAACATGTGGTCGAACACCTAATATTCCAAAAATGTCTGTTACCGCCTAACTATTAGTGGCACAGTGCTCATATTGTATATGCAGCGTTATACAGAGTCCCTAAGCATTAATATAATCACATATTAAGCGTTGGACTGCCCCATTTGGTTGAACACCTAATATTCCAAAAATGTCAAATACAGGCAAACTCTTAGAGGCACGGAGTTAATATTGTATATGCCACGTTGTACAGAGTCCCAAAACATTACTATAATCACATGTTAAGCGTTGGACTGCTACATGTAGTTGAACACTTATTATTCCAAATGAGTCAGTTACAGCCAAACTATAAGAGGCACAATGTTCATATTGAATTTGCAGCGTTATACAGAGGCCCAAAGCATTACTTTAACCACATATTAAGCGTTGGACTGCCCCATGTGGTTGAACACCTAATATTTCAAAAATGTCTGTTACCGCCTAACTATTAGTGGCACAGTGCTCATATTGTATATGCAGCGTTATACAGAGTCCCTAAGCATTAATATAATCACATATTAAGCGTTGGACTGCCCCATTTGGTTGAACACCTAATATTCCAAAAATGTCAAATACAGGCAAACTCTTAGAGGCACGGAGTTAATATTGTATATGCCACGTTATACAGAGTCCCAAAACATTACTATAATCACATGTTAAGCGTTGGACTGCTACATGTAGTTGAACACTTATTATTCCAAATGAGTCAGTTACAGCCAAACTATAAGAGACACAGAGTTCATACTGTATATGCAGCGTTATACAGAGGCCCAAAGCATTAATATAGTCACTTATTAAGCGTTGGACTGCAACATGTGGTCGAACACCTAATATTACAAAAATGTCAGTTACAGCCAAACTATAAGAGGCACAATGTTCATATTGAATTTGCAGCGTTATACAGAGGCCCAAAGCATTACTTTAACCACATACTAAGCGTTGGACTGCCCCATGTGGTTGAACACCTAATATTTCAAAAATGTCTGTTACCGCCTAACTATTAGTGGCACAGTGCTCATATTGTATATGCAGCGTTATACAGAGGCCCAAAGCATTACTTTAACCACATATTAAGCGTTGGACTGCCCCATGAGGATGAACAACTAATATTCCAAAAATGTCCGTTACAGCCAATCTATTAGAGACACAGTGTTCATATTGTATATGCAGCGTTTTACAGAGGCTCAAAGCATTAATATAGTCACTTATTAAGCCTTGGACTGCCCCATGTGGTTGAACACCTAATATTCCAAAAGTGCCAGTTACAGCCAAACAATAAGAGACACAGGGTTCATACTGTATATGCAGCGTTATACAAAGTCCCAAAGCATTACTTTAAAAACATATTAAGAGTTGGACTGCCCCATGTGGTTGAACACCTGATATTACAAAAGTGTCAGTTACAGCCAAACTATTAGAGACACAGTGTTCATATTGTACATGCAGGGTTTTACAGAGGCCCAAAAGATTAATATAGTCACTTATTTAGCGATGGACTGCAAAATGTGGTCGAACAACTAATATTCCAAAAATGACAATAACAGGCAAACTATTAGAGGCACGGAGTTAATATTGTATATGCCTCGTTATACAGAGTCCCAAAACATTGCTATAACCACATATCATGCGTTGGACTGCCCCATGAGGATGAACACCTGATATTCCAAAAATGTCCGTTACAGCCAAACTATTAGTGACACTGTGTTCATATTGTACATGCAGGGTTTTACAGAGGCCCAAAGCATTAATATAGTCTCTTATTAAGCGTTGGACTGCAACATGTGGTCGAACACCTAATATTCCAAAAATGTCCGTTACAGCTAAACTATTACAGACACAGTGTTCATATTTTATATGCAGGGGTTTTACAGAGGCCCAAAGCATTAATATAGTCACTTATTAAGCGATGGACTGCAACATGTGGCCTAACACCTAATATTCCAAAAATGTCCGTTACAGCCGAACTATTAGAGACACAGTGTTAATATTGTATATGCAGCGCTATACAGAGTCCCTATGCATTAATATAATCACATATTAAGCGTTGGACTGCCCCATTTGGTCGAACACCTAATATTCCAAAAATGTCCGTTACAGCAAAACTATTAGAGACACAGTCTTCATATTGTACATGCAGGGTTTTACAGAGACCCAAAGCATTAATATAGTCACTTATTAAGCGTTGGACTGCAACATGTGGTCGAACACCTAATATTCCAAATGTGTCAGTAACAGATAAACTATAAGAGGCATTAAGTTCATATTGTATATGCAGCGTTAAACAAAAACCCAAAGCATTAATATAGTCACTTATTAAGCGATGGACTGCAACATGTGGGCGAACACCTAATATTCCAAAAATGTCCCTTACAGCCAAACTATTAGAGACACAGTGTTCATATTTATATGCAGGGTTTTACAGAAACCCAAAGCATTAATATAGTCACTTATAAAGCGATGGACTGCAACATGTGGGCGAACACCTAATATTCCAAAAATGTCCCTTACAGCCAAACTATTAGAGACACAGTGTTCATAATTATATGCAGGGTTTTACAGAAACCCAAAGCATTAATATAGTCACATATTAAGCGATGGACTGCAACATGTTGTCGAACACCTAATATTCCAAAAATGTCCGTTACAGCCAAACTATTAGAGACACAGTGTTCATATTTTGTATGCAGGGTTTTACAGAAACCCAAAGCATTAATATAGTCACTTATTAAGCGATGGACTGCAACATGTGGTCGAACACCTAATATTCCAAAAATGTCCGTTACAGCCAAACTATTAGAGACACAGTGTTCATATGGTACATGCAGGGTTTTACAGAGGCCCAAAGCATTACTTTAACCACATATTAAGCGTTGGACTGCCCCATGTGGTTGAACACCTAATATTTCAAAAATGTCCGTTACAGCCGAACTATTAGAGACACAGTGTTCAAATTGTATATGCAGCGCTATACAGAGTCCCTATGCATTAATATAATTACATATTAACCGTTGGACTGCTCCATGTGGTTGAACACCTAATATTCCAAAAATGTCCGATACAGCAAAACTATTAGAGACACAGTCTTCATATTGTACATGCAGGGTTTTACAGAGACCCAAAGCATTAATATAGTCACTTATTAAGCGTTGGACTGCAACATGTGGTCGAACACCTAATATTCCAAATGTGTCAGTAACAGATAAACTATAAGAGGCATTAAGTTCATATTGTATATGCAGCGTTAAACAAAAACCCAAAGCATTAATATAGTCACTTATTAAGCGATGGACTGCAACATGTGGGCGAACACCTAATATTCCAAAAATGTCCCTTACAGCCAAACTATTAGAGACACAGTGTTCATATTTATATGCAGGGTTTTACAGAAACCCAAAGCATTAATATAGTCACTTATAAAGCGATGGACTGCAACATGTGGGCGAACACCTAATATTCCAAAAATGTCCCTTACAGCCAAACTATTAGAGACACAGTGTTCATAATTATATGCAGGGTTTTACAGAAACCCAAAGCATTAATATAGTCACATATTAAGCGATGGACTGCAACATGTTGTCGAACACCTAATATTCCAAAAATGTCCGTTACAGCCAAACTATTAGAGACACAGTGTTCATATTTTGTATGCAGGGTTTTACAGAAACCCAAAGCATTAATATAGTCACTTATTAAGCGATGGACTGCAACATGTGGTCGAACACCTAATATTCCAAAAATGTCCGTTACAGCCAAACTATTAGAGACACAGTGTTCATATGGTACATGCAGGGTTTTACAGAGGCCCAAAGCATTACTTTAACCACATATTAAGCGTTGGACTGCCCCATGTGGTTGAACACCTAATATTCCAAAAATGTCCGTTACAGCCGAACTATTAGAGACACAGTGTTCAAATTGTATATGCAGCGCTATACAGAGTCCCTATGCATTAATATAATTACATATTAACCGTTGGACTGCTCCATGTGGTTGAACACCTAATATTCCAAAAATGTCCGTTACAGCCGAACTATTAGAGACACAGTGTTCATATTGTATATGCAGCGCTATTCAGAGTCCCTATGCATTAATATAATCACTTATTAAGCGTTGGACTGCCCCATTTGGTTGAACACCTAATATTCCAAAAATGTCAATTACAGGCAAACTTTTAGAGGCACGGAGATGATATTGTATATGCCTCGTTATACAGAGTCACAAAACATTGGTATGACCACATATTAAGCGTTGGACTGCCCCATGAGGATGAACACCTAATATTCCAAAAATGTCTGCTATAGCCAAACTATTAGAGACACAGTGTTCATATTGTATATGCAGCGTTTTACAAAGGCCCAAAGCATTAAGATAGTCACTTATTAAGCGTTGGACTGCCCCATGCGGTCAAACACCTAATATTCCAACAATGTTCGTTACAGCCAAACTATAAGAGGCACAGAGTTCATACTGTATATGCAGCGTTATACAGAGTCCCAAAGCATTACTTTAACCACATATTAAGCTTTGCACTGCCCCATGTGGTTGAACACCTAATATTAAAAAATGTCCGTTACAGCCAAACTATAAGAGGCACAGAGTTCATACTGTATATGCAGCGTTATACAGAGTCCCAAAGCATAACTTTAACCACATATTAAGCTCTGCACTGCCCCATGTGGTTGAACACTTAATATTCCAAAAATGTCCGTTACAGCCAAACTATTAGAGACATAGTGTTCATATTGTACATGCAGGGTTTTACAGAGTCCCAAAGCATTAATATAGTCATTTATTAAGCGTTGGACTGCAACATGTGGTTGAACTCCTGAAATTCTAAAAATGTCAGTAACAGACTATAAGAGTCAGAGAATTCATACTGTATATGCAGCGTTATACAGAGTCCCAAAGCATTACTTTAAAAACATATTAAGAGTTGGACTGCCCCATGTGGTTGAACACCTGATATTCCAAAAGTGTCAGTTACAGCCAAACTATTAGAGACACAGTGTTCATATTGTACATGCAGGGTTTTACAGAGGCCCAAAAGATTAATATAGTCACTTATTTAGCGATGGACTGCAAAATGTGGTCGAACAACTAATATTCCAAAAATGACAATAACAGGCAAACTATTAGAGGCACGGAGTTAATATTGTATATGCCTCGTTATACAGAGTCCCAAAACATTGCTATAACCACATATCATGCGGTGGACTGCCCCATGAGGATGAACACCTAATATTCCAAAAATATCCGTTACAGCCAAACTATTAGTGACACAGTGTTCATATTGTACATGCAGGGTTTTACAGAGGCCCAAAGCATTAATATAGTCTCTTATTAAGCGTTGGACTGCAACATGTGGTCGAACACCTAATATTCCAAAAATGTCCGTTACAGCTAAACTATTACAGACACAGTGTTCATATTTTATATGCAGGGTTTTACAAAGGCCCAAAGCATTAATATAGTCACTTATTAAGCGATGGACTGCAACATGTGGCCAAACACCTAATATTCCAAAAATGTCCGTTACAGCCGAACTATTAGAGACACAGTGTTAATATTGTATATGCAGCGCTATACAGAGTCCCAAAGCATTACTTTAACCACATATTAAGCTTTGCACTGCCCCATGTAGATGAACAAATAATATTCCAAAAATGTCCGTTACAGCCAAACAATTAGAGACACAGTGTTCATATTGTACATGCAGAGTTCTACAGAGGCCCAAAGCATTAATATAGTCACTTATTAAGCGTTGGACTGCAACATGTGGTCGAATACCTAATATTCCAAAAATGAGAGTAACAGCCAAACTATAAGAGGCTGAGAGTTCATACTGTATTTGCAGCGTTATACAGAGTCCCAAAGCATTAATATAGTCACTTATTAAGCGCTGGACTATGCAGCGTTATACAGAGGCCCAAAGCATTACTTTAACCACATATTAAGCGTTGGACTGCCCCATGAGGATGAACACCTAATACTCCAAAAATGTCCGTTACAGCCAAACTATTAGAGACACAGTGTTCATATTTTATATGCAGTGTTTTACAGAAGCCCAAAGCATTAATATAGTCACTTATTAAGCGATGGACTGCAACATGTGGTCGAACACCTAATACTCCAAAAATGTCCGTTACAGCCAAACTATTAGAGACACAGTGTTCATATTGTACATGCAGGGTTTTACAGAGGCCCAAAGCATTAATATAGTCACTTATTAAGCGTTGGACTGCAACATGTGGTCGAATACCTAATATTCCAAAAATGAGAGTAACAGCCAAACTATAAGAGGCAGAGAGGTCATACCGTATATGCAGCGTTATACAGAGGCCCAAAGCATTACTTTAACCACATATTAAGAGTTGGACTGCCCTATGTGGTTGAACACCTGATATTCCATAAATGTCCGTTACAGCCAAACTATAAGAGACACAGTGTTCATATTTTATATGCAGGGTTTTACAGAGGCCCAAAGCATTAATATAGTCACTTATTAAGCGATGGACTGCAACATGTGGCCAAACACCTAATATTCCAAAAATGTCCGTTACAGCCGAACTATTAGAGACACAGTGTTAATATTGTATATGCAGCGCTATACAGAGTCCCTATGCATTAATATAATCACATATTAAGCGTTATACTGCCCCATTTGGTTGAACACCTAATATTCCAAAAATGTCAATTACAGGCAAACTATTAGAGACACGGAGATAATATTGTATATGCAGCGTTATACAGAGTCCCTATGCATTAATATAATCACATTTTAAGCGTTGGACTGCCCCATTTGGTTGAACACCTAATATTCCAAAAATGTCAAATACAGGCAAACTCTTAGAAGCACGGAGTTAATATTGTATATGCCTCGTTATACAGAGTCCCAAAACATTGGTATAACCACATATTAAGCGTTGGACTGCCCCATGAGGATGAACAACTAATATTCCAAAAATGTCCGTTACAGCCAATCTATTAGAGACACAGTGTTCATATTGTATATGCAGCGTTTTACAGAGGCTCAAAGCATTAATATAGTCACTTATTAAGCCTTGGACTGCCCCATGTGGTGGAACACCTAATATTCCAAAAGTGCCAGTTACAGCCAAACAATAAGAGACACAGGGTTCATACTGTATATGCAGCGTTATACAAAGTCCCAAAGCATTACTTTAAAAACATATTAAGAGTTGGACTGCCCCATGTGGTTGAACACCTGATATTCCAAAAGTGTCAGTTACAGCCAAACTATTAGAGACACAGTGTTCATATTGTATATGCAGGGTTTTACAGAGGCCCAAAAGATTAATATAGTCACTTATTTAGCGATGGACTGCAAAATGTGGTCGAACAACTAATATTCCAAAAATGACAATAACAGGCAAACTATTAGAGGCACGGAGTTAATATTGTATATGCCTCGTTATACAGAGTCCCAAAACATTGCTATAACCACATATCATGCGGTGGACTGCCCCATGAGGATGAACACCTAATATTCCAAAAATGTCCGTTACAGCCAAACTATTAGTGACACAGTGTTCATATTGTACATGCAGGGTTTTACAGAGGCCCAAAGCATTAATATAGTCTCTTATTAAGCGTTGGACTGCAACATGTGGTCGAACACCTAATATTCCAAAAATGTCCGTTACAGCTAAACTATTACAGACACAGTGTTCATATTTTATATGCAGGGTTTTACAAAGGCCCAAAGCATTAATATAGTCACTTATTAAGCGATGGACTGCAACATGTGGCCAAACACCTAATATTCCAAAAATGTCCGTTACAGCCGAACTATTAGAGACACAGTGTTAATATTGTATATGCAGCGCTATACAGAGTCCCAAAGCATTACTTTAACCACATATTAAGCTTTGCACTGCCCCATGTAGATGAACAAATAATATTCCAAAAATGTCCGTTACAGCCAAACAATTAGAGACACAGTGTTCATATTGTACATGCAGAGTTCTACAGAGGCCCAAAGCATTAATATAGTCACTTATTAAGCGTTGGACTGCAACATGTGGTCGAATACCTAATATTCCAAAAATGAGAGTAACAGCCAAACTATAAGAGGCTGAGAGTTCATACTGTATTTGCAGCGTTATACAGAGTCCCAAAGCATTAATATAGTCACTTATTAAGCGCTGGACTATGCAGCGTTATACAGAGGCCCAAAGCATTACTTTAACCACATATTAAGCGTTGGACTACCCCATGAGGATGAACACCTAATATTCCAAAAATGTCCGTTACAGCCAAACTATTAGAGACACAGTGTTCATATTTTATATGCAGTGTTTTACAGAAGCCCAAAGCATTAATATAGTCACTTATTAAGCGATGGACTGCAACATGTGGTCGAACACCTAATACTCCAAAAATGTCCGTTACAGCCAAACTATTAGAGACACAGTGTTCATATTGTACATGCAGGGTTTTACAGAGGCCCAAAGCATTAATATAGTCACTTATTAAGCGTTGGACTGCAACATGTGGTCGAACACCTAATACTCCAAAAATGTCCGTTACAGCCAAACTATTAGAGACACAGTGTTCATATTTTATATGCAGGGTTTTACAGAGGCCCAAAGCATTAATATAGTCACTTATTAAGCGATGGACTGCAACATGTGGCCAAACACCTAATATTCCAAAAATGTCCGTTACAGCCGAACTATTAGAGACACAGTGTTAATATTGTATATGCAGCGCTATACAGAGTCCCTATGCATTAATATAATCACATATTAAGCGTTGGACTGCCCCATTTGGTTGAACACCTAATATTCCAAAAATGTCAATTACAGGCAAACTATTAGAGGCACGGAGATAATATTGTATATGCAGCGTTATACAGAGTCCCTATGCATTAATATAATCACATTTTAAGCGTTGGACTGCCCCATTTGGTTGAACACCTAATATTCCAAAAATGTCAAATACAGGCAAACTCTTAGAAGCACGGAGTTAATATTGTATATGCCTCGTTATACAGAGTCCCAAAACATTGGTATAACCACATATTAAGCGTTGGACTGCCCCATGAGGATGAACAACTAATATTCCAAAAATGTCCGTTACAGCCAAACTATTAGAGACACAGTGTTCATATTGTACATGCAGGGTTTTACAGAGGCCCAAAAGATTAATATAGTTACTTATTTAGCGATGGACTGCAAAATGTGGTCGAACAACTAATATTCCAAAAATGACAATAACAGGCAAACTATTAGAGGCACGGAGTTAATATTGTATATGCCTCGTTATACAGAGTCCCAAAACATTGCTATAACCACATATCATGCGTTGGACTGCCCCATGAGGATGAACACCTAATATTCCAAAAATGTCCGTTACAGCCAAACTATTAGAGACACAGTGTTCAAATTGTATATGCAGCGCTATACAGAGTCCCTATGCATTAATATAATTACATATTAACCGTTGGACTGCTCCATGTGGTTGAACACCTAATATTCCAAAAATGTCCGTTACAGCCGAACTATTAGAGACACAGTGTTCATATTTATATGCAGGGTTTTACAGAAACCCAAAGCATTAATATAGTCACTTATAAAGCGATGGACTGCAACATGTGGGCGAACACCTAATATTCCAAAAATGTCCCTTACAGCCAAACTATTAGAGACACAGTGTTCATAATTATATGCAGGGTTTTACAGAAACCCAAAGCATTAATATAGTCACTTATTAAGCGTTGGACTGCCCCATGCGGTCAAACACCTAATATTCCAACAATGTCCGTTACAGCCAAACTATAAGAGGCACAGAGTTCATACTGTATATGCAGCGTTATACAGAGTCCCAAAGCATTACTTTAACCACATATTAAGCTTTGTACTGCCCCATGTGGTTGAACACCTAATATTAAAAAATGTCCGTTACAGCCAAACTATAAGAGGCACAGAGTTCATACAGTATATGCAGCGTTATACAGAGTCCCAAAGCATAACTTTAACCACATATTAAGCTCTGCACTGCCCCATGTGGTTGAACACTTAATATTCCAAAAATGTCCGTTACAGCCAAACTATTAGAGACACAGTGTTCATATTGTACATGCAGGGTTTTACAGAGTCCCAAAGCATTAATATAGTCATTTATTAAGCGTTGGACTGCCACATGTTGTCGAACACCTAATATTCCAAAAATGTCCCTTACAGCCAAACTATTAGAGACACAGTGTTCATAATTATATGCAGGGTTTTACAGAAACCCAAAGCATTAATATAGTCACTTATTAAGCGATGGACTGCAACATGTTGTCGAACACCTAATATTCCAAAAATGTCCGTTACAGCCAAACTATTAGAGACACAGTGTTCATATTTTGTATGCAGGGTTTTACAGAAACCCAAAGCATTAATATAGTCACTTATTAAGCGATGGACTGCAACATGTGGTCGAACACCTAATATTCCAAAAATGTCCGTTACAGCCAAACTATTAGAGACACAGTGTTCATATGGTACATGCAGGGTTTTACAGAGGCCCAAAGCATTACTTTAACCACATATTAAGCGTTGGACTGCCCCATGTGGTTGAACACCAAATATTTCAAAAATGTCCGTTACAGCCGAACTATTAGAGACACAGTGTTTAAATTGTATATGCAGCGCTATACAGAGTCCCTATGCATTAATATAATAACATATTAACCGTTGGACTGCTCCATGTGGTTGAACACCTAATATTCCAAAAATGTCCGTTACAGCCGAACTATTAGAGACACAGTGTTCATATTGTATATGCAGCGCTATTCAGAGTCCCTATGCATTAATATAATCACTTATTAAGCGTTGGACTGCCCCATTTGGTTGAACACCTAATATTCCAAAAATGTCAATTACAGGCAAACTTTTAGAGGCACGGAGATGATATTGTATATGCCTCGTTATACAGAGTCACAAAACATTGGTATGACCACATATTAAGCGTTGGACTGCCCCATGAGGATGAACACCTAATATTCCAAAAATGTCTGCTATAGCCAAACTATTAGAGACACAGTGTTCATATTGTATATGCAGCGTTTTACAAAGGCCCAAAGCATTAAGATAGTCACTTATTAAGCGTTGGACTGCCCCATGCGGTCAAACACCTAATATTCCAACAATGTCCGTTACAGCTAAACTATAAGAGGCACAGAGTTCATACTGTATATGCAGCGTTATACAGAGTCCCAAAGCATTACTTTAACCACATATTAAGCTTTGCACTGCCCCATGTGTTTGAACACCTAATATTAAAAAATGTCCGTTACAGCCAAACTATAAGAGGCACAGAGTTCATACTGTATATGCAGCGTTATACAGAGTCCCAAAGCATAACTTTAACCACATATTAAGCTCTGCACTGCCCCATGTGGTTGAACACTTAATATTCCAATAATGTCCGTTACAGCCAAACTATTAGAGACACAGTGTTCATATTGTACATGCAGGGTTTTACAGAGTCCCAAAGCATTAATATAGTCATTTATTAAGCGTTGGACTGCAACATGTGGGCGAACACCTAATATTCCAAAAATGTCCCTTACAGCCAAACTATTAGAGACACAGTGTTCATAATTATATGCAGGGTTTTACAGAAACCCAAAGCATTAATATAGTCACATATTAAGCGATGGACTGCCACATGTTGTCGAACACCTAATATTCCAAAAATGTCCGTTACAGCCAAACTATTAGAGACACAGTGTTCATATTTTGTATGCAGGGTTTTACAGAAACCCAAAGCATTAATATAGTCACTTATTAAGCGATGGACTGCAACATGTGGTCGAACACCTAATATTCCAAAAATGTCCGTTACAGCCAAACTATTAGAGACACAGTGTTCATATGGTACATGCAGGGTTTTACAGAGGCCCAAAGCATTACTTTAACCACATATTAAGTGTTGGACTGCCCCATGTGGTTGAACACCTAATATTTCAAAAATGTCCGTTACAGCCGAACTATTAGAGACACAGTGTTCAAATTGTATATGCAGCGCTATACAGAGTCCCTATGCATTAATATAATTACATATTAACCGTTGGACTGCTCCATGTGGTTGAACACCTAATATTCCAAAAATGTCCGTTACAGCCGAACTATTAGAGACACAGTGTTCATATTGTATATGCAGCGCAATTCAGAGTCCCTATGCATTAATATAATCACTTATTAAGCGTTGGACTGCCCCATTTGGTTGAACACCTAATATTCCAAAAATGTCAATTACAGGCAAACTTTTAGAGGCACGGAGATGATATTGTATATGCCTCGTTATACAGAGTCACAAAACATTGGTATGACCACATATTAAGCGTTGGACTGCCCCATGAGGATGAACACCTAATATTCCAAAAATGTCTGCTATAGCCAAACTATTAGAGACACAGTGTTCATATTGTATATGCAGCGTTTTACAAAGGCCCAAAGCATTAAGATAGTCACTTATTAAGCGTTGGACTGCCCCATGCGGTCAAACACCTAATATTCCAACAATGTCCGTTACAGCCAAACTATAAGAGGCACTGAGTTCATACTGTATATGCAGCGTTATACAGAGTCCCAAAGCATTACTTTAACCACATATTAAGCTTTGCACTGCCCCATGTGGTTGAACACCTAATATTAAAAAATGTCCGTTACAGCCAAACTATAAGAGGCACAGAGTTCATACTGTATATGCAGCGTTATACAGAGTCCCAAAGCATAACTTTAACCACATATTAAGCTCTGCACTGCCCCATGTGGTTGAACACTTAATATTCCAAAAATGTCCGTTACAGCCAAACTATTAGAGACACAGTGTTCATATTGTACATGCAGGGTTTTACAGAGTCCCAAAGCATTAATATAGTCACTTATTAAGCGATGGACTGCAACATGTGGCCAAACACCTAATATTCCAAAAATGTCCGTTACAGCCGAACTATTAGAGACACGTGTTAATATTGTATATGCAGCGCTATACAGAGTCCCTATGCATTAATATAATCACATATTAAGCGTTGGACTGCCCCATTTGGTCGAACACCTAATATTCCAAAAATGTCCGTTACAGCAAAACTATTAGAGACACAGTCTTCATATTGTACATGCAGGGTTTTACAGAGACCCAAAGCATTAATATAGTCACTTATTAAGCGTTGGACTGCAACATGTGGTCGAACACCTAATATTCCAAATGTGTCAGTAACAGATAAACTATAAGAGGCATTAAGTTCATATTGTATATGCAGCGTTAAACAGAAACCCAAAGCATTAATATAGTCACTTATTAAGCGATGGACTGCAACATGTGGGCGAACACCTGATATTCCATAAATGTCCGTTACAGCCAAACTATAAGAGACACAGTGTTCATATTTTATATGCAGGGTTTTACAGAGGCCCAAAGCATTAATAAAGTCACTTATTAAGCGATGGACTGCAACATGTGGCCAAACACCTAATATTCCAAAAATGTCCGTTACAGCCGAACTATTAGAGACACAGTGTTAATATTGTATATGCAGCGCTATACAGAGTCCCTATGCATTAATATAATCACATATTAAGCGTTGGACTGCCCCATTTGGTTGAACACCTAATATTCCAAAAATGTCAATTACAGGCAAACTATTAGAGACACGGAGATAATATTGTATATGCAGCGTTATACAGAGTCCCTATGCATTAATATAATCACATTTTAAGCGTTGGACTGCCCCATTTGGTTGAACACCTAATATTCCAAAAATGTCAAATACAGGCAAACTCTTAGAAGCACGGAGTTAATATTGTATATGCCTCGTTATACAGAGTCCCAAAACATTGGTATAACCACATATTAAGCGTTGGACTGCCCCATGAGGATGAACAACTAATATTCCAAAAATGTCCGTTACAGCCAATCTATTAGAGACACAGTGTTCATATTGTATATGCAGCGTTTTACAGAGGCTCAAAGCATTAATATAGTCACTTATTAAGCCTTGGACTGCCCCATGTGGTGGAACACCTAATATTCCAAAAGTGCCAGTTACAGCCAAACAATAAGAGACACAGGGTTCATACTGTATATGCAGCGTTATACAAAGTCCCAAAGCATTACTTTAAAAACATATTAAGAGTTGGACTGCCCCATGTGGTTGAACACCTGATATTCCAAAAGTGTCAGTTACAGCCAAACTATTAGAGACACAGTGTTCATATTGTACATGCAGGGTTTTACAGAGGCCCAAAAGATTAATATAGTCACTTATTTAGCGATGGACTGCAAAATGTGGTCGAACAACTAATATTCCAAAAATGACAATAACAGGCAAACTATTAGAGGCACGGAGTTAATATTGTATATGCCTCGTTATACAGAGTCCCAAAACATTGCTATAACCACATATCATGCGGTGGACTGCCCCATGAGGATGAACACCTAATATTCCAAAAATGTCCGTTACAGCTAAACTATTACAGACAAAGTGTTCATATTTTATATGCAGGGTTTTACAAAGGCCCAAAGCATTAATATAGTCACTTATTAAGCGATGGACTGCAACATGTGGCCAAACACCTAATATTCCAAAAATGTCCGTTACAGCCGAACTATTAGAGACACAGTGTTAATATTGTATATGCAGCGCTATACAGAGTCCCAAAGCATTACTTTAACCACATATTAAGCTTTGCACTGCCCCATGTAGATGAACAAATAATATTCCAAAAATGTCCGTTACAGCCAAACAATTAGAGACACAGTGTTCATATTGTACATGCAGAGTTCTACAGAGGCCCAAAGCATTAATATAGTCACTTATTAAGCGTTGGACTGCAACATGTGGTCGAATACCTAATATTCCAAAAATGAGAGTAACAGCCAAACTATAAGAGGCTGAGAGTTCATACTGTATTTGCAGCGTTATACAGAGTCCCAAAGCATTAATATAGTCACTTATTAAGCGCTGGACTATGCAGCGTTATACAGAGGCCCAAAGCATTACTTTAACCACATATTAAGCGTTGGACTGCCCCATGAGGATGAACACCTAATATTCCAAAAATGTCCGTTACAGCCAAACTATTAGAGACACAGTGTTCATATTTTATATGCAGTGTTTTACAGAAGCCCAAAGCATTAATATAGTCACTTATTAAGCGATGGACTGCAACATGTGGTCGAACACCTAATACTCCAAAAATGTCCGTTACAGCCAAACTATTAGAGACACAGTGTTCATATTGTACATGCAGGGTTTTACAGAGGCCCAAAGCATTAATATAGTCACTTATTAAGCGATGGACTGCAACATGTGGCCAAACACCTAATATTCCAAAAATGTCCGTTACAGCCGAACTATTAGAGACACAGTGTTAATATTGTATATGCAGCGCTATACAGAGTCCCTATGCATTAATATAATCACATATTAAGCGTTGGACTGCCCCATTTGGTTGAACACCTAATATTCCAAAAATGTCAATTACAGGCAAACTATTAGAGGCACGGAGATAATATTGTATATGCAGCGTTATACAGAGTCCCTATGCATTAATATAATCACATTTTAAGCGTTGGACTGCCCCATTTGGTTGAACACCTAATATTCCAAAAATGTCAAATACAGGCAAACTCTTAGAAGCACGGAGTTAATATTGTATATGCCTCGTTATACAGAGTCCCAAAACATTGGTATAACCACATATTAAGCGTTGGACTGCCCCATGAGGATGAACAACTAATATTCCAAAAATGTCCGTTACAGCCAAACTATTAGAGACACAGTGTTCATATTGTACATGCAGGGTTTTACAGAGGCCCAAAAGATTAATATAGTTACTTATTTAGCGATGGACTGCAAAATGTGGTCGAACAACTAATATTCCAAAAATGACAATAACAGGCAAACTATTAGAGGCACGGAGTTAATATTGTATATGCCTCGTTATACAGAGTCCCAAAACATTGCTATAACCACATATCATGCGTTGGACTGCCCCATGAGGATGAACACCTAATATTCCAAAAATGTCCGTTACAGCCAAACTATTAGTGACACAGTGTTCATATTGTACATGCAGGGTTTTACAGAGGCCCAAAGCATTAATATAGTCTCTTATTAAGCGTTGGACTGCAACATGTGGTCGAACACCTAATATTCCAAAAATGTCCGTTACAGCTAAACTATTACAGACACAGTGTTCATATTTTATATGCAGGGTTTTACAGAGGCCCAAAGCATTAATATAGTCACTTATTTAGCGATGGACTGCAACATGTGGCCAAACACCTAATATTCCAAATGTGTCAGTAACAGATAAACTATAAGAGGCATTAAGTTCATATTGTATATGCAGCGTTAAACAAAAACCCAAAGCATTAATATAGTCACTTATTAAGCGATGGACTGCAACATGTGGGCGAACACCTAATATTCCAAAAATGTCCCTTACAGCCAAACTATTGGAGACACAGTGTTCATATTTATATGCAGGGTTTTACAGAAACCCAAAGCATTAATATAGTCACTTATAAAGCGATGGACTGCAACATGTGGGCGAACACCTAATATTCCAAAAATGTCCCTTACAGCCAAACTATTAGAGACACAGTGTTCATAATTATATGCAGGGTTTTACAGAAACCCAAAGCATTAATATAGTCACATATTAAGCGATGGACTGCAACATGTTGTCGAACACCTAATATTCCAAAAATGTCCGTTACAGCCAAACTATTAGAGACACAGTGTTCATATTTTGTATGCAGGGTTTTACAGAAACCCAAAGCATTAATATAGTCACTTATTAAGCGATGGACTGCAACATGTGGTCGAACACCTAATATTCCAAAAATGTCCGTTACAGCCAAACTATTAGAGACACAGTGTTCATATGGTACATGCAGGGTTTTACAGAGGCCCAAAGCATTACTTTAACCACATATTAAGCGTTGGACTGCCCCATGTGGTTGAGCACCTAATATTTCAAAAATGTCCGTTACTGCCGAACTATTAGAGACACAGTGTTCAAATTGTATATGCAGCGCTATACAGAGTCCCTATGCATTAATATAATTACATATTAACCGTTGGACTGCTCCATGTGGTTGAACACCTAATATTCCAAAAATGTCCGTTACAGCCGAACTATTAGAGACACAGTGTTCATATTTATATGCAGGGTTTTACAGAAACCCAAAGCATTAATATAGTCACTTATAAAGCGATGGACTGCAACATGTGGGCGAACACCTAATATTCCAAAAATGTCCCTTACAGCCAAACTATTAGAGACACAGTGTTCATAATTATATGCAGGGTTTTACAGAAACCCAAAGCATTAATATAGTCACTTATTAAGCGTTGGACTGCCCCATGCGGTCAAACACCTAATATTCCAACAATGTCCGTACAGCCAAACTATAAGAGGCACAGAGTTCATACTGTATATGCAGCGTTATACAGAGTCCCAAAGCATTACTTTAACCACATATTAAGCTTTGTACTGCCCCATGTGGTTGAACACCTAATATTAAAAAATGTCCGTTACAGCCAAACTATAAGAGGCACAGAGTTCATACAGTATATGCAGCGTTATACAGAGTCCCAAAGCATAACTTTAACCACATATTAAGCTCTGCACTGCCCCATGTGGTTGAACACTTAATATTCCAAAAATGTCCGTTACAGCCAAACTATTAGAGACACAGTGTTCATATTGTACATGCAGGGTTTTACAGAGTCCCAAAGCATTAATATAGTCATTTATTAAGCGTTGGACTGCCACATGTTGTCGAACACCTAATATTCCAAAAATGTCCCTTACAGCCAAACTATTAGAGACACAGTGTTCATAATTATATGCAGGGTTTTACAGAAACCCAAAGCATTAATATAGTCACTTATTAAGCGATGGACTGCAACATGTTGTCGAACACCTAATATTCCAAAAATGTCCGTTACAGCCAAACTATTAGAGACACAGTGTTCATATTTTGTATGCAGGGTTTTACAGAAACCCAAAGCATTAATATAGTCACTTATTAAGCGATGGACTGCAACATGTGGTCGACCACCTAATATTCCAAAAATGTCCGTTACAGCCAAACTATTAGAGACACAGTGTTCATATGGTACATGCAGGGTTTTACAGAGGCCCAAAGCATTACTTTAACCACATATTAAGCGTTGGACTGCCCCATGTGGTTGAACACCAAATATTTCAAAAATGTCCGTTACAGCCGAACTATTAGAGACACAGTGTTCAAATTGTATATGCAGCGCTATACAGAGTCCCTATGCATTAATATAATAACATATTAACCGTTGGACTGCTCCATGTGGTTGAACACCTAATATTCCAAAAATGTCCGTTACAGCCGAACTATTAGAGACACAGTGTTCATATTGTATATGCAGCGCTATTCAGAGTCCCTATGCATTAATATAATCACTTATTAAGCGTTGGACTGCCCCATTTGGTTGAACACCTAATATTCCAAAAATGTCAATTACAGGCAAACTTTTAGAGGCACGGAGATGATATTGTATATGCCTCGTTATACAGAGTCACAAAACATTGGTATGACCACATATTAAGCGTTGGACTGCCCCATGAGGATGAACACCTAATATTCCAAAAATGTCTGCTATAGCCAAACTATTAGAGACACAGTGTTCATATTGTATATGCAGCGTTTTACAAAGGCCCAAAGCATTAAGATAGTCACTTATTAAGCGTTGGACTGCCCCATGCGGTCAAACACCTAATATTCCAACAATGTCCGTTACAGCTAAACTATAAGAGGCACAGAGTTCATACTGTATATGCAGCGTTATACAGAGTCCCAAAGCATTACTTTAACCACATATTAAGCTTTGCACTGCCCCATGTGGTTGAACACCTAATATTAAAAAATGTCCGTTACAGCCAAACTATAAGAGGCACAGAGTTCATACTGTATATGCAGCGTTATACAGAGTCCCAAAGCATAACTTTAACCACATATTAAGCTCTGCACTGCCCCATGTGGTTGAACACTTAATATTCCAATAATGTCCGTTACAGCCAAACTATTAGAGACACAGTGTTCATATTGTACATGCAGGGTTTTACAGAGTCCCAAAGCATTAATATAGTCATTTATTAAGCGTTGGACTGCAACATGTGGGCGAACACCTAATATTCCAAAAATGTCCCTTACAGCCAAACTATTAGAGACACAGTGTTCATAATTATATGCAGGGTTTTACAGAAACCCAAAGCATTAATATAGTCACATATTAAGCGATGGACTGCCACATGTTGTCGAACACCTAATATTCCAAAAATGTCCGTTACAGCCAAACTATTAGAGACACAGTGTTCATATTTTGTATGCAGGGTTTTACAGAAACCCAAAGCATTAATATAGTCACTTATTAAGCGATGGACTGCAACATGTGGTCGAACACCTAATATTCCAAAAATGTCCGTTACAGCCAAACTATTAGAGACACAGTGTTCATATGGTACATGCAGGGTTTTACAGAGGCCCAAAGCATTACTTTAACCACATATTAAGCGTTGGACTGCCCCATGTGGTTGAACACCTAATATTTCAAAAATGTCCGTTACAGCCGAACTATTAGAGACACAGTGTTCAAATTGTATATGCAGCGCTATACAGAGTCCCTATGCATTAATATAATTACATATTAACCGTTGGACTGCTCCATGTGGTTGAACACCTAATATTCCAAAAATGTCCGTTACAGCCGAACTATTAGAGACACAGTGTTCATATTGTATATGCAGCGCAATTCAGAGTCCCTATGCATTAATATAATCACTTATTAAGCGTTGGACTGCCCCATTTGGTTGAACACCTAATATTCCAAAAATGTCAATTACAGGCAAACTTTTAGAGGCACGGAGATGATATTGTATATGCCTCGTTATACAGAGTCACAAAACATTGGTATGACCACATATTAAGCGTTGGACTGCCCCATGAGGATGAACACCTAATATTCCAAAAATGTCTGCTATAGCCAAACTATTAGAGACACAGTGTTCATATTGTATATGCAGCGTTTTACAAAGGCCCAAAGCATTAAGATAGTCACTTATTAAGCGTTGGACTGCCCCATGCGGTCAAACACCTAATATTCCAACAATGTCCGTTACAGCCAAACTATAAGAGGCACTGAGTTCATACTGTATATGCAGCGTTATACAGAGTCCCAAAGCATTACTTTAACCACATATTAAGCTTTGCACTGCCCCATGTGGTTGAACACCTAATATTAAAAAATGTCCGTTACAGCCAAACTATAAGAGGCACAGAGTTCATACTGTATATGCAGCGTTATACAGAGTCCCAAAGCATAACTTTAACCACATATTAAGCTCTGCACTGCCCCATGTGGTTGAACACTTAATATTCCAAAAATGTCCGTTACAGCCAAACTATTAGAGACACAGTGTTCATATTGTACATGCAGGGTTTTACAGAGTCCCAAAGCATTAATATAGTCACTTATTAAGCGATGGACTGCAACATGTGGCCAAACACCTAATATTCCAAAAATGTCCGTTACAGCCGAATTATTAGAGACACAGTGTTAATATTGTATATGCAGCGCTATACAGAGTCCCTATGCATTAATATAATCACATATTAAGCGTTGGACTGCCCCATTTGGTCGAACACCTAATATTCCAAAAATGTCCGTTACAGCAAAACTATTAGAGACACAGTCTTCATATTGTACATGCAGGGTTTTACAGAGACCCAAAGCATTAATATAGTCACTTATTAAGCGTTGGACTGCAACATGTGGTCGAACACCTAATATTCCAAATGTGTCAGTAACAGATAAACTATAAGAGGCATTAAGTTCATATTGTATATGCAGCGTTAAACAGAAACCCAAAGCATTAATATAGTCACTTATTAAGCGATGGACTGCAACATGTGGGCGAACACCTGATATTCCATAAATGTCCGTTACAGCCAAACTATAAGAGACACAGTGTTCATATTTTATATGCAGGGTTTTACAGAGGCCCAAAGCATTAATATAGTCACTTATTAAGCGATGGACTGCAACATGTGGCCAAACACCTAATATTCCAAAAATGTCCGTTACAGCCGAACTATTAGAGACACAGTGTTAATATTGTATATGCAGCGCTATACAGAGTCCCTATGCATTAATATAATCACATATTAAGCGTTGGACTGCCCCATTTGGTTGAACACCTAATATTCCAAAAATGTCAATTACAGGCAAACTATTAGAGACACGGAGATAATATTGTATATGCAGCGTTATACAGAGTCCCTATGCATTAATATAATCACATTTTAAGCGTTGGACTGCCCCATTTGGTTGAACACCTAATATTCCAAAAATGTCAAATACAGGCAAACTCTTAGAAGCACGGAGTTAATATTGTATATGCCTCGTTATACAGAGTCCCAAAACATTGGTATAACCACATATTAAGCGTTGGACTGCCCCATGAGGATGAACAACTAATATTCCAAAAATGTCCGTTACAGCCAATCTATTAGAGACACAGTGTTCATATTGTATATGCAGCGTTTTACAGAGGCTCAAAGCATTAATATAGTCACTTATTAAGCCTTGGACTGCCCCATGTGGTGGAACACCTAATATTCCAAAAGTGCCAGTTACAGCCAAACAATAAGAGACACAGGGTTCATACTGTATATGCAGCGTTATACAAAGTCCCAAAGCATTACTTTAAAAACATATTAAGAGTTGGACTGCCCCATGTGGTTGAACACCTGATATTCCAAAAGTGTCAGTTACAGCCAAACTATTAGAGACACAGTGTTCATATTGTACATGCAGGGTTTTACAGAGGCCCAAAAGATTAATATAGTCACTTATTTAGCGATGGACTGCAAAATGTGGTCGAACAACTAATATTCCAAAAATGACAATAACAGGCAAACTATTAGAGGCACGGAGTTAATATTGTATATGCCTCGTTATACAGAGTCCCAAAACATTGCTATAACCACATATCATGCGGTGGACTGCCCCATGAGGATGAACACCTAATATTCCAAAAATGTCCGTTACAGCTAAACTATTACAGACAAAGTGTTCATATTTTATATGCAGGGTTTTACAAAGGCCCAAAGCATTAATATAGTCACTTATTAAGCGATGGACTGCAACATGTGGCCAAACACCTAATATTCCAAAAATGTCCGTTACAGCCGAACTATTAGAGACACAGTGTTAATATTGTATATGCAGCGCTATACAGAGTCCCAAAGCATTACTTTAACCACATATTAAGCTTTGCACTGCCCCATGTAGATGAACAAATAATATTCCAAAAATGTCCGTTACAGCCAAACAATTAGAGACACAGTGTTCATATTGTACATGCAGAGTTCTACAGAGGCCCAAAGCATTAATATAGGCACTTATTAAGCGTTGGACTGCAACATGTGGTCGAATACCTAATATTCCAAAAATGAGAGTAACAGCCAAACTATAAGAGGCTGAGAGTTCATACTGTATTTGCAGCGTTATACAGAGTCCCAAAGCATTAATATAGTCACTTATTAAGCGCTGGACTATGCAGCGTTATACAGAGGCCCAAAGCATTACTTTAACCACATATTAAGCGTTGGACTGCCCCATGAGGATGAACACCTAATATTCCAAAAATGTCCGTTACAGCCAAACTATTAGAGACACAGTGTTCATATTTTATATGCAGTGTTTTACAGAAGCCCAAAGCATTAATATAGTCACTTATTAAGCGATGGACTGCAACATGTGGTCGAACACCTAATACTCCAAAAATGTCCGTTACAGCCAAACTATTAGAGACACAGTGTTCATATTGTACATGCAGGGTTTTACAGAGGCCCAAAGCATTAATATAGTCACTTATTAAGCGTTGGACTGCAACATGTGGTCGAATACCTAATATTCCAAAAATGAGAGTAACAGCCAAACTATAAGAGGCAGAGAGGTCATACCGTATATGCAGCGTTATACAGAGGCCCAAAGCATTACTTTAACCACATATTAAGAGTTGGACTGCCCTATGTGGTTGAACACCTGATATTCCATAAATGTCCGTTACAGCCAAACTATAAGAGACACAGTGTTCATATTTTATATGCAGGGTTTTACAGAGGCCCAAAGCATTAATATAGTCACTTATTAAGCGATGGACTGCAACATGTGGCCAAACACCTAATATTCCAAAAATGTCCGTTACAGCCGAACTATTAGAGACACAGTGTTAATATTGTATATGCAGCGCTATACAGAGTCCCTATGCATTAATATAATCACATATTAAGCGTTGGACTGCCCCATTTGGTTGAACACCTAATATTCCAAAAATGTCAATTACAGGCAAACTATTAGAGGCACGGAGATAATATTGTATATGCAGCGTTATACAGAGTCCCTATGCATTAATATAATCACATTTTAAGCGTTGGACTGCCCCATTTGGTTGAACACCTAATATTCCAAAAATGTCAAATACAGGCAAACTCTTAGAAGCACGGAGTTAATATTGCATATGCCTCGTTATACAGAGTCCCAAAACATTGGTATAACCACATATTAAGCGTTGGACTGCCCCATGAGGATGAACAACTAATATTCCAAAAATGTCCGTTACAGCCAATCTATTAGAGACACAGTGTTCATATTGAATATGCAGCGTTTTACAGAGGCTCAAAGCATTAATATAGTCACTTATTAAGCCTTGGACTGCCCCATGTGGTGGAACACCTAATATTCCAAAAGTGCCAGTTACAGCCAAACAATAAGAGACACAGGGTTCATACTGTATATGCAGCGTTATACAAAGTCCCAAAGCATTACTTTAAAAACATATTAAGAGTTGGACTGCCCCATGTGGTTGAACACCTGATATTCCAAAAGTGTCAGTTACAGCCAAACTATTAGAGACACAGTGTTCATATTGTACATGCAGGGTTTTACAGAGGCCCAAAAGATTAATATAGTCACTTATTTAGCGATGGACTGCAAAATGTGGTCGAACAACTAATATTCCAAAAATGACAATAACAGGCAAACTATTAGAGGCACGGAGTTAATATTGTATATGCCTCGTTATACAGAGTCCCAAAACATTGCTATAACCACATATCATGCGTTGGACTGCCCCATGAGGATGAACACCTAATATTCCAAAAATGTCCGTTACAGCCAAACTATTAGTGACACAGTGTTCATATTGTACATGCAGGGTTTTACAGAGGCCCAAAGCATTAATATAGTCTCTTATTAAGCGTTGGACTGCAACATGTGGTCGAACACCTAATATTCCAAAAATGTCCGTTACAGCTAAACTATTACAGACACAGTGTTCATATTTTATATGCAGGGTTTTACAGAGGCCCAAAGCATTAATATAGTCACTTATTTAGCGATGGACTGCAACATGTGGCCAAACACCTAATATTCCAAATGTGTCAGTAACAGATAAACTATAAGAGGCATTAAGTTCATATTGTATATGCAGCGTTAAACAAAAACCCAAAGCATTAATATAGTCACTTATTAAGCGATGGACTGCAACATGTGGGCGAACACCTAATATTCCAAAAATGTCCCTTACAGCCAAACTATTAGAGACACAGTGTTCATATTTATATGCAGGGTTTTACAGAAACCCAAAGCATTAATATAGTCACTTATAAAGCGATGGACTGCAACATGTGGGCGAACACCTAATATTCCAAAAATGTCCCTTACAGCCAAACTATTAGAGACACAGTGTTCATAATTATATGCAGGGTTTTACAGAAACCCAAAGCATTAATATAGTCACATATTAAGCGATGGACTGCAACATGTTGTCGAACACCTAATATTCCAAAAATGTCCGTTACAGCCAAACTATTAGAGACACAGTGTTCATATTTTGTATGCAGGGTTTTACAGAAACCCAAAGCATTAATATAGTCACTTATTAAGCGATGGACTGCAACATGTGGTCGAACACCTAATATTCCAAAAATGTCCGTTACAGCCAAACTATTAGAGACACAGTGTTCATATGGTACATGCAGGGTTTTACAGAGGCCCAAAGCATTACTTTAACCACATATTAAGCGTTGGACTGCCCCATGTGGTTGAGCACCTAATATTTCAAAAATGTCCGTTACAGCCGAACTATTAGAGACACAGTGTTCAAATTGTATATGCAGTGCTATACAGAGTCCCTATGCATTAATATAATTACATATTAACCGTTGGACTGCTCCATGTGGTTGAACACCTAATATTCCAAAAATGTCCGTTACAGCCGAACTATTAGAGACACAGTGTTCATATTGTATATGCAGCGCTATTCAGAGTCCCTATGCATTAATATAATCACTTATTAAGCGTTGGACTGCCCCATTTGGTTGAACACCTAATATTCCAAAAATGTCAATTACAGGCAAACTTTTAGAGGCACGGAGATGATATTGTATATGCCTCGTTATACAGAGTCACAAAACATTGGTATGACCACATATTAAGCGTTGGACTGCCCCATGAGGATGAACACCTAATATTCCAAAAATGTCTGCTATAGCCAAACTATTAGTGACACAGTGTTCATATTGTATATGCAGCGTTTTACAAAGGCCCAAAGCATTAAGATAGTCACTTATTAAGCGTTGGACTGCCCCATGCGGTCAAACACCTAATATTCCAACAATGTCCGTTACAGCCAAACTATAAGAGGCACAGAGTTCATACTGTATATGCAGCGTTATACAGAGTCCCAAAGCATTACTTTAACCACATATTAAGCTTTGCACTGCCCCATGTGGTTGAACACCTAATATTAAAAAATGTCCGTTACAGTCAAACTATAAGAGGCACAGAGTTCATACAGTATATGCAGCGTTATACAGAGTCCCAAAGCATAACTTTAACCACATATTAAGCTCTGCACTGCCCCATGTGGTTGAACACTTAATATTCCAAAAATGTCCGTTACAGCCAAACTATTAGAGACACAGTGTTCATATTGTACATGCAGGGTTTTACAGAGTCCCAAAGCATTAATATAGTCATTTATTAAGCGTTGGACTGCAACATGTGGTTGAACTCCTAATATTCTAAAAATGTCAGTAACAGACTATAAGAGTCAGAGAATTCATACTGTATATGCAGCGTTATACAGAGTCCCAAAGCATTACTTTAAAAACATATTAAGAGTTGGACTGCCCCATGTGGTTGAACACCTGATATTCCAAAAGTGTCAGTTACAGCCAAACTATTAGAGACACAGTGTTCATATTGTACATGCAGGGTTTTACAGAGGCCCAAAAGATTAATATAGTCACTTATTTAGCGATGGACTGCAAAATGTGGTCGAACAACTAATATTCCAAAAATGACAATAACAGGCAAACTATTAGAGGCACGGAGTTAATATTGTATATGCCTCGTTATACAGAGTCCCAAAACATTGCTATAACCACATATCATGCGGTGGACTGCCCCATGAGGATGAACACCTAATATTCCAAAAATGTCCGTTACAGCCAAACTATTAGTGACACAGTTTTCATATTGTACATGCAGGGTTTTACAGAGGCCCAAAGCATTAATATAGTCTCTTATTAAGCGTTGGACTGCAACATGTGGTCGAACACCTAATATTCCAAAAATGTCCGTTACAGCTAAACTATTACAGACACAGTGTTCATATTTTATATGCAGGGTTTTACAAAGGCCCAAAGCATTAATATAGTCACTTATTAAGCGATGGACTGCAACATGTGGCCAAACACCTAATATTCCAAAAATGTCCGTTACAGCCGAACTATTAGAGACACAGTGTTAATATTGTATATGCAGCGCTATACAGAGTCCCTATGCATTAATATAATCACATATTAAGCGTTGGACTGCCCCATTTGGTCGAACACCTAATATTCCAAAAATGTCCGTTACAGCAAAACTATTAGAGACACAGTCTTCATATTGTACATGCAGGGTTTTACAGAGACCCAAAGCATTAATATAGTCACTTATTAAGCGTTAAACTGCAACATGTGGTCGAACACCTAATATTCCAAATGTGTCAGTAACAGATAAACTATAAGAGGCATTAAGTTCATATTGTATATGCAGCGTTAAACAGAAACCCAAAGCATTAATATAGTCACTTATTAAGCGATGGACTGCAACATGTGGGCGAACACCTAATATTCCAAAAATGTCCCTTACAGCCAAACTATTAGAGACACAGTGTTCATATTTATATGCAGGGTTTTACAGAAAGCCAAAGCATTAATATAGTCACTTATAAAGCGATGGACTGCAACATGTGGGCGAACACCTAATATTCCAAAAATGTCCCTTACAGCCAAACTATTAGAGACACAGTGTTCATAATTATATGCAGGGTTTTACAGAAACCCAAAGCATTAATATAGTCACTTATTAAGCGATGGACTGCAACATGTTGTCGAACACCTAATATTCCAAAAATGTCCGTTACAGCCAAACTATTAGAGACACAGTGTTCATATTTTGTATGCAGGGTTTTACAGAAACCCAAAGCATTAATATAGTCACTTATTAAGCGATGGACTGCAACATGTGGTCGAACACCTAATATTCCAAAAATGTCCGTTACAGCCAAACTATTAGAGACACAGTGTTCATATGGTACATGCAGAGTTTTACAGAGGCCCAAAGCATTACTTTAACCACATATTAAGCGTTGGACTGCCCCATGTGGTTGAACACCAAATATTTCAAAAATGTCCGTTACAGCCGAACTATTAGTGACACAGTGTTCAAATTGTATATGCAGCGCTATACAGAGTCCCTATGCATTAATATAATAACATATTAACCGTTGGACTGCTCCATGTGGTTGAACACCTAATATTCCAAAAATGTCCGTTACAGCCGAACTATTAGAGACACAGTGTTCATATTGTATATGCAGCGCTATTCAGAGTCCCTATGCATTAATATAATCACTTATTAAGCGTTGACTGCCCCATTTGGTTGAACACCTAATATTCCAAAAATGTCAATTACAGGCAAACTTTTAGAGGCACGGAGATGATATTGTATATGCCTCGTTATACAGAGTCACAAAACATTGGTATGACCACATATTAAGCGTTGGACTGCCCCATGAGGATGAACACCTAATATTCCAAAAATGTCTGCTATAGCCAAACTATTAGAGACACAGTGTTCATATTGTATATGCAGCGCTATTCAGAGTCCCTATGCATTAATATAATCACTTATTAAGCGTTGGACTGCCCCATTTGGTTGAACACCTAATATTCCAAAAATGTCAATTACAGGCAAACTTTTAGAGGCACGGAGATGATATTGTATATGCCTCGTTATACAGAGTCACAAAACATTGGTATGACCACATATTAAGCGTTGGACTGCCCCATGAGGATGAACACCTAATATTCCAAAAATGTCTGCTATAGCCAAACTATTAGAGACACAGTGTTCATATTGTATATGCAGCGTTTTACAAAGGCCCAAAGCATTAAGATAGTCACTTATTAAGCGTTGGACTGCCCCATGCGGTCAAACACCTAATATTCCAACAATGTCCGTTACAGCTAAACTATAAGAGGCACAGAGTTCATACTGTATATGCAGCGTTATACAGAGTCCCAAAGCATTACTTTAACCACATATTAAGCTTTGCACTGCCCCATGTGGTTGAACACCTAATATTAAAAAATGTCCGTTACAGCCAAACTATAAGAGGCACAGAGTTCATACTGTATATGCAGCGTTATACAGAGTCCCAAAGCATAACTTTAACCACATATTAAGCTCTGCACTGTCCCATGTGGTTGAACACTTAATATTCCAATAATGTCCGTTACAGCCAAACTATTAGAGACACAGTGTTCATATTGTACATGCAGGGTTTTACAGAGTCCCAAAGCATTAATATAGTCATTTATTAAGCGTTGGACTGCAACATGTGGGCGAACACCTAATATTCCAAAAATGTCCCTTACAGCCAAACTATTAGAGACACAGTGTTCATAATTATATGCAGGGTTTTACAGAAACCCAAAGCATTAATATAGTCACATATTAAGCGATGGACTGCCACATGTTGTCGAACACCTAATATTCCAAAAATGTCCGTTACAGCCAAACTATTAGAGATACAGTGTTCATATTTTGTATGCAGGGTTTTACAGAAACCCAAAGCATTAATATAGTCACTTATTAAGCGATGGACTGCAACATGTGGTCGAACACCTAATATTCCAAAAATGTCCGTTACAGCCAAACTATTAGAGACACAGTGTTCATATGGTACATGCAGGGTTTTACAGAGGCCCAAAGCATTACTTTAACCACATATTAAGCGTTGGACTGCCCCATGTGGTTGAACACCTAATATTTCAAAAATGTCCGTTACAGCCGAACTATTAGAGACACAGTGTTCAAATTGTATATGCAGCGCTATACAGAGTCCCTATGCATTAATATAATTACATATTAACCGTTGGACTGCTCCATGTGGTTGAACACCTAATATTCCAAAAATGTCCGTTACAGCCGAACTATTAGAGACACAGTGTTCATATTGTATATGCAGCGCAATTCAGAGTCCCTATGCATTAATATAATCACTTATTAAGCGTTGGACTGCCCCATTTGGTTGAACACCTAATATTCCAAAAATGTCAATTACAGGCAAACTTTTAGAGGCACGGAGATGATATTGTATATGCCTCGTTATACAGAGTCACAAAACATTGGTATGACCACATATTAAGCGTTGGACTGCCCCATGAGGATGAACACCTAATATTCCAAAAATGTCTGCTATAGCCAAACTATTAGAGACACAGTGTTCATATTGTATATGCAGCGTTTTACAAAGGCCCAAAGCATTAAGATAGTCACTTATTAAGCGTTGGACTGCCCCATGCGGTCAAACACCTAATATTCCAACAATGTCCGTTACAGCCAAACTATAAGAGGCACAGAGTTCATACTGTATATGCAGCGTTATACAGAGTCCCAAAGCATTACTTTAACCACATATTAAGCTTTGCACTGCCCCATGTGGTTGAACACCTAATATTAGAAAATGTCCGTTACAGCCAAACTATAAGAGGCACAGAGTTCATACTGTATATGCAGCGTTATACAGAGTCCCAAAGCATAACTTTAACCACATATTAAGCTCTGCACTGCCCCATGTGGTTGAACACTTAATATTCCAAAAATGTCCGTTACAGCCAAACGATTAGAGACACAGTGTTCATATTGTACATGCAGGGTTTTACAGAGTCCCAAAGCATTAATATAGTCACTTATTAAGCGATGGACTGCAACATGTGGCCAAACACCTAATATTCCAAAAATGTCCGTTACAGCCGAACTATTAGAGACACAGTGTTAATATTGTATATGCAGCGCTATACAGAGTCCCTATGCATTAATATAATCACATATTAAGCGTTGGACTGCCCCATTTGGTCGAACACCTAATATTCCAAAAATGTCCGTTACAGCAAAACTATTAGAGACACAGTCTTCATATTGTACATGCAGGGTTTTACAGAGACCCAAAGCATTAATATAGTCACTTATTAAGCGTTGGACTGCAACATGTGGTCGAACACCTAATATTCCAAATGTGTCAGTAACAGATAAACTATAAGAGGCATTAAGTTCATATTGTATATGCAGCGTTAAACAGAAACCCAAAGCATTAATATAGTCACTTATTAAGCGATGGACTGCAACATGTGGGCGAACACCTAATATTCCAAAAATGTCCCTTACAGCCAAACTATTAGAGACACAGTGTTCATATTTATATGCAGGGTTTTACAGAAACCCAAAGCATTAATATAGTCACTTATAAAGCGATGGACTGCAACATGTGGCCAAACACCTAATATTCCAAAAATGTCCGTTACAGCCGAACTATTAGAGACACAGTGTTAATATTGTATATGCAGCGCTATACAGAGTCCCTATGCATTAATATAATCACATATTAAGCGTTGGACTGCCCCATTTGGTTGAACACCTAATATTCCAAAAATGTCAATTACAGGCAAACTATTAGAGGCACGGAGATAATATTGTATATGCAGCGTTATACAGAGTCCCTATGCATTAATATAATCACATTTTAAGCGTTGGACTGCCCCATTTGGTTGAACACCTAATATTCCAAAAATGTCAAATACAGGCAAACTCTTAGAAGCACGGAGTTAATATTGTATATGCCTCGTTATACAGAGTCCCAAAACATTGGTATAACCACATATTAAGCGTTGGACTGCCCCATGAGGATGAACAACTAATATTCCAAAAATGTCCGTTACAGCCAATCTATTAGAGACACAGTGTTCATATTGTATATGCAGCGTTTTACAGAGGCTCAAAGCATTAATATAGTCACTTATTAAGCCTTGGACTGCCCCATGTGGTTGAACACCTAATATTCCAAAAGTGCCAGTTACAGCCAAACAATAAGAGACACAGGGTTCATACTGTATATGCAGCGTTATACAAAGTCCCAAAGCATTACTTTAAAAACATATTAAGTGTTGGACTGCCCCATGTGGTTGAACACCTGATATTCCAAAAGTGTCAGTTACAGCCAAACTATTAGAGACACAGTGTTCATATTGTACATGCAGGGTTTTACAGAGGCCCAAAAGATTAATATAGTCACTTATTTAGCGATGGACTGCAAAATGTGGTCGAACAACTAATATTCCAAAAATGACAATAACAGGCAAACTATTAGAGGCACGGAGTTAATATTGTATATGCCTCGTTATACAGAGTCCCAAAACATTGCTATAACCACATATCATGCGTTGGACTGCCCCATGAGGATGAACACCTAATATTCCAAAAATGTCCGTTACAGCCAAACTATTAGTGACACAGTGTTCATATTGTACATGCAGGGTTTTACAGAGGCCCAAAGCATTAATATAGTCTCTTATTAAGCGTTGGACTGCAACATGTGGTCGAACACCTAATATTCCAAAAATGTCCGTTACCGCTAAACTATTACAGACACAGTGTTCATATTTTATATGCAGGGTTTTACAGAGGCCCAAAGCATTAATATAGTCACTTATTAAGCGATGGACTGCAGCATGTGGCCAAACACCTAATATTCCAAAAATGTCCGTTACAGCCGAACTATTAGAGACACAGTGTTCAAATTGTATATGCAGCGCTATACAGAGTCCCTATGCATTAATATAATTACATATTAACCGTTGGACTGCTCCATGTGGTTGAACACCTAATATTCCAAAAATGTCCGTTACAGCCGAACTATTAGAGACACAGTGTTCATATTGTATATGCAGCGCAATTCAGAGTCCCTATGCATTAATATAATCACTTATTAAGCGTTGGACTGCCCCATTTGGTTGAACACCTAATATTCCAAAAATGTCAATTACAGGCAAACTTTTAGAGGCACGGAGATGATATTGTATATGCCTCGTTATACAGAGTCACAAAACATTGGTATGACCACATATTAAGCGTTGGACTGCCCCATGAGGATGAACACCTAATATTCCAAAAATGTCTGCTATAGCCAAACTATTAGAGACACAGTGTTCATATTGTATATGCAGCGTTTTACAAAGGCCCAAAGCATTAAGATAGTCACTTATTAAGCGTTGGACTGCCCCATGCGGTCAAACACCTAATATTCCAACAATGTCCGTTACAGCCAAACTATAAGAGGCACAGAGTTCATACTGTATATGCAGCGTTATACAGAGTCCCAAAGCATTACTTTAACCACATATTAAGCTTTGCACTGCCCCATGTGGTTGAACACCTAATATTAGAAAATGTCCGTTACAGCCAAACTATAAGAGGCACAGAGTTCATACTGTATATGCAGCGTTATACAGAGTCCCAAAGCATAACTTTAACCACATATTAAGCTCTGCACTGCCCCATGTGGTTGAACACTTAATATTCCAAAAATGTCCGTTACAGCCAAACTATTAGAGACACAGTGTTCATATTGTACATGCAGGGTTTTACAGAGTCCCAAAGCATTAATATAGTCACTTATTAAGCGATGGACTGCAACATGTGGCCAAACACCTAATATTCCAAAAATGTCCGTTACAGCCGAACTATTAGAGACACAGTGTTAATATTGTATATGCAGCGCTATACAGAGTCCCTATGCATTAATATAATCACATATTAAGCGTTGGACTGCCCCATTTGGTCGAACACCTAATATTCCAAAAATGTCCGTTACAGCAAAACTATTAGAGACACAGTCTTCATATTGTACATGCAGGGTTTTACAGAGACCCAAAGCATTAATATAGTCACTTATTAAGCGTTGGACTGCAACATGTGGTCGAACACCTAATATTCCAAATGTGTCAGTAACAGATAAACTATAAGAGGCATTAAGTTCATATTGTATATGCAGCGTTAAACAGAAACCCAAAGCATTAATATAGTCACTTATTAAGCGATGGACTGCAACATGTGGGCGAACACCTAATATTCCAAAAATGTCCCTTACAGCCAAACTATTAGAGACACAGTGTTCATATTTATATGCAGGGTTTTACAGAAACCCAAAGCATTAATATAGTCACTTATAAAGCGATGGACTGCAACATGTGGCCAAACACCTAATATTCCAAAAATGTCCGTTACAGCCGAACTATTAGAGACACAGTGTTAATATTGTATATGCAGCGCTATACAGAGTCCCTATGCATTAATATAATCACATATTAAGCGTTGGACTGCCCCATTTGGTTGAACACCTAATATTCCAAAAATGTCAATTACAGGCAAACTATTAGAGGCACGGAGATAATATTGTATATGCAGCGTTATACAGAGTCCCTATGCATTAATATAATCACATTTTAAGCGTTGGACTGCCCCATTTGGTTGAACACCTAATATTCCAAAAATGTCAAATACAGGCAAACTCTTAGAAGCACGGAGTTAATATTGTATATGCCTCGTTATACAGAGTCCCAAAACATTGGTATAACCACATATTAAGCGTTGGACTGCCCCATGAGGATGAACAACTAATATTCCAAAAATGTCCGTTACAGCCAATCTATTAGAGACACAGTGTTCATATTGTATATGCAGCGTTTTACAGAGGCTCAAAGCATTAATATAGTCACTTATTAAGCCTTGGACTGCCCCATGTGGTTGAACACCTAATATTCCAAAAGTGCCAGTTACAGCCAAACAATAAGAGACACAGGGTTCATACTGTATATGCAGCGTTATACAAAGTCCCAAAGCATTACTTTAAAAACATATTAAGTGTTGGACTGCCCCATGTGGTTGAACACCTGATATTCCAAAAGTGTCAGTTACAGCCAAACTATTAGAGACACAGTGTTCATATTGTACATGCAGGGTTTTACAGAGGCCCAAAAGATTAATATAGTCACTTATTTAGCGATGGACTGCAAAATGTGGTCGAACAACTAATATTCCAAAAATGACAATAACAGGCAAACTATTAGAGGCACGGAGTTAATATTGTATATGCCTCGTTATACAGAGTCCCAAAACATTGCTATAACCACATATCATGCGTTGGACTGCCCCATGAGGATGAACACCTAATATTCCAAAAATGTCCGTTACAGCCAAACTATTAGTGACACAGTGTTCATATTGTACATGCAGGGTTTTACAGAGGCCCAAAGCATTAATATAGTCTCTTATTAAGCGTTGGACTGCAACATGTGGTCGAACACCTAATATTCCAAAAATGTCCGTTACCGCTAAACTATTACAGACACAGTGTTCATATTTTATATGCAGGGTTTTACAGAGGCCCAAAGCATTAATATAGTCACTTATTAAGCGATGGACTGCAGCATGTGGCCAAACACCTAATATTCCAAAAATGTCCGTTACAGCCGAACTATTAGAGACACAGTGTTAATATTGTATATGCAGCGCTATACAGAGTCCCTATGCATTAATATAATCACATATTAAGCGTTGGACTGCCCCATTTGGTCGAACACCTAATATTCCAAAAATGTCCGTTACAGCAAAACTATTAGAGACACAGTCTTCATATTGTACATGCAGGGTTTTACAGAGACCCAAAGCATTAATATAGTCACTTTTTAAGCGTTGGACTGCAACATGTGGTCGAACACCTAATATTCCAAATGTGTCAGTAACAGATAAACTATAAGAGGCATTAAGTTCATATTGTATATGCAGCGTTAAACAAAAACCCAAAGCATTAATATAGTCACTTATTAAGCGATGGGCTGCAACATGTGGGCGAACACCTAATATTCCAAAAATGTCCCTTACAGCCAAACTATTAGAGACACAGTGTTCATATTTATATGCAGGGTTTTACAGAAACCCAAAGCATTAATATAGTCACTTATAAAGCGATGGACTGCAACATGTGGCCAAACACCTAATATTCCAAAAATGTCCGTTACAGCCGAACTATTAGAGACACAGTGTTAATATTGTATATGCAGCGCTATACAGAGTCCCTATGCATTAATATAATCACATATTAAGCGTTGGACTGCCCCATTTGGTTGAACACCTAATATTCCAAAAATGTCAATTACAGGCAAACTATTAGAGGCACGGAGATAATATTGTATATGCAGCGTTATACAGAGTCCCTATGCAATAATATAATCACATTTTAAGCGTTGGACTGCCCCATTTGGTTGAACACCTAATATTCCAAAAATGTCAAATACAGGCAAACTCTTAGAAGCACGGAGTTAATATTGTATATGCCTCGTTATACAGAGTCCCGAAACATTGGTATAACCACATATTAAGCGTTGGACTGCCCCATGAGGATGAACAACTAATATTCCAAAAATGTCCGTTACAGCCAATCTATTAGAGACACAGTGTTCATATTGTATATGCAGCGTTTTACAGAGGCTCAAAGCATTAATATAGTCACTTATTAAGCCTTGGACTGCCCCATGTGGTTGAACACCTAATATTCCAAAAGTGCCAGTTACAGCCAAACAATAAGAGACACAGGGTTCATACTGTATATGCAGCGTTATACAAAGTCCCAAAGCATTACTTTAAAAACATATTAAGTGTTGGACTGCCCCATGTGGTTGAACACCTGATATTCCAAAAGTGTCAGTTACAGCCAAACTATTAGAGACACAGTGTTCATATTGTACATGCAGGGTTTTACAGAGGCCCAAAAGATTAATATAGTCACTTATTTAGCGATGGACTGCAAAATGTGGTCGAACAACTAATATTCCAAAAATGACAATAACAGGCAAACTATTAGAGGCACGGAGTTAATATTGTATATGCCTCGTTATACAGAGTCCCAAAACATTGCTATAACCACATATCATGCGTTGGACTGCCCCATGAGGATGAACACCTAATATTCCAAAAATGTCCGTTACAGCCAAACTATTAGTGACACAGTGTTCATATTGTACATGCAGGATTTTACAGAGGCCCAAAGCATTAATATAGTCTCTTATTAAGCGTTGGACTGCAACATGTGGTCGAACACCTAATATTCCAAAAATGTCCGTTACAGCTAAACTATTACAGACACAGTGTTCATATTTTATATGCAGGGTTTTACAGAGGCCCAAAGCATTAATATAGTCACTTATTAAGCGATGGACTGCAGCATGTGGCCAAACACCTAATATTCCAAAAATGTCCGTTACAGCCGAACTATTAGAGACACAGTGTTAATATTGTATATGCAGCGCTATACAGAGTCCCTATGCATTAATATAATCACATATTAAGCGTTGGACTGCCCCATTTGGTCGAACACCTAATATTCCAAAAATGTCCGTTACAGCAAAACTATTAGAGACACAGTCTTCATATTGTACATGCAGGGTTTTACAGAGACCCAAAGCATTAATATAGTCACTTATTAAGCGTTGGACTGCAACATGTGGTCGAACACCTAATATTCCAAATGTGTCAGTAACAGATAAACTATAAGAGGCATTAAGTTCATATTGTATATGCAGCGTTAAACAAAAACCCAAAGCATTAATATAGTCACTTATTAAGCGATGGACTGCAACATGTGGGCGAACACCTAATATTCCAAAAATGTCCCTTACAGCCAAACTATTAGAGACACAGTGATCATATTTATATGCAGGGTTTTTCAGAAACCCAAAGCATTAATATAGTCACTTATAAAGCGATGGACTGCAACATGTGGGCGAACACCTAATATTCCAAAAATGTCCCTTACAGCCAAACTATTAGAGACACAGTGTTCATAATTATATGCAGGGTTTTACAGAAACCCAAAGCATTAATATAGTCACATATTAAGCGATGGACTGCAACATGTTGTCAAACACCTAATATTCCAAAAATGTCCGTTACAGCCAAACTATTAGAGACACAGTGTTCATATTTTGTATGCAGGGTTTTACAGAAACCCAAAGCATTAATATAGTCACTTATTAAGCGATGGACTGCAACATGTGGTCGAACACCTAATATTCCAAAAATGTCCGTTACAGCCAAACTATTAGAGACACAGTGTTCATATGGTACATGCAGGGTTTTACAGAGGCCCAAAGCATTACTTTAACCACATATTAAGCGTTGGACTGCCCCATGTGGTTGAACACCTAATATTTCAAAAATGTCCGTTACAGCCGAACTATTAGAGACACAGTGTTCAAATTGTATATGCAGCGCTATACAGAGTTTCTATGCATTAATATAATTACATATTAACCGTTGGACTGCTCCATGTGGTTGAACACCTAATATTCCAAAAATGTCCGTTACAGCCGAACTATTAGAGACACAGTGTTCATATTGTATATGCAGCGCTATTCAGAGTCCCTATGCATTAATATAATCACTTATGAAGCGTTGGACTGCCCCATTTGGTTGAACACCTAATATTCCAAAAATGTCAATTACAGGCAAACTTTTAGAGGCACGGAGATGATATTGTATATGCCTCGTTATACAGAGTCACAAAACATTGGTATGACCACATATTAAGCGTTGGACTGCCCCATGAGGATGAACACCTAATATTCCAAAAATGTCTGCTATAGCCAAACTATTAGAGACACAGTGTTCATATTGTATATGCAGCGTTTTACAAAGGCCCAAAGCATTAAGATAGTCACTTATTAAGCGTTGGACTGCCCCATGCGGTCAAACACCTAATATTCCAACAATGTCCGTTACAGCCAAACTATAAGAGGCACAGAGTTCATACTGTATATGCAGCGTTATACAGAGTCCCAAAGCATTACTTTAACCACATATTAAGCTTTGCACTGCCCCATGTGGTTGAACACCTAATATTAAAAAATGTCCGTTACAGCCAAACTATAAGAGGCACAGAGTTCATACTGTATATGCAGCGTTATACAGAGTCCCAAAGCATAACTTTAACCACATATTAAGCTCTGCACTGCCCCATGTGGTTGAACACTTAATATTCCAAAAATGTCCGTTACAGCCAAACTATTAGAGACACAGTGTTCATATTGTACATGCAGGGTTTTACAGAGTCCCAAAGCATTAATATAGTCATTTATTAAGCGTTGGACTGCAACATGTGGTTGAACTCCTAATATTCTAAAAATGTCAGTAACAGACTATAAGAGTCAGAGAATTCATACTGTATATGCAGCGTTATACAGAGTCCCAAAGCATTACTTTAAAAACATATTAAGTGTTGGACTGCCCCATGTGGTTGAACACCTGATATTCCAAATGTGTCAGTAACAGATAAACTATAAGAGGCATTAAGTTCATATTGTATATGCAGCGTTAAACAGAAACCCAAAGCATTAATATAGTCACTTATTAAGCGATGGACTGCAACATGTGGGCGAACACCTAATATTCCAAAAATGTCCCTTACAGCCAAACTATTAGAGACACAGTGTTCATATTTATATGCAGGGTTTTACAGAAACCCAAAGCATTAATATAGTCACTTATAAAGCGATGGACTGCAACATGTGGCCAAACACCTAATATTCCAAAAATGTCCGTTACAGCCGAACTATTAGAGACACAGTGTTAATATTGTATATGCAGCGCTATACAGAGTCCCTATGCATTAATATAATCACATATTAAGCGTTGGACTGCCCCATTTGGTTGAACACCTAATATTCCAAAAATGTCAATTACAGGCAAACTATTAGAGGCACGGAGATAATATTGTATATGCAGCGTTATACAGAGTCCCTATGCATTAATATAATCACATTTTAAGCGTTGGACTGCCCCATTTGGTTGAACACCTAATATTCCAAAAATGTCAAATACAGGCAAACTCTTAGAAGCACGGAGTTAATATTGTATATGCCTCGTTATACAGAGTCCCAAAACATTGGTATAACCACATATTAAGCGTTGGACTGCCCCATGAGGATGAACAACTAATATTCCAAAAATGTCCGTTACAGCCAATCTATTAGAGACACAGTGTTCATATTGTATATGCAGCGTTTTACAGAGGCTCAAAGCATTAATATAGTCACTTATTAAGCCTTGGACTGCCCCATGTGGTTGAACACCTAATATTCCAAAAGTGCCAGTTACAGCCAAACAATAAGAGACACAGGGTTCATACTGTATATGCAGCGTTATACAAAGTCCCAAAGCATTACTTTAAAAACATATTAAGTGTTGGACTGCCCCATGTGGTTGAACACCTGATATTCCAAAAGTGTCAGTTACAGCCAAACTATTAGAGACACAGTGTTCATATTGTACATGCAGGGTTTTACAGAGGCCCAAAAGATTAATATAGTCACTTATTTAGCGATGGACTGCAAAATGTGGTCGAACAACTAATATTCCAAAAATGACAATAACAGGCAAACTATTAGAGGCACGGAGTTAATATTGTATATGCCTCGTTATACAGAGTCCCAAAACATTGCTATAACCACATATCATGCGTTGGACTGCCCCATGAGGATGAACACCTAATATTCCAAAAATGTCCGTTACAGCCAAACTATTAGTGACACAGTGTTCATATTGTACATGCAGGGTTTTACAGAGGCCCAAAGCATTAATATAGTCTCTTATTAAGCGTTGGACTGCAACATGTGGTCGAACACCTAATATTCCAAAAATGTCCGTTACCGCTAAACTATTACAGACACAGTGTTCATATTTTATATGCAGGGTTTTACAGAGGCCCAAAGCATTAATATAGTCACTTATTAAGCGATGGACTGCAGCATGTGGCCAAACACCTAATATTCCAAAAATGTCCGTTACAGCCGAACTATTAGAGACACAGTGTTAATATTGTATATGCAGCGCTATACAGAGTCCCTATGCATTAATATAATCACATATTAAGCGTTGGACTGCCCCATTTGGTCGAACACCTAATATTCCAAAAATGTCCGTTACAGCAAAACTATTAGAGACACAGTCTTCATATTGTACATGCAGGGTTTTACAGAGACCCAAAGCATTAATATAGTCACTTATTAAGCGTTGGACTGCAACATGTGGTCGAACACCTAATATTCCAAATGTGTCAGTAACAGATAAACTATAAGAGGCATTAAGTTCATATTGTATATGCAGCGTTAAACAAAAACCCAAAGCATTAATATAGTCACTTATTAAGCGATGGGCTGCAACATGTGGGCGAACACCTAATATTCCAAAAATGTCCCTTACAGCCAAACTATTAGAGACACAGTGTTCATATTTATATGCAGGGTTTTACAGAAACCCAAAGCATTAATATAGTCACTTATAAAGCGATGGACTGCAACATGTGGCCAAACACCTAATATTCCAAAAATGTCCGTTACAGCCGAACTATTAGAGACACAGTGTTAATATTGTATATGCAGCGCTATACAGAGTCCCTATGCATTAATATAATCACATATTAAGCGTTGGACTGCCCCATTTGGTTGAACACCTAATATTCCAAAAATGTCAATTACAGGCAAACTATTAGAGGCACGGAGATAATATTGTATATGCAGCGTTATACAGAGTCCCTATGCAATAATATAATCACATTTTAAGCGTTGGACTGCCCCATTTGGTTGAACACCTAATATTCCAAAAATGTCAAATACAGGCAAACTATTAGAGACACAGTGTTCAAATTATATATGCAGCGCTATACAGAGTCCCTATGCATTAATATAATTACATATTAACCGTTGGACTGCTCCATGTGGTTGAACACCTAATATTCCAAAAATGTCCGTTACAGCCGAACTATTAGAGACACAGTGTTCATATTGTATATGCAGCGCTATTCAGAGTCCCTATGCATTAATATAATCACTTATTAAGCGTTGGACTGCCCCATTTGGTTGAACACCTAATATTCCAAAAATGTCAATTACAGGCAAACTTTTAGAGGCACGGAGATGATATTGTATATGCCTCGTTATACAGAGTCACAAAACATTGGTATGACCACATATTAAGCGTTGGACTGCCCCATGAGGATGAACACCTAATATTCCAAAAATGTCTGCTATTGCCAAACTATTAGAGACACAGTGTTCATATTGTATATGCAGCGTTTTACAAAGGCCCAAAGCATTAAGATAGTCACTTATTAAGCGTTGGACTGCCCCATGCGGTCAAACACCTAATATTCCAACAATGTCCGTTACAGCCAAACTATAAGAGGCACAGAGTTCATACTGTATATGCAGCGTTATACAGAGTCCCAAAGCATTACTTTAACCACATATTAAGCTTTGCACTGCCCCATGTGGTTGAACACCTAATATTAAAAAATGTCCGTTACAGCCAAACTATAAGAGGCAGAGAGTTCATACTGTATATGCAGCGTTATACTGAGTCCCAAAGCATTAATATAGTCACTTATAAAGCGATGGACTGCAATATGTGGGCGAACACCTAATATTCCAAAAATGTCCCTTACAGCCAAACTATTAGAGACACAGTGTTCATATTTTATACGCAGGGTTTTACAGAAACCCAAAGCATTAATATAGTCACTTATTAAGCGTTGGAATGCAACATGTGGTCGAACACCTAATATTCCAAAAATGTCCGTTACAGCCAAACTATTAGAGACACAGTGTTCATATTTTGTATGCAGGGTTTTACAGAAACCCAAAGCATTAATATAGTCACTTATTAAGCGATGGACTGCAACATGTGGTCGAACACCTAATATTCCAAAAATGTCCATTACAGCCAAACTATTAGAGGCACAGTGTTCATATGGTACATGCAGGGTTTTACAGAGGCCCATAGCATTACTTTAACCACATATTAAGCGTTGGACTGCCCCATGTGGTTGAACACCTAATATTTCAAAAATGTCCGTTACAGCCGAACTATTAGAGACACAGTGTTCATATTGTATATGCAGCGCTATACAGAGTCCCTATGCATTAATATAATCACATATTAAGCGTTAGACTGCTCCATCTGGTTGAACACCTAATATTCCAAAAATGTCCGTTACAGCCAAACTATTAGAGACACAGTGTTCATATTGTACTTGCAGGGTTTTACAGAGGCCCAAAGCATTAATATAGTCATTTATTATGCGTTGGACTGCAACATGTGGTTGAACTCCTAATATTCCAAAAATGTCAGTAATAGCCAAACTATAAGAGTCAGAGAGTTCAAACTGTATACGCAGCGTTATATAGAGTCCCAAAGCATTAATATATTCACTTATTAAGCGTTGGACTGCAATATGTGGTCGAACACCTAATATTTCAAAATTGTCCGTTACAGCCAAACTATTAGAGACACAGTGTTCATATTTTATATGCAGGGTTTTACAGAGGCCCAAAGCATTAATATAGTCACTTATTAAGCGATGGACTGCAACATGTGGCCGAACACCTAATATTCCAAAAATGTCCCTTACAGCCAAACAATTAGAGACACAGTGTTCATATTTTATTTGCAGGGTTTTACAGAGGCCCAAAGCATTAATATAGTCACTTATTAAGCGATGGACTGCAACATGTTGTCGAACACCTAATATTCCAAAAATGTCCGTTACAGCCAAACTACTAGAGACACAGTGTTCATATTGTACATGCAGGGTTTTACAGAGGCCCAAAGCATTAATATAGTCACTTATTAAGCGTTGGACTGCAACATGTGGTCGAACACCTAATATTCCAAAAATGACAGTAACAGCCAAGCATTAAGAGGCAGAGAGTTCATACTGTATATGCAGCGTTATACAGAGTCCCAAAGCATTAATATAGTCACTTATTAAGCGATGGACTGCAACATGTGGTCGAACACCTAATATTCCAAAAATGCCCGTTACAGCAAAACTATTAGAGACACAGTGTTCATATTGTACATGCAGGGTTTTACAGAGGCCCAAAGCATTAATATAGTCACTTATTAAGCGTTGGAATGCAACATGTGGTCGAACACCTAATATTCCAAAAATGTCCGTTACAGCCAAACTATTAGAGACACAGTGTTCATATTTTGTATGCAGGGTTTTACAGAAACCCAAAGCATTAATATAGTCACTTATTAAGCGATGGACTGCAACATGTGGTCGAACACCTAATATTCCAAAAATGTCCATTACAGCCAAACTATTAGAGACACAGTGTTCATATTGTACTTGCAGGGTTTTACAGAGGCCCAAAACATTAATATAGTCATTTATTAAGCGTTGGACTGCAACATGTGGTTGAACTCCTAATATTCCAAAAATGTCAGTAACAGCCAAACTATAAGAGTCAGAGAGTTCAAACTGTATATGCAGCGTTATACAGAGTCCCAAAGCATTAATATATTCACTTATTAAGCGTTGGACTGCAATATGTGGTCGAACACCTAATATTTCAAAAATGTCCGTTACAGCCAAACTATTAGTGGCACAGTGTTCATATTTTATATGCAGGGTTCTACAGAGGCCCAATGCATTAATATAGTCACTTATTAAGCGTTGGACTGCAACATGCGGTCGAACACCTAATATTCCAAAAATGTCCGTTACAGCCAAACTCTTAGAGACACAGTGTTCATATTTTATATGCAGGGTTCTACAGAGGCCCAAAGCATCAATATAGTCACTTATTAAGCGATGGACTGCAACATGTGGTCGAACACCTAATATTCCAAAAGTGTCAGTTACAGCCAAACTATAAGAGGCACAGAGTTCATACTGTATATGCAGCGTTATACAGAGCCCCAAAGCATTAATATAGTCACTTATTAAGCGTTGGACTGCAACATGTGGTCGAACACCTAATATTACAAAAATGTCAGTTACAGCCAAACTATAAGAGGCATAAAATTCATATTGTATATGCAGCGTTATACAGAGGCTTAAAGCATTACTTTAACCACATATTAAGCGTTGGACTGCCCTATGTGGTTGAACACCTAATATTTCAAAAATGTCCGTTACAGTCTAACTATTAGTGGCACAGTGCTCATATTGTATATGCAGCGCTATACAGAGTCCCTATGCATTAATATAATCACATATTAAGCGTTGGACTGCTCCATGTGGTTGAACACCTAATATTCCAAAAATGTGAATTACAGCCGAACTATTAGAGACACAGTGTTAATATTGTATATGCAGCGCTATACAGAGTCCCTATGCATTAATATAATCACATATTAAGCGTTGGACTGCTCCATGTGGTTGAACACCTAATATTTCAAAAATGTCCGTTACAGCCTAACTATTAGTGGCACAGTGCTCATATTGTATATGCAGGGCTATACAGAGTCCCTATGCATTAATATAATCACATATTAAGCGTTGGACTGCCCCATTTGGTTGAACACCTAATATTCCAAAAATGTCAATTACAGGCAAACTATTAGAGGCACGGAAATAATATTGTATATGCAGCGTTATACAGAGTCCCTATGCATTAATATAATCACATATTAAGCGTTGGAATGCCCCATTTGGTTGAACACCTAATATTCCAAAAATGTCAAATACAGGCAAACTCTTAGAGGCACGGAGTTAAAATTGTATATGCCTCGTTATACAGAGTCCCAATACATTGGTATAACCACATATTAAGCGTTGGACTGCCCCATTTGGTTGAACACATAATATTCCAAAAATGTCAATTACAGGCAAACTAATAGAGGCACGGAGATAATATTTTATATGCCTCGTTATACAGAGTCCCAAAACATTGGTATAACCACATATTAAGCGTTGGACTGCCCCATGAGGATGAACACCTAATATTCTAAAAATGTCCGTTATAGCCAGACTATTAGAGACACTGTGTTCATATTGAATATGCAGCGTTTTACAAAGGCCCAAAGCATTAAGATAGTCACTTATTAAGCGTTGGACTGCCCCATGCGGTTGAACACCTATTATTCCAAAAATGTCCGTTACAGCCAAACTATAAGAGGCACAGAGTTCATACTGTATATGCAGCGTTATACAGAGTCCCAAATCATTACTTTAACCACATATTAAGCTTTGCACTGCTCCATGTGGTTGAACACCTAATATTCCAAAAATGTCCGTTACAGCCAAACTATTAGAGACACAGTGTTCATATTGTACATGCAGGGTTTTACAGAGGCCCAAAGCATTAATATAGTCATTTATTAAGCGTTGGACTGCAACATGTGGTTGAACTCCTAATATTCCAAAAATGTCAGTAACAGCCAAACTATAAGAGTCAGAGAGTTCATACTGTATATGCAGCGTTATACAGAGTCCCAAAGCATTAATATAATCACATATTAAGCGTTGGACTGCTCCATGTGGTTGAAGACCTAATATTTCAAAAATGTCCGTTACAGCCTAACTATTAGTGGCACAGTGCTCATATTGTATATGCAGCGCTGTACAGAGTCCCTATGCATTAATATAATCACATATTAAGCGATGGACTGCTCCATCAGGTTAAACACCTAATATTCCAAAAATGTCCGTTACAGCCGAACTATTAGAGACACAGTGTTCATATTTTATATGCAGGGTTTTACAGAGGCCCAAAGCATCAATATAGTCACTTATTAAGCGATGGACTGCAACATGTGGCCGAACACCTAATATTCCAAAAATGTCCGTTACAGCAAAACTGTTAGAGACAAAGTGTTCATATTGTACATGCAGGGTTTTACAGAGGGCCAAAGCACTAATATAGTCACATATTAAGCGTTGGACTTCAACATGTGGTGGAACACCTAATATTCCAAAAATGTCAGTTACAGCCAAACTATTAGAGACACAGTGTTCATATTTTATATGCAGGGTTTTGCAGAGGCCCAAAGCATTAATATAGTCACTTATTAAGCGATGGTCTGCAACATGTGGCCGAACACCTAATATTCCAAAAATGTCCGTTACAGCCATACTATAAGAGGCATAAAGTTCATATTGTATATGCAGCGTTAAACAGAGGCCCAAAGCATTACTTTAACCACATACTAAGCGTTGGACTGCCCCATGTGGTTGAACACCTAATATTCCAAAAATGTCCGTTACAGCCAAACTATTATAGACACAGTGTTCATATTGTATATGCAGCGTTTTACAGAGGCCCAAAGCATTAATATAGTCACTTATTAAGCGTTGGACTGCCCTATGTGGTTGAACACCTAATATTCCAAAAATGTCCGTTACAGCCAAACTATTAGAGACACAGTGTTCATATTGTGTATGCAGCGTTATACAGAGGCTCAAAGCATTACTTTAACCACATACTAAGCGTTGGACTGCCCCATGTGGTTGAACACCTAATATTCCAAAAATGTCCGTTACAGCCAAACTATTATAGACACAGTGTTCATGTTGTATATGCAGCGTTTTACAGAGGCCCAAAGCATTAATATAGTCACTTATTAAGCGTTGGACTGCCCTATGTGGTTGAACACCTAATATTCCAAAAATGTCCGTTACAGCCAAACTATTAGAGACACAGTGTTCATATTGTGTATGCAGCGTTATACAGAGTCCCAAAACATTACTATAATCACATATTAAGCGTTGGACTGCCCCATGTGGTTGAACACCTAATATTCCAAAAATGTTCGTTACAGCCAAACTATTAGAGACACAGTGTTCATATTGTACATGCAGGATTTTACAGAGGCCCAAAGGATTAATATAGTCACTTATTAAGCGATGAACTGCTACATGTGGTCGAACACCTAATATTCCAAAAATGACAGTAACAGCCAAACATTAAGAGGCAGAGAGTTCATACTGTATATGCAGCGTTATACAGAGTCCCAAAACATTACTATAATCACATGTTAAGCGTTGGACTGCAACATGTAGTTGAACACCTAATATTCCAAATGAGTCAGTTACAGCCAAACTATAAGAGACACAGGGTTCATACTGTATATGCAGCGTTATACAGAGGCCCAAAGCATTACTTTAACCACATATTAAGCGTTGGACTGCCCCATGAGGATGAACACCTAATATTCCAAAAATGTCCGTTACAGCCAAAATATTAGAGACACAGTGTTCATATTGTACATGCAGGGTTTTACAGAGGCCCAAAGCATTAATATAGTTACTTATTAAGCGTTGGACTGCAACATGTGGTCGAACACCTAATATTCCAAAAATGACAGTAACAGCCAAACAATAATAGGCAGAGAGTTCATATTGTATATGCAGCGTTATACAGAGTCCCAAAACATTAATATAATCACATATTAAGCGTTGGACTGCAACATGTGGTGTAACACCTAATATTCCAAAAGTGTCAGTTACAGCCAAACTATAAGAGGCACAGAGTTCATACTGTATATGCAGCGTTATACAGAGTCCCAAAGCATTACTTTAACCACATATTAAGAGTTGGACTGCCCCATGTGGTTGAACACCTAATATTTCAAAAATGTCCGTTACAGTTTAACTATTAGTGGCACAGTGCTCATATTGTATATGCAGCGCTATACAGAGTCCCTATGCATTAATATAATCACATATTAAGCGTTGGACTGCTCCATGTGGTTGAACACCTAATATTCCAAAAATGTGAATTACAGCCGAACTATTAGAGACACAGTGTTAATATTGTATATGCAGCGCTATACAGAGTCCCTATGCATTAATATAATCACATATTAAGCGTTGGACTGCTCCATGTGGTTGAACACCTAATATTTCAAAAATGTCCGTTACAGCCTAACTATTAGTGGCACAGTGCTCATATTGTATATGCAGGGCTATACAGAGTCCCTATGCATTAATATAATCACATATTAAGCGTTGGACTGCCCCATTTGGTTGAACACCTAATATTCCAAAAATGTCAAATACAGGCAAACTCTTAGAGGCACGGAGACAATATTGAATATGCCTCGTTATACAGAGTCCCAAAACATTGGTATAACCACATATTAAGCGTTGGACTGCCCCATGAGGATGAACACCTAATATTCTAAAAATGTCCGTTATAGCCAGACTATTAGAGACACTGTGTTCATATTGTATATGCAGCGTTTTACAAAGGCCCAAAGCATTAAGATAGTCACTTATTTAAGCGTTGGACTGCCCCATGCGGTTGAACACCTATTATTCCAAAAATGTCCGTTACAGCCAAACTATAAGAGGCACAGAGTTCATACTGTATATGCAGCGTTATACAGAGTCCCAAAGCATTACTTTAACCACATATTAAGCTTTGCACTGCTCCATGTGGTTGAACACCTAATATTCCAAAAATGTCCGTTACAGCCAAACTATTAGAGACACAGTGTTCATATTGTACATGCAGGGTTTTACAGAGGCCCAAAGCATTAATATAGTCATTTATTAAGCGATGGACTGCAACATGTGGTCGAACACCTAATATTCCAAAAATGCCCGTTACAGCAAAACTATTAGAGACACAGTGTTCATATTGTACATGCAGGGTTTTACAGAGGCCCAAAGCATTAATATAGTCACTTATTAAGCGTTGGAATGCAACATGTGGTCGAACACATAATATTCCAAAAATGTCCGTTACAGCCAAACAATTAGAGACACAGTGTTCATATTTTGTATGCAGGGTTTTACAGAAACCCAAAGCATTAATATAGTCACTTATTAAGCGATGGACTGCAACATGTGGTCGAACACCTAATATTCCAAAAATGTCCATTACAGCCAAACTATTAGAGACACAGTGTTCATATTGTACATGCAGGGTTTTACAGAGGCCCAAAGCATTAATATAGTTACTTATTAAGCGTTGGACTGCAACATGTGGTCGAACACCTAATATTCCAAAAATGACCGTAACAGCCAAACAATAAGAGGCAGAGAGTTCATACTGTATATGCAGCGTTATACTGAGTCCCAAAGCATTAATATAGTCACTTATAAAGCGATGGACTGCAATATGTGGGCGAACACCTAATATTCCAAAAATGTCCCTTACAGCCAAACTATTAGAGACACAGTGTTCATATTTTATACGCAGGGTTTTACAGAAACCCAAAGCATTAATATAGTCACTTATTAAGCGTTGGAATGCAACATGTGGTCGAACACCTAATATTCCAAAAATGTCCGTTACAGCCAAACTATTAGAGACACAGTGTTCATATTTTGTATGCAGGGTTTTACAGAAACCCAAAGCATTAATATAGTCACTTATTAAGCGATGGACTGCAACATGTGGTCGAACACCTAATATTCCAAAAATGTCCATTACAGCCAAACTATTAGAGACACAGTGTTCATATGGTACATGCAGGGTTTTACAGAGGCCCATAGCATTACTTTAACCACATATTAAGCGTTGGACTGCCCCATGTGGTTGAACACCTAATATTTCAAAAATGTCCGTTACAGCCGAACTATTAGAGACACAGTGTTCATATTGTATATGCAGCGCTATACAGAGTCCCTATGCATTAATATAATCACATATTAAGCGTTAGACTGCTCCATCTGGTTGAACACCTAATATTCCAAAAATGTCCGTTACAGCCAAACTATTAGAGACACAGTGTTCATATTGGACTTGCAGGGTTTTACAGAGGCCCAAAGCATTAATATAGTCATTTATTAAGCGTTGGACTGCAACATGTGGTTGAACTCCTAATATTCCAAAAATGTCAGTAACAGCCAAACTATAAGAGTCAGAGAGTTCAAACTGTATATGCAGCGTTATACAGAGTCCCAAAGCATTAATATATTCACTTATTAAGCGTTGGACTGCAATATGTGGTCGAACACCTAATGTTCCAAAAATGTCAGTAACAGCCAAACTATTGGAGACACAGTGTTCATATTTTATATGCAGGGTTTTGCAGAGGCCCAAAGCATTAATATAGTCACTTATTAAGCGATGGACTGCAACATGTGGCCGAACACCTAATATTTCAAAAATGTCCGTTACAGCCATACTATAAGAGGCATAAAGTTCATATTGTATATGCAGCGTTAAACAGAGGCCCAAAGCATTACTTTAACCACATACTAAGCGTTGGACTGCCCCATGTGGTTGAACACCTAATATTCCAAAAATGTCCGTTACAGCCAAACTATTATAGACACAGTGTTCATATTGTATATGCAGCGTTTTACAGAGGCCCAAAGCATTAATATAGTCACTTATTAAGCGTTGGACTGCCCTATGTGGTTGAACACCTAATATTCCAAAAATGTCCGTTACAGCCAAACTATTAGAGACACAGTGTTCATATTGTACATGCAGGGTTTTACAGAGGCCCAAAGGATTAATATAGTCACTTATTAAGCGATGAACTGCTACATGTGGTCGAACACCTAATATTCCAAAAATGACAGTAACAGCCAAACATTAAGAGGCAGAGAGTTTATACTGTATATGCAGCGTTATACAGTGTCCCAAAACATTACTATAATCACATGTTAAGCGTTGGACTGCAACATATAGTTGAACACCAAATATTCCAAATGAGTCAGTTACAGCCAAACTATAAGAGACACAGGGTTCATACTGTATATGCAGCGTTATACAGAGTCCCAAAGCATTAATATATTCACTTATTAAGCGCTGGACTGCAATATGTGGTCGAACACCTAATATTCCAAAAATGTCCGTTACAGCCAAACTATTAGAGACACAGTGTTCATATTGTACTTGCAGGGTTTTACAGAGGCCCAAAGCATTAATATAGTCATTTATTAAGCGTTGGACTGCAACATGTGGTTGAACTCCTAATATTCCAAAAATGTCAGTAACAGCCAAACTATAAGAGTCAGAGAGTTCAAACTGTATATGCAGCGTTATACAGAGTCCCAAAGCATTAATATATTCACTTATTAAGCGTTGGACTGCAATATGTGGTCGAACACCTAATATTTCAAAAATGTCCGTTACAGCCAAACTATTAGAGACACAGTGTTCATATTTTATTTGCAGGGTTTTACAGAAACCCAAAGCATTAATATAGTCACTTATTAAGCGATGGACTGCAACATGTGGTCGAACACCTAATATTCCAAAAATGCCCGTTACAGCAAAACTATTAGAGACACAGTGTTCATATTGTACATGCAGGGTTTTAGAGAGGCCCAAAGCATTAATATAGTCACTTATTAAGCGTTGGAATGCAACATGTCGTCGAACACATAATATTCCAAAAATGTCCGTTACAGCCAAACTATTAGAGACACAGTGTTCATATTTTGTATGCAGGGTTTTACAGAAACCCAAAGCATTAATATAGTCACTTATTAAGCGATGGACTGCAACATGTGGTCGAACACCTAATGTTCCAAAAATGTCCATTACAGCCAAACTATTAGAGACACAGTGTTCATATTGTACTTGCAGGGTTTTACAGAGGCCCAAAGCATTAATATAGTCATTTATTAAGCGTTGGACTGCAACATGTGGTTGAACTCCTAATATTCCAAAAATGTCAGTAACAGCCAAACTATAAGAGTCAGAGAGTTCAAACTGTATATGCAGCGTTATACAGAGTCCCAAAGCATTAATATATTCACTTATTAAGCGTTGGACTGCAATATGTGGTCGAACACCTAATATTTCAAAAATGTCCGTTACAGCCAAACTATTAGAGACACAGTGTTCATATTTTATTTGCAGGGTTTTACAGAAACCCAAAGCATTAATATAGTCACTTATTAAGCGATGGACTGCAACATGTGGTCGAACACCTAATATTCCAAAAATGCCCGTTACAGCAAAACTATTAGAGACACAGTGTTCATATTGTACATGCAGGGTTTTACAGAGGCCCAAAGCATTAATATAGTCACTTATTAAGCGTTGGACTGCCCAATGTGGTTGAACACCTAATATTCCAAAAGTGCCAGTTACAGCCAAACAATAAGAGACACAGGATTCATACTGTATATGCAGCGTTATACAGAGTCCCAAAGCATTACTTTAACCACATATTAAGAGTTGGACTGCCCTATGTGGTTGAACACCTGATATTCCAAAAATGCCCGTTACAGCCAAACTATTAGAGACACAGTGTTCATATTTTATATGCAGGGTTTTACAGAGGCCCAAAGCATTAATATAGTCACTTATTATGCGATGGACTGCAACATGTGGTCGAACACCTAATATTCCAAAAATGTCCGTTACAGCCAAACTATTAGAGACACAGTGTTCATATTTTATATGCAGGGTTTTACAGAGGCCCAAAGCATTAATATAGTCACTTATTAAGCGATGGACTGCAACATGTGGCCGAACACCTAATATTCCAAAAATGTCCCTTACAGCCAAACAATTAGAGACACAGTGTTCATATTTTATTTTGCAGGGTTTTACAGAAACCCAAAGCATTAATATAGTCACTTATTAAGCGATGGACTGCAACATGTTGTCGAACACCTAATATTCCAAAAATGTTCGTTACAGCCAAACTACTAGAGACACAGTGTTCATATTGTACATGCAGGGTTTTACAGAGGCCCAAAGCATTAATATAGTCACTTATTAAGCGTTGGACTGCAACATGTGGTCGAACACCTAATATTCCAAAAATGACAGTAACAGCCAAGCATTAAGAGGCAGAGAGTTCATACTGTATATGCAGCGTTATACAGAGTCCCAAAGCATTAATATAGTCACTTATTAAGCGATGGACTGCAACATGTGGTCGAACACCTAATATTCCAAAAATGCCCGTTACAGCAAAACTATTAGAGACACAGTGTTCATATTGTACATGCAGGGTTTTACAGAGGCCCAAAGCATTAATATAGTCACTTATTAAGCGTTGGACTGCAACATGTGGTCGAACACCTAATATTCCAAAAATGACCGTAACAGCCAAACAATAAGAGGCAGAGAGTTCATACTGTATATGCAGCGTTATACTTGGTCCCAAAGCATTAATATAGTCACTTATAAAGCGATGGACTGCAATATGTGGGCGAACACCTAATATTCCAAAAATGTCCCTTACAGCCAAACTATTAGAGACACAGTGTTCATATTTTATACGCAGGGTTTTACAGAAACCCAAAGCATTAATATAGTCACTTATTAAGCGTTGGAATGCAACATGTGGTCGAACACCTAATATTCCAAAAATGTCCGTTACAGCCAAACTATTAGAGACACAGTGTTCATATTTTGTATGCAGGGTTTTACAGAAACCCAAAGCATTAATATAGTCACTTATTAAGCGATGGACTGCAACATGTGGTCGAACACCTAATATTCCAAAAATGTCCATTACAGCCAAACTATTAGAGACACAGTGTTCATATGGTACATGCAGGGTTTTACAGAGGCCCATAGCATTACTTTAACCACATATTAAGCGTTGGACTGCCCCATGTGGTTGAACACCTAATATTTCAAAAATGTCCGTTACAGCCGAACTATTAGAGACACAGTGTTCATATTGTATATGCAGCGCTATACAGAGTCCCTATGCATTAATATAATCACATATTAAGCGTTAGACTGCTCCATCTGGTTGAACACCTAATATTCCAAAAATGTCCGTTACAGCCAAACTATTAGAGACACAGTGTTCATATTGGACTTGCAGGGTTTTACAGAGGCCCAAAGCATTAATATAGTCATTTATTAAGCGTTGGACTGCAACATGTGGTTGAACTCCTAATATTCCAAAAATGTCAGTAACAGCCAAACTATAAGAGTCAGAGAGTTCAAACTGTATATGCAGCGTTATACAGAGTCCCAAAGCATTAATATATTCACTTATTAAGCGTTGGACTGCAATATGTGGTCGAACACCTAATGTTCCAAAAATGTCAGTAACAGCCAAACTATTGGAGACACAGTGTTCATATTTTATATGCAGGGTTTTGCAGAGGCCCAAAGCATTAATATAGTCACTTATTAAGCGATGGACTGCAACATGTGGCCGAACACCTAATATTTCAAAAATGTCCGTTACAGCCATACTATAAGAGGCATAAAGTTCATATTGTATATGCAGCGTTAAACAGAGGCCCAAAGCATTACTTTAACCACATACTAAGCGTTGGACTGCCCCATGTGGTTGAACACCTAATATTCCAAAAATGTCCGTTACAGCCAAACTATTATAGACACAGTGTTCATATTGTATATGCAGCGTTTTACAGAGGCCCAAAGCATTAATATAGTCACTTATTAAGCGTTGGACTGCCCTATGTGGTTGAACACCTAATATTCCAAAAATGTCCGTTACAGCCAAACTATTAGAGACACAGTGTTCATATTGTACATGCAGGGTTTTACAGAGGCCCAAAGGATTAATATAGTCACTTATTAAGCGATGAACTGCTACATGTGGTCGAACACCTAATATTCCAAAAATGACAGTAACAGCCAAACATTAAGAGGCAGAGAGTTCATACTGTATATGCAGCGTTATACAGTGTCCCAAAACATTACTATAATCACATGTTAAGCGTTGGACTGCAACATATAGTTGAACACCAAATATTCCAAATGAGTCAGTTACAGCCAAACTATAAGAGACACAGGGTTCATACTGTATATGCAGCGTTATACAGAGTCCCAAAGCATTAATATATTCACTTATTAAGCGCTGGACTGCAATATGTGGTCGAACACCTAATATTCCAAAAATGTCCGTTACAGCCAAACTATTAGAGACACAGTGTTCATATTGTACTTGCAGGGTTTTACAGAGGCCCAAAGCATTAATATAGTCATTTATTAAGCTTTGGACTGCAACATGTGGTTGAACTCCTAATATTCCAAAAATGTCAGTAACAGCCAAACTATAAGAGTCAGAGAGTTCAAACTGTATATGCAGCGTTATACAGAGTCCCAAAGCATTAATATATTCACTTATTAAGCGTTGGACTGCAATATGTGGTCGAACACCTAATATTTCAAAAATGTCCGTTACAGCCAAACTATTAGAGACACAGTGTTCATATTTTATTTGCAGGGTTTTACAGAAACCCAAAGCATTAATATAGTCACTTATTAAGCGATGGACTGCAACATGTGGTCGAACACCTAATATTCCAAAAATGCCCGTTACAGCAAAACTATTAGAGACACAGTGTTCATATTGTACATGCAGGGTTTTAGAGAGGCCCAAAGCATTAATATAGTCACTTATTAAGCGTTGGAATGCAACATGTCGTCGAACACATAATATTCCAAAAATGTCCGTTACAGCCAAACTATTAGAGACACAGTGTTCATATTTTGTATGCAGGGTTTTACAGAAACCCAAAGCATTAATATAGTCACTTATTAAGCGATGGACTGCAACATGTGGTCGAACACCTAATGTTCCAAAAATGTCCATTACAGCCAAACTATTAGAGACACAGTGTTCATATTGTACTTGCAGGGTTTTACAGAGGCCCAAAGCATTAATATAGTCATTTATTAAGCGTTGGACTGCAACATGTGGTTGAACTCCTAATATTCCAAAAATGTCAGTAACAGCCAAACTATAAGAGTCAGAGAGTTCAAACTGTATATGCAGCGTTATACAGAGTCCCAAAGCATTAATATATTCACTTATTAAGCGTTGGACTGCAATATGTGGTCGAACACCTAATATTCCAAAAATGCCCGTTACAGCAAAACTATTAGAGACACAGTGTTCATATTGTACATGCAGGGTTTTACAGAGGCCCAAAGCATTAATATAGTCACTTATTAAGCGTTGGAATGCAACATGTGGTCGAACACATAATATTCCAAAAATGTCCGTTACAGCCAAACTATTAGAGACACAGTGTTCATATTTTGTATGCAGGGTTTTACAGAAACCCAAAGCATTAATATAGTCACTTATTAAGCGATGGACTGCAACATGTGGTCGAACACCTAATATTCCAAAAATGTCCATTACAGCCAAACTATTAGAGACACAGTGTTCATATTGTACATGCAGGGTTTTACAGAGGCCCAAAGCATTAATATAGTTACTTATTAAGCGTTGGACTGCAACATGTGGTCGAACACCTAATATTCCAAAAATGACAGTAACAGCCAAACAATAATAGGCAGAGAGTTCATATTGTATATGCAGCGTTATACAGAGTCCCAAAACATTAATATAATCACATATTAAGCGTTGGACTGCAACATGTGGTGTAACACCTAATATTCCAAAAGTGTCAGTTACAGCCAAACTATAAGAGGCACAGAGTTCATACTGTATATGCAGCGTTATACAGAGTCCCAAAGCATTACTTTAACCACATATTAAGAGTTGGACTGCCCCATGTGGTTGAACACCTAATATTTCAAAAATGTCCGTTACAGTTTAACTATTAGTGGCACAGTGCTCATATTGTATATGCAGCGCTATACAGAGTCCCTATGCATTAATATAATCACATATTAAGCGTTGGACTGCTCCATGTGGTTGAACACCTAATATTCCAAAAATGTGAATTACAGCCGAACTATTAGAGACACAGTGTTAATATTGTATATGCAGCGCTATACAGAGTCCATATGCATTAATATAATCACATATTAAGCGTTGGACTGCTCCATGTGGTTGAACACCTAATATTTCAAAAATGTCCGTTACTGCCTAACTATTAGTGGCACAGTGCTCATATTGTATATGCAGCGCTATACAGAGTCCCTATGCATTTATATAATCACATATTAAGCGTTGGACTGCCCATTTGGTTGAACACCTAATATTCCAAAAATGTCAATTACAGGCAAACTACTAGAGGCACGGAGATAATATTGTATATGCAGCGTTATACAGATTCCCTATGTATTAATATAATCACATATTAAGCGTTGGACTGCCCCATTTGGTTGAACACCTAATATTCCAAAAATGTCAAATACAGGCAAACCCTTAGAGGCACGGAGTTAATATTGTATATGCCTCGTTATACAGAGTCCCAAAACATTGGTATAACCACATATTAAGCGTTGGACTGCCCCATGAGGATGAACAACTAATATTCCAAAAATGTCCGTTACAGCCGAACTATTAGAGACACAGTGTTCATATTGTACATGCAGGGTTTTACAGAGGCCCAAAGCATTAATATAGTCACTTATTAAGCGATGGACTGCAACATGTGGTTGAACTCCTAATATTCCAAAAATGTCAGTAACAGCCAAACTATAAGAGTCAGAGAGTTCATACTGTATATGCAGCGTTATACTGAGTCCCAAAGCATTAATATAGTCACTTATTAAGCGTTGGACTGCCCAATGTGGTTGAACACCTAATATTCCAAAAGTGCCAGTTACAGCCAAACAATAAGAGACACAGGATTCATACTGTATATGCAGCGTTATACAGAGTCCCAAAGCATTACTTTAACCACATATTAAGAGTTGGACTGCCCTATGTGGTTGAACACCTGATATTCCAAAAATGCCCGTTACAGCCAAACTATTAGAGACACAGGGTTCATACTGTATATGCAGCGTTATACAGAGTCCCAAAGCATTAATATATTCACTTATTAAGCGCTGGACTGCAATATGTGGTCGAACACCTAATATTCCAAAAATGTCCGTTACAGCCAAACTATTAGAGACACAGTGTTCATATTGTACTTGCAGGGTTTTACAGAGGCCCAAAGCATTAATATAGTCATTTATTAAGCTTTGGACTGCAACATGTGGTTGAACTCCTAATATTCCAAAAATGTCAGTAACAGCCAAACTATAAGAGTCAGAGAGTTCAAACTGTATATGCAGCGTTATACAGAGTCCCAAAGCATTAATATATTCACTTATTAAGCGTTGGACTGCAATATGTGGTCGAACACCTAATATTTCAAAAATGTCCGTTACAGCCAAACTATTAGAGACACAGTGTTCATATTTTATTTGCAGGGTTTTACAGAAACCCAAAGCATTAATATAGTCACTTATTAAGCGATGGACTGCAACATGTGGTCGAACACCTAATATTCCAAAAATGCCCGTTACAGCAAAACTATTAGAGACACAGTGTTCATATTGTACATGCAGGGTTTTAGAGAGGCCCAAAGCATTAATATAGTCACTTATTAAGCGTTGGAATGCAACATGTCGTCGAACACATAATATTCCAAAAATGTCCGTTACAGCCAAACTATTAGAGACACAGTGTTCATATTTTGTATGCAGGGTTTTACAGAAACCCAAAGCATTAATATAGTCACTTATTAAGCGATGGACTGCAACATGTGGTCGAACACCTAATGTTCCAAAAATGTCCATTACAGCCAAACTATTAGAGACACAGTGTTCATATTGTACTTGCAGGGTTTTACAGAGGCCCAAAGCATTAATATAGTCATTTATTAAGCGTTGGACTGCAATATGTGGTTGAACTCCTAATATTCCAAAAATGTCAGTAACAGCCAAACTATAAGAGTCAGAGAGTTCAAACTGTATATGCAGCGTTATACAGAGTCCCAAAGCATTAATATATTCACTTATTAAGCGTTGGACTGCAATATGTGGTCGAACACCTAATATTTCAAAAATGTCCGTTACAGCCAAACTATTAGAGACACAGTGTTCATATTTTATTTGCAGGGTTTTACAGAAACCCAAAGCATTAATATAGTCACTTATTAAGCGATGGACTGCAACATGTGGTCGAACACCTAATATTCCAAAAATGCCCGTTACAGCAAAACTATTAGAGACACAGTGTTCATATTGTACATGCAGGGTTTTACAGAGGCCCAAAGCATTAATATAGTCACTTATTAAGCGTTGGAATGCAACATGTGGTCGAACACATAATATTCCAAAAATGTCCGTTACAGCCAAACTATTAGAGACACAGTGTTCATATTTTGTATGCAGGGTTTTACAGAAACCCAAAGCATTAATATAGTCACTTATTAAGCGATGGACTGCAACATGTGGTCGAACACCTAATATTCCAAAAATGTCCATTACAGCCAAACTATTAGAGACACAGTGTTCATATTGTACATGCAGGGTTTTACAGAGGCCCAAAGCATTAATATAGTTACTTATTAAGCGTTGGACTGCAACATGTGGTCGAACACCTAATATTCCAAAAATGACAGTAACAGCCAAACAATAATAGGCAGAGAGTTCATATTGTATATGCAGCGTTATACAGAGTCCCAAAACATTAATATAATCACATATTAAGCGTTGGACTGCAACATGTGGTGTAACACCTAATATTCCAAAAGTGTCAGTTACAGCCAAACTATAAGAGGCACAGAGTTCATACTGTATATGCAGCGTTATACAGAGTCCCAAAGCATTACTTTAACCACATATTAAGAGTTGGACTGCCCCATGTGGTTGAACACCTAATATTTCAAAAATGTCCGTTACAGTTTAACTATTAGTGGCACAGTGCTCATATTGTATATGCAGCGCTATACAGAGTCCCTATGCATTAATATAATCACATATTAAGCGTTGGACTGCTCCATGTGGTTGAACACCTAATATTCCAAAAATGTGAATTACAGCCGAACTATTAGAGACACAGTGTTAATATTGTATATGCAGCGCTATACAGAGTCCATATGCATTAATATAATCACATATTAAGCGTTGGACTGCTCCATGTGGTTGAACACCTAATATTTCAAAAATGTCCGTTACTGCCTAACTATTAGTGGCACAGTGCTCATATTGTATATGCAGCGCTATACAGAGTCCCTATGCATTTATATAATCACATATTAAGCGTTGGACTGCCCATTTGGTTGAACACCTAATATTCCAAAAATGTCAATTACAGGCAAACTACTAGAGGCACGGAGATAATATTGTATATGCAGCGTTATACAGATTCCCTATGTATTAATATAATCACATATTAAGCGTTGGACTGCCCCATTTGGTTGAACACCTAATATTCCAAAAATGTCAAATACAGGCAAACCCTTAGAGGCACGGAGTTAATATTGTATATGCCTCGTTATACAGAGTCCCAAAACATTGGTATAACCACATATTAAGCGTTGGACTGCCCCATGAGGATGAACAACTAATATTCCAAAAATGTCCGTTACAGCCGAACTATTAGAGACACAGTGTTCATATTGTACATGCAGGGTTTTACAGAGGCCCAAAGCATTAATATAGTCACTTATTAAGCGATGGACTGCAACATGTGGTTGAACTCCTAATATTCCAAAAATGTCAGTAACAGCCAAACTATAAGAGTCAGAGAGTTCATACTGTATATGCAGCGTTATACTGAGTCCCAAAGCATTAATATAGTCACTTATTAAGCGTTGGACTGCCCAATGTGGTTGAACACCTAATATTCCAAAAGTGCCAGTTACAGCCAAACAATAAGAGACACAGGATTCATACTGTATATGCAGCGTTATACAGAGTCCCAAAGCATTACTTTAACCACATATTAAGAGTTGGACTGCCCTATGTGGTTGAACCCCTGATATTCCAAAAATGCCCGTTACAGCCAAACTATTAGAGACACAGTGTTCATATTTTATATGCAGGGTTTTACAGAGGCCCAAAGCATTAATATAGTCACTTATTATGCGATGGACTGCAACATGTGGTCGAACACCTAATATTCCAAAAATGTCCGTTACAGCCAAACTATTAGAGACACAGTGTTCATATTTTATATGCAGGGTTTTACAGAGGCCCAAAGCATTAATATAGTCACTTATTAAGCGATGGACTGCAACATGTGGCCGAACACCTAATATTCCAAAAATGTCCCTTACAGCCAAACAATTAGAGACACAGTGTTCATATTTTATTTTGCAGGGTTTTACAGAAACCCAAAGCATTAATATAGTCACTTATTAAGCGATGGACTGCAACATGTTGTCGAACACCTAATATTCCAAAAATGTTCGTTACAGCCAAACTACTAGAGACACAGTGTTCATATTGTACATGCAGGGTTTTACAGAGGCCCAAAGCATTAATATAGTCACTTATTAAGCGTTGGACTGCAACATGTGGTCGAACACCTAATATTCCAAAAATGACAGTAACAGCCAAGCATTAAGAGGCAGAGAGTTCATACTGTATATGCAGCGTTATACAGAGTCCCAAAGCATTAATATAGTCACTTATTAAGCGATGGACTGCAACATGTGGTCGAACACCTAATATTCCAAAAATGCCCGTTACAGCAAAACTATTAGAGACACAGTGTTCATATTGTACATGCAGGGTTTTACAGAGGCCCAAAGCATTAATATAGTCACTTATTAAGCGTTGGACTGCAACATGTGGTCGAACACCTAATATTCCAAAAATGACCGTAACAGCCAAACAATAAGAGGCAGAGAGTTCATACTGTATATGCAGCGTTATACTGAGTCCCAAAGCATTAATATAGTCACTTATAAAGCGATGGACTGCAATATGTGGGCGAACACCTAATATTCCAAAAATGTCCCTTACAGCCAAACTATTAGAGACACAGTGTTCATATTTTATACGCAGGGTTTTACAGAAACCCAAGGCATTAATATAGTCACTTATTAAGCGTTGGAATGCAACATGTGGTCGAACACCTAATATTCCAAAAATGTCCGTTACAGCCAAACTATTAGAGACACAGTGTTCATATTTTGTATGCAGGGTTTTACAGAAACCCAAAGCATTAATATAGTCACTTATTAAGCGATGGACTGCAACATGTGGTCGAACACCTAATATTCCAAAAATGCCCGTTACAGCAAAACTATTAGAGACACAGTGTTCATATTGTACATGCAGGGTTTTAGAGAGGCCCAAAGCATTAATATAGTCACTTATTAAGCGTTGGAATGCAACATGTCGTCGAACACATAATATTCCAAAAATGTCCGTTACAGCCAAACTATTAGAGACACAGTGTTCATATTTTGTATGCAGGGTTTTACAGAAACCCAAAGCATTAATATAGTCACTTATTAAGCGATGGACTGCAACATGTGGTCGAACACCTAATGTTCCAAAAATGTCCATTACAGCCAAACTATTAGAGACACAGTGTTCATATTGTACTTGCAGGGTTTTACAGAGGCCCAAAGCATTAATATAGTCATTTATTAAGCGTTGGACTGCAACATGTGGTTGAACTCCTAATATTCCAAAAATGTCCGTTACAGCCAAACTATTAGAGACACAGTGTTCATATTTTGTATGCAGGGTTTTACAGAAACCCAAAGCATTAATATAGTCACTTATTAAGCGTTGGACTGCAACATGTGGTCGAACACCTAATGTTCCAAAAATGTCCATTACAGCCAAACTATTAGAGACACAGTGTTCATATGGTACATGCAGGGTTTTACAGAGGCCCATAGCATTACTTTAACCACATATTAAGCGTTGGACTGCCCCATGTGGTTGAACACCTAATATTCCAAAAATGTCCGTTACAGCCAAACTATTAGAGACACAGTGTTCATATTGTACTTGCAGGGTTTTACAGAGGCCCAAAGCATTAATATAGTCATTTATTAAGCTTTGGACTGCAACATGTGGTTGAACTCCTAATATTCCAAAAATGTCAGTAACAGCCAAACTATAAGAGTCAGAGAGTTCAAACTGTATATGCAGCGTTATACAGAGTCCCAAAGCATTAATATATTCACTTATTAAGCGTTGGACTGCAATATGTGGTCGAACACCTAATATTTCAAAAATGTCCGTTACAGCCAAACTATTAGAGACACAGTGTTCATATTTTATTTGCAGGGTTTTACAGAAACCCAAACCATTAATATAGTCACTTATTAAGCGATGGACTGCAACATGTGGTCGAACACCTAATATTCCAAAAATGCCCGTTACAGCAAAACTATTAGAGACACAGTGTTCATATTGTACATGCAGGGTTTTACAGAGGCCCAAAGCATTAATATAGTCACTTATTAAGCGTTGGAATGCAACATGTGGTCGAACACATAATATTCCAAAAATGTCCGTTACAGCCAAACTATTAGAGACACAGTGTTCATATTTTATACGCAGGGTTTTACAGAAACCCAAGGCATTAATATAGTCACTTATTAAGCGTTGGAATGCAACATGTGGTCGAACACCTAATATTCCAAAAATGTCCGTTACAGCCAAACTATTAGAGACACAGTGTTCATATTTTGTATGCAGGGTTTTACAGAAACCCAAAGCATTAATATAGTCACTTATTAAGCGATGGACTGCAACATGTGGTCGAACACCTAATATTCCAAAAATGTCCATTACAGCCAAACTATTAGAGACACAGTGTTCATATGGTACATGCAGGGTTTTACAGAGGCCCATAGCATTACTTTAACCACATATTAAGCGTTGGACTGCCCCATGTGGTTGAACACCTAATATTTCAAAAATGTCCGTTACAGCCGAACTATTAGAGACACAGTGTTCATATTGTATATGCAGCGCTATACAGAGTCCCTATGCATTAATATAATCACATATTAAGCGTTAGACTGCTCCATCTGGTTGAACACCTAATATTCCAAAAATGTCCGTTACAGCCAAACTATTAGAGACACAGTGTTCATATTGGACTTGCAGGGTTTTACAGAGGCCCAAAGCATTAATATAGTCATTTATTAAGCGTTGGACTGCAACATGTGGTTGAACTCCTAATATTCCAAAAATGTCAGTAACAGCCAAACTATAAGAGTCAGAGAGTTCAAACTGTATATGCAGCGTTATACAGAGTCCCAAAGCATTAATATATTCACTTATTAAGCGTCGGACTGCAATATGTGGTCGAACACCTAATGTTCCAAAAATGTCAGTAACAGCCAAACTATTGGAGACACAGTGTTCATATTTTATATGCAGGGTTTTGCAGAGGCCCAAAGCATTAATATAGTCACTTATTAAGCGATGGACTGCAACATGTGGCCGAACACCTAATATTTCAAAAATGTCCGTTACAGCCATACTATAAGAGGCATAAAGTTCATATTGTATATGCAGCGTTAAACAGAGGCCCAAAGCATTACTTTAACCACATACTAAGCGTTGGACTGCCCCATGTGGTTGAACACCTAATATTCCAAAAATGTTTGTTACAGCCAAACTATTATAGACACAGTGTTCATATTGTATATGCAGCGTTTTACAGAGGCCCAAAGCATTAACATAGTCACTTATTAAGCGTTGGACTGCCCTATGTGGTTGAACACCTAATATTCCAAAAATGTCCGTTACAGCCAAACTATTAGAGACACAGTGTTCATATTGTACATGCAGGGTTTTACAGAGGCCCAAAGGATTAATATAGTCACTTATTAAGCGATGAACTGCTACATGTGGTCGAACACCTAATATTCCAAAAATGACAGTAACAGCCAAACATTAAGAGGCAGAGAGTTCATACTGTATATGCAGCGTTATACAGTGTCCCAAAACATTACTATAATCACATGTTAAGCGTTGGACTGCAACATATAGTTGAACACCTAATATTCCAAATGAGTCAGTTACAGCCAAACTATAAGAGACACAGGGTTCATACTGTATATGCAGCGTTATACAGAGTCCCAAAGCATTAATATATTCACTTATTAAGCGCTGGACTGCAATATGTGGTCGAACACCTAATATTCCAAAAATGTCCGTTACAGCCAAACTATTAGAGACACAGTGTTCATATTGTACTTGCAGGGTTTTACAGAGGCCCAAAGCATTAATATAGTCATTTATTAAGCGTTGGACTGCAACATGTGGTTGAACTCCTAATATTCCAAAAATGTCAGTAACAGCCAAACTATAAGAGTCAGAGAGTTCAAACTGTATATGCAGCGTTATACAGAGTCCCAAAGCATTAATATATTCACTTATTAAGCGTTGGACTGCAATATGTGGTCGAACACCTAATATTTCAAAAATGTCCGTTACAGCCAAACTATTAGAGACACAGTGTTCATATTTTATTTGCAGGGTTTTACAGAAACCCAAAGCATTAATATAGTCACTTATTAAGCGATGGACTGCAACATGTGGTCGAACACCTAATATTCCAAAAATGCCCGTTACAGCAAAACTATTAGAGACACAGTGTTCATATTGTACATGCAGGGTTTTAGAGAGGCCCAAAGCATTAATATAGTCACTTATTAAGCGTTGGAATGCAACATGTCGTCGAACACATAATATTCCAAAAATGTCCGTTACAGCCAAACTATTAGAGACACAGTGTTCATATTTTGTATGCAGGGTTTTACAGAAACCCAAAGCATTAATATAGTCACTTATTAAGCGATGGACTGCAACATGTGGTCGAACACCTAATGTTCCAAAAATGTCCATTACAGCCAAACTATTAGAGACACAGTGTTCATATTGTACTTGCAGGGTTTTACAGAGGCCCAAAGCATTAATATAGTCATTTATTAAGCGTTGGACTGCAACATGTGGTTGAACTCCTAATATTCCAAAAATGTCAGTAACAGCCAAACTATAAGAGTCAGAGAGTTCAAACTGTATATGCAGCGTTATACAGAGTCCCAAAGCATTAATATATTCACTTATTAAGCGTTGGACTGCAATATGTGGTCGAACACCTAATATTTCAAAAATGTCCGTTACAGCCAAACTATTAGAGACACAGTGTTCATATTTTATTTGCAGGGTTTTACAGAAACCCAAACCATTAATATAGTCACTTATTAAGCGATGGACTGCAACATGTGGTCGAACACCTAATATTCCAAAAATGCCCGTTACAGCAAAACTATTAGAGACACAGTGTTCATATTGTACATGCAGGGTTTTACAGAGGCCCAAAGCATTAATATAGTCACTTATTAAGCGTTGGAATGCAACATGTGGTCGAACACATAATATTCCAAAAATGTCCGTTACAGCCAAACTATTAGAGACACAGTGTTCATATTTTGTATGCAGGGTTTTACAGAAACCCAAAGCATTAATATAGTCACTTATTAAGCGATGGACTGCAACATGTGGTCGAACACCTAATATTCCAAAAATGTCCATTACAGCCAAACTATTAGAGACACAGTGTTCATATTGTACATGCAGGGTTTTACAGAGGCCCAAAGCATTAATATAGTTACTTATTAAGCGTTGGACTGCAACATGTGGTCGAACACCTAATATTCCAAAAATGACAGTAACAGCCAAACAATAATAGGCAGAGAGTTCATATTGTATATGCAGCGTTATACAGAGTCCCAAAACATTAATATAATCACATATTAAGCGTTGGACTGCAACATGTGGTGTAACACCTAATATTCCAAAAGTGTCAGTTACAGCCAAACTATAAGAGGCACAGAGTTCATTTTGTATATGCAGCGTTATACAGAGTCCCAAAGCATTACTTTAACCACATATTAAGAGTTGGACTGCCCCATGTGGTTGAACACCTAATATTTCAAAAATGTCCGTTACAGTTTAACTATTAGTGGTACAGTGCTCATATTGTATATGCAGCGCTATACAGAGTCCCTATGCATTAATATAATCACATATTAAGCGTTGGACTGCTCCATGTGGTTGAACACCTAATATTCCAAAAATGTGAATTACAGCCGAACTATTAGAGACACAGTGTTAATATTGTATATGCAGCGCTATACAGAGTCCATATGCATTAATATAATCACATATTAAGCGTTGGACTGCTCCATGTGGTTGAACACCTAATATTCCAAAAATGTGAATTACAGCCGAACTATTAGAGACACAGTGTTAATATTGTATATGCAGCGCTATACAGAGTCCATATGCATTTATATAATCACATATTAAGCGTTGGACTGCCCATTTGGTTGAACACTTAATATTCCAAAAATGTCAATTACAGGCAAACTACTAGAGGCACGGAGATAATATTGTATATGCAGCGTTATACAGATTCCCTATGCATTAATATAATCACATATTAAGCGTTGGACTGCCCATTTGGTTGAACACCTAATATTCCAAAAATGTCAATTACAGGCAAACTATTAGAGGCACGGAGATAATATTGTATATGCAGCGTTATACAGATTCCCTATGCATTAATATAATCACATATTAAGCGTTGGACTGCCCCATTTGGTTGAACACCTAATATTCCAAAAATGTCAAATACAGGCAAACCCTTAGAGGCACGGAGTTAATATTGTATATGCCTCGTTATACAGAGTCCCAAAACATTGGTATAACCACATATTAAGCGTTGGACTGCCCCATGAGGATGAACAACTAATATTCCAAAAATGTCCGTTACAGCCGAACTATTAGAGACACAGTGTTCATATTGTACATGCAGGGTTTTACAGAGGCCCAAAGCATTAATATAGTCACTTATTAAGCGATGGACTGCAACATGTGGTTGAACTCCTAATATTCCAAAAATGTCAGTAACAGCCAAACTATAAGAGTCAGGGAGTTCATATTGTATATGCAGCGTTATACTGAGTCCCAAAGCATTAATATAGTCACTTATTAAGCGTTAGACTGCCCAATGTGGTTGAACACCTAATATTCCAAAAGTGCCAGTTACAGCCAAACAATAAGAGACACAGGATTCATACTGTATATGCAGCGTTATACAGAGTCCCAAAGCATTACTTTAACCACATATTAAGAGTTGGACTGCCCTATGTGGTTGAACACCTGATATTCCAAAAATGCCCGTTACAGCCAAACTATTAGAGACACAGTGTTCATATTTTATATGCAGGGTTTTACAGAGGCCCAAAGCATTAATATAGTCACTTATTATGCGATGGACTGCAACATGTGGTCGAACACCTAATATTCCAAAAATGTCCGTTACAGCCAAACTATTAGAGACACAGTGTTCATATTTTATATGCAGGGTTTTACAGAGGCCCAAAGCATTAATATAGTCACTTATTAAGCGATGGACTGCAACATGTGGCCGAACACCTAATATTCCAAAAATGTCCCTTACAGCCAAACAATTAGAGACACAGTGTTCATATTTTATTTTGCAGGGTTTTACAGAAACCCAAAGCATTAATATAGTCACTTATTAAGCGATGGACTGCAACATGTTGTCGAACACCTAATATTCCAAAAATGTTCGTTACAGCCAAACTACTAGAGACACAGTGTTCATATTGTACATGCAGGGTTTTACAGAGGCCCAAAGCATTAATATAGTCACTTATTAAGCGTTGGACTGCAACATGTGGTCGAACACCTAATATTCCAAAAATGACAGTAACAGCCAAGCATTAAGAGGCAGAGAGTTCATACTGTATATGCAGCGTTATACAGAGTCCCAAAGCATTAATATAGTCACTTATTAAGCGATGGACTGCAACATGTGGTCGAACACCTAATATTCCAAAAATGCCCGTTACAGCAAAACTATTAGAGACACAGTGTTCATATTGTACATGCAGGGTTTTACAGAGGCCCAAAGCATTAATATAGTCACTTATTAAGCGTTGGACTGCAACATGTGGTCGAACACCTAATATTCCAAAAATGACCGTAACAGCCAAACAATAAGAGGCAGAGAGTTCATACTGTATATGCAGCGTTATACTGAGTCCCAAAGCATTAATATAGTCACTTATAAAGCGATGGACTGCAATATGTGGGCGACACCTAATATTCCAAAAATGTCCCTTACAGCCAAACTATTAGAGACACAGTGTTCATATTTTATACGCAGGGTTTTACAGAAACCCAAAGCATTAATATAGTCACTTATTAAGCGTTGGAAAGCAACATGTGGTCGAACACCTAATATTCCAAAAATGTCCGTTACAGCCAAACTATTAGAGACACAGTGTTCATATTTTGTATGCAGGGTTTTACAGAAACCCAAAGCATTAATATAGTCACTTATTAAGCGATGGACTGCAACATGTGGTCGAACACCTAATATTCCAAAAATGTCCATTACAGCCAAACTATTAGAGACACAGTGTTCATATGGTATATGCAGGGTTTTACAGAGGCCCATAGCATTACTTTAACCACATATTAAGCGTTGGACTGCCCCATGTGGATGAACACCTAATATTTCAAAAATGTCCGTTACAGCCGAACTATTAGAGACACAGTGTTCATATTGTATATGCAGCGCTATACAGAGTCCCTATGCATTAATATAATCACATATTAAGCGTTAGACTGCTCCATCTGGTTGAACACCTAATATTCCAAAAATGTCCGTTACAGCCAAACTATTAGAGACACAGTGTTCATATTGGACTTGCAGGGTTTTACAGAGGCCCAAAGCATTAATATAGTCATTTATTAAGCGTTGGACTGCAACATGTGGTTGAACTCCTAATATTCCAAAAATGTCAGTAACAGCCAAACTATAAGAGTCAGAGAGTTCAAACTGTATATGCAGCGTTATACAGAGTCCCAAAGCATTAATATATTCACTTATTAAGCGTTGGACTGCAATATGTGGTCGAACACCTAATGTTCCAAAAATGTCAGTAACAGCCAAACTATTGGAGACACAGTGTTCATATTTTATATGCAGGGTTTTGCAGAGGCCCAAAGCATTAATATAGTCACTTATTAAGCGATGGACTGCAACATGTGGTCGAACACCTAATGTTCCAAAAATGTCCATTACAGCCAAACTATTAGAGACACAGTGTTCATATTGTACTTGCAGGGTTTTACAGAGGCCCAAAGCATTAATATAGTCATTTATTAAGCGTTGGACTGCAACATGTGGTTGAACTCCTAATATTCCAAAAATGTCAGTAACAGCCAAACTATAAGAGTCAGAGAGTTCAAACTGTATATGCAGCGTTATACAGAGTCCCAAAGCATTAATATATTCATTTATTAAGCGTTGGACTGCAATATGTGGTCGAACACCTAATATTTCAAAAATGTCCGTTACAGCCAAACTATTAGAGACACAGTGTTCATATTTTATTTGCAGGGTTTTACAGAAACCCAAACCATTAATATAGTCACTTATTAAGCGATGGACTGCAACATGTGGTCGAACACCTAATATTCCAAAAATGCCCGTTACAGCAAAACTATTAGAGACACAGTGTTCATATTGTACATGCAGGGTTTTACAGAGGCCCAAAGCATTAATATAGTCACTTATTAAGCGTTGGAATGCAACATGTGGTCGAACACATAATATTCCAAAAATGTCCGTTACAGCCAAACTATTAGAGACACAGTGTTCATATTTTGTATGCAGGGTTTTACAGAAACCCAAAGCATTAATATAGTCACTTATTAAGCGATGGACTGCAACATGTGGTCGAACACCTAATATTCCAAAAATGTCCATTACAGCCAAACTATTAGAGACACAGTGTTCATATTGTACATGCAGGGTTTTACAGAGGCCCAAAGCATTAATATAGTTACTTATTAAGCGTTGGACTGCAACATGTGGTCGAACACCTAATATTCCAAAAATGACAGTAACAGCCAAACAATAATAGGCAGAGAGTTCATATTGTATATGCAGCGTTATACAGAGTCCCAAAACATTAATATAATCACATATTAAGCGTTGGACTGCAACATGTGGTGTAACACCTAATATTCCAAAAGTGTCAGTTACAGCCAAACTATAAGAGGCACAGAGTTCATTTTGTATATGCAGCGTTATACAGAGTCCCAAAGCATTACTTTAACCACATATTAAGAGTTGGACTGCCCCATGTGGTTGAACACCTAATATTTCAAAAATGTCCGTTACAGTTTAACTATTAGTGGTACAGTGCTCATATTGTATATGCAGCGCTATACAGAGTCCCTATGCATTAATATAATCACATATTAAGCGTTGGACTGCTCCATGTGGTTGAACACCTAATATTCCAAAAATGTGAATTACAGCCGAACTATTAGAGACACAGTGTTAATATTGTATATGCAGCGCTATACAGAGTCCATATGCATTAATATAATCACATATTAAGCGTTGGACTGCTCCATGTGGTTGAACACCTAATATTCCAAAAATGTGAATTACAGCCGAACTATTAGAGACACAGTGTTAATATTGTATATGCAGCGCTATACAGAGTCCATATGCATTTATATAATCACATATTAAGCGTTGGACTGCCCATTTGGTTGAACACTTAATATTCCAAAAATGTCAATTACAGGCAAACTACTAGAGGCACGGAGATAATATTGTATATGCAGCGTTATACAGATTCCCTATGCATTAATATAATCACATATTAAGCGTTGGACTGCCCATTTGGTTGAACACCTAATATTCCAAAAATGTCAATTACAGGCAAACTATTAGAGGCACGGAGATAATATTGTATATGCAGCGTTATACAGATTCCCTATGCATTAATATAATCACATATTAAGCGTTGGACTGCCCCATTTGGTTGAACACCTAATATTCCAAAAATGTCAAATACAGGCAAACCCTTAGAGGCACGGAGTTAATATTGTATATGCCTCGTTATACAGAGTCCCAAAACATTGGTATAACCACATATTAAGCGTTGGACTGCCCCATGAGGATGAACAACTAATATTCCAAAAATGTCCGTTACAGCCGAACTATTAGAGACACAGTGTTCATATTGTACATGCAGGGTTTTACAGAGGCCCAAAGCATTAATATAGTCACTTATTAAGCGATGGACTGCAACATGTGGTTGAACTCCTAATATTCCAAAAATTTCAGTAACAGCCAAACTATAAGAGTCAGGGAGTTCATACTGTATATGCAGCGTTATACGGAGTCCCAAAGCATTAATATAGTCACTTATTAAGCGTTGGACTGCCCAATGTGGTTGAACACCTAATATTCCAAAAGTGCCAGTTACAGCCAAACAATAAGAGACACAGGATTCATACTGTATATGCAGCGTTATACAGAGTCCCAAAGCATTACTTTAACCACATATTAAGAGTTGGACTGCAACATGTGGTCGAACACCTAATATTCCAAAAATGTCCGTTACAGCCAAACTATTAGAGACACAGTGTTCATATTTTATATGCAGGGTTTTACAGAGGCCCAAAGCATTAATATAGTCACTTATTAAGCGATGGACTGCAACATGTGGCCGAACACCTAATATTCCAAAAATGTCCCTTACAGCCAAACAATTAGAGACACAGTGTTCATATTTTATTTTGCAGGGTTTTACAGAAACCCAAAGCATTAATATAGTCACTTATTAAGCGATGGACTGCAACATGTTGTCGAACACCTAATATTCCAAAAATGTTCGTTACAGCCAAACTACTAGAGACACAGTGTTCATATTGTACATGCAGGGTTTTACAGAGGCCCAAAGCATTAATATAGTCACTTATTAAGCGTTGGACTGCAACATGTGGTCGAACACCTAATATTCCAAAAATGACAGTAACAGCCAAGCAATAAGAGGCAGAGAGTTCATACTGTATATGCAGCGTTATACAGAGTCCCAAAGCATTAATATAGTCACTTATTAAGCGATGGACTGCAACATGTGGTCGAACACCTAATATTCCAAAAATGCCCGTTACAGCAAAACTATTAGAGACACAGTGTTCATATTGTACATGCAGGGTTTTACAGAGGCCCAAAGCATTAATATAGTCACTTATTAAGCGTTGGACTGCAACATGTGGTCGAACACCTAATATTCCAAAAATGACCGTAACAGCCAAACAATAAGAGGCAGAGAGTTCATACTGTATATGCAGCGTTATACTGAGTCCCAAAGCATTAATATAGTCACTTATAAAGCGATGGACTGCAATATGTGGGCGACACCTTATATTCCAAAAATGTCCCTTACAGCCAAACTATTAGAGACACAGTGTTCATATTTTATACGCAGGGTTTTACAGAAACCCAAAGCATTAATATAGTCACTTATTAAGCGTTGGAAAGCAACATGTGGTCGAACACCTAATATTCCAAAAATGTCCGTTACAGCCAAACTATTAGAGACACAGTGTTCATATTTTGTATGCAGGGTTTTACAGAAACCCAAAGCATTAATATAGTCACTTATTAAGCGATGGACTGCAACATGTGGTCGAACACCTAATATTCCAAAAATGTCCATTACAGCCAAACTATTAGAGACACAGTGTTCATATGGTATATGCAGGGTTTTACAGAGGCCCATAGCATTACTTTAACCACATATTAAGCGTTGGACTGCCCCATGTGGTTGAACACCTAATATTTCAAAAATGTCCGTTACAGCCGAACTATTAGAGACACAGTGTTCATATTGTATATGCAGCGCTATACAGAGTCCCTATGCATTAATATAATCACATATTAAGCGTTAGACTGCTCCATCTGGTTGAACACCTAATATTCCAAAAATGTCCGTTACAGCCAAACTATTAGAGACACAGTGTTCATATTGGACTTGCAGGGTTTTACAGAGGCCCAAAGCATTAATATAGTCATTTATTAAGCGTTGGACTGCAACATGTGGTTGAACTCCTAATATTCCAAAAATGTCAGTAACAGCCAAACTATAAGAGTCAGAGAGTTCAAACTGTATATGCAGCGTTATACAGAGTCCCAAAGCATTAATATATTCACTTATTAAGCGTTGGACTGCAATATGTGGTCGAACACCTAATGTTCCAAAAATGTCAGTAACAGCCAAACTATTGGAGACACAGTGTTCATATTTTATATGCAGGGTTTTGCAGAGGCCCAAAGCATTAATATAGTCACTTATTAAGCGATGGACTGCAACATGTGGCCGAACACCTAATATTTCAAAAACGTCCGTTACAGCCATACTATAAGAGGCATAAAGTTCATATTGTATATGCAGCGTTAAACAGAGGCCCAAAGCATTACTTTAACCACATACTAAGCGTTGGACTGCCCCATGTGGTTGAACACCTAATATTCCAAAAATGTCCGTTACAGCCAAACTATTATAGACACAGTGTTCATATTGTATATGCAGCGTTTTACAGAGGCCCAAAGCATTAATATAGTCACTTATTAAGCGTTGGACTGCCCTATGTGGTTGAACACCTAATATTCCAAAAATGTTTGTTACAGCCAAACTATTAGAGACACAGTGTTCATATTGTACATGCAGGGTTTTACAGAGGCCCAAAGCATTAATATAGTCACTTATTAAGCGATGGACTGCAACATGTGGTTGAACTCCTAATATTCCAAAAATGTCAGTAACAGCCAAACTATAAGAGTCAGAGAGTTCATACTGTATATGCAGCGTTATACTGAGTCCCAAAGCATTAATATAGTCACTTATTAAGCGTTGGACTGCCCAATGTGTTTGAACACCTAATATTCCAAAAGTGCCAGTTACAGCCAAACAATAAGAGACACAGGATTCATACTGTATATGCAGCGTTATACAGAGTCCCAAAGCATTACTTTAACCACATATTAAGAGTTGGACTGCCCTATGTGGTTGAACACCTGATATTCCAAAAATGCCCGTTACAGCCAAACTATTAGAGACACAGTGTTCATATTTTATATGCAGGGTTTTACAGAGGCCCAAAGCATTAATATAGTCACTTATTATGCGATGGACTGCAACATGTGGTCGAACACCTAATATTCCAAAAATGTCCGTTACAGCCAAACTATTAGAGACACAGTGTTCATATTTTATATGCAGGGTTTTACAGAGGCCCAAAGCATTAATATAGTCACTTATTAAGCGATGGACTGCAACATGTGGCCGAACACCTAATATTCCAAAAATGTCCCTTACAGCCAAACAATTAGAGACACAGTGTTCATATTTTATTTTGCAGGGTTTTACAGAAACCCAAAGCATTAATATAGTCACTTATTAAGCGATGGACTGCAACATGTTGTCGAACACCTAATATTCCAAAAATGTTCGTTACAGCCAAACTACTAGAGACACAGTGTTCATATTGTACATGCAGGGTTTTACAGAGGCCCAAAGCATTAATATAGTCACTTATTAAGCGTTGGACTGCAACATGTGGTCGAACACCTAATATTCCAAAAATGACAGTAACAGCCAAGCATTAAGAGGCAGAGAGTTCATACTGTATATGCAGCGTTATACAGAGTCCCAAAGCATTAATATAGTCACTTATTAAGCGATGGACTGCAACATGTGGTCGAACACCTAATATTCCAAAAATGCCCGTTACAGCAAAACTATTAGAGACACAGTGTTCATATTGTACATGCAGGGTTTTACAGAGGCCCAAAGCATTAATATAGTCACTTATTAAGCGTTGGACTGCAACATGTGGTCGAACACCTAATATTCCAAAAATGCCCGTTACAGCAAAACTATTAGAGACACAGTGTTCATATTGTACATGCAGGGTTTTACAGAGGCCCAAAGCATTAATATAGTTACTTATTAAGCGTTGGACTGCAACATGTGGTCGAACACCTAATATTCCAAAAATGACAGTAACAGCCAAACAATAATAGGCAGAGAGTTCATATTGTATATGCAGCGTTATACAGAGTCCCAAAACATTAATATAATCACATATTAAGCGTTGGACTGCAACAGGTGGTGTAACACCTAATATTCCAAAAGTGTCAGTTACAGCCAAACTATAAGAGGCACAGAGTTCATACTGTATATGCAGCGTTATACAGAGTCCCAAAGCATTACTTTAACCACATATTAAAAGTTGGACTGCCCCATGTGGTTGAACACCTAATATTTCAAAAATGTCCGTTACAGTTTAACTATTAGTGGCACAGTGCTCATATTGTATATGCAGCGCTATACAGAGTCCCTATGCATTAATATAATCACATATTAAGCGTTGGACTGCTCCATGTGGTTGAACACCTAATATTCCAAAAATGTGAATTACAGCCGAACTATTAGAGACACAGTGTTAATATTGTATATGCAGCGCTATACAGAGTCCATATGCATTAATATAATCACATATTAAGCGTTGGACTGCTCCATGTGGTTGAACACCTAATATTTCAAAAATGTCCGTTACTGCCTAACTATTAGTGGCACAGTGCTCATATTGTATATGCAGCGCTATACAGAGTCCCTATGCATTAATATAATCACATATTAAGCGTTGGACTGCCCATTTGGTTGAACACCTAATATTCCAAAAATGTCAATTACAGGCAAACTATTAGAGGCACGGAGATAATATTGTATATGCAGCGTTATACAGATTCCCTATGCATTAATATAATCACATATTAAGCGTTGGACTGCCCCATTTGGTTGAACACCTAATATTCCAAAAATGTCAAATACAGGCAAACCCTTAGAGGCACGGAGTTAATATTGTATATGCCTCGTTATACAGAGTCCCAAAACATTGGTATAACCACATATTAAGCGTTGGACTGCCCCATGAGGATGAACAACTAATATTCCAAAAATGTCCGTTACAGCCGAACTATTAGAGACACAGTGTTCATATTGTACATGCAGGGTTTTACAGAGGCCCAAAGCATTAATATAGTCACTTATTAAGCGATGGACTGCAACATGTGGTTGAACTCCTAATATTCCAAAAATGTCAGTAACAGCCAAACTATAAGAGTCAGGGAGTTCATACTGTATATGCAGCGTTATACTGAGTCCCAAAGCATTAATATAGTCACTTATTAAGCGTTGGACTGCCCAATGTGGTTGAACACCTAATATTCCAAAAGTGCCAGTTACAGCCAAACAATAAGAGACACAGGATTCATACTGTATATGCAGCGTTATACAGAGTCCCAAAGCATTACTTTAACCACATATTAAGAGTTGGACTGCCCTATGTGGTTGAACACCTGATATTCCAAAAATGCCCGTTACAGCCAAACTATTAGAGACACAGTGTTCATATTTTATATGCAGGGTTTTACAGAGGCCCAAAGCATTAATATAGTCAGTTATTATGCGATGGACTGCAACATGTGGTCGAACACCTAATATTCCAAAAATGTCCGTTACAGCCAAACTATTAGAGACACAGTGTTCATATTTTATATGCAGGGTTTTACAGAGGCCCAAAGCATTAATATAGTCACTTATTAAGCGATGGACTGCAACATGTGGCCGAACACCTAATATTCCAAAAATGTCCCTTACAGCCAAACAATTAGAGACACAGTGTTCATATTTTATTTTGCAGGGTTTTACAGAAACCCAAAGCATTAATATAGTCATTTATTAAGCGATGGACTGCAACATGTTGTCGAACACCTAATATTCCAAAAATGTTCGTTACAGCCAAACTACTAGAGACACAGTGTTCATATTGTACATGCAGGGTTTTACAGAGGCCCAAAGCATTAATATAGTCACTTATTAAGCGTTGGACTGCAACATGTGGTCGAACACCTAATATTCCAAAAATGACAGTAACAGCCAAGCATTAAGAGGCAGAGAGTTCATACTGTATATGCAGCGTTATACAGAGTCCCAAAGCATTAATATAGTCACTTATTAAGCGATGGACTGCAACATGTGGTCGAACACCTAATATTCCAAAAATGCCCGTTACAGCAAAACTATTAGAGACACAGTGTTCATATTGTACATGCAGGGTTTTACAGAGGCCCAAAGCATTAATATAGTCACTTATTAAGCGTTGGACTGCAACATGTGGTCGAACACCTAATATTCCAAAAATGACCGTAACAGCCAAACAATAAGAGGCAGAGAGTTCATACTGTATATGCAGCGTTATACTGAGTCCCAAAGCATTAATATAGTCACTTATAAAGCGATGGACTGCAATATGTGGGCGAACACCTAATATTCCAAAAATGTCCCTTACAGCCAAACTATTAGAGACCCAGTGTTCATATTTTATACGCAGGGTTTTACAGAAACCCAAAGCATTAATATAGTCACTTATTAAGCGTTGGAATGCAACATGTGGTCGAACACCTAATATTCCAAAAATGTCCGTTACAGCCAAACTATTAGAGACACAGTGTTCATATTTTGTATGCAGGGTTTTACAGAAACCCAAAGCATTAATATAGTCACTTATTACGCGATGGACTGCAACATGTGGTCGAACACCTAATATTCCAAAAATGTCCATTACAGCCAAACTATTAGAGACACAGTGTTCATATGGTACATGCAGGGTTTTACAGAGGCCCATAGCATTACTTTAACCACATATTAAGCGTTGGACTGCCCCATGTGGTTGAACACCTAATATTTCAAAAATGTCCGTTACAGCCGAACTATTAGAGACACAGTGTTCATATTGTATATGCAGCGCTATACAGAGTCCCTATGCATTAATATAATCACATATTAAGCGTTAGACTGCTCCATCTGGTTGAACACCTAATATTCCAAAAATGTCCGTTACAGCCAAACTATTAGAGACACAGTGTTCATATTTTATTTGCAGGGTTTTACAGAAACCCAAAGCATTAATATAGTCACTTATTAAGCGATGGACTGCAACATGTGGTCGAACACCTAATATTCCAAAAATGCCCGTTACAGCAAAACTATTAGAGACACAGTGTTCATATTTTATATGCAGGGTTTTACAGAGGCCCAAAGCATCAATATAGTCACTTATTAAGCGATGGACTGCAACATGTGGCCGAACACCTAATGTTCCAAAAATGTCAGTTACAGCCAAACTATTGGAGACACAGTGTTCATATTTTATATGCAGGGTTTTGCAGAGGCCCAAAGCATTAATATAGTCACTTATTAAGCGATGGACTGCAACATGTGGCCGAACACCTAATATTTCAAAAATGTCCGTTACAGCCATACTATAAGATGCATAAAGTTCATATTGTATATGCAGCGTTAAACAGAGGCCCAAAGCATTACTTTAACCACATACTAAGCGTTGGACTGCCCCATGTGGTTGAACACCTAATATTCCAAAAATGTCCGTTACAGCCAAACTATTATAGACACAGTGTTCATATTGTATATGCAGCGTTTTACAGAGGCCCAAAGCATTAATATAGTCACTTATTAAGCGTTGGACTGCCCTATGTGGTTGAACACCTAATATTCCAAAAATGTCCGTTACAGCCAAACTATTAGAGACACAGTGTTCATATTGTGTATGCAGCGTTATACAGAGTCCCAAAACATTACTATAATCACATATTAAGCGTTGAACTGCCCCATGTGGTTGAACACCTAATATTCCAAAAATGTTTGTTACAGCCAAACTATTAGAGACACAGTGTTCATATTGTACATGCAGGGTTTTACAGAGGCCCAAAGGATTAATATAGTCACTTATTAAGCGATGAACTGCTACATGTGGTCGAACACCTAATATTCCAAAAATGACAGTAACAGCCAAACATTAAGAGGCAGAGAGTTCATACTGTATATGCAGCGTTATACAGTGTCCCAAAACATTACTATAATCACATGTTAAGCGTTGGACTGCAACATGTAGTTGAACACCTAATATTCCAAATGAGTCAGTTACAGCCAAACTATAAGAGACACAGGGTTCATACTGTATATGCAGCGTTATACAGAGTCCCAAAGCATTAATATATTCACTTATTAAGCGTTGGACTGCAATATGTGGTCGAACACCTAATATTCCAAAAATGTCCGTTACAGCCAAACTATTAGAGACACAGTGTTCATATTGTACTTGCAGGGTTTTACAGAGGCCCAAAGCATTAATATAGTCATTTATTAAGCGTTGGACTGCAACATGTGGTTGAACTCCTAATATTCCAAAAATGTCAGTAACAGCCAAACTATAAGAGTCAGAGAGTTCAAACTGTATATGCAGCGTTATACAGAGTCCCAAAGCATTAATATATTCACCTATTAAGCGTTGGACTGCAATATGTGGTCGAACACCTAATATTTCAAAAATGTTAGTTACAGCCAAACTATTAGAGACACAGTGTTCATATTTTATTTGCAGGGTTTTACAGAAACCCAAAGCATTAATATAGTCACTTATTAAGCGATGGACTGCAACATGTGGTCGAACACCTAATATTCCAAAAATGCCCGTTACAGCAAAACTATTAGAGACACAGTGTTCATATTGTACATGCAGGGTTTTAGAGAGGCCCAAAGCATTAATATAGTCACTTATTAAGCGTTGGAATGCAACATGTCGTCGAACACATAATATTCCAAAAATGTCCATTACAGCCAAACTATTAGAGACACAGTGTTCATATTGTACATGCAGGGTTTTACAGAGGCCCAAAGCATTAATATAGTTACTTATTAAGCGTTGGACTGCAACATGTGGTCGAACACCTAATATTCCAAAAATGACAGTAACAGCCAAACAATAATAGGCAGAGAGTTCATATTGTATATGCAGCGTTATACAGAGTCCCAAAACATTAATATAATCACATATTAAGCGTTGGACTGCAACATGTGGTGTAACACCTAATATTCCAAAAGTGTCAGTTACAGCCAAACTATAAGAGGCACAGAGTTCATACTGTATATGCAGCGTTATACAGAGTCCCAAAGCATTACTTTAACCACATATTAAAAGTTGGACTGCCCCATGTGGTTGAACACCTAATATTTCAAAAATGTCCGTTACAGTTTAACTATTAGTGGCACAGTGCTCATATTGTATATGCAGCGCTATACAGAGTCCCTATGCATTAATATAATCACATATTAAGCGTTGGACTGCTCCATGTGGTTGAACACCTAATATTCCAAAAATGTGAATTACAGCCGAACTATTAGAGACACAGTGTTAATATTGTATATGCAGCACTATACAGAGTCCATATGCATTAATATAATCACATATTAAGCGTTGGACTGCTCCATGTGGTTGAACACCTAATATTTCAAAAATGTCCGTTACTGCCTAACTATTAGTGGCACAGTGCTCATATTGTATATGCAGCGCTATACAGAGTCCCTATGCATTAATATAATCACATATTAAGCGTTGGACTGCCCATTTGGTTGAACACCTAATATTCCAAAAATGTCAATTACAGGCAAACTATTAGAGGCACGGAGATAATATTGTATATGCAGCGTTATACAGATTCCCTATGCATTAATATAATCACATATTAAGCGTTGGACTGCCCCATTTGGTTGAACACCTAATATTCCAAAAATGTCAATTACAGGCAAACTATTAGAGGCACGGAAATTAATTGTATATGCAGCGTTATACAGAGTCCCTATGCATTAATATAATCACATATTAAGCGTTGGACTGCCCCATTTGGTTGAACACCTAATATTCCAAAAATGTCAAATACAGGCAAACTCTTAGAGGCACGGAGTTAATATTGTATATGCCTCGTTATACAGAGTCCCAAAACATTGGTATAACCACATATTAAGTGTTGGACTGCCCCATTTGGTTGAACACATAATATTCCAAAAATGTCAATTACAGGCAAACGAATAGAGGCACGGAGATAATATTGAATATGCCTCGTTATACAGAGTCCTAAAACATTGGTATAACCACATATTAAGCGTTGGACTGCCCCATGAGGATGAACACCTAATATTCTAAAAATGTCCGTTATAGCCAGACTATTAGAGACACTGTGTTCATATTGTATATGCAGCGTTTTACAAAGGCCCAAAGCATTAAGATAGTCACTTATTAAGCGTTGGACTGCCCCATGCGGTTGAACACCTATTATTCCAAAAATGTCCGTTACAGCCAAACTATAAGAGGCACAGAGTTCATACTGTATATGCAGCGTTATACAGAGTCCCAAAGCATTACTTTAACCACATATTAAGCTTTGCACTGCCCTATGTGGTTGAACACCTAATATTCCAAAAATGTCCGTTACAGCCAAACTATTAGAGACACAGTGTTCATATTGTGTATGCAGCGTTATACAGAGTCCCAAAACATTACTATAATCACATATTAAGCGTTAGACTGCTCCATCTGGTTGAACACCTAATATTCCAAAAATGTCCGTTACAGCCAAACTATTAGAGACACAGTGTTCATATTTTATTTGCAGGGTTTTACAGAAACCCAAAGCATTAATATAGTCACTTATTAAGCGATGGACTGCAACATGTGGTCGAACACCTAATATTCCAAAAATGCCCGTTACAGCAAAACTATTAGAGACACAGTGTTCATATTTTATATGCAGGGTTTTACAGAGGCCCAAAGCATCAATATAGTCACTTATTAAGCGATGGACTGCAACATGTGGCCGAACACCTAATGTTCCAAAAATGTCAGTTACAGCCAAACTATTGGAGACACAGTGTTCATATTTTATATGCAGGGTTTTGCAGAGGCCCAAAGCATTAATATAGTCACTTATTAAGTGATGGACTGCAACATGTGGCCGAACACCTAATATTTCAAAAATGTCCGTTACAGCCATACTATAAGATGCATAAAGTTCATATTGTATATGCAGCGTTAAACAGAGGCCCAAAGCATTACTTTAACCACATACTAAGCGTTGGACTGCCCCATGTGGTTGAACACCTAATATTCCAAAAATGTCCGTTACAGCCAAACTATTATAGACACAGTGTTCATATTGTATATGCAGCGTTTTACAGAGGCCCAAAGCATTAATATAGTCACTTATTAAGCGTTGGACTGCCCTATGTGGTTGAACACCTAATATTCCAAAAATGTCCGTTACAGCCAAACTATTAGAGACACAGTGTTCATATTGTGTATGCAGCGTTATACAGAGTCCCAAAACATTACTATAATCACATATTAAGCGTTGAACTGCCCCATGTGGTTGAACACCTAATATTCCAAAAATGTTTGTTACAGCCAAACTATTAGAAACACAGTGTTCATATTGTACATGCAGGGTTTTACAGAGGCCCAAAGGATTAATATAGTCACTTATTAAGCGATGAACTGCTACATGTGGTCGAACACCTAATATTCCAAAAATGACAGTAACAGCCAAACATTAAGAGGCAGAGAGTTCATACTGTATATGCAGCGTTATACAGTGTCCCAAAACATTACTATAATCACATGTTAAGCGTTGGACTGCAACATGTAGTTGAACACCTAATATTCCAAATGAGTCAGTTACAGCCAAACTATAAGAGACACAGGGTTCATACTGTATATGCAGCGTTATACAGAGTCCCAAAGCATTAATATATTCACTTATTAAGCGTTGGACTGCAATATGTGGTCGAACACCTAATATTCCAAAAATGTCCGTTTCAGCCAAACTATTAGAGACACAGTGTTCATATTGTACTTGCAGGGTTTTACAGAGGCCCAAAGCATTAATATAGTCATTTATTAAGCGTTGGACTGCAACATGTGGTTGAACTCCTAATATTCCAAAAATGTCAGTAACAGCCAAACTATAAGAGTCAGAGAGTTCAAACTGTATATGCAGCGTTATACAGAGTCCCAAAGCATTAATATATTCACCTATTAAGCGTTGGACTGCAATATGTGGTCGAACACCTAATATTTCAAAAATGTCCGTTACAGCCAAACTATTAGAGACACAGTGTTCATATTTTATTTGCAGGGTTTTACAGAAACCCAAAGCATTAATATAGTCACTTATTAAGCGATGGACTGCAACATGTGGTCGAACACCTAATATTCCAAAAATGCCCGTTACAGCAAAACTATTAGAGACACAGTGTTCATATTGTACATGCAGGGTTTTAGAGAGGCCCAAAGCATTAATATAGTCACTTATTAAGCGTTGGAATGCAACATGTCGTCGAACACATAATATTCCAAAAATGTCCATTACAGCCAAACTATTAGAGACACAGTGTTCATATTGTACATGCAGGGTTTTACAGAGGCCCAAAGCATTAATATAGTTACTTATTAAGCGTTGGACTGCAACATGTGGTCGAACACCTAATATTCCAAAAATGACAGTAACAGCCAAACAATAATAGGCAGAGAGTTCATATTGTATATGCAGCGTTATACAGAGTCCCAAAACATTAATATAATCACATATTAAGCGTTGGACTGCAACATGTGGTGTAACACCTAATATTCCAAAAGTGTCAGTTACAGCCAAACTATAAGAGGCACAGAGTTCATACTGTATATGCAGCGTTATACAGAGTCCCAAAGCATTAATATATTCACTTATTAAGCGTTGGACTGCAATATGTGGTCGAACACCTAATATTCCAAAAATGTCCGTTACAGCCAAACTATTAGAGACACAGTGTTCATATTGTACTTGCAGGGTTTTACAGAGGCCCAAAGCATTAATATAGTCATTTATTAAGCGTTGGACTGCAACATGTGGTTGAACTCCTAATATTCCAAAAATGTCAGTAACAGCCAAACTATAAGAGTCAGAGGGTTCAAACTGTATATGCAGCGTTATACAGAGTCCCAAAGCATTAATATAGTCACTTATTAAGCGATGGACTGCAACATGTGGTCGAACACCTAATATTCCAAAAATGCCCGTTACAGCAAAACTATTAGAGACACAGTGTTCATATTGTACATTAAGAGGCAGAGAGTTCATACTGTATATGCAGCGTTATACAGTGTCCCAAAACATTACTATAATCACATGTTAAGCGTTGGACTGCAACATGTAGTTGAACACCTAATATTCCAAATGAGTCAGTTACAGCCAAACTATAAGAGACACAGGGTTCATACTGTATATGCAGCGTTATACAGAGTCCCAAAGCATTAATATATTCACTTATTAAGCGTTGGACTGCAATATGTGGTCGAACACCTAATATTCCAAAAATGTCCGTTACAGCCAAACTATTAGAGACACAGTGTTCATATTGTACTTGCAGGGTTTTACAGAGGCCCAAAGCATTAATATAGTCATTTATTAAGCGTTGGACTGCAACATGTGGTTGAACTCCTAATATTCCAAAAATGTCAGTAACAGCCAAACTATAAGAGTCAGAGGGTTCAAACTGTATATGCAGCGTTATACAGAGTCCCAAAGCATTAATATAGTCACTTATTAAGCGATGGACTGCAACATGTGGTCGAACACCTAATATTCCAAAAATGCCCGTTACAGCAAAACTATTAGAGACACAGTGTTCATATTGTACATGCAGGGTTTTAGAGAGGCCCAAAGCATTAATATAGTCACTTATTAAGCGTTGGAATGCAACATGTCGTCGAACACATAATATTCCAAAAATGTCCGTTACAGCCAAACTATTAGAGACACAGTGTTCATATTTTGTATGCAGGGTTTTACAGAAACCCAAAGCATTAATATAGTCACTTATTAAGCGATGGACTGCAACATGTGGTCGAACACCTAATATTCCAAAAATGACAGTAACAGCCAAACAATAATAGGCAGAGAGTTCATATTGTATATGCAGCGTTATACAGAGTCCCAAAACATTAATATAATCACATATTAAGCGTTGGACTGCAACATGTGGTGTAACACCTAATATTCCAAAAATGACAGTAACAGCCAAACAATAATAGGCAGAGAGTTCATATTGTATATGCAGCGTTATACAGAGTCCCAAAACATTAATATAATCACATATTAAGCGTTGGACTGCAACATGTGGTGTAACACCTAATATTCCAAAAGTGTCAGTTACAGCCAAACTATAAGAGGCACAGAGTTCATACTGTATATGCAGCGTTATACAGAGTCCCAAAGCATTACTTTAACCACATATTAAAAGTTGGACTGCCCCATGTGGTTGAACACCTAATATTTCAAAAATGTCCGTTACAGTTTAACTATTAGTGGCACAGTGCTCATATTGTATATGCAGCGCTATACAGAGTCCCTATGCATTAATATAATCACATATTAAGCGTTGGACTGCTCCATGTGGTTGAACACCTAATATTCCAAAAATGTGAATTACAGCCGAACTATTAGAGACACAGTGTTAATATTGTATATGCAGCGCTATACAGAGTCCATATGCATTAATATAATCACATATTAAGCGTTGGACTGCTCCATGTGGTTGAACACCTAATATTTCAAAAATGTCCGTTACTGCCTAACTATTAGTGGCACAGTGCTCATATTGTATATGCAGCGCTATACAGAGTCCCTATGCATTAATATAATCACATATTAAGCGTTGGACTGCCCATTTGGTTGAACACCTAATATTCCAAAAATGTCAATTACAGGCAAACTATTAGAGGCACGGAGATAATATTGTATATGCAGAGTTATACAGATTCCCTATGCATTAATATAATCACATATTAAGCGTTGGACTGCCCCATTTGGTTGAACACCTAATATTCCAAAAATGTCAATTACAGGCAAACTATTAGAGGCACGGAAATTAATTGTATATGCAGCGTTATACAGAGTCCCTATGCATTAATATAATCACATATTAAGCGTTAGACTGCCCCATTTGGTTGAACACCTAATATTCCAAAAATGTCAAATACAGGCAAACTCTTAGAGGCACGGAGTTAATATTGTATATGCCTCGTTATACAGAGTCCCAAAACATTGGTATAACCACATATTAAGTGTTGGACTGCCCCATTTGGTTGAACACATAATATTCCAAAAATGTCAATTACAGGCAAACGAATAGAGGCACGGAGATAATATTGAATATGCCTCGTTATACAGAGTCCTAAAACATTGGTATAACCACATATTAAGCGTTGGACTGCCCCATGAGGATGAACACCTAATATTCTAAAAATGTCCGTTATAGCCAGACTATTAGAGACACTGTGTTCATATTGTATATGCAGCGTTTTACAAAGGCCCAAAGCATTAAGATAGTCACTTATTAAGCGTTGGACTGCCCCATGCGGTTGAACACCTATTATTCCAAAAATGTCCGTTACAGCCAAACTATAAGAGGCACAGAGTTCATACTGTATATGCAGCGTTATACAGAGTCCCAAAGCATTACTTTAACCACATATTAAGCTTTGCACTGCTCCATGTGGTTGAACACCTAATATTCCAAAAATGTCCGTTACAGCCAAACTATTAGAGACACAGTGTTCATATTGTACATGCAGGGTTTTACTGAGGCCCCAAGCATTAATATAGTCATTTATTAAGCGTTGGACTGCAACATGTGGTTGAACTCCTAATATTCCAAAAATGTCAGTAACAGCCAAACTATAAGAGTCAGAGAGTTCATAATGTACATGCAGCGTTATACAGAGTCCCAAAGCATTAATATAATCACATATTAAGCGTTGGACTGCCCCATGTGGTTGAACACCTAATATTCCAAAAATGTTCGTTACAGCCAAACTATTAGAGACACAGTGTTCATATTGTACATGCAGGGTTTTACAGAGGGCCAAAGCATTAATATAGTCACTTATTAAGCGATGGACTGCAATATGTGGCCGAACACCTAATATTCCAAAAATGTCCGTTACAGCCAAAATATTAGAGACACAGTGTTCATATTGTACGTGCAGGGTTTTACAGAGGCCCAAAGCATTAATATAGTCACTTATTAAGCGATGGACTGCAACATGTGGCCGAACACCTAATATTCCAAAAATGTCCGTTACAGCCAAACTATTAGAGACACAGTGTTCATATTGTACATGCAGGGTTTTACAGAGGGCCAAAGCATTAATATAGTCACTTATTAAGCGTTGGACTGCAACATGTGGTCGAACACCTAATATTCCAAAAATGACAGTAACAGCCAAACTATCAGAGGCACAGAGTTCATTTTGTATAAGCAGCGTCATACAGAGGCTCAAAGCATTAATGTAGTCACTTATTAAGCGTTGGACTGCCCCATGTGGTTGAACACCTAATATTCTAAAATTGTCCGTTACCGCCAAACGATTAGAGGCACAAAGTTCATATCGAATATGCAGCGTTTTACAGAGGCCCAAAGCATTAATATAGTCACTTATTAAGCGTTGGACTGCCCCATGTGGTTGAACACCTAATATTCCAAAAATGTCCGTTACAGCCAAATTATTAGAGACACAGTGTTCATATTGTACATGCAGGGTTTTACAGAGGCCCAAAACATTAATATAGTCACTTATTAAGCGATGGACTGCAACATGTGGCCGAACACCTAATATTCCAAAAATGTCCGTTACAGCCATACTATAAGAGGCATAAAGTTCATATTGTATATGCAGCGTTAAACAGAGGCCCAAAGCATTACTTTAACCACATACTAAGCGTTGGACTGCCCCATGTGGTTGAACACCTAATATTCCAAAAATGTCCGTTACAGCCAAACTATTATAGACACAGTGTTCATATTGTATATGCAGCGTTTTACAGAGGCCCAATGCATTAATATAGTCACTTATTAAGCGTTGGACTGCCCTATGTGGTTGAACACATAATATTCCAAAAATGTCCGTTACAGCCAAACTATTAGCGTTGGACTGCAACATGTGGTCGAACACCTAATATTCCAAAAATGTCAGTTACAGCCAAACTATAAGAGACACAGTGTTCATATTTTATATGCAGGGTTTTACAGAGGCCCAAAGCATTAATATAGTCACTTATTAAGCGATGGACTGCAACATGTGGCCGAACACCTAATATTCCAAAAATGTCCGTTACAGCCAAACTATTAGAGACACAGTGTTCATATTGTACATGCATGGTTTTACAGAGGGCCAAAGCATTAATATAGTCACTTATTAAGCGTTGGACTGCAACATGTGGTCGAACACCTAATATTCCAAAAATGTCAGTTACAGCCAAACTATTAGAGACACAGTGTTCATATTTTATATGCAGGGTTTTACAGAGGCCCAAAGCATTAATATAGTCACTTATTAAGCGATGGACTGCAACATGTGGCCGAACACCTAATATTCCAAAAATGTCCGTTACAGCCAAACTATTAGCGTTGGACTGCAACATGTGGTCGAACACCTAATATTCGAAAAATGTCCGTTACAGCCAAATTATTAGAGACACAGTGTTCATATTGTACATGCAGGGTTTAACAGAGGCCCAAAGCATTAATATAGTCACTTATTAAGCGATGGACTGCAACATGTGGCCGAACACCTAATATTCCAAAAATGTCCTTTACAGCAAAACTGTTAGAGACACAGTGTTCATATTGTACATGCAGGGTTTTACAGAGGGCCAAAGCACTAATATAGTCACTTATTAAGCGTTGGACTGCAACATGTGGTGGAACACCTAATATTCCAAAAATGTCAGTTACAGCCAAACTATTAGAGACACAGTGTTCATATTTTATATGCAGGGTTTTGCAGAGGCCCAAAGCATTAATATTGTCACTTATTAAGCGATGGACTGCAACATGTGGCCGAACACCTAATATTCCAAAAATGTCCGTTACAGCCATACTATAAGAGGCATAAAGTTCATATTGTATATGCAGCGTTTTACAGAGGCCCAAAGCATTAATATAGTCACTTATTAAGCGTTGGACTGCCCTATGTGGTAGAACACCTAATATTCCAAAAATGTCCGTTACAGACAAACTATTATAGACACAGTGTTCATATTGTGTATGCAGCGTTTTACAGAGTCCCAAAACATTACTATAATCACATATTAAGCGTTGGACTGCCTCATGTGGTTGAACACCTAATATTATAAAAATGTTCGTTACAGCCAAACTATTAGAGACACAGTGTTCATATTGTACATGCAGGGTTTTACAGAGGGCCAAAGCATTAATATAGTCACTTATTAAGCGATGGACTGCAATATGTGGCCGAACACCTAATATTCCAAAAATGTCCGTTACAGCCAAACTATTAGAGACACAGTGTTGATATTGTACATGCAGGGTTTAACAGAGGCCCAAAGCATTAATATAGTCACTTATTAAGCGATGGACTGCAACATGTGGCCGAACACCAAATATTCCAAAAATGTCCGTTACAGCAAAACTGTTAGAGACACAGTGTTCATATTGTACATGCAGGGTTTTACAGAGGGCCAAAGCACTAATATAGTCACTTATTAAGCGTTGGACTGCAACATGTGGTGGAACACCTAATATTCCAAAAATGTCAGTTACAGCCAAACTATTAGAGACACAGTGTTCATATTTTATATGCAGGGTTTTGCAGAGGCCCAAAGCATTAATATAGTCACTTATTAAGCGATGGACTGCAACATGTGGCCGAACACCTAATATTCCAAAAATGTCCGTTACAGCCATACAATAAGAGGTATAAAGTTCATATTGTATATGCAGCGTTAAACAGAGGCCCAAAGCATTACTTTAACCACATACTAAGCGTTGGACTGCCCCATGTGGTTGAACACCTAATATTCCAAAAATGTTCGTTACAGCCAAACTATTAGAGACACAGTGTTAATATTGTATATGCAGCGCTATACAGAGTCCCTATGCATTAATATAATCAAATATTAAGCGTTGGACTGCTCCATGTGGTTGAACACCTAATATTTCAAAAATGTCCGTTACAGCCTAACTATTAGTAGCACAGTGCTCATATTGTATATGCAGCGCTATACAGAGTCCCTATGCATTAATATAATCACATATTAAGCGTTGGACTGCCCCATGCGGTTGAACACCTATTATTCCAAAAATGTCCGTTACAGCCAAACTATAAGAGGCACAGAGTTCATACTGTATATGCAGCGTTATACAGAGTCCCAAAGCATTACTTTAACCACATATTAAGCTTTGCACTGCCCCATGTGGTTGAACACCTAATATTCCAAAAATGTCCGTTACAGCCAAACTATTAGAGACACAGTGTTCATATTGTACTTGCAGGGTTTTACAGAGGCCCAAAGCATTAATGTAGTCATTTATTAAGCGTTGGACTGCAAGATGTGGTTGAACTCCTAATATTCCAAAAATGTCAGTAGCAGCCAAACTATAAGAATCAGAGAGTTCAAACTGTATATGCAGCGTTACACAGAGTCCCAAAGCATTAATATATTCACTTATTAAGCGTTGGACTGCAATATGTGGTCGAACACCTAATATTTTAAAAATGTCCGTTACAGCCAAACTATTAGTGGCACAGTGCTCATATTGTATATGCAGCGATATACAGTCCCTATGCATTAATATAATAAGCGTTGGACTGCCCCATTTGGTTGAACACCTAATATTCCAAAAATGTCAATTACAGGCAAACTATTAGAGGCACGGAGTTAATATTGTATATGCCTCGTTATACAGAGTCCCAAAACATTGCTATAACCACATATCAAGCGTTGGACTGCCCCATGAGGATGAACACCTAATATTCCAAAAATGTCCGTTACAGCCAAACTATTAGACACAGTGTTCATATTTTATATGCAGGGTTCTACAGAGGCCCAATGCATTAATATAGTCACTTATTAAGCGTTGGATTGCAACATGCGGACGAACACCTAATATTCCAAATGTGTCAGTTACAGAAAAACTATAAGAGGCATTAAGTTCATATTGTATATGCAGCGTTATACAGAGGCCCAAAGCATTTCTTTAACCACATATTAAGCTTTGGACTGCCCCATGAGGATGAACACCTAATATTCCAAAAATGTCCGTTACAGCCAAACTCTTAGAGACACAGTGTTCATATTTTATATGCAGGGTTTTACAGAGGCCCAAAGCATCAATATAGTCACTTATTAAGCGATGGACTGCAACATGTGGCCGAACACCTAATATTCCAAAAATGTCCGTTACAGCAAAACTGTTAGAGACACAGTGTTCATATTGTACATGCAGGGTTTTACAGAGGGCCAAAGCACTAATATAGTCACATATTAAGCGTTGGACTGCATCATGTGGTGGAACACCTAATATTCCAAAAATGTCAGTTACAGCCCAACTATTAGAGACACAGTGTTCATATTTTATATGCAGGGTTTTGCAGAGGCCCAAAGCATTAATATAGTCACTTATTAAGCGATGGACTGCAACATGTGGCCGAACACCTAATATTCCAAAAATGTCCGTTACAGCCATACTATAAGAGGCATAAAGTTCATATTGTATATGCAGCGTTTTACAGAGGCCCAAAGCATTAATATAGTCACTTATTAAGCGTTGGACTGCCCTATGTGGTTGAACACCTAATATTCCAAAAATGTCCGTTACAGCCAAACTATTAGAGACACAGTGTTAATATTGTGTATGCAGCTTTATACAGAGTCCCAAAACATTACTATAATCACATATTAAGCGATGGACTGCCCCATGTGGTTGAACACCTAATATTCCAAAAATGTTCGTTACAGCCAAACTATTAGAGACACAGTGTTCATATTGTACATGCAGGGTTTTACAGAGGGCCAAAGCATTAATATAGTCACTAATTAAGCGATGGACTGCAATATGTGGCCGAACACCTAATATTCCAAAAATGTCAGTTACAGCCAAACTATAAGAGGCATAAAGTTCATATTGTATATGCAGCGTTAAACAGAGGCCCAAAGCATTACTTTAACCACATATTAAGCGTTGGACTGCCCTATGTGGTTGAACACCTAATATTCCAAAAATGTCCGTTACAGCCAAACTATTAGAGACACAGTGTTCATATTGTACATGCAGGGTTTTACAGAGGGCCAAAGCATTAATAAAGTCACTTATTAAGCGTTGGACTGCAACATGTGGTCGAACACCTAATATTCCAAAAATGTCCGTTACAGCCAAACTATAAGAGGCACAGAGTTCATTTTGTATAAGCAGCGTTGTACAGAGTCCCAAAACATTACTATAATCACATGTTAAGCGTTGGACTGCAACATGTAGTTGATTACCTAATATTCCAAAAATGTCCGTTACAGCCAAACTATTAGAGACACAGTGTTCATATTGTACATGCAGGGTTTAACAGAGGGCCAAAGCATTAATATAGTCACTTATTAAGCGTTGGACTGCAACATGTAATCGAACACCTAATATTCCAAAAATGTCCGTTACAGCCAAACTATTAGAGACACAGTGTTCATATTGTACATGCAGGGTTTTACAGAGGCCCAAAGCATTAATATAGTCACTTATTAAGCGATGGACTGCAACATGTGGCCGAACACCTAATATTAGAAAAATGTCCGATACAGCCATACTATAGGAGGTATAAAGTTCATATTGTAAATGCAGCGTTAAACAGAGGCCCAAAGCATTACTTTAACCACATACTAAGCGTTGGACTGCCCCATGTGGTTGAACACCTAATATTCCAAATATGTCCGTTACAGCCAAACTATTATAGACACAGTGTTCATATTGTATATGCAGCGTTTAACAGAGGCCCAAAGCATTAATATAGTCACTTATTAAGCGTTGGACTGCCCTATGTGGTTGAACACCTTATATTCCAAAAATGTCTGTTACAGCCAAACTATTAGACACACAGTGTTCATATTGTGTATGCAGCGTTAAACAGAGGCCCAAAGCATTACTTTAACCACATACTAAGCGTTGGACTGCCCCATGTGGTTGAACACCTAATATTCCAAAAATGTTCGTTACAGCCAAACTATTAGAGACACAGTGTTCATATTGTACATGCAGGGTTTTACAGAGGGCCAAAGCATTATTATAGTCACTTATTAAGCGATGGACTGCAATATGTGGCCGAACACCTAATATTCCAAAAATGTCCGTTACAGCCAAACTATTAGAGACACAGTGTTCATATTGTACATGAAGGGTTTTACAGAGGGCCAAAGCATTAATATAGTCACTTATTAAGCGATGGACTGCAATATGTGGCCGAACACCTAATATTCCAAAAATGTCCGTTACAGCCAAACTATTAGAGACACAGTGTTGATATTGTACATGCAGGGTTTTACAGAGGCCCAAAGCATTAATATAGTCACTTATTAAGCGTTGGACTGCAACATGTGGTCGAACACCTAATTTTCCAAAAATGTCAGTTACAGCCAAACTATAAGAGGCATAAAGTTCATATTGTATATGCAGCGTTAAACTGAGGCTTAAAGCATTACTTTAACCACATATTAAGCGTTGGACTGCCCTATGTGGTTGAACACCTAATATTCCAAAAATGTCCGTTACAGCCAAACTATTAGAGACACAGTGTTCATATTGTACATGCAGGGTTTTACAGAGGGCCAAAGCATTAATATAGTCACTTATTAAGCGTTGGACTGCAACATGTGGTCGAACACCTAATATTCCAAAAATGACAGTAACAGCCAAACAATAAAGGGCAGAGAGTTCATACCGAATATGCAGCGTTTTACCGAGACCCAAAGCATTAATATAGTCACTTATTAAGCGTTGGACTGCCCCATGTGGTTGAACACCTAATATTCTAAAAGTGTCCGTTACAGCCAAACGATTAGAGGCACAAAGTTCATACCGAATATGCAGCGTTTTACAGAGTCCCAAAACATTACTATAATCACATATTAAGCGTTGGACTGCCCCATGTGGTTGAACACCTAATATTCCAAAAATGTTCGTTACAGCCAAACTATTAGAGACACAGTGTTCATATTGTACATGCAGGGTTTTACAGAGGGCCAAAGCATTAATATAGTCACTAATTAAGCGATGGACTGCAATATGTGGCCGAACACCTAATATTCCAAAAATGTCAGTTACAGCCAAACTATAAGAGGCATAAAGTTCATATTGTATATGCAGCGTTAAACAGAGGCCCAAAGCATTACTTTAACCACATATTAAGCGTTGGACTGCCCTATGTGGTTGAACACCTAATATTCCAAAAATGTCCGTTACAGCCAAACTATTAGAGACACAGTGTTCATATTGTACATGCAGGGTTTTACAGAGGGCCAAAGCATTAATAAAGTCACTTATTAAGCGTTGGACTGCAACATGTGGTCGAACACCTAATATTCCAAAAATGTCCGTTACAGCCAAACTATTATAGACACAGTGTCCATATTGTATATGCAGCGTTTTACAGAGGCCCAAAGCATTAATATAGTCACTTATTAAGCGTTGGACTGCCCTATGTGGTTGAACACCTAATATTCCAAAAATGTCCGTTACAGCCAAACTATAAGAGGCACAGAGTTCATTTTGTATAAGCAGCGTTGTACAGAGTCCCAAAACATTACTATAATCACATGTTAAGCGTTGGACTGCAACATGTAGTTGATTACCTAATATTCCAAAAATGTCCGTTACAGCCAAACTATAAGAGGCACAGAGTTCATTTTGTATAAGCAGCGTTGTACAGAGTCCCAAAACATTACTATCATCACATGTTAAGCGTTGGACTGCAACATGTAGTTGATAACCTAATATTCCAAAAATGTCCGTTACAGCCAAACTATTAGAGACACAGTGTTCATATTGTACATGCAGGGTTTAACAGAGGGCCAAAGCATTAATATAGTCACTTATTAAGCGTTGGACTGCAACATGTAATCGAACACCTAATATTCCAAAAATGTCCGTTACAGCCAAACTATTAGAGACACAGTGTTCATATTGTACATGCAGGGTTTTACAGAGGCCCAAAGCATTAATATAGTCACTTATTAAGCGATGGACTGCAACATGTGGCCGAACACCTAATATTAGAAAAATGTCCGATACAGCCATACTATAGGAGGTATAAAGTTCATATTGTATATGCAGCGTTAAACAGAGGCCCAAAGCATTACTTTAACCACATACTAAGCGTTGGACTGCCCCATGTGGTTGAACACCTAATATTCCAAATATGTCCGTTACAGCCAAACTATTATAGACACAGTGTTCATATTGTATATGCAGCGTTTAACAGAGGCCCAAAGCATTAATATAGTCACTTATTAAGCGTTGGACTGCCCTATGTGGTTGAACACCTAATATTCCAAAAATGTCTGTTACAGCCAAACTATTAGAGACACAGTGTTCATATTGTGTATGCAGCGTTAAACAGAGGCCCAAAGCATTACTTTAACCACATACTAAGCGTTGGACTGCCCCATGTGGTTGAACACCTAATATTCCAAAAATGTTCGTTACAGCCAAACTATTAGAGACACAGTGTTCATATTGTACTGTAGTGGACGCCCTTTCTATCGGTGAAGACAGAGCCGGCTTCCACCACACCCACGAACGTCTAGTCAGACCCTACGTTGTGTTTTTAAATATTTTTTTATCTAAAAGGACGCCGTAACGGGAACCGGGCTCAATCATTCGAAGTAGTGGGCACGCGAACTTGAAAACCGGAGAAATAGTTGCTAAATAAAAATCGTTAATTCATTTTGTAAGTGTATCGCAATTTATTTTAACATTCCAACATAACGTACGAAACTAGATACATAAAACCAAAACAAAACAATCGAACAGGAAAAATTCCGTGCTAACGAATAAGCTGTCCTGAGTCTCGACGAAATATTAAATTAAAATTAAAAGTAAAACGATCGCGATTTGATCGTGGCAATCGGCTACGATCCCTCTCAGGTGGTCGGCTCTTTGGATGGGGTTTTGTTTCTTTGCGTAATCGCAATACTCTTTTTTATAGGTCTATCAAAGGTATTAGTGCTCCCTCGTTGGCAGGGCGTAACCGTACTTTAGCGTTGGCAGGGCGTAACCGTACTTTAATGTTGGCAGGGCGTAACCGTACTTTAATGTTGGCAGGGCGTAACCGTACTTTAAAACGTTGGCACTACTTGGCCCTAGAAGAAAGCATTTAATTAGGGCTAGGGCAGGAGGCCGGCAGTTGGAGAGGGTTTCGCCGTAAAAGTTCCAAGAATATACGCGTACCGTGAACTAATATTTGAAACAATCAATCTAAAAATTATCGCGAAACACCGAAGATATTTAACGCAGTTTAACAGTATCGTTATGAAAGTACATAATTTCTAAAAGGAACAGTACCTGTTGTGAGAGTATCTTGAAAGCTGGATTATCACTGCTGATGGAAACTGAATAAATCCCTTTTCCGGTGAAAATTGTTCTTCAAAAACGGCGGTAAGCTAATTCGACGAACAGAGTCTCCACTACTCGAATCGGTTGTGAAAAATTCACTACTTCTCAACGTCCCGAAAAAACGTAAAACTACCCCGAACACCCACCACTTCTCGGGTGGTTCGCATAACTAGCCATCCGATTGGCTCGATTGGGAGGTACTTCTCCCCCTCAGAACAGCTTTTACACTTACAAATTAAACTAAAATTTACAAACAAAATTAAGAAAAACAAACAATTCATTTACTGTTTGTACAGGGAAATTAAGGTGTCCCTGAACACCTATACATGGTATATACATATCGTAAACCGAACCGAGGTAACAGGTACTCGCGCGGCAGGTGTTGGGCTTGAATCTGAAATGCAGGTAAACTTTCGTTACCCCGTGACTCGCTGAAGTACCCGCCACCGCAATTCGGCGTAAAACATATCTGTTAAACGTAGCAGAATTTAAACAAAGGATTTCTATAATTATCGGGAGAAACCAACAAGCTGTAGCTTGTTGGACTTTTTCGGTATATTTTCGTCGACATGGTCAATAAACTAAAACCTAAACACATTTTTCTAGACGCACTAAAACATGTGCTATTCCTAGAAAAAGTGCACAACTTTCTAATAAAATAATAAACTAAAAGCCTGAAGGGCAATAATTTTTTATAATTGCGAACAAAATATTTACAGAAACTTAAATAGAGAAAAATACTGAAAAGGCTCCACAGATGTGCGCCAAACATTTCTGACAAAAAGATTCAAGTCGTTTACGACTTACCCTAAAGAATTGTCCTACACGTGCTAGTGGAAAAAATATTTCACTAGCCCCTTTTTCCGCGAACTCGGTTCATCACAGTACATGCAGGGTTTTACAGAGGGCCAAAGCATTATTATAGTCACTTATTAAGCGTTGGACTGCAACATGTGGTCGAACACCTAATATTCCAAAAATGTCAGTTACAGCCAAACTATAAGAGACACAGTGTTCATATTTTATATGCAGGGTTTTACAGAGGCCCAAAGCATTAATATAGTCACTTATTAAGCGATGGACTGCAACATGTGGCCGAACACCTAATATTCCAAAAATGTCCGTTACAGCCAAACTATTAGAGACACAGTGTTCATATTGTACATGCATGGTTTTACAGAGGGCCAAAGCATTAATATAGTCACTTATTAAGCGTTGGACTGCAACATGTGGTCGAACACCTAATATTCCAAAAATGTCAGTTACAGCCAAACTATTAGAGACACAGTGTTCATATTTTATATGCAGGGTTTTACAGAGGCCCAAAGCATTAATATAGTCACTTATTAAGCGATGGACTGCAACATGTGGCCGAACACCTAATATTCGAAAAATGTCCGTTACAGCCAAATTATTAGAGACACAGTGTTCATATTGTACATGCAGGGTTTAACAGAGGCCCAAAGCATTAATATAGTCACTTATTAAGCGATGGACTGCAACATGTGGCCGAACACCTAATATTCCAAAAATGTCCTTTACAGCAAAACTGTTAGAGACACAGTGTTCATATTGTACATGCAGGGTTTTACAGAGGGCCAAAGCACTAATATAGTCACTAATTAAGCGTTGGACTGCAACATGTGGTGGAACACCTAATATTCCAAAAATGTCAGTTACAGCCAAACTATTAGAGACACAGTGTTCATATTTTATATGCAGGGTTTTGCAGAGGCCCAAAGCATTAATATTGTCACTTATTAAGCGATGGACTGCAACATGTGGCCGAACACCTAATATTCCAAAAATGTCCGTTACAGCCATACTATAAGAGGCATAAAGTTCATATTGTATATGCAGCGTTTTACAGAGGCCCAAAGCATTAATATAGTCACTTATTAAGCGTTGGACTGCCCTATGTGGTAGAACACCTAATATTCCAAAAATGTCCGTTACAGACAAACTATTATAGACACAGTGTTCATATTGTGTATGCAGCGTTTTACAGAGTCCCAAAACATTACTATAATCACATATTAAGCGTTGGACTGCCCCATGTGGTTGAACACCTAATATTATAAAAATGTTCGTTACAGCCAAACTATTAGAGACACAGTGTTTATATTGTACATGCAGGGTTTTACAGAGGGCCAAAGCATTAATATAGTCACTTATTAAGCGATGGACTGCAATATGTGGCCGAACACCTAATATTCCAAAAATGTCCGTTACAGCCAAACTATTAGAGACATAGTGTTCATATTGTACATGCAGGGCTTTACAGAGGCCCAAAGCATGAATATAGTCACTTATTAAGCGATGGACTGCAACATGTGGCCGAACACCTAATATTCCAAAAATGTTCGTTACAGCCAAACTATTAGAGACACAGTGTTCATATTGTACATGAAGGGTTTTACAGAGAGCCAAAGCATTAATATAGTCACTTATTAAGCGATGGACTGCAATATGTGGCCGAACACCTAATATTCCAAAAATGTCCGTTACAGCCAAACTATTAGAGACACAGTGTTGATATTGTACATGCAGGGTTTAACAGAGGCCCAAAGCATTAATATAGTCACTTATTAAGCGATGGACTGCAACATGTGGCCGAACACCTAATATTCCAAAAATGTCCGTTACAGCAAAACTGTTAGAGACACAGTGTTCATATTGTACATGCAGGGTTTTACAGAGGGCCAAAGCACTAATATAGTCACTTATTAAGCGTTGGACTGCAACATGTGGTGGAACACCTAATATTCCAAAAATGTCAGTTACAGCCAAACTATTAGAGACACAGTGTTCATATTTTATATGCAGGGTTTTGCAGAGGCCCAAAGCATTAATATAGTCACTTATTAAGCGATGGACTGCAACATGTGGCCGAACACCTAATATTCCAAAAATGTCCGTTACAGCCATACAATAAGAGGTATAAAGTTCATATTGTATATGCAGCGTTAAACAGAGGCCCAAAGCATTACTTTAACCACATACTAAGCGTTGGACTGCCCCATGTGGTTGAACACCTAATATTCCAAAAATGTTCGTTACAGCCAAACTATTAGAGACACAGTGTTAATATTGTATATGCAGCGCTATACAGAGTCCCTATGCATTAATATAATCACATATTAAGCGTTGGACTGCAATATGTGGTCGAACACCTAATATTTCAAAAATGTCCGTTACAGCCAAACTATTAGTGGCACAGTGCTCATATTGTATATGCAGCGATATACAGAGTCCCTATGCATTAATATAATAAGCGTTGGACTGCCCCATTTGGTTGAACACCTAATATTCCAAAAATGTCAATTACAGGCAAACTATTAGAGGCACGGAGTTAATATTGTATATGCCTCGTTATACAGAGTCCCAAAACATTGCTATAACCACATATCAAGCGTTGGACTGCCCCATGAGGATGAACACCTAATATTCCAAAAATGTCCGTTACAGCCAAACTATTAGACACAGTGTTCATATTTTATATGCAGGGTTCTACAGAGGCCCAATGCATTAATATAGTCACTTATTAAGCGTTGGATTGCAACATGCGGACGAACACCTAATATTCCAAATGTGTCAGTTACAGAAAAACTATAAGAGGCATTAAGTTCATATTGTATATGCAGCGTTATACAGAGGCCCAAAGCATTTCTTTAACCACATATTAAGCTTTGGACTGCCCCATGAGGATGAACACCTAATATTCCAAAAATGTCCGTTACAGCCAAACTCTTAGAGACACAGTGTTCATATTTTATATGCAGGGTTCTACAGAGGCCCAATGCATTAATATAGTCACTTATTAAGCGTTGGATTGCAACATGCGGACGAACACCTAATATTCCAAATGTGTCAGTTACAGAAAAACTATAAGAGGCATTAAGTTCATATTGTATATGCAGCGTTATACAGAGGCCCAAAGCATTACTTTAACCACATACTAAGCGTTGGACTGCCCCATGTGGTTGAACACCTAATATTCCAAAAATGTCCGTTACAGCCAAACTATTATAGACACAGTGTTCATATTGTATATGCAGCGTTTTACAGAGGCCCAATGCATTAATATAGTCACTTATTAAGCGTTGGACTGCCCTATGTGGTTGAACACATAATATTCCAAAAATGTCCGTTACAGCCAAACTATTAGCGTTGGACTGCAACATGTGGTCGAACACCTAATATTCCAAAAATGTCAGTTACAGCCAAACTATAAGAGACACAGTGTTCATATTTTATATGCAGGGTTTTACAGAGGCCCAAAGCATTAATATAGTCACTTATTAAGCGATGGACTGCAACATGTGGCCGAACACCTAATATTCCAAAAATGTCCGTTACAGCCAAACTATTAGAGACACAGTGTTCATATTGTACATGCATGGTTTTACAGAGGGCCAAAGCATTAATATAGTCACTTATTAAGCGTTGGACTGCAACATGTGGTCGAACACCTAATATTCCAAAAATGTCAGTTACAGCCAAACTATTAGAGACACAGTGTTCATATTTTATATGCAGGGTTTTACAGAGGCCCAAAGCATTAATATAGTCACTTATTAAGCGATGGACTGCAACATGTGGCCGAACACCTAATATTCGAAAAATGTCCGTTACAGCCAAATTATTAGAGACACAGTGTTCATATTGTACATGCAGGGTTTAACAGAGGCCCAAAGCATTAACATAGTCACTTATTAAGCGATGGACTGCAACATGTGGCCGAACACCTAATATTCCAAAAATGTCCTTTACAGCAAAACTGTTAGAGACACAGTGTTCATATTGTACATGCAGGGTTTTACAGAGGGCCAAAGCACTAATATAGTCACTTATTAAGCGTTGGACTGCAACATGTGGTGGAACACCTAATATTCCAAAAATGTCAGTTACAGCCAAACTATTAGAGACACAGTGTTCATATTTTATATGCAGGGTTTTGCAGAGGCCCAAAGCATTAATATTGTCACTTATTAAGCGATGGACTGCAACATGTGGCCGAACACCTAATATTCCAAAAATGTCCGTTACAGCCATACTATAAGAGGCATAAAGTTCATATTGTATATGCAGCGTTTTACAGAGGCCCAAAGCATTAATATAGTCACTTATTAAGCGTTGGACTGCCCTATGTGGTAGAACACCTAATATTCCAAAAATGTCCGTTACAGACAAACTATTATAGACACAGTGTTCATATTGTGTATGCAGCGTTTTACAGAGTCCCAAAACATTACTATAATCACATATTAAGCGTTGGACTGCCCCATGTGGTTGAACACCTAATATTATAAAAATGTTCGTTACAGCCAAACTATTAGAGACACAGTGTTCATATTGTACATGCAGGGTTTTACAGAGGGCCAAAGCATTAATATAGTCACTTATTAAGCGATGGACTGCAATATGTGGCCGAACACCTAATATTCCAAAAATGTCCGTTACAGCCAAACTATTAGAGACATAGTGTTCATATTGTACATGCAGGGCTTTACAGAGGCCCAAAGCATGAATATAGTCACTTATTAAGCGATGGACTGCAACATGTGGCCGAACACCTAATATTCCAAAAATGTTCGTTACAGCCAAACTATTAGAGACACAGTGTTCATATTGTACATGAAGGGTTTTACAGAGAGCCAAAGCATTAATATAGTCACTTATTAAGCGATGGACTGCAATATGTGGCCGAACACCTAATATTCCAAAAATGTCCGTTACAGCCAAACTATTAGAGACACAGTGTTGATATTGTACATGCAGGGTTTAACAGAGGCCCAAAGCATTAATATAGTCACTTATTAAGCGATGGACTGCAACATGTGGCCGAACACCTAATATTCCAAAAATGTCCGTTACAGCAAAACTGTTAGAGACACAGTGTTCATATTGTACATGCAGGGTTTTACAGAGGGCCAAAGCACTAATATAGTCACTTATTAAGCGTTGGACTGCAACATGTGGTCGAACACCTAATATTCCAAAAATGTCAGTTACAGCCAAACTATTAGAGACACAGTGTTCATATTTTATATGCAGGGTTTTACAGAGGCCCAAAGCATTAATATAGTCACTTATTAAGCGATGGACTGCAACATGTGGCCGAACACCTAATATTCGAAAAATGTCCGTTACAGCCAAATTATTAGAGACACAGTGTTCATATTGTACATGCAGGGTTTAACAGAGGCCCAAAGCATTAATATAGTCACTTATTAAGCGATGGACTGCAACATGTGGCCGAACACCTAATATTCCAAAAATGTCCTTTACAGCAAAACTGTTAGAGACACAGTGTTCATATTGTACATGCAGGGTTTTACAGAGGGCCAAAGCACTAATATAGTCACTTATTAAGCGTTGGACTGCAACATGTGGTGGAACACCTAATATTCCAAAAATGTCAGTTACAGCCAAACTATTAGAGACACAGTGTTCATATTTTATATGCAGGGTTTTGCAGAGGCCCAAAGCATTAATATTGTCACTTATTAAGCGATGGACTGCAACATGTGGCCGAACACCTAATATTCCAAAAATGTCCGTTACAGCCATACTATAAGAGGCATAAAGTTCATATTGTATATGCAGCGTTTTACAGAGGCCCAAAGCATTAATATAGTCACTTATTAAGCGTTGGACTGCCCTATGTGGTAGAACACCTAATATTCCAAAAATGTCCGTTACAGACAAACTATTATAGACACAGTGTTCATATTGTGTATGCAGCGTTTTACAGAGTCCCAAAACATTACTATAATCACATATTAAGCGTTGGACTGCCCCATGTGGTTGAACACCTAATATTATAAAAATGTTCGTTACAGCCAAACTATTAGAGACACAGTGTTCATATTGTACATGCAGGGTTTTACAGAGGGCCAAAGCATTAATATAGTCACTTATTAAGCGATGGACTGCAATATGTGGCCGAACACCTAATATTCCAAAAATGTCCGTTACAGCCAAACTATTAGAGACATAGTGTTCATATTGTACATGCAGGGCTTTACAGAGGCCCAAAGCATGAATATAGTCACTTATTAAGCGATGGACTGCAACATGTGGCCGAACACCTAATATTCCAAAAATGTTCGTTACAGCCAAACTATTAGAGACACAGTGTTCATATTGTACATGAAGGGTTTTACAGAGAGCCAAAGCATTAATATAGTCACTTATTAAGCGATGGACTGCAATATGTGGCCGAACACCTAATATTCCAAAAATGTCCGTTACAGCCAAACTATTAGAGACACAGTGTTGATATTGTACATGCAGGGTTTAACAGAGGCCCAAAGCATTAATATAGTCACTTATTAAGCGATGGACTGCAACATGTGGCCGAACACCTAATATTCCAAAAATGTCCGTTACAGCAAAACTGTTAGAGACACAGTGTTCATATTGTACATGCAGGGTTTTACAGAGGGCCAAAGCACTAATATAGTCACTTATTAAGCGTTGGACTGCAACATGTGGTGGAACACCTAATATTCCAAAAATGTCAGTTACAGCCAAACTATTAGAGACACAGTGTTCATATTTTATATGCAGGGTTTTGCAGAGGCCCAAAGCATTAATATAGTCACTTATTAAGCGATGGACTGCAACATGTGGCCGAACACCTAATATTCCAAAAATGTCCGTTACAGCCATACAATAAGAGGTATAAAGTTCATATTGTATATGCAGCGTTAAACAGAGGCCCAAAGCATTACTTTAACCACATACTAAGCGTTGGACTGCCCCATGTGGTTGAACACCTAATATTCCAAAAATGTTCGTTACAGCCAAACTATTAGAGACACAGTGTTAATATTGTATATGCAGCGCTATACAGAGTCCCTATGCATTAATATAATCACATATTAAGCGTTGGACTGCAATATGTGGTCGAACACCTAATATTTCAAAAATGTCCGTTACAGCCAAACTATTAGTGGCACAGTGCTCATATTGTATATGCAGCGATATACAGAGTCCCTATGCATTAATATAATAAGCGTTGGACTGCCCCATTTGGTTGAACACCTAATATTCCAAAAATGTCAATTACAGGCAAACTATTAGAGGCACGGAGTTAATATTGTATATGCCTCGTTATACAGAGTCCCAAAACATTGCTATAACCACATATCAAGCGTTGGACTGCCCCATGAGGATGAACACCTAATATTCCAAAAATGTCCGTTACAGCCAAACTATTAGACACAGTGTTCATATTTTATATGCAGGGTTCTACAGAGGCCCAATGCATTAATATAGTCACTTATTAAGCGTTGGATTGCAACATGCGGACGAACACCTAATATTCCAAATGTGTCAGTTACAGAAAAACTATAAGAGGCATTAAGTTCATATTGTATATGCAGCGTTATACAGAGGCCCAAAGCATTTCTTTAACCACATATTAAGCTTTGGACTGCCCCATGAGGATGAACACCTAATATTCCAAAAATGTCCGTTACAGCCAAACTCTTAGAGACACAGTGTTCATATTTTATATGCAGGGTTTTACAGAGGCCCAAAGCATCAATATAGTCACTTATTAAGCGATGGACTGCAACATGTGGCCGAACACCTAATATTCCAAAAATGTCCGTTACAGCAAAACTGTTAGAGACACAGTGTTCATATTGTACATGCAGGGTTTTACAGAGGGCCAAAGCACTAATATAGTCACATATTAAGCGTTGGACTGCATCATGTGGTGGAACACCTAATATTCCAAAAATGTCAGTTACAGCCCAACTATTAGAGACACAGTGTTCATATTTTATATGCAGGGTTTTGCAGAGGCCCAAAGCATTAATATAGTCACTTATTAAGCGATGGACTGCAACATGTGGCCGAACACCTAATATTCCAAAAATGTCCGTTACAGCCATACTATAAGAGGCATAAATTTCATATTGTATATGCAGCGTTTTACAGAGGCCCAAAGCATTAATATAGTCACTTATTAAGCGTTGGACTGCCCTATGTGGTTGAACACCTAATATTCCAAAAATGTCCGTTACAGCCAAACTATTAGAGACACAGTGTTAATATTGTGTATGCAGCTTTATACAGAGTCCCAAAACATTACTATAATCACATATTAAGCGATGGACTGCCCCATGTGGTTGAACACCTAATATTCCAAAAATGTTCGTTACAGCCAAACTATTAGAGACACAGTGTTCATATTGTACATGCAGGGTTTTACAGAGGGCCAAAGCATTAATATAGTCACTAATTAAGCGATGGACTGCCCCATGTGGTTGAACACCTAATATTCCAAAAATGTCCGTTACAGCCAAACTATTATAGACACAGTGTCCATATTGTATATGCAGCGTTTTACAGAGGCCCAAAGCATTAATATAGTCACTTATTAAGCGTTGGACTGCCCTATGTGGTTGAACACCTAATATTCCAAAAATGTCCGTTACAGCCAAACTATAAGAGGCACAGAGTTCATTTTGTATAAGCAGCGTTGTACAGAGTCCCAAAACATTACTATAATCACATGTTAAGCGTTGGACTGCAACATGTAGTTGATTACCTAATATTCCAAAAATGTCCGTTACAGCCAAACTATAAGAGGCACAGAGTTCATTTTGTATAAGCAGCGTTGTACAGAGTCCCAAAACATTACTATCATCACATGTTAAGCGTTGGACTGCAACATGTAGTTGATTACCTAATATTCCAAAAATGTCCGTTACAGCCAAACTATTAGAGACACAGTGTTCATATTGTACATGCAGGGTTTAACAGAGGGCCAAAGCATTAATATAGTCACTTATTAAGCGTTGGACTGCAACATGTAATCGAACACCTAATATTCCAAAAATGTCCGTTACAGCCAAACTATTAGAGACACAGTGTTCATATTGTACATGCAGGGTTTTACAGAGGCCCAAAGCATTAATATAGTCACTTATTAAGCGATGGACTGCAACATGTGGCCGAACACCTAATATTCCAAAAATGTCCGATACAGCCATACTATAGGAGGTATAAAGTTCATATTGTATATGCAGCGTTAAACAGAGGCCCAAAGCATTACTTTAACCACATACTAAGCGTTGGACTGCCCCATGTGGTTGAACACCTAATATTCCAAATATGTCCGTTACAGCCAAACTATTATAGACACAGTGTTCATATTGTATATGCAGCGTTTTACAGAGGCCCAAAGCATTAATATAGTCACTTATTAAGCGTTGGACTGCCCTATGTGGTTGAACACCTAATATTCCAAAAATGTCTGTTACAGCCAAACTATTAGAGACACAGTGTTCATATTGTGTATGCAGCGTTAAACAGAGGCCCAAAGCATTACTTTAACCACATACTAAGCGTTGGACTGCCCCATGTGGTTGAACACCTAATATTCCAAAAATGTTCGTTACAGCCAAACTATTAGAGACACAGTGTTCATATTGTACATGCAGGGTTTTACAGAGGGCCAAAGCATTATTATAGTCACTTATTAAGCGATGGACTGCAATATGTGGCCGAACACCTAATATTCCAAAAATGTCCGTTACAGCCAAACTATTAGAGACACAGTGTTCATATTGTACATGCAGGGTTTTACAGAGGCCCAAAGCATTAGTATAGTCACTTACTAAGCGATAGACTGCAACATGTGGCCGAACACCTAATATTCCAAAAATGTCCGTTACAGCCAAACTATTAGAGACACAGTGTTCATATTGTACATGAAGGGTTTTACAGAGGGCCAAAGCATTAATATAGTCACTTATTAAGCGATGGACTGCAATATGTGGCCGAACACCTAATATTCCAAAAATGTCCGTTACAGCCAAACTATTAGAGACACAGTGTTGATATTGTACATGCAGGGTTTTACAGAGGCCCAAAGCATTAATATAGTCACTTATGAAGCGTTGGACTGCAACATGTGGTCGAACACCTAATTTTCCAAAAATGTCAGTTACAGCCAAACTATAAGAGGCATAAAGTTCATATTGTATATGCAGCGTTAAACTGAGGCTTAAAGCTTTACTTTAACCACATATTAAGCGTTGGACTGCCCTATGTGGTTGAACACCTAATATTCCAAAAATGTCCGTTACAGCCAAACTATTAGAGACACAGTGTTCATATTGTACATGCAGGGTTTTACAGAGGGCCAAAGCATTAATATAGTCACTTATTAAGCGTTGGACTGCAACATGTGGTCGAACACCTAATATTCCAAAAATGACAGTAACAGCCAAACAATAAAAGGCAGAGAGTTCATACCGAATATGCAGCGTTTTACCGAGACCCAAAGCATTAATATAGTCACTTATTAAGCGTTGGACTGCCCCATGTGGTTGAACACCTAATATTCTAAAAGTGTCCGTTACAGCCAAACGATTAGAGGCACAAAGTTCATACCGAATATGCAGCGTTATACAGAGTCCCAAAACATTACTATAATCACATATTAAGCGTTGGACTGCCCCATGTGGTTGAACACCTAATATTCCAAAAATGTTCGTTACAGCCAAACTATTAGAGACACAGTGTTCATATTGTACATGCAGGGTTTTACAGAGGCCCAAAGCATTAATGTAGTCATTTATTAAGCGTTGGACTGCAAGATGTGGTTGAACTCCTAATATTCCAAAAATGTCAGTAACAGCCAAACTATAAGAATCAGAGAGTTCAAACTGTATATGCAGCGTTACACAGAGTCCCAAAGCATTAATATATTCACTTATTAAGCGTTGGACTGCAATATGTGGTCGAACACCTAATATTTCAAAAATGTCCGTTACAGCCAAACTATTAGTGGCACAGTGCTCATATTGTATATGCAGCGATATACAGAGTCCCTATGCATTAATATAATAAGCGTTGGACTGCCCCATTTGGTTGAACACCTAATATTCCAAAAATGTCAATTACAGGCAAACTATTAGAGGCACGGAGTTAATATTGTATATGCCTCGTTATACAGAGTCCCAAAACATTGCTATAACCACATATCAAGCGTTGGACTGCCCCATGAGGATGAACACCTAATATTCCAAAAATGTCCGTTACAGCCAAACTATTAGACACAGTGTTCATATTTTATATGCAGGGTTCTACAGAGGCCCAATGCATTAATATAGTCACTTATTAAGCGTTGGATTGCAACATGCGGACGAACACCTAATATTCCAAATGTGTCAGTTACAGAAAAACTATAAGAGGCATTAAGTTCATATTGTATATGCAGCGTTATACAGAGGCCCAAAGCATTTCTTTAACCACATATTATGCTTTGGACTGCCCCATGAGGATGAACACCTAATATTCCAAAAATGTCCGTTACAGCCAAACTCTTAGAGACACAGTGTTCATATTTTATATGCAGGGTTTTACAGAGGCCCAAAGCATCAATATAGTCACTTATTAAGCGATGGACTGCAACATGTGGCCGAACACCTAATATTCCAAAAATGTCCGTTACAGCAAAACTGTTAGAGACACAGTGTTCATATTGTACATGCAGGGTTTTACAGAGGGCCAAAGCACTAATATAGTCACATATTAAGCGTTGGACTGCATCATGTGGTGGAACACCTAATATTCCAAAAATGTCAGTTACAGCCCAACTATTAGACACACAGTGTTCATATTTTATATGCAGGGTTTTGCAGAGGCCCAAAGCATTAATATAGTCACTTATTAAGCGATGGACTGCAACATGTGGCCGAACACCTAATATTCCAAAAATGTCAGTTACAGCCAAACTATAAGAGGCATAAAGTTCATATTGTATATGCAGCGTTAAACAGAGGCCCAAAGCATTACTTTAACCACATATTAAGCGTTGGACTGCCCTATGTGGTTGAACACCTAATATTCCAAAAATGTCCGTTACAGCCAAACTATTAGAGACACAGTGTTCATATTGTACATGCAGGGTTTTACAGAGGGCCAAAGCATTAATAAAGTCACTTATTAAGCGTTGGACTGCAACATGTGGTCGAACACCTAATATTCCAAAAATGACAAAAACAGCCAAACTATTATAGACACAGTGTCCATATTGTATATGCAGCGTTTTACAGAGGCCCAAAGCATTAATATAGTCACTTATTAAGCGTTGGAGTGCCCTATGTGGTTGAACACCTAATATTCCAAAAATGTCCGTTACAGCCAAACTATAAGAGGCACAGAGTTCATTTTGTATAAGCAGCGTTGTACAGAGTCCCAAAACATTACTATAAACACATGTTAAGCGTTGGACTGCAACATGTAGTTGATTACCTAATATTCCAAAAATGTCCGTTACAGCCAAACTATAAGAGGCACAGAGTTCATTTTGTATAAGCAGCGTTGTACAGAGTCCCAAAACATTACTATCATCACATGTTAAGCGTTGGACTGCAACATGTAGTTGATTACCTAATATTCCAAAAATGTCCATTACAGCCAAACTATTAGAGACACAGTGTTCATATTGTACATGCAGGGTTTAACAGAGGGCCAAAGCATTAATATAGTCACTTATTAAGCGTTGGACTGCAACATGTAATCGAACACCTAATATTCCAAAAATGTCCGTTACAGCCAAACTATTAGAGACACAGTGTTCATATTGTACATGCAGGGTTTTACAGAGGCCCAAAGCATTAATATAGTCACTTATTAAGCGATGGACTGCAACATGTGGCCGAACATCTAATATTCCAAAAATGTCCGATACAGCCATACTATAGGAGGTATAAAGTTCATATTGTATATGCAGCGTTAAACAGAGGCCCAAAGCATTACTTTAACCACATACTAAGCGTTGGACTGCCCCATGTGGTTGAACACCTAATATTCCAAATATGTCCGTTACAGCCAAACTATTATAGACACAGTGTTCATATTGTATATGCAGCGTTTTACAGAGGCCCAAAGCATTAATATAGTCACTTATTAAGCGTTGGACTGCCCTATGTGGTTGAACACCTAATATTCCAAAAATGTCTGTTACAGCCAAACTATTAGAGACACAGTGTTCATATTGTGTATGCAGCGTTAAACAGAGGCCCAAAGCATTACTTTAACCACATACTAAGCGTTGGACTGCCCCATGTGGTTGAACACCTAATATTCCAAAAATGTTCGTTACAGCCAAACTATTAGAGACACAGTGTTCATATTGTACATGCAGGGTTTTACAGAGGGCCAAAGCATTATTATAGTCACTTATTAAGCGATGGACTGCAATATGTGGCCGAACACCTAATATTCCAAAAATGTTCGTTACAGCCAAACTATTAGAGACACAGTGTTCATATTGTACATGCAGGGTTTTACAGAGGGCCAAAGCATTAATATAGTCACTTATTAAGCGATGGACTGCAATATGTAGCCGAACACCTAATATTCCAAAAATGTCCGTTACAGCCAAACTATTAGAGACACAGTGTTCATATTTTATATGCAGGGTTTTGCAGAGGCCCAAAGCATTAATATAGTCACTTATTAAGTGATGGACTGCAACATGTGGCCGAACACCTAATATTCCAAAAATGTCCGTTACAGCCAAACTATCAGAGACACAATGTTCATATTGTGTATGCAGCGTTATACAGAGTCCCAAAACATTACTATAATCACATATTAAGCGTTGGACTGCCCCATGTGGTTGAACACCTAATATTCCAAAAATGTTCGTTACAGCCAAACTATTAGAGACACAGTGTTCATATTGTACATGCAGGGTTTTACAGAGGCCCAAAGCATTAATATAGTCACTTATTAAGCGATAGACTGCAACATGTGGCCGAACACCTAATATTCCAAAAATGTCCGTTACAGCCAAACTATTAGAGACACAGTGTTCATATTGTACATGAAGGGTTTTACAGAGGGCCAAAGCATTAATATAGTCACTTATTAAGCGATGGACTGCAATATGTGGCCGAACACCTAATATTCCAAAAATGTCCGTTACAGCCATACTATAAGAGGTATAAAGTTCATATTGTATATGCAGCGTTAAACAGAGGCCCAAAGCATTACTTTATCCACATACTAAGCGTTGGACTGCCCCATGTGGTTGAACACCTAATATTCCAAAAATGTCCGTTACAGCCAAACTATTAGAGACACAGTGTTCATATTGTACATGCAGGGTTTTACAGAGGCCCAAAGCATTAATATAGTCACTTACTAAGCGATAGACTGCAACATGTGGCCGAACACCTAATATTCCAAAAATGTCCGTTACAGCCAAACTATTAGAGACACAGTGTTCATATTGTACATGAAGGGTTTTACAGAGGGCCAAAGCATTAATATAGTCACTTATTAAGCGATGGACTGCAATATGTGGCCGAACACCTAATATTCCAAAAATGTCCGTTACAGCCAAACTATTAGAGACACAGTGTTGATATTGTACATGCAGGGTTTTACAGAGGCCCAAAGCATTAATATAGTCACTTATTAAGCGTTGGACTGCAACATGTGGTCGAACACCTAATTTTCCAAAAATGTCAGTTACAGCCAAACTATAAGAGGCATAAAGTTCATATTGTATATGCAGCGTTAAACAGAGGCTTAAAGCATTACTTTAACCACATATTAAGCGTTGGACTGCCCTATGTGGTTGAACACCTAATATTCCAAAAATGTCCGTTACAGCCAAACTATTAGAGACACAGTGTTCATATTTTATATGCAGGGTTTTACAGAGGCCCAAAGCATTAATATAGTCACTTATTAAGCGATGGACTGCAACATGTGGCCGAACACCTAATATTCCAAAAATGTCCCTTACAGCCAAACAATTAGAGACACAGTGTTCATATTTTATTTTGCAGGGTTTTACAGAAACCCAAAGCATTAATATAGTCACTTATTAAGCGATGGACTGCAACATGTTGTCGAACACCTAATATTCCAAAAATGTTCGTTACAGCCAAACTACTAGAGACACAGTGTTCATATTGTACATGCAGGGTTTTACAGAGGCCCAAAGCATTAATATAGTCACTTATTAAGCGTTGGACTGCAACATGTGGTCGAACACCTAATATTACAAAAGTGTCAGTTACAGCCAAACTATTATAGACACAGTGTTCATATTGTATATGCAGCGTTTTACAGAGGCCCAAAGCATTAATATAGTCACTTATTAAGCTTTGCACTGCCCCATGTGGTTGAACACCTAATATTCCAAAAATGTCCGTTACAGTTAAACTATTAGAGACACAGTGATCATATTTTATATGCAGGGTTTTACAGAGGCCCAAAGCATTAACATAGTCACTTATTAAGCGTTGGACTGCCCTATGTGGTTGAACACCTAATATTCCAAAAATGTCCGTTACAGCCAAACTATTAGAGACACAGTGTTTATATTGTATATGCAGCGTTTTTCAAAGGCCCAATGCATTAATATAGTCTCTTATTAAGCGTTGGACTGCAACATGTGGTCGAACACCTAATATTACAAAAGTGTCAGTTACAGCCAAGCTATAAGAGGCACAGAGTTCATACTGTATATGCAGCGTTATACAGAGTCCCAAAGCATTACTTTAACCACATATTAAGCTTTGCACTGCCCCATGTGGTTGAACACCTAATATTCCAAAAATGTCCGTTACAGTTAAACTATTAGAGACACAGTGTTCATATTGTACATGCAGGGTTTTACAGAGGCCCAAAGCATTAACATAGTCACTTATTAAGCGATGGACTGCAACATGTGGCCGAACACCTAATATTCCAAAATTGTCCGTTACAGCCAAACTATTAGAGACACAGTGTTCATATTGTACATGCAGGGTTTTACAGAGGGCCAAAGCATTAATATAGTGACTCATTAAGCGATGGACTTCAACATGTAGCCGAACACCTAATATTCCAAAAATGTCCGTTACAGCCAAACTATTAGAGACACAGTGTTCATATTGTACATGCAGGGTTTTACAGAGGCCCAAAGCATTAATATAGTCACTTATTAAGCGATGGACTGCAACATGTGGCCGAACACCTAGTATTCCAAAAATGTCCGTTACAGCCAAACTATTAGAGACACAGTGTTCATATTGTACATGCAGGGTTTTACAGAGGGCCAAAGCATTAATATAGTCACTTATTATGCGTTGGACTGCAACATGTGGTCGAACACCTAATATTCCAAAAATGTCAGTTACAGCCAAACTATTAGAGACACAGTGTTCATATTGTATATGCAGCGTTTTACAGAGGCCCAAAGCATTAATATAGTCACTTATTAAGCGTTGGACTGCCCTATGTGGTTGAACACCTAATATTCCAAAAATGTCCGTTACAGCCAAACTATTAGAGACACAGTGTTCATATTGTACATGCAGGGATTTACAGAGGCCCAAAGCATTAATATAGTCACTTATTAAGCGATGGACTGCAATATGTGGCCGAACACCTAATATTCCAAAAATGTCCGTTACAGCCAAACTATTAGAGACACAGTGTTCATATTGTACATGCAGGGTTTTACAAAGGCCCAAAGCATTAATATAGTCTCTTATTAAGCTTTGCACTGCCCCATGTGGTTGAACACCTAATATTCCAAAAATGTCCGTTACAGTTAAACTATTAGAGACACAGTGTTCATATTTTATATGCAGGGTTTTACAGAGGCCCAAAGCATTAACATAGTCACTTATTAAGCGATGGACTGCAACATGTGGCCGAACACCTAATATTCCAAAAATGTCCGTTACAGCCAAACTATTAGAGACACAGTGTTCATATTGTACATGCAGCGTTTTACAGGGGCCCAAAGCATAAATATAGTCACTTATTAAGCGTTGGACTGCAACATGTGGTCGAACACCTAATATTCCAAAAATGTCCGTTACAGCCAAACTATTGGAGACACAGTGTTCATATTGTATATGCAGCGTTTTACAGAGGCCCAAAGCATTAATATAGTCACTTATTAAGCGTTGGACTGCCCTATGTGGTTAAACAAATAATATTCCAAAAATGTCCGTTACAGCCAAACTATTAGAGACACAGTGTTCATATTGTACATGCAGGGTTTCACAGAGGGCCAAAGCATTAATATAGTCACTTATTAAGCGATGGACTGCAACATGTGGCCGAACACCTAATATTCCAAAAATGTCCGTTACAGCCAAACTATAAGAGGCATAAAGTTCATATTGTATATGCAGCGTTAAACAGAGGCCCAAAGCATTACTTTAACCACTTATTAAGCGTTGGACTGCCCTCTGTGGTTGAACACCCAATAGTCCAAAAATGTCCGTTACAGCCAAACTATTAGAGACACAGTGTTCATATTGTATATGCAGCGTTTTACAGAGGCCCAAAGCATTAATATAGTCACATATTAAGCGTTGGACTGCCCTATGTGGTTGAACACCTAATACTCCAAAAATGTCCGTTGCAGCCAAACTATTAGAGACACAGTGTTCATATTGTATATGCAGCGTTTTACAGGGGCCCAAAGCATTAATATAGTCTCTTATTAAGCGTTGGACTGCAACATGTGGTCGAACACCTAATATTCCAAAAATGTCCGTTACAGATTAACTATTGGAGACACAGTGTTCATATTGTACATGCAGGGATTTACAGAGGCCCAAAGCATTAATATAGTCACTTATTAAGCGATGGACTGCAATATGTGGCCGAACACCTAATATTCCAAAAATGTCCGTTACAGCCAAACTATTAGAGACACAGTGTTCATATTGTACATGCAGGGTTTTACAAAGGCCCAAAGCATTAATATAGTCTCTTATTAAGCGTTGGACTGCAACATGTGGTCGAACACCTAATATTACAAAAGTGTCAGTTACAGCCAAACTATTATAGACACAGTGTTCATATTGTATATGCAGCGTTTTACAGAGGCCCAAAGCATTAATATAGTCACTTATTAAGCTTTGCACTGCCCCATGTGGTTGAACACCTAATATTCCAAAAATGTCCGTTACAGTTAAACTATTAGAGACACAGTGTTCATATTTTATATGCAGCGTTTTACAGAGGCCCAAAGCATTAATATAGTCACTTATTAAGCGTTGGACTGCCCTATGTGGTTAAACAAATAATATTCCAAAAATGTCCGTTACAGCCAAACTATTAGAGACACAGTGTTCATATTGTACATGCAGGGTTTCACAGAGGGCCAAAGCATTAATATAGTCACTTATTAAGCGATGGACTGCAACATGTGGCCGAACACCTAATATTCCAAAAATGTCCGTTACAGCCAAACTATAAGAGGCATAAAGTTCATATTGTATATGCAGCGTTAAACAGAGGCCCAAAGCATTACTTTAACCACTTATTAAGCGTTGGACTGCCCTCTGTGGTTGAACACCCAATAGTCCAAAAATGTCCGTTACAGCCAAACTATTAGAGACACAGTGTTCATATTGTATATGCAGCGTTTTACAGAGGCCCAAAGCATTAATATAGTCACTTATTAAGCGTTGGACTGCCCTATGTGGTTGAACACCTAATACTCCAAAAATGTCCGTTACAGCCAAACTATTAGAGACACAGTGTTCATATTGTATATGCAGCGTTTTACAGGGGCCCAAAGCATTAATATAGTCACTTATTAAGCGTTGGACTGCAACATGTGGTCGAACACCTAATATTTCAAAAATGTCCGTTACAGATTAACTATTGGAGACACAGTGTTCATATTGTATATGCAGCGTTTTACAGAGGCCCAAAGCATTAATATAGTCACTTATTAAGCGTTGGACTGCCCTATGTGGTTAAACAAATAATATTCCAAAAATGTCCGTTACAGCCAAACTATTAGAGACACAGTGTTCATATTGTACATGCAGGGTTTCACAGAGGGCCAAAGCATTAATATAGTCACTTATTAAGCGATGGACTGCAACATGTGGCCGAACACCTAATATTCCAAAAATGTCCGTTACAGCCAAACTATAAGAGGCATAAAGTTCATATTGTATATGCAGCGTTAAACAGAGACCCAAAGCATTACTTTAACCACTTATTAAGCGTTGGACTGCCCTCTGTGGTTGAACACCCAATACTCCAAAAATGTCCGTTACAGCCAAACTATTAGAGACACAGTGTTCATATTGTATATGCAGCGTTTTACAGAGGCCCAAAGCATTAATATAGTCACTTATTAAGCGTTGGACTGCCCTATGTGGTTGAACACCTAATACTCCAAAAATGTCCGTTACAGCCAAACTATTAGAGACACAGTGTTCATATTGTATATGCAGCGTTTTACAGAGGCCCAAAGCATTAATATAGTCACTTATTAAGCGTTGGACTGCCCTATGTGGTTAAACACCTAATATTCCAAAAATGTCCGTTACAGCCAAACTATTAGAGACACAGAGTTCATATTGTACATGCAGGGTTTTACAGAGGCCCAAAGCATTAATATAGTCACTTATTAAGCGATGGACTGCAACATGTGGCCGAACACCTAATATTCCAAAAATGTCCGTTACAGCCAAACTATTAGAGACACAGTGTTCATATTGTACATGCAGGGTTTTACAGAGGGCCAAAGCATTAATATAGTCACTTATTAAGCGTTGGACTGCAACATGTGGTCGAACACCTAATATTCCAAAAATGTCCGTTACAGCCAAACTATTAGAGACACAGTGTTCATATTGTACATGCAGGGTTTTACAGAGGGCCAATGCATTAATATAGTCACTTATTAAGCGTTGGACTGCAACATGTGGTCGAACACCTAATATTCCAAAAATGTCCGTTACAGCCAAACTATTAGAGACACAGTGTTCATATTGTACATGCAGGGTTTTACAGAGGGTCAAAGCATTAATATAGTCACTTATTAAGCGTTGGACTGCAACATGTGGTCGAACACCTAATATTCCAAAAATGTCCGTTACAGCCAAACTATTAGAGACACAGTGTTCATATTGTACATGCAGGGTTTTACAGAGGGCCAAAGCATTAATATAGTCACTTATTAAGCGATGGACTGCAACATGTGGTCGAACACCTAATATTCCAAAAATGTCCGTTACAGCCAAACTATTAGAGACACAGTGTTCATATTGTACATGCTGGGTTTTACAGAGGCCCAAAGCATTAATATAGTCACTTATTAAGCGATGGACTGCAACATGTAGTTGAACACCTAATATTCCAAAAGTGTCAGTAACAGCCAAACTATAAGAGGCATAAAGTTCATATTGTATATGCAGCGTTAAACAGAGGCCCAAAGCATTAATATAGTCACTTATTAAGCGTTGGACTGCCCTCTGTGGTTGAACACCTAATACTCCAAAAATGTCCGTTACAGCCAAACTACTAGAGACACAGTGTTCATATTGTGTATGTAGCGTTTTACAGTGGCCCAAAGCATTAATATAGTCACTTATTAAGCGTTGGACTGCCTTATGTGGTTGAACACCTAATATTCCAAAAATGTCAGTTACAGCCAAACTATAAGAGGCATAAAGTTCATATTGTATATGCAGCGTTAAACAGAGGCCCAAAGCATTACTTTAACCACATATTAAGCGTTGGACTGCCCCATGTGGTTGAACACCTAATATTCCAAAAATGTCCGATACAGCCAAACTATTATAGACACAGTGTTCATATTGTATATGCAGCGTTTTACAGAGGGCCAAAGCATTAATATAGTCACTTATTAAGCGTTGGACTGCCCTATGTGGTTAAACACCTAATATTCCAAAAATGTCCGTTACAGCAAAACTATTAGAGACACAGTGTTCATATTGTACATGCAGGGTTTTACAGAGGCCCAAAGCATTAATATAGTCACTTATTAAGCGATGGACTGCAACATGTGGCCGAACACCTAATATTCCAAAAATGTCCGTTACAGATAAACTATTAGAGACACAGTGTTCATATTGTACATGCAGGGTTTTACAGAGGGCCAAAGCATTAATATAGTCACTTATTAAGCGTTGGACTGCAACATGTGGTCGAACACCTAATATTCCAAAAATGTCCGTTACAGCCAAACTATTAGAGACACAGTGTTCATATTGTACATGCAGGGTTTTACAGAGGGCCAATGCATTAATATAGTCACTTATTAAGCGTTGGACTGCAACATGTGGTCGAACACCTAATATTCCAAAAATGTCCGTTACAGCCAAACTATTAGAGACACAGTGTTCATATTGTACATGCAGGGTTTTACAGAAGGTCAAAGCATTAATATAGTCACTTATTAAGCGTTGGACTGCAACATGTGGTCGAACACCTAATATTCCAAAAATGTCCGTTACAGCCAAACTATTAGAGACACAGTGTTCATATTGTACATGCAGGGTTTTACAGAGGGCCAAAGCATTAATATAGTCACTTATTAAGCGATGGACTGCAACATGTGGTCGAACACCTAATATTCCAAAAATGTCCGTTACAGCCAAACTATTAGAGACACAGTGTTCATATTGTACATGCTGGGTTTTACAGAGGCCCAAAGCATTAATATAGTCACTTATTAAGCGATGGACTGCAACATGTAGTTGAACACCTAATATTCCAAAAGTGTCAGTAACAGCCAAACTATAAGAGGCATAAAGTTCATATTGTATATGCAGCGTTAAACAGAGGCCCAAAGCATTAATATAGTCACTTATTAAGCGTTGGACTGCCCTCTGTGGTTGAACACCTAATACTCCAAAAATGTCCGTTACAGCCAAACTACTAGAGACACAGTGTTCATATTGTGTATGTAGCGTTTTACAGTGGCCCAAAGCATTAATATAGTCACTTATTAAGCGTTGGACTGCCTTATGTGGTTGAACACCTAATATTCCAAAAATGTCAGTTACAGCCAAACTATAAGAGGCATAAAGTTCATATTGTATATGCAGCGTTAAACAGAGGCCCAAAGCATTACTTTAACCACATATTAAGCGTTGGACTGCCCCATGTGGTTGAACACCTAATATTCCAAAAATGTCCGATACAGCCAAACTATTATAGACACAGTGTTCATATTGTATATGCAGCGTTTTACAGAGGGCCAAAGCATTAATATAGTCACTTATTAAGCGTTGGACTGCCCTATGTGGTTAAACACCTAATATTCCAAAAATGTCCGTTACAGCCAAACTATTAGAGACACAGTGTTCATATTGTACATGCAGGGTTTTACAGATGCCCAAAGCATTAATATAGTCACTTATTAAGCGATGGACTGCAACATGTGGCCGAACACCTAATATTCCAAAAATGTCCGTTACAGCCAAACTATTAGAGACACAGTGTTCATATTGTACATGCAGGGTTTTACAGAGGGCCAAAGCATTAATATAGTCACTTATTAAGCGTTGGACTGCAACATGTGGTCGAACACCTAATATTCCAAAAATGTCCGTTACAGCCAAACTATTAGAGACACAGTGTTCATATTGTACATGCAGGGTTTTACAGAGGGCCAATGCATTAATATAGTCACTTATTAAGCGTTGGACTGCAACATGTGGTCGAACACCTAATATTCCAAAAATGTCCGTTACAGCCAAACTATTAGAGACACAGTGTTCATATTGTACATGCAGGGTTTTACAGAGGGTCAAAGCATTAATATAGTCACTTATTAAGCGTTGGACTGCAACATGTGGTCGAACACCTAATATTCCAAAAATGTCCGTTACAGCCAAACTATTAGAGACACAGTGTTCATATTGTACATGCAGGGTTTTACAGAGGGCCAAAGCATTAATATAGTCACTTATTAAGCGATGGACTGCAACATGTGGTCGAACACCTAATATTCCAAAAATGTCCGTTACAGCCAAACTATTAGAGACACAGTGTTCATATTGTACATGCTGGGTTTTACAGAGGCCCAAAGCATTAATATAGTCACTTATTAAGCGATGGACTGCAACATGTAGTTGAACACCTAATATTCCAAAAGTGTCAGTAACAGCCAAACTATAAGAGGCATAAAGTTCATATTGTATATGCAGCGTTAAACAGAGGCCCAAAGCATTAATATAGTCACTTATTAAGCGTTGGACTGCCCTCTGTGGTTGAACACCTAATACTCCAAAAATGTCCGTTACAGCCAAACTACTAGAGACACAGTGTTCATATTGTGTATGTAGCGTTTTACAGTGGCCCAAAGCATTAATATAGTCACTTATTAAGCGTTGGACTGCCTTATGTGGTTGAACACCTAATATTCCAAAAATGTCAGTTACAGCCAAACTATAAGAGGCATAAAGTTCATATTGAATATGCAGCGTTAAACAGAGGCCCAAAGCATTACTTTAACCACATATTAAGCGTTGGACTGCCCCATGTGGTTGAACACCTAATATTCCAAAAATGTCCGATACAGCCAAACTATTATAGACACAGTGTTCATATTGTATATGCAGCGTTTTACAGAGGGCCAAAGCATTAATATAGTCACTTATTAAGCGTTGGACTGGCCTATGTGGTTGAACACCTAATATTCCAAAAATGTCCGTTACAGCCAAACTATTAGATACACAGTGTTCATATTGTACATGCAGGGTTTCACAGAGTGCCAAAGGATTAATATAGTCACTTACTAATATTAAACGTTGGACTGCAACATGTGGTGGAACACCTAATATTCCAAAAATGTCAGTTACAGCCAAACTATTAGAGACACAGTGTTCATATTTTATATGCAGCGTTTTTCAAAGGCCCAATGCATTAATATAGTCTCTTATTAAGCGTTGGACTGCAACATGTGGTCGAACACCTAATATTACAAAAGTGTCAGTTACAGCCAAGCTATAAGAGGCACAGAGTTCATACTGTATATGCAGCGTTATACAGAGTCCCAAAGCATTACTTTAACCACATATTAAGCTTTGCACTGCCCCATGTGGTTGAACACCTAATATTCCAAAAATGTCCGTTACAGTTAAACTATTAGAGACACAGTGTTCATATTTTATATGCAGGGTTTTACAGAGGCCCAAAGCATTAACATAGTCACTTATTAAGCGATGGACTGCAACATGTGGCCGAACACCTAATATTCCAAAAATGTCCGTTACAGCCAAACTATTAGAGACACAGTGTTCATATTGTGTATGCAGCGTTATACAGAGGCCCAAAGCATTAATATAGTCACTTATTAAGCGTTGGACTGCCCTATGTGGCTAAACACCTAATATTCCAAAAATGTCTGTTACAGCCAAACTATAAGAGGCATAAAGTTCATATTGTATATGCAGCGTTAAACAGAGGCCCAAAGCATTACTTTAACCATTGGACTGCCCCATGTGGTTGAACACCTAATATTCCAAAAATGTCCGTTACAGCCAAACTATTATAGACACAGTGTTCATATTGTATATGCAGCGTTTTTCAAAGGCCCAAAGCATTAATATAGTCTCTTATTAAGCGTTCTACTGCAACATGTGGACGAACACCTAATATTACAAAAATGTCAGTTACAGCCAAACTATTAGAGACACAGATTTCATTTTGTATAAGCAGCGTTATACAGAGTCCCAAAACATTACTATAATCACATGTTAAACGATGGACTGCAACATGTAGCTGAACACCTAATATTCCAAAAGTGTCAGTTACAGCCAAGCCATAAGAGGCACAGAGTTCATACTGTATATGCAGCATTATACAGAGCTCCAAAGCATTACTTTAACCACATATTAAGCTTTGCACTGATCCATGTGGTTTAACACCTAATATTCCAAAAATGTCCGTTACAGTTAAACTATTAGATACACAGTGTTCATATTTTATATGCAGGGTTTTACAGAGGCCCAAAGCATTAACATAGTCACTTATTAAGCGTTGGACTGCCCTATGTGGTTGAACACCTAATATTCCAAAAATGTCCGTTACAGCCAAACTATTAGAGACACAGTGTTCATATTTTACATGCAGGGTTTTACAGAGGGCCAAAGCACTAATATAGTCACTTATTAAACGTTGGACTGCAACATGTGGTGGAACACCTAATATTCCAAAAATGTCAGTTACAGCCAAACTATTAGAGACACAGTGTTTATATTTTATATGCAGCGTTTTTCAAAGGCCCAATGCATTAATATAGTCTCTTATTAAGCGTTGGACTGCAACATGTGGTCGAACACCTAATATTACAAAAGTGTCAGTTACAGCCAAGCTATAAGAGGCACAGAGTTCATACTGTATATGCAGCGTTATACAGAGTCCCAAAGCATTACTTTAACCACATATTAAGCTTTGCACTGCCCCATGTGGTTGAACACCTAATATTCCAAAAATGTCAGTTACAGCCAAACTATTAGAGACACAGTGTTCATATTTTATATGCAGGGTTTTGCAGAGGCCCAAAGCATTAATATAGTCACTTATTAAGCGATGGACTGCAACATGTGGCCGAACACCTAATATTCCAAAAATGTCCGTTACAGCCAAACTATTAGAGACACAGTGTTCATATTATACATGCAGCGTTTTACAGAGGCCCAAAGCATTAATATAGTCACTTATTAAGCGTTGGACTGCCCTATGTGGTTGAACACCTAATATTCCAAAAATGTCCGTTACAGCCAAACTATTAGAGACACAGTGTTCATATTTTATATGCAGCGTTTTTCAAAGGCCCAATGCATTAATATAGTCTCTTATTAAGCGATGGACTGCAACATGTGGTCGAACACCTAATATTACAAAAGTGTCAGTTACAGCCAAGCTATAAGAGGCACAGAGTTCATACTGTATATGCAGCGTTATACAGAGTCCCAAAGCATTACTTTAACCACATATTAAGCTTTGCACTGCCCCATGTGGTTGAACACCTAATATTCCAAAAATGTCCGTTACAGTTAAACTATTAGAGACACAGTGTTCATATTTTATATGCAGGGTTTTACAGAGGCCCAAAGCATTAACATAGTCACTTATTAAGCGTTGGACTGCCCTATGTGGTTGAACACCTAATATTCCAAAAATATCCGTTACAGCCAAACTATTAGAGACACAGTGTTCATATTGTACATCAGGGTTTCACAGAGGGCCAAAGCATTAATATAGTCACTTATTAAGCGATGGACTGCAACATGTGGTCGAACACCTAATATTCCAAAAATGTCAGTTACAGCCAAACTATAAGAGACACAGTGTTCATATTTTATATGCAGGGTTTTACAGAGGCCCAAAGCATTAATATAGTCACTTATTAAGCGATGGACTGCAACATGTGGCCGAACACCTAATATTCCAAAAATGTCCGTTACAGCCAAACTATTAGATACACAGTGTTCATATTGTACATGCAGGGTTTCACAGAGGGCCAAAGCATTAATATAGTCACTTACTAAGCGATGGACTGCAACATGTGGCCGAACACCTAATATTCCAAAAATGTCCGTTACAGCCAAACTATAAAAGGCATAAAGTTCATATTGTATATGCAGCGTTAAACAGAGGCCCAAAGCATTACTTTAACCACATATTAAAAGTTGGACTTTTCATGTGGTTGAACACCTAATATTCCAAAAATGTCCGTTACAGCCAAACTATTAGAGACACAGTGTTCATATTGTGTATGCAGCGTTATACAGAGGCCCAAAGCATTAATATAGTCACTTATTAAGCGTTGGACTGCCCTATGTGGTTAAACACCTAATATTCCAAAAATGTCCGTTACAGCCAAACTATAAGAGGCATAAAGTTCATATTGTATATGCAGCGTTAAACAGAAGCCCAAAGCATTACTTTAACCATTGGACTGCCCCATGTGGTTGAACACCTAATATTCCAAAAATGTCCGTTACAGCCAAACTATTATAGACACAGTGTTCATATTGTATATGCAGCGTTTTTCAAAGGCCCAAAGCATTAATATAGTCTCTTATTAAGCGTTGGACTGCAACATGTGGACGAACACCTAATATTACAAAAATGTCAGTTACAGCCAAACTATTAGAGACACAGATTTCATTTTGTATAAGCAGCGTTATACAGAGTCCCAAAACATTACTATAATCACATGTTAAACGATGGACTGCAACATGTAGCTGAACACCTAATATTCCAAAAGTGTCAGTTACAGCCAAGCCATAAGAGGCACAGAGTTCATACTGTATATGCAGCGTTATACAGAGTCCCAAAGCATTACTTTAACCACATATTAAGCTTTGCACTGATCCATGTGGTTTAACACCTAATATTCCAAAAATGTCCGTTACAGTTAAACTATTAGATACACAGTGTTCATATTTTATATGCATTGTTTTACAGAGGCCCAAAGCATTAACATAGTCACTTATTAAGCGATGGACTGCAACATGTGGCCGAACACCTAATATTCCAAAAATGTCCGTTACAGCCAAACTATTAGAGACACAGTGTTCATATTGTACATGCAGGGTTTTACAGAGGGCCAAAGCAATAATATAGTCACTTATTAAGCGTTGGACTGCCCTATGTGGTTGAACACCTAATATTCCAAAAATGTCCGTTACTGCCAAACTATTAGCGTTGGACTGCAACATGTGGTCGAACACCTAATATTCCAAAAATGTCCGTTACAGCCAAACTATTATAAACACAGTGTTCATATTGTATATGCAGCGTTTTACAGAGGCCCAAAGCATTAATATAGTCACTTATTAAGCGTTGGACTGCCCTATGTGGTTGAACACCTAATATTCCAAAAATGTTCGTTACAGCCAAACTATTAGCGTTGGACTGCAACATGTGGTCGAACACCTAATATTCCAAAAATGTCAGTTACAGCCAAACTATAAGAGACACAGTGTTCATATTTTATATGCAGGGTTTTACAGAGGCCCAAAGCATTAATATAGTCACTTATTAAGCGATGGACTGCAACATGTGGCCGAACACCTGATATTCCAAAAATGTCCGTTACAGCCAAACTATTAGAGACACAGTGTTCATATTGTACATGCAGGGTTTTACAGAGGGCCAAAGCATTAATATAGTCACTTATTAAGCGTTGGACTGCCCAATGTGGTTGAACACCTAATATTCCAAAAATGTCCGTTACAGCCAAACTATTAGAGACACAGTGTTCATATTGTACATCAGGGTTTTACAGAGGGCCAAAGCACTAATATGGTCACTTATTAAACGTTGGACTGCAACATGTGGTGGAACACCTAATATTCCAAAAATGTCAGTTACAGCCAAATTATTAGAGACACAGTGTTCATATTTTATATGCAGGGTTTTGCAGAGGCCCAAAGCATTAATATAGTCACTTATTAAGCGATGGACTGCAACATGTGGCCGAACACCTAATATTCCAAAAATGTCCGTTACAGCCAAACTATTAGAGACACAGTGTTCATATTGTATATGCAGCGTTTTACAGAGGCCCAAAGCATTAATATAGTCACTTATTAAGCGTTGGACTGCAACATGTAGTTGAACACCTAATATTCCAAAAGTGTCAGTTACAGCCAAACTATAAGAGGCATAAAGTTCATATTGTATATGCAGCGTTAAACAGAGGCCCAAAGCATTAATATAGTCACTTATTAAGCGATGGACTGCAACATGTGGCCGAACACCTAATATTCCAAAAATGTCCGTTACAGCCAAACTATTAGAGACACAGTGTTCATATTTTATATGCAGCGTTTTTCAAAGGCCCAATGCATTAATATAGTCTCTTATTAAGCGATGGACTGCAACATGTGGTCGAACACCTAATATTACAAAAGTGTCAGTTACAGCCAAGCTATAAGAGGCACAGAGTTCATACTGTATATGCAGCGTTATACAGAGTCCCAAAGCATTAACATAGTCACTTATTAAGCGTTGGACTGCCCTATGTGGTTGAACACCTAATATTCCAAAAATATCCGTTACAGCCAAACTATTAGAGACACAGTGTTCATATTGTACATCAGGGTTTCACAGAGGGCCAAAGCATTAATATAGTCAATTATTAAGCGATGGACTGCAACATGTGGTCGAACACCTAATATTCCAAAAATGTCAGTTACAGCCAAACTATAAGAGACACAGTGTTCATATTTTATATGCAGGGTTTTACAGAGGCCCAAAGCATTAATATAGTCACTTATTAAGCGATGGACTGCAACATGTGGCCGAACACCTAATATTCCAAAAATGTCCGTTACAGCCAAACTATAAAAGGCATAAAGTTCATATTGTACATGCAGGGTTTTACAGAGGGCCAAAGCATTAATATAGTCACTTATTAAGCGATGAACTGCAACATGTGGTCGAACACCTAATATTCCAAAAATGTCCGTTACAGCCAAACTATTAGAGACACAGTGTTCATATTGTACATGCAGGGTTTTACAGAGGCCCAAAGCATTAATATAGTCACTTATTAAGCGATGGACTGCAACATGTAGTTGAACACCTAATATTCCAAAAGTGTCAGTTACAGCCAAACTATAAGAGGCATAAAGTTCATATTGTATATGCAGCGTTAAACAGAGGCCCAAAGCATTAATATAGTCACTTATTAAGCGTTGGACTGCCTTATGTGGTTGAACACCTAATATTCCAAAAATGTCAGTTACAGCCAAACTATAAGAGGCATAAAGTTCATATTGTATATGCAGCGTTAAACAGAGGCCCAAAGCATTACTTTAACCACATATTAAGCGTTGGACTGCCCCATGTGGTTGAACACCTAATATTCCAAAAATGTCCGATACAGCCAAACTATTATAGACACAGTGTTCATATTGTATATGCAGCGTTTTACAGAGGGCCAAAGCATTAATATAGTCACTTACTAAGCGATGGACTGCAACATGTGGCCGAACACCTAATATTCCAAAAATGTCCGTTACAGCCAAACTATAAAAGGCATAAAGTTCATATTGTATATGCAGCGTTAAACAGAGGCCCAAAGCATTACTTTAACCACATATTAAGCGTTGGACTGCCTTATGTGGTTGAACACCTAATATTCCAAAATGTCAGTTACAGCCAAACTATAGGAGGCATAAAGTTCATATTGTATATGCAGCGTTAAACAGAGGCCTAAAGCATTACTTTAACCACTTATTAAGCGTTGGACTGCCCTATGTGGTTGAACACCTAATATTCCAAAAATGTCCGTTACAGCCAAACTATTAGATACACAGTGTTCATATTGTACATGCAGGGTTTCACAGAGGGCCAAAGCATTAATATAGTCACTTACTAAGCGATGGACTGCAACATGTGGCCGAACACCTAATATTCCAAAAATGTCCGTTACAGCCAAACTATAAAAGGCATAAAGTTCATATTGTATATGCAGCGTTAAACAGAGGCCCAAAGCATTACTTTAACCACATATTAAGCGTTGGACTTTTCATGTGGTTGAACACCTAATATTCCAAAAATGTCCGTTACAGCCAAACTATTAGAGACACAGTGTTCATATTGTGTATGCAGCGTTATACAGAGGCCCAAAGCATTAATATAGTCACTTATTAAGCGTTGGACTGCCCTATGTGGTTAAACACCTAATATTCCAAAAATGTCCGTTACAGCCAAACTATAAGAGGCATAAAGTTCATATTGTATATGCAGCGTTAAACAGAAGCCCAAAGCATTACTTTAACCATTGGACTGCCCCATGTGGTTGAACACCTAATATTCCAAAAATGTCAGTTACAGCCAAACTATTATAGACACAGTGTTCATATTGTATATGCAGCGTTTTTCAAAGGCCCAAAGCATTAATATAGTCTCTTATTAAGCGTTGGACTGCAACATGTGGACGAACACCTAATATTACAAAAATGTCAGTTACAGCCAAACTATTAGAGACACAGATTTCATTTTGTATAAGCAGCGTTATACAGAGTCCCAAAGCATTACTTTAACCACATATTAAGCTTTGCACTGATCCATGTGGTTTAACACCTAATATTCTAAAAATGTCCGTTACAGTTAAACTATTAGATACACAGTGTTCATATTTTATATGCAGGGTTTTACAGAGGCCCAAAGCATTAATATAGTCACTTATTAAGCATTGGACTGCAACATGTGGCCGAACACCTAATATTCCAAAAATGTCCGTTACAGCCAAACTATTAGAGACACAGTGTTCATATTGTACATGCAGGGTTTTACAGAGTGCCAAAGCATTAATATAGTCACTTATTAAGCGTTGGACTGCAACATGTGGTCGAACACCTATTATTCCAAAAATGTCCGTTACAGCCAAACTATTAGAGACACAGTGTTCATATTGTACATGCAGGGTTTTACAGAGGGCCAAAGCATTAATATAGTCACTTATTAAGCGATGGACTGCAACATGTGGCCGAGCACTTAATATTCCAAAAGTGTCAGTTACAGCCAAACTATAAGAGGCATAAAGTTCAAATTGTATATGCAGCGTTAAACAGAGGCCCAAAGCATTAATATAGTCACTTATTAAGCGTTGGACTGCCTTATGTGGTTGAACACCTAATATTCCAAAAATGTCAGTTACAGCCAAACTATTAGAGACACAGTGTTCATATTGTACATGCAGGGTTTTACAGAGGCCCAAAGCATTAATATAGTCACTTATTAAGCGTTGGACTGGAACATGTGGTCGAACACCTAATATTCCAAAAGGGTCAGTTACAGAAAAACTATAAGAGGCATTAAGTTCATATTGTATATGCAGCGTATACAAAGGCCCAAAGCATTACTATAATCACATGTTAAGCGTTGGACTGCAACATGTAGTTGAACACCTAATATTCCAAAAGTGTCAGTTACAGAAAAACTAGAAGAGGCATTAAGTTCATATCGTATATGCAGCGTTATACAGAGGCCCAAAGCATTACTATAATCACATGTTACGCGTTGGACTGCAACTTGTAGTTAAACACCTAATATTCCAAAAATGTCCGTTACAGACAAACTATTAGAGACACAGTGTTCATATTGTACATGCAGGGTTTTACAGAGAGCCAAAGCATTAATATAGTCACTTATTAAGCGTTGGACTGCAACATGTGGTCGAACACCTAATATTCCAAATATGTCCGTTACAGCCAAACTATTGGAGACACAGTGTTCATATTGTATATGCAGCGTTTTACACAGGCCCAAAGCAATAAATAGTCACTTATTAAGCGATGGACTGCAACATGTGGCCGAACACCTAATATTCCAAAAATGTCCGTTACAGCCAAACTATAAGAGGCATAAAGTTCATATTGTATATGCAGCGTTAAACAGAGGCTCAAAGCATTACTTTAACCACATATTAAGCGTTGGACTGCCCCATGTGGTTGAACACCTAATATTCCAAAAATGTCCGTTACAGCCAAACTATTATAGACACAGTGTTCATATTGTATATGCAGCGTTTTACAGAGGCCCAAAGCATTAATATAGTCACTTATTAAGCGTTGGACTGCCCTATGTGGTTGAACACCTAATACTCCAAAAATGTCCGTTACAGCCAAACTATTAGAGACACAGTGTTCATATTGTATATGCAGCGTTCTACAGAGGCCCAAAGCATTAATATAGTCACTTATTAACCGATGGACTGCAACATGTGGCCGAACACCTAATATTCCAAAAATGTCCGTTACAGCCAAACTATTAGAGACACAGTGTTCATATTGTACATGCAGGGTTTTACAGAGGGCCAAAGAATTAATATAGTCACTTATTAAGCGTTGGACTGCAACATGTGGTCGAACACCTAATATTCCAAAAATGCCCGTTACAGCCAAACTATTAGAGACACATTGTTCATATTGTACATGCAGGGTTTTACAGAGGCCCAAAGCATTAATATAGTCACTTATTAAGCGATGGACTGCAACATGTAGTTGAACACCTAATATTCCATAAATGTCCGTTACAGCCAAACTATTAGAGACACAGTGTTCATATTGTGTATGCAGCGTTATACAGAGGCCCAAAGCATTAATATAGTCACTTATTAAGCGTTGGACTGCCCTATGTGGTTAAACACCTAATATTCCAAAAATGACCTTTACAGCCAAACTATAAGGGGCATAAAGTTCATATTGTATATGCAGCGTTAAACAGAAGCCCAAAGCATTACATTAACCATTGGACTGCCCCATGTGGTTGAACACCTAATATTCCAAAAATGTCCGTTACAGCCAAACTATTATAGACACAGTGTTCATATTGTATATGCAGCGTTTTTCAAAGGCCCAAAGCATTAATATAGTCTCTTATTAAGCGTTGGACTGCAACATGTGGACGAACACCTAATATTACAAAAATGTCAGTTACAGCCAAACTATTAGAGACACAGATTTCATTTTGTATAAGCAGCGTTATACAGAGTCCCAAAGCATTACTTTAACCACATATTAAGCTTTGCACTGATCCATGTGGTTTAACACCTAATATTCCAAAAATGTCCGTTACAGTTAAACTATTAGATACACAGTGTTCATATTTTATATGCAGGGTTTTACAGAGGCCCAAAGCATTAATATAGTCACTTATTAAGCATTGGACTGCAACATGTGGCCGAACACCTAATATTCCAAAAATGTCCGTTACAGCCAAACTATTAGAGACACAGTGTTCATATTGTACATGCAGGGTTTTACAGAGTGCCAAAGCATTAATATAGTCACTTATTAAGCGTTGGACTGCAACATGTGGTCGAACACCTATTATTCCAAAAATGTCCGTTACAGCCAAACTATTAGAGACACAGTGTTCATATTGTACATGCAGGGTTTTACAGAGGGCCAAAGCATTAATATAGTCACTTATTAAGCGATGGACTGCAACATGTGGCCGAGCACTTAATATTCCAAAAGTGTCAGTTACAGCCAAACTATAAGAGGCATAAAGTTCAAATTGTATATGCAGCGTTAAACAGAGGCCCAAAGCATTAATATAGTCACTTATTAAGCGTTGGACTGCCTTATGTGGTTGAACACCTAATATTCCAAAAATGTCAGTTACAGCCAAACTATTAGAGACACAGTGTTCATATTGTACATGCAGGGTTTTACAGAGGCCCAAAGCATTAATATAGTCACTTATTAAGCGTTGGACAGGAACATGTGGTCGAACACCTAATATTCCAAAAGGGTCAGTTACAGAAAAACTATAAGAGGCATTAAGTTCATATTGTATATGCAGCGTATACAAAGGCTCAAAGCATTACTATAATCACATGTTAAGCGTTGGACTGCAACATGTAGTTGAACACCTAATATTCCAAAAGTGTCAGTTACAGAAAAACTAGAAGAGGCATTAAGTTCATATCGTATATGCAGCGTTATACAGAGGCCCAAAGCATTACTATAATCACATGTTACGCGTTGGACTGCAACTTGTAGTTGAACACCTAATATTCCAAAAATGTCCGTTACAGACAAACTATTAGAGACACAGTGTTCATATTGTACATGCAGGGTTTTACAGAGGGCCAAAGCATTAATATAGTCACTTATTAAGCGTTGGACTGCAACATGTGGTCGAACACCTAATATTCCAAATATGTCCGTTACAGCCAAACTATTGGAGACACAGTGTTCATATTGTATATGCAGCGTTTTACAGAGGCCCAAAGCAATAATATAGTCACTTATTAAGCGATGGACTGCAACATGTGGCCGAACACCTAATATTCCAAAAATGTCCGTTACAGCCAAACTATAAGAGGCATAAAGTTCATATTGTATATGCAGCGTTAAACGGAGGCCCAAAGCATTACTTTAACCACATATTAAGCGTTGGACTGCCCCATGTGGTTGAACACCTAATATTCCAAAAATGTCCGTTACAGCCTAACTATTATAGACACAGTGTTCATATTGTATATGCAGCGTTTTACAGAGGCCCAAAGCATTAATATAGTCAGTTATTAAGCGTTGGACTGCCCTATGTGGTTGAACACCTAATACTCCAAAAATGTCCGTTACAGCCAAACTATTAGAGACTCAGTGTTCATATTGTATATGCAGCGTTCTACAGAGGCCCAAAGCATTAATATAGTCACTTATTAAGCGATGGACTGCAACATGTGGCCGAACACCTAATATTCCAAAAATGTCCGTTACAGCCAAACTATTAGAGACACAGTGTTCATATTGTACATGCAGGGTTTTACAGAGGGCCAAAGAATTAATATAGTCACTTATTAAGCGTTGGACTGCAACATGTGGTCGAACACCTAATATTCCAAAAATGTCCGTTACAGCCAAACTATTGGAGACACAGTGTTCATATTGTATATGCAGCGTTTTACAGAGGCCCAAAGCATTAATATAGTCACTTATTAAGCGTTGGACTGCCCTATGTTATTAAACACCTAATATTCCAAAAATGTCCGTTACAGCCAAACTATTAGAGACACAGTGTTCATATTGTACATGCAGGGTTTCACAGAGGGCCAAAGCATTAATATAGTCACTTATTAAGCGATGGACTGCAACATGTGGCCGAACACCTAATATTCCAAAAATGTCCGTTACAGCCAAACTATAAGAGGCATAAAGTTCATATTGTATATGCAGCGTTAAACAGAGGCCCAAAGCATTACTTTAACCACTTATTAAGCGTTGGACTGCCCTTTGTGGTTGAATACCTAATACTCCAAAAATGTCCGTTACAGCCAAACTATTAGAGACACAGTGTTCATATTGTACATGCAGGGTTTTACAGAGGGCCAAAGCACTAATATAGTCACTTATTAAGCGTTGGACTGCCTTATGTGGTTGAACACCTAATACTCCAAAAATGTCCGTTACAGCCAAACTATTATAGACACAGTGTTCATATTGTATATGCAGCGTTTTACAGAGGCCCAAAGCATTAATATAGTCACTTATTAAGCGTTGGACTGCCCCATGTGGTTGAACACCTAATATTCCAAAAATGTCCGTTACAGCCAAACTATTAGAGACACAGTGTTCATATTGTATATGCAGCGTTTTACAGAGGCCCAAAGCATTAATATAGTCACTTATTAAGCGTTGGACTGCCCTATGTGGTTGAACACCTAATACTCCAAAAATGTCCGTTACAAAACTATTAGAGACACAGTGTTCATATTGTATATGCAGCGTTTTACAGAGGCCCAAAGCATTAATATAGTCACTTATTAAGCGTTGAACTGCCCTATGTGGTTAAACACCTAATATTCCAAAAATGTCCGTTACAGCCAAACTATTAGAGACACAGTCTTCATATTGTACATGCAGGGTTTCACAGAGGGCCAAAGCATTAATATAGTCACTTATTAAGCGATGGACTGCAACATGTGGCCGAACACCTAATATTCCAAAAATGTCCGTTACAGCCAAACTATTAGAGACACAGTGTTCATATTGTACATGCAGGGTTTTAAAGAGGGCCAAAGCATTAATATAGTCACTTATTAAGCATTGGACTGCAACATGTGGCCGAACACCTAATATTCCAAAAATGTCCGTTACAGCCAAACTATTAGAGACACAGTGTTCATATTGTACATGCAGGGTTTTACAGAGAGCCAAAGCATTAATATAGTCACTTATTAAGCGTTGGACTGCAACATGTGGTCGAACACCTAATATTCCAAAAATGTCCGTTACAGCAAAACTATTAGAGACACAGTGTTCATATTGTACATGCAGGGTTTTACAGAGGGCCAAAGCACTAATATAGTCACTTATTAAGCGTTGGACTGCCTTATGTGGTTGAACACCTAATACTCCAAAAATGTCCGTTACAGCCAAACTATTATAGACACAGTGTTCATATTGTATAAGGCAGCGTTTTACAGAGGCCCAAAGCATTAATATAGTCACTTATTAAGCGTTGGACTGCCCCATGTGGTTGAACACCTAATATTCCAAAAATGTCCGTTACAGCAAAACTATTAGAGACACAGTGTTCATATTGTACATGCAGGGTTTTACAGAGAGCCAAAGCATTAATATAGTCACTTATTAAGCGATGGACTGCAACATGTGGCCGAACACCTAATATTCCAAAAATGTCCGTTACAGCCAAACTATAAGAGGCATAAAGTTCATATTGTATATGCAACGTTTTACAGAGGCCCAAAGCATTAATATAGTCACTTATTAAGCGTTGGACTGCCCTATGTGGTTGAACACCTAATACTCCAAAAATGTCCGTTACAGCCAAACTATTATAGACACAGTGTTCATATTGTATATGCAGCGTTTTACAGAGGCCCAAAGCATTAATATAGTCATTTATTAAGCGTTGGACTGCCCCATGTGGTTGAACACCTAATATTATAAAAATGTCCGTTACAGCCAAACTATTATAGACACAGTGTTCATATTGTATATGCAGCGTTTTTCAAAGGCCCAAAGCATTAATATAGTCTCTTATTAAGCGTTGGACTGCAACATGTGGACGAACACCTAATATTACAAAAATGTCAGTTACAGCCAAACTATTAGAGACACAGATTTCATTTTGTATAAGCAGTGTTATACAGAGTCCCAAAACATTACTATAATCACATGTTAAACGATGGACTGCAACATGTAGCTGAACACCTAATATTCCAAAAGTGTCAGTTACAGCCAAGCCATAAGAGGCACAGAGTTCATACTGTATATGCAGCGTTATACAGAGTCCCAAAGCATTACTTTAACCACATATTAAGCTTTGCACTGATCCATGTGGTTTAACACCTAATATTCCAAAAATGTCCGTTACAGTTAAACTATTAGATACACAGTGTTCATATTTTATATGCAGGGTTTTACAGAGGGCCAAAGCATTAATATAGTCACTTATTAAGCGATGGACTGCAACATGTGGCCGAGCACTTAATATTCCAAAAGTGTCAGTTACAGCCAAACTATAAGAGGCATAAAGTTCAAATTGTATATGCAGCGTTAAACAGAGGCCCAAAGCATTAATATAGTCACTTATTAAGCGTTGGACTGCCTTATGTGGTTGAACACCTAATATTCCAAAAATGTCAGTTACAGCCAAACTATTAGAGACACAGTGTTCATATTGTACATGCAGGGTTTTACAGAGGCCCAAAGCATTAATATAGTCACTTATTAAGCGTTGGACTGGAACATGTGGTCGAACACCTAATATTCCAAAAGGGTCAGTTACAGAAAAACTATAAGAGGCATTAAGTTCATATTGTATATGCAGCGTATACAAAGGCTCAAAGCATTACTATAATCACATGTTAAGCGTTGGACTGCAACATGTAGTTGAACACCTAATATTCCAAAAGTGTCAGTTACAGAAAAACTAGAAGAGGCATTAAGTTCATATCGTATATGCAGCGTTATACAGAGGCCCAAAGCATTACTATAATCACATGTTACGCGTTGGACTGCAACTTGTAGTTGAACACCTAATATTCCAAAAATGTCCGTTACAGACAAACTATTAGAGACACAGTGTTCATATTGTACATGCAGGGTTTTACAGAGGGCCAAAGCATTAATATAGTCACTTATTAAGCGTTGGACTGCAACATGTGGTCGAACACCTAATATTCCAAATATGTCCGTTACAGCCAAACTATTGGAGACACAGTGTTCATATTGTATATGCAGCGTTTTACAGAGGCCCAAAGCAATAATATAGTCACTTATTAAGCGATGGACTGCAACATGTGGCCGAACACCTAATATTCCAAAAATGTCCGTTACAGCCAAACTATAAGAGGCATAAAGTTCATATTGTATATGCAGCGTTAAACGGAGGCCCAAAGCATTACTTTAACCACATATTAAGCGTTGGACTGCCCCATGTGGTTGAACACCTAATATTCCAAAAATGTCCGTTACAGCCTAACTATTATAGACACAGTGTTCATATTGTATATGCAGCGTTTTACAGAGGCCCAAAGCATTAATATAGTCACTTATTAAGCGTTGGACTGCCCTATGTGGTTGAACACCTAATACTCCAAAAATGTCCGTTACAGCCAAACTATTAGAGACACAGTGTTCATATTGTATATGCAGCGTTCTACAGAGGCCCAAAGCATTAATATAGTCACTTATTAAGCGATGGACTGCAACATGTGGCCGAACACCTAATATTCCAAAAATGTCCGTTACAGCCAAACTATTAGAGACACAGTGTTCATATTGTACATGCAGGGTTTTACAGAGGGCCAAAGAATTAATATAGTCACTTATTAAGCGTTGGACTGCAACATGTGGTCGAACACCTAATATTCCAAAAATGTCCGTTACAGCCAAACTATTGGAGACACAGTGTTCATATTGTATATGCAGCGTTTTACAGAGGCCCAAAGCATTAATATAGTCACTTATTAAGCGTTGGACTGCCCTATGTTATTAAACACCTAATATTCCAAAAATGTCCGTTACAGCCAAACTATTAGAGACACAGTGTTCATATTGTACATGCAGGGTTTCACAGAGGGCCAAAGCATTAATATAGTCACTTATTAAGCGATGGACTGCAACATGTGGCCGAACACCTAATATTCCAAAAATGTCCGTTACAGCCAAACTATAAGAGGCATAAAGTTCATATTGTATATGCAGCGTTAAACAGAGGCCCAAAGCATTACTTTAACCACTTATTAAGCGTTGGACTGCCCTCTGTGGTTGAATACCTAATACTCCAAAAATGTCCGTTACAGCCAAACTATTAGAGACACAGTGTTCATATTGTACATGCAGGGTTTTACAGAGGGCCAAAGCACTAATATAGTCACTTATTAAGCGTTGGACTGCCTTATGTGGTTGAACACCTAATACTCCAAAAATGTCCGTTACAGCCAAACTATTATAGACACAGTGTTCATATTGTATATGCAGCGTTTTACAGAGGCCCAAAGCATTAATATAGTCACTTATTAAGCGTTGGACTGCCCCATGTGGTTGAACACCTAATATTCCAAAAATGTCCGTTACAGCCAAACTATTAGAGACACAGTGTTCATATTGTATATGCAGCGTTTTACAGAGGCCCAAAGCATTAATATAGTCACTTATTAAGCGTTGGACTGCCCTATGTGGTTGAACACCTAATACTCCAAAAATGTCCGTTACAAAACTATTAGAGACACAGTGTTCATATTGTATATGCAGCGTTTTACAGAGGCCCAAAGCATTAATATAGTCACTTATTAAGCGTTGGACTGCCCTATGTGGTTAAACACCTAATATTCCAAAAATGTCCGTTACAGCCAAACTATTAGAGACACAGTCTTCATATTGTACATGCAGGGTTTCACAGAGGGCCAAAGCATTAATATAGTCACTTATTAAGCGATGGACTGCAACATGTGGCCGAACACCTAATATTCCAAAAATGTCCGTTACAGCCAAACTATTAGAGACACAGTGTTCATATTGTACATGCAGGGTTTTAAAGAGGGCCAAAGCATTAATATAGTCACTTATTAAGCATTGGACTGCAACATGTGGCCGAACACCTAATATTCCAAAAATGTCCGTTACAGCCAAACTATTAGAGACACAGTGTTCATATTGTACATGCAGGGTTTTACAGAGAGCCAAAGCATTAATATAGTCACTTATTAAGCGTTGGACTGCAACATGTGGTCGAACACCTAATATTCCAAAAATGTCCGTTACAGCAAAACTATTAGAGACACAGTGTTCATATTGTACATGCAGGGTTTTACAGAGGGCCAAAGCACTAATATAGTCACTTATTAAGCGTTGGACTGCCTTATGTGGTTGAACACCTAATACTCCAAAAATGTCCGTTACAGCCAAACTATTATAGACACAGTGTTCATATTGTATATGCAGCGTTTTACAGAGGCCCAAAGCATTAATATAGTCACTTATTAAGCGTTGGACTGCCCCATGTGGTTGAACACCTAATATTCCAAAAATGTCCGTTACAGCAAAACTATTAGAGACACAGTGTTCATATTGTACATGCAGGGTTTTACAGAGAGCCAAAGCATTAATATAGTCACTTATTAAGCGATGGACTGCAACATGTGGCCGAACACCTAATATTCCAAAAATGTCCGTTACAGCCAAACTATAAGAGGCATAAAGTTCATATTGTATATGCAGCGTTTTACAGAGGCCCAAAGCATTAATATAGTCACTTATTAAGCGTTGGACTGCCCTATGTGGTTGAACACCTAATACTCCAAAAATGTCCGTTACAGCCAAACTATTATAGACACAGTGTTCATATTGTATATGCAGCGTTTTACAGAGGCCCAAAGCATTAATATAGTCATTTATTAAGCGTTGGACTGCCCCATGTGGTTGAACACCTAATATTCCAAAAATGTCCGTTACAGCCAAACTATTATAGACACAGTGTTCATATTGTATATGCAGCGTTTTTCAAAGGCCCAAAGCATTAATATAGTCTCTTATTAAGCGTTGGACTGCAACATGTGGACGAACACCTAATATTACAAAAATGTCAGTTACAGCCAAACTATTAGAGACACAGATTTCATTTTGTATAAGCAGCGTTATACAGAGTCCCAAAACATTACTATAATCACATGTTAAACGATGGACTGCAACATGTAGCTGAACACCTAATATTCCAAAAGTGTCAGTTACAGCCAAGCCATAAGAGGCACAGAGTTCATACTGTATATGCAGCGTTATACAGAGTCCCAAAGCATTACTTTAACCACATATTAAGCTTTGCACTGATCCATGTGGTTTAACACCTAATATTCCAAAAATGTCCGTTACAGTTAAACTATTAGATACACAGTGTTCATATTTTATATGCAGGGTTTTACAGAGGCCCAAAGCATTAACATAGTCACTTATTAAGCGATGGACTGCAACATGTGGCCGAACACCTAATATTCCAAAAATGTCCGTTACAGCCAAACTATTACAGACACAGTGTTCATATTGTACATGCAGGGTTTTACAGAGGGCCAAAGCATTAATATAGTCACTTATTAAGCGTTGGACTGCCCTATGTGGTTGAACACCTAATATTCCAAAAATGTCCGTTACAGCCAAACTATTAGCGTTGGACTGCAACATGTGGTCGAACACCTAATATTCCAAAAATGTCCGTTACAGCCAAACTATTATAAACACAGTGTTCATATTGTATATGCAGCGTTTTACAGAGGGCCAAAGCATTAATATAGTCACTTATTAAGCGTTGGACTGCCCTATGTGGTTGAACACCTAATATTCCAAAAATATCCGTTACAGCCAAACTATTAGAGACACAGTGTTCATATTGTACATCAGGGTTTCACAGAGGGCCAAAGCATTAATATAGTCACTTATTAAGCGATGGACTGCAACATGTGGTCGAACACCTAATATTCCAAAAATGTCAGTTACAGCCAAACTATAAGAGACACAGTGTTCATATTTTATATGCAGGGTTTTACAGAGGCCCAAAGCATTAATATAGTCTCTTATTAAGCGATGGACTGCAACATGTGGCCGAACACCTAATATTCCAAAAATGTCCGTTACAGCCAAACTATAAAAGGCATAAAGTTCATATTGTACATGCAGGGTTTTACAGAGGGCCAAAGCATTAATATAGTCACTTATTAAGCGATGGACTGCAACATGTGGTCGAACACCTAATATTCCAAAAATGTCCGTTACAGCCAAACTATTAGAGACACAGTGTTCATATTGTACATGCAGGGTTCTACAGAGGCCCAAAGCATTAATATAGTCACTTATTAAGCGATGGACTGCAACATGTAGTTGAACACCTAATATTCCAAAAGTGTCAGTTACAGCCAAACTATAAGAGGCATAAAGTTCATATTGTATATGCAGCGTTAAACAGAGGCCCAAAGCATTAATATAGTCACTTATTAAGCGTTGGACTGCCTTATGTGGTTGAACACCTAATATTCCAAAAATGTCAGTTACAGCCAAACTATAAGAGGCATAAAGTTCATATTGTATATGCAGCGTTAAACAGAGGCCCAAAGCATTACTTTAACCACATATTAAGCGTTGGACTGCCCCATGTGGTTGAACACCTAATATTCCAAAAATGTCCGATACAGCCAAACTATTATAGACACCGTGTTCATATTGTATATGCAGCGTTTTACAGAGGGCCAAAGCATTAATATAGTCACTTATTAAGCGTTGGACTGCCCTATGTGGTTGAACACCTAATATTCCAAAAATGTCCGTTACAGCCAAACTATTAGATACACAGTGTTCATATTGTACATGCAGGGTTTCACAGAGGGCCAAAGCATTAATATAGTCACTTACTAAGCGATGGACTGCAACATGTGGCCGAACACCTAATATTCCAAAAATGTCCGTTACAGCCAAACTATAAAAGGCATAAAGTTCATATTGTATATGCAGCGTTAAACAGAGGCCCAAAGCATTACTTTAACCACATATTAAGCGTTGGACTTTTCATGTGGTTGAACACCTAATATTCCAAAAATGTCCGTTACAGCCAAACTATTAGAGACACAGTGTTCATATTGTGTATGCAGCGTTATACAGAGGCCCAAAGCATTAATATAGTCACTTATTAAGCGTTGGACTGCCCTATGTGGTTAAACACCTAATATTCCAAAAATGTCCGTTACAGCCAAACTATAAGAGGCATAAAGTTCATATTGTATATGCAGCGTTAAACAGAAGCCCAAAGCATTACTTTAACCATTGGACTGCCCCATGTGGTTGAACACCTAATATTCCAAAAATGTCCGTTACAGCCAAACTATTATAGACACAGTGTTCATATTGTATATGCAGCGTTTTTCAAAGGCCCAAAGCATTAATATAGTCACTTATTAAGCGATGGACTGCAACATGTGGCCGAACACCTAATATTCCAAAAATGTCCGTTACAGCCAAACTATTAGAGACACAGTGTTCATATTGTACATGCAGGGTTTTACAGAGGGCCAAAGCATTAATATAGTCACTTATTAAGCGTTGGACTGCAACATGTGGTCGAACACCTAATATTCCAAAAATGTCCGTTACAGCCAAACTATTGGAGACACAGTGTTCATATTGTATATGCAGCGTTTTACAGAGGCCCAAAGCATTAATATAGTCACTTATTAAGCGTTGGACTGCAACATGTGGTCGAACACCTAATACTCCAAAAATGTCCGTTACAGCCAAACTATTAGAGACACAGTGTTCATATTGTATATGCAGCGTTTTACAGAGGCCCAAAGCATTAATATAGTCACTTATTAAGCGTTGGACTGCAACATGTGGTCGAACACCTAATACTCCAAAAATGTCCGTTACAGCCAAACTATTGGAGACACAGTGTTCATATTGTATATGCAGCGTTTTACAGAGGCCCAAAGCATTAATATAGTCACTTATTAAGCGTTGGACTGCAACATGTGGTCGAACACCTAATACTCCAAAAATGTCCGTTACAGCCAAACTATTAGAGACACAGTGTTCATATTGTATATGCAGCGTTTTACAGAGGCCCAAAGCATTAATATAGTCACTTATTAAGCGTTGGACTGCAACATGTGGTTAAACACCTAATATTCCAAAAATGTCCGTTACAGCCAAACTATTAGAGACACAGTGTTCATATTGTACATGCAGGGTTTCACAGAGGGCCAAAGCATTAATATAGTCACTTATTAAGCGATGGACTGCAACATGTGGTCGAACACCTAATATTCCAAAAATGTCAGTTACAGCCAAACTATAAGAGACACAGTGTTCATATTTTATATGCAGGGTTTTACAGAGGGCCAAAGCATTAATATAGTCACTTATTAAGCGATGGACTGCAACATGTGGCCGAACACCTAATATTCCAAAAATGTCCGTTACAGCCAAACTATTAGAGACACAGTGTTCATATTGTACATGCAGGGTTTTACAGAGGGCCAAAGCATTAATATAGTCACTTATTAAGCGTTGGACTGCAACATGTGGTCGAACACCTAATATTCCAAAAATGTCCGTTACAGCCAATTTATTGGAGACACAGTGTTCATATTGTATATGCAGCGTTTTACAGAGGCCCAAAGCATTAATATAGTCACTTATTAAGCGATGGACTGCAACATGTGGCCGAACACCTAATATTCCAAAAATGTCCGTTACAGCCAAACTATTAGAGACACAGTGTTCATATTGTACATGCAGGGTTTTACAGAGGGCCAAAGCATTAATATAGTCACTTATTAAGCGTTGGACTGCAACATGTGGTCGAACACCTAATATTCCAAAAATGTCCGTTACAGCCAATTTATTGGAGACACAGTGTTCATATTGTATATGCAGCGTTTTACAGAGGCCCAAAGCATTAATATAGTCACTTATTAAGCGTTTTACTGCCCTATGTGGTTAAACACCTAATATTCCAAAAATGTCCGTTACAGCCAAACTATTAGAGACACAGTCTTCATATTGTACATGCAGGGTTTCACAGAGGGCCAAAGCATTAATATAGTCACTTATTAAGCGATGGACTGCAACATGTGGCCGAACACCTAATATTCCAAAAATGTCCGTTACAGCCAAACTATAAGAGGCATAAAGTTCATATTGTATATGCAGCGTTAAACAGAGGCCCAAAGCATTACTTTAACCACATATTAAGCGTTGGACTGCCCCATGTTGTTGAACACCTAATATTCCAAAAATGTCCGTTACAGCCAAACTATTAGAGACACAGTGTTCATATTGTACATGCAGGGTTTTACAGAGGGCCAAAGCATTAATATAGTCACTTATTAAGCATTGGACTGCAACATGTGGCCGAACACCTAATATTCCAAAAATGTCCGTTACAGCCAAACTATTAGAGACACAGTGTTCATATTGTACATGCAGGGTTTTACAAAGTGCCAAAGCATTAATATAGTCACTTATTAAGCGTTGGACTGCAACATGTGGTCGAACACCTAATATTCCAAAAATGTTCGTTACAGCCAAATTATTAGAGACACAGTGTTCATATTGTACATGCAGGGTTTTACAGAGAGCCAAAGCATTAATATAGTCACTTATTAAGCGTTGGACTGCAACATGTGGTCGAACACCTAATATTCCAAAAATGTCAGTTACAGCCAAACTATAAGAGACACAGTGTTCATATTTTATATGCAGGGTTTTATAGAGGGCCAAAGCATTAATATAGTCACTTATTAAGCGATGGACTGCAACATGTGGCCGAACACCTAATATTCCAAAAATGTCCGTTACAGCCAAACTATAAGAGGCATAAAGTTCATATTGTATATGCAGCGTTTTACAGAGGCCCAAAGCATTAATATAGTCACTTATTAAGCGTTGGACTGCCCTATGTGGTTGAACACCTAATACTCCAAAAATGTCCGTTACAGCCAAACTATTATAGACACAGTGTTCATATTGTATATGCAGCGTTTTTCAAAGGCCCAAAGCATTAATATAGTCTCTTATTAAGCGTTGGACTGCAACATGTGGACGAACACCTAATATTACAAAAATGTCAGTTACAGCCAAACTATTAGAGACACAGATTTCATTTTGTATAAGCAGCGTTATACAGAGTCCCAAAACATTACTATAATCATATGTTAAACGATGGACTGCAACATGTAGCTGAACACCTAATATTCTAAAAGTGTCAGTTACAGCCAAGCCATAAGAGGCACAGAGTTCATACTGTATATGCAGCGTTATACAGAGTCCCAAAGCATTACTTTAACCACATATTAAGCTTTGCACTGATCCATGTGGTTTAACACCTAATATTCCAAAAATGTCCGTTACAGTTAAACTATTAGATACACAGTGTTCATATTTTATATGCAGGGTTTTACAGAGGCCCAAAGCATTAACATAGTCACTTATTAAGCGATGGACTGCAACATGTGGCCGAACACCTAATATTCCAAAAATGTCCGTTACAGCCAAACTATTACAGACACAGTGTTCATATTGTACATGCAGGGTTTTACAGAGGGCCAAAGCATTAATATAGTCACTTATTAAGCGTTGGACTGCCCTATGTGGTTGAACACCTAATATTCCAAAAATGTCCGTTACAGCCAAACTATTATAAACACAGTGTTCATATTGTATATGCAGCGTTTTACAGAGGCCCAAAGCATTAATTTAGTCACTTATTAAGCGTTGGACTGCCCTATGTGGTTGAACACCTAATATTCCAAAAATGTCCGTTACAGCCAAACTATTAGCGTTGGACTGCAACATGTGGTCGAACACCTAATATTCCAAAAATGTCCGTTACAGCCAAACTATAAGAGACACAGTGTTCATATTTTATATGCAGGGTTTTACAGAGGCCCAAAGCATTAATATAGTCACTTATTAAGCGATGGACTGCAACATGTGGCCTAACACCTAATATTCCAAAAATGTCCGTTACAGCCAACTATTAGAGACACAGTGTTCATATTGTACATGCAGGGTTTTACAGAGGGCCAAAGCATTAATATAGTCACTTATTAAGCGTTGGACTGCAACATGTAGTCAAACACCTAATATTCCAAAAATGTCCGTTACAGCCAAACTATTAGAGACACAGTGTTCATATTGTACATGCAGGGTTTTACAGAGGGCCAAAGCATTAATATAGTCACTTATTAAGCGATAGACTGCAACATGTGGCCGAACACCTAATATTCCAAAAATGTCCGTTACTGCCAAACTATTAGAGACACAGTGTTCATATGGTACATGCAGGGTTTTACAAAGGCCCAAAGCATTAATATAGTCTCTTATTAAGCGTTGGACTGCAACATGTGGTCGAACACCTAATATTACAAAAGTGTCAGTTACAGCCAAACTATTATAGACACAGTGTTCATATTTTATATGCAGGGTTTTGCAGAGGCCCAAAGCATTACTTTAACCACATATTAAGCGTTGGACTGCCCCATGTTGTGGAACACCTAATATTCCAAAAATGTCCGTTACAGCCAAACTATTATAGACACAGTTTTCATATTGTATATGCAGCGTTTTTCAAAGGCCCAAAGCATTAATATAGTCTCTTATTAAGCGTTCTACTGCAACATGTGGACGAACACCTAATATTACAAAAATGTCAGTTACAGCCAAACTATTAGAGACACAGATTTCATTTTGTATAAGCAGCGTTATACAGAGTCCCAAAACATTACTATAATCACATGTTAAACGATGGACTGCAACATGTAGCTGAACACCTAATATTCCAAAAGTGTCAGTTACAGCCAAGCCATAAGAGGCACAGAGTTCATACTGTATATGCAGCATTATACAGAGCCCCAAAGCATTACTTTAACCACATATTAAGCTTTGCACTGATCCATGTGGTTTAACACCTAATATTCCAAAAATGTCCGTTACAGTTAAACTATTAGATACACAGTGTTCATATTTTATATGCAGGGTTTTACAGAGGCCCAAAGCATTAACATAGTCACTTATTAAGCGTTGGACTGCCCTATGTGGTTGAACACCTAATATTCCAAAAATGTCCGTTACAGCCAAACTATTAGAGACACAGTGTTCATATTTTACATGCAGGGTTTTACAGAGGGCCAAAGCACTAATATAGTCACTTATTAAACGTTGGACTGCAACATGTGGTGGAACACCTAATATTCCAAAAATGTCAGTTACAGCCAAACTATTAGAGACACAGTGTTCATATTTTATATGCAGCGTTTTTCAAAGGCCCAATGCATTAATATAGTCTCTTATTAAGCGTTGGACTGCAACATGTGGTCGAACACCTAATATTACAAAAGTGTCAGTTACAGCCAAGCTATAAGAGGCACAGAGTTCATACTGTATATGCAGCGTTATACAGAGTCCCAAAGCATTACTTTAACCACATATTAAGCTTTGCACTGCCCCATGTGGTTGAACACCTAATATTCCAAAAATGTCCGTTACAGTTAAACTATTAGAGACACAGTGTTCATATTTTATATGCAGGGTTTTACAGAGGCCCAAAGCATTAACATAGTCACTTATTAAGCGATGGACTGCAACATGTGGCCGAACACCTAATATTCCAAAAATGTCCGTTACAGCCAAACTATTAGAGACACAGTGTTCATATTGTGTATGCAGCGTTATACAGAGGCCCAAAGCATTAATATAGTCACTTATTAAGCGTTGGACTGCCCTATGTGGTTAAACACCTAATATTCCAAAAATGTCCGTTACAGCCAAACTATAAGAGGCATAAAGTTCATATTGTATATGCAGCGTTAAACAGAGGCCCAAAGCATTACTTTAACCATTGGACTGCCCCATGTGGTTGAACACCTAATATTCCAAAAATGTCCGTTACAGCCAAACTATTATAGACACAGTGTTCATATTGTATATGCAGCGTTTTTCAAAGGCCCAAAGCATTAATATAGTCTCTTATTAAGCGTTCTACTGCAACATGTGGACGAACACCTAATATTACAAAAATGTCAGTTACAGCCAAACTATTAGAGACACAGATTTCATTTTGTATAAGCAGCGTTATACAGAGTCCCAAAACATTACTATAATCACATGTTAAACGATGGACTGCAACATGTAGCTGAACACCTAATATTCCAAAAGTGTCAGTTACAGCCAAGCCATAAGAGGCACAGAGTTCATACTGTATATGCAGCATTATACAGAGCTCCAAAGCATTACTTTAACCACATATTAAGCTTTGCACTGATCCATGTGGTTTAACACCTAATATTCCAAAAATGTCCGTTACAGTTAAACTATTAGATACACAGTGTTCATATTTTATATGCAGGGTTTTACAGAGGCCCAAAGCATTAACATAGTCACTTATTAAGCGTTGGACTGCCCTATGTGGTTGAACACCTAATATTCCAAAAATGTCCGTTACAGCCAAACTATTAGAGACACAGTGTTCATATTTTACATGCAGGGTTTTACAGAGGGCCAAAGCACTAATATAGTCACTTATTAAACGTTGGACTGCAACATGTGGTGGAACACCTAATATTCCAAAAATGTCAGTTACAGCCAAACTATTAGAGACACAGTGTTCATATTTTATATGCAGCGTTTTTCAAAGGCCCAATGCATTAATATAGTCTCTTATTAAGCGTTGGACTGCAACATGTGGTCGAACACCTAATATTACAAAAATGTCAGTTACAGCCAAGCTATAAGAGGCACAGAGTTCATACTGTATATGCAGCGTTATACAGAGTCCCAAAGCATTACTTTAACCACATATTAAGCTTTGCACTGCCCCATGTGGTTGAACACCTAATATTCCAAAAATGTCCGTTACAGTTAAACTATTAGAGACACAGTGTTCATATTTTATATGCAGGGTTTTACAGAGGCCCAAAGCATTAACATAGTCACTTATTAAGCGATGGACTGCAACATGTGGCCGAACACCTAATATTCCAAAAATGTCCGTTACAGCCAAACTATTAGAGACACAGTGTTCATATTGTACATGCAGGGTTTTACAGAGGGCCAAAGCATTAATATAGTGACTTATTAAGCGATGGACTGCAACATGTGGCCGAACACCTAATATTACAAAAATGTCAGTTACAGCCAAACTATTAGAGACACAGATTTCATTTTGTATAAGCAGCGTTATACAGAGTCCCAAAACATTACTATAATCACATGTTAAACGATGGACTGCAACATGTAGCTGAACACCTAATATTCCAAAAGTGTCAGTTACAGCCAAGCCATAAGAGGCACAGAGTTCATACTGTATATGCAGCGTTATACAGAGTCCCAAAGCATTACTTTAACCACATATTAAGCTTTGCACTGATCCATGTGGTTTAACACCTAATATTCCAAAAATGTCCGTTACAGTTAAACTATTAGATACACAGTGTTCATATTTTATATGCAGGGTTTTACAGAGGCCCAAAGCATTATCATAGTCACTTATTAAGCGATGGACTGCAACATGTGGCCGAACACCTAATATTCCAAAAATGTCCGTTACAGCCAAACTATTAGAGACACAGTGTTCATATTGTACATGCAGGGTTTTACAGAGGGCCAAAGCATTAATATAGTCACTTATTAAGCGTTGGACTGCCCTATGTGGTTGAACACCTAATATTCCAAAAATGTCCGTTACAGCCAAACTATTAGAGACACAGTGTTCATATTGTACATCAGGGTTTTACAGAGGGCCAAAGCACTAATATAGTCACTTATTAAACGTTGGACTGCAACATGTGGCCGAACACCTAATATTCCAAAAATGTCCGTTACAGCCAAACTATTAGAGACACAGTGTTCATATTGTATATGCAGCGTTTTACAGAGGCCCAAAGCATTAATATAGTCACTTATTAAGCGTTGGACTGCCCTATGTGGTTGAACACCTAATATTCCAAAAATGTCCGTTACAGCCAAACTATTAGAGACACAGTGTTCATATTTTATATGCAGCGTTTTTCAAAGGCCCAATGCATTAATATAGTCACTTATTAAGCGTTGGACTGCAACATGTGGTCGAACATCTAATATTCCAAAAATGTCCGTTACAGCCAAACTATTAGAGACACAGTGTTCATATTGTACATGCAGGGTTTTACAGAGGCCCAAAGCACTAATATAGTCACTTATTAAACGTTGGACTGCAACATGTGGTGGAACACCTAATATTCCAAAAATGTCAGTTACAGCCAAACTATTAGAGACACAGTGTTCATATTTTATATGCAGGGTTTTGCAGAGGCCCAAAGCATTAAAATAGTCACTTATTAAGCGATGGACTGCAACATGTGGCCGAACACCTAATATTCCAAAAATGTCCGTTACAGCCAAACTATTAGAGACACAGTGTTCATATTATATATGCAGCGTTTTACAGAGGCCCAAAGCATTAATATAGTCACTTATTAAGCGTTGGACTGCCCTATGTGGTTGAACACCTAATATTCCAAAAATGTCCGTTACAGCCAAACTATTAGAGACACAGTGTTCATATTTTATATGCAGCGTTTTTCAAAGGCCCAATGCATTAATATAGTCTCTTATTAAGCGATGGACTGCAACATGTGGTCGAACACCTAATATTACAAAAGTGTCAGTTACAGCCAAGCTATAAGAGGCACAGAGTTCATACTGTATATGCAGCGTTATACAGAGTCCCAAAGCATTACTTTAACCACATATTAAGCTTTGCACTGCCCCATGTGGTTGAACAAATAATATTCCAAAAATGTCCGTTACAGTTAAACTATTAGAGACACAGTGTTCATATTTTATATGCAGGGTTTTACAGAGGCCCAAAGCATTAATATAGTCACTTATTAAGCGATGGACTGCAACATGTGGCCGAACACCTAATATTCCAAAAATGTCCGTTACAGCCAAACTATTAGATACACAGTGTTCATATTGTACATGCAGGGTTTCACAGAGGGCCAAAGCATTAATATAGTCACTTACTAAGCGATGGACTGCAACATGTGGCCGAACACCTAATATTCCAAAAATGTCCGTTACAGCCAAACTATAAAAGGCATAAAGTTCATATTGTATATGCAGCGTTAAACAGAGGCCCAAAGCATTACTTTAACCACATATTAAGCGTTGGACTTTTCATGTGGTTGAACACCTAATATTCCAAAAATGTCCGTTACAGCCAAACTATTAGAGACACAGTGTTCATATTGTGTATGCAGCGTTATACAGAGGCCCAAAGCATTAATATAGTCACTTATTAAGCGTTGGACTGCCCTATGTGGTTAAACACCTAATATTCCAAAAATGTCCGTTACAGCCAAACTATAAGAGGCATAAAGTTCATATTGTATATGCAGCGTTAAACAGAAGCCCAAAGCATTACTTTAACCATTGGACTGCCCCATGTGGTTGAACACCTAATATTCCAAAAATGTCCGTTACAGCCAAACTATTATAGACACAGTGTTCATATTGTATATGCAGCGTTTTTCAAAGGCCCAAAGCATTAATATAGTCTCTTATTAAGCGTTGGACTGCAACATGTGGACGAACACCTAATATTACAAAAATGTCAGTTACAGCCAAACTATTAGAGACACAGATTTCATTTTGTATAAGCAGCGTTATACAGAGTCCCAAAACATTACTATAATCACATGTTAAACGAGGGACTGCAACATGTAGCTGAACACCTAATATTCCAAAAGTGTCAGTTACAGCCAAGCCATAAGAGGCACAGAGTTCATACTGTATATGCAGCGTTATACAGAGTCCCAAAGCATTACTTTAACCACATATTAAGCTTTGCACTGATCCATGTGGTTTAACACCTAATATTCCAAAAATGTCCGTTACAGTTAAACTATTAGATACACAGTGTTCATATTTTATATGCATTGTTTTACAGAGGCCCAAAGCATTAACATAGTCACTTATTAAGCGATGGACTGCAACATGTGGCCGAACACCTAATATTCCAAAAATGTCCGTTACAGCCAAACTATTAGAGACACAGTGTTCATATTGTACATGCAGGGTTTTACAGAGGGCCAAAGCATTAATATAGTCACTTATTAAGCGTTGGACTGCCCTATGTGGTTGAACACCTAATATTCCAAAAATGTCCGTTACAGCCAAACTATTAGCGTTGGACTGCAACATGTGGTCGAACACCTAATATTCCAAAAATGTCCGTTACAGCCAAACTATTATAAACACAGTGTTCATATTGTATATGCAGCGTTTTACAGAGGCCCAAAGCATTAATATAGTCACTTATTAAGCGTTGGACTGCCCTATGTGGTTGAACACCTAATATTCCAAAAATGTCCGTTACAGCCAAACTATTAGCGTTGGACTGCAACATGTGGTCGAACACCTAATATTCCAAAAATGTCAGTTACAGCCAAACTATAAGAGACACAGTGTTCATATTTTATATGCAGGGTTTTACAGAGGCCCAAAGCATTAATATAGTCACTTATTAAGCGATGGACTGCAACATGTGGCCGAACACCTAATATTCCAAAAATGTCCGTTACAGCCAAACTATTAGAGACACAGTGTTCATATTGTACATGCAGGGTTTTACAGAGGGCCAAAGCATTAATATAGTCACTTATTAAGCGTTGGACTGCCCTATGTGGTTGAACACCTAATATTCCAAAAATGTCCGTTACAGCCAAACTATTAGAGACACAGTGTTCATATTGTACATCAGGGTTTTACAGAGGGCCAAAGCACTAATATGGTCACTTATTAAACGTTGGACTGCAACATGTGGTGGAACACCTAATATTCCAAAAATGTCAGTTACAGCCAAATTATTAGAGACACAGTGTTCATATTTTATATGCAGGGTTTTGCAGAGGCCCAAAGCATTAATATAGTCACTTATTAAGCGATGGACTGCAACATGTGGCCGAACACCTAATATTCCAAAAATGTCCGTTACAGCCAAACTATTAGAGACACAGTGTTCATATTGTATATGCAGCGTTTTACAGAGGCCCAAAGCATTAATATAGTCACTTATTAAGCGTTGGACTGCAACATGTAGTTGAACACCTAATATTCCAAAAGTGTCAGTTACAGCCAAACTATAAGAGGCATAAAGTTCATATTGTATATGCAGCGTTAAACAGAGGCCCAAAGCATTAATATAGTCACTTATTAAGCGATGGACTGCAACATGTGGCCGAACACCTAATATTCCAAAAATGTCCGTTACAGCCAAACTATTAGAGACACAGTGTTCATATTTTATATGCAGCGTTTTTCAAAGGCCCAATGCATTAATATAGTCTCTTATTAAGCGATGGACTGCAACATGTGGTCGAACACCTAATATTACAAAAGTGTCAGTTACAGCCAAGCTATAAGAGGCACAGAGTTCATACTGTATATGCAGCGTTATACAGAGTCCCAAAGCATTAACATAGTCACTTATTAAGCGTTGGACTGCCCTATGTGGTTGAACACCTAATATTCCAAAAATATCCGTTACAGCCAAACTATTAGAGACACAGTGTTCATATTGTACATCAGGGCTTCACAGAGGGCCAAAGCATTAATATAGTCAATTATTAAGCGATGGACTGCAACATGTGGTCGAACACCTAATATTCCAAAAATGTCAGTTACAGCCAAACTATAAGAGACACAGTGTTCATATTTTATATGCAGGGTTTTACAGAGGCCCAAAGCATTAATATAGTCACTTATTAAGCGATGGACTGCAACATGTGGCCGAACACATAATATTCCAAAAATGTCCGTTACAGCCAAACTATAAAAGGCATAAAGTTCATATTGTACATGCAGGGTTTTACAGAGGGCCAAAGCATTAATATAGTCACTTATTAAGCGATGGACTGCAACATGTGGTCGAACACCTAATATTCCAAAAATGTCCGTTACAGCCAAACTATTAGAGACACAGTGTTCATATTGTACATGCAGGGTTTTACAGAGGCCCAAAGCATTAATATAGTCACTTATTAAGCGATGGACTGCAACATGTAGTTGAACACCTAATATTCCAAAAGTGTCAGTTACAGCCAAACTATAAGAGGCATAAAGTTCATATTGTATATGCAGCGTTAAACAGAGGCCCAAAGCATTAATATAGTCACTTATTAAGCGTTGGACTGCCTTATGTGGTTGAACACCTAATATTCCAAAAATGTCAGTTACAGCCAAACTATAAGAGGCATAAAGTTCATATTGTATATGCAGCGTTAAACAGAGGCCCAAAGCATTACTTTAACCACATATTAAGCGTTGGACTGCCCCATGTGGTTGAACACCTAATATTCCAAAAATGTCCGATACAGCCAAACTATTATAGACACAGTGTTCATATTGCATATGCAGCGTTTTACAGAGGGCCAAAGCATTAATATAGTCACTTACTAAGCGATGGACTGCAACATGTGGCCGAACACCTAATATTCCAAAAATGTCCGTTACAGCCAAACTATAAAAGGCATAAAGTTCATATTGTATATGCAGCGTTAAACAGAGGCCCAAAGCATTACTTTAACCACATATTAAGCGTTGGACTGCCTTATGTGGTTGAACACCTAATATTCCAAAAATGTCAGTTACAGCCAAACTATAAGAGGCATAAAGTTCATATTGTATATGCAGCGTTAAACAGAGGCCCAAAGCATTACTTTAACCACTTATTAAGCGTTGGACTGCCCTATGTGGTTGAACACCTAATATTCCAAAAATGTCCGTTACAGCCAAACTATTAGATACACAGTGTTCATATTGTACATGCAGGGTTTCACAGAGGGCCAAAGCATTAATATAGTCACTTACTAAGCGATGGACTGCAACATGTGGCCGAACACCTAATATTCCAAAAATGTCCGTTACAGCCAAACTATAAAAGGCATAAAGTTCATATTGTATATGCAGCGTTAAACAGAGGCCCAAAGCATTACTTTAACCACATATTAAGCGTTGGACTTTTCATGTGGTTGAACACCTAATATTCCAAAAATGTCCGTTACAGCCAAACTATTAGAGACACAGTGTTCATATTGTGTATGCAGCGTTATACAGAGGCCCAAAGCATTAATATAGTCACTTATTAAGCGTTGGACTGCCCTATGTGGTTAAACACCTAATATTCCAAAAATGTCCGTTACAGCCAAACTATAAGAGGCATAAAGTTCATATTGTATATGCAGCGTATACAAAGGCCCAAAGCATTACTATAATCACATGTTAAGCGTTGGACTGCAACATGTAGTTGAACACCTAATATTCCAAAAGTGTCAGTTACAGAAAAACTAGAAGAGGCATTAAGTTCATATCGTATATGCAGCGTTATACAGAGGCCCAAAGCATTACTATAATCACATGTTACGCGTTGGACTGCAACTTGTAGTTGAACACCTAATATTCCAAAAATGTCCGTTACAGACAAACTATTAGCGTTGGACTGCAACATGTGGTCGAACACCTAATATTCCAAAAATGTCAGTTACAGCCAAACTATAAGAGACACAGTGTTCATATTTTATATGCAGGGTTTTACAGAGGCCCAAAGCATTAATATAGTCACTTATTAAGCGTTGGACTGCAACATGTAGTTGAACACCTAATATTCCAAAAGTGTCAGTTACAGCCAAACTATAAGAGGCATAAAGTTCATATTGTATATGCAGCGTTAAACAGAGGCCCAAAGCATTAATATAGTCACTTATTAAGCGATGGACTGCAACATGTGGCCGAACACCTAATATTCCAAAAATGTCCGTTACAGCCAAACTATTAGAGACACAGTGTTCATATTGTACATGCAGGGTTTTACAGAGGCCCAAAGCACTAATATAGTCACTTATTAAACGTTGAACTGCAACATGTGGTGGAACACCTAATATTCCAAAAATGTCAGTTACAGCCAAACTATTAGAGACACAGTGTTCATATTTTATATGCAGGGTTTTGCAGAGGCCCAAAGCATTAAAATAGTCACTTATTAAGCGATGGACTGCAACATGTGGCCGAACACCTAATATTCCAAAAATGTCCGTTACAGCCAAACTATTAGAGACACAGTGTTCATATTATATATGCAGCGTTTTACAGAGGCCCAAAGCATTAATATAGTCACTTATTAAGCGTTGGACTGCCCTATGTGGTTGAACACCTAATATTCCAAAAATGTCCGTTACAGTTAAACTATTAGATACACAGTGTTCATATTTTATATGCAGGGTTTTACAGAGGCCCAAAGCATTATCATAGTCACTTATTAAGCGATGGACTGCAACATGTGGCCGAACACCTAATATTCCAAAAATGTCCGTTACAGCCAAACTATTAGAGACACAGTGTTCATATTGTACATGCAGGGTTTTACAGAGGGCCAAAGCATTAATATAGTCACTTATTAAGCGTTGGACTGCCCTATGTGGTTGAACACCTAATATTCCAAAAATGTCCGTTACAGCCAAACTATTAGAGACACAGTGTTCATATTGTACATCAGGGTTTTACAGAGGGCCAAAGCACTAATATAGTCACTTATTAAACGTTGGACTGCAACATGTGGCCGAACACCTAATATTCCAAAAATGTCCGTTACAGCCAAACTATTAGAGACACAGTGTTCATATTGTATATGCAGCGTTTTACAGAGGCCCAAAGCATTAATATAGTCACTTATTAAGCGTTGGACTGCCCTATGTGGTTGAACACCTAATATTCCAAAAATGTCCGTTACAGCCAAACTATTAGAGACACAGTGTTCATATTTTATATGCAGCGTTTTTCAAAGGCCCAATGCATTAATATAGTCACTTATTAAGCGTTGGACTGCAACATGTGGTCGAACATCTAATATTCCAAAAATGTCCGTTACAGCCAAACTATTAGAGACACAGTGTTCATATTGTACATGCAGGGTTTTACAGAGGCCCAAAGCACTAATATAGTCACTTATTAAACGTTGGACTGCAACATGTGGGGGAACACCTAATATTCCAAAAATGTCAGTTACAGCCAAACTATTAGAGACACAGTGTTCATATTTTATATGCAGGGTTTTGCAGAGGCCCAAAGCATTAAAATAGTCACTTATTAAGCGATGGACTGCAACATGTGGCCGAACACCTAATATTCCAAAAATGTCCGTTACAGCCAAACTATTAGAGACACAGTGTTCATATTATATATGCAGCGTTTTACAGAGGCCCAAAGCATTAATATAGTCACTTATTAAGCGTTGGACTGCCCTATGTGGTTGAACACCTAATATTCCAAAAATGTCCGTTACAGCCAAACTATTAGAGACACAGTGTTCATATTTTATATGCAGCGTTTTTCAAAGGCCCAATGCATTAATATAGTCTCTTATTAAGCGATGGACTGCAACATGTGGTCGAACACCTAATATTACAAAAGTGTCAGTTACAGCCAAGCTATAAGAGGCACAGAGTTCATACTGTATATGCAGCGTTATACAGAGTCCCAAAGCATTACTTTAACCACATATTAAGCTTTGCACTGCCCCATGTGGTTGAACACCTAATATTCCAAAAATGTCCGTTACAGTTAAACTATTAGAGACACAGTGTTCATATTTTATATGCAGGGTTTTACAGAGGCCCAAAGCATTAATATAGTCACTTATTAAGCGATGGACTGCAACATGTGGCCGAACACCTAATATTCCAAAAATGTCCGTTACAGCCAAACTATTAGATACACAGTGTTCATATTGTACATGCAGGGTTTCACAGAGGGCCAAAGCATTAATATAGTCACTTACTAAGCGATGGACTGCAACATGTGGCCGAACACCTAATATTCCAAAAATGTCCGTTACAGCCAAACTATAAAAGGCATAAAGTTCATATTGTATATGCAGCGTTAAACAGAGGCCCAAAGCATTACTTTAACCACATATTAAGCGTTGGACTTTTCATGTGGTTGAACACCTAATATTCCAAAAATGTCCGTTACAGCCAAACTATTAGAGACACAGTGTTCATATTGTGTATGCAGCGTTATACAGAGGCCCAAAGCATTAATATAGTCACTTATTAAGCGTTGGACTGCCCTATGTGGTTAAACACCTAATATTCCAAAAATGTCCGTTACAGCCAAACTATAAGAGGCATAAAGTTCATATTGTATATGCAGCGTTAAACAGAAGCCCAAAGCATTACTTTAACCATTGGACTGCCCCATGTGGTTGAACACCTAATATTCCAAAAATGTCCGTTACAGCCAAACTATTATAGACACAGTGTTCATATTGTATATGCAGCGTTTTTCAAAGGCCCAAAGCATTAATATAGTCTCTTATTAAGCGTTGGACTGCAACATGTGGACGAACACCTAATATTACAAAAATGTCAGTTACAGCCAAACTATTAGAGACACAGATTTCATTTTGTATAAGCAGCGTTATACAGAGTCCCAAAACATTACTATAATCACATGTTAAACGAGGGACTGCAACATGTAGCTGAACACCTAATATTCCAAAAGTGTCAGTTACAGCCAAGCCATAAGAGGCACAGAGTTCATACTGTATATGCAGCGTTATACAGAGTCCCAAAGCATTACTTTAACCACATATTAAGCTTTGCACTGATCCATGTGGTTTAACACCTAATATTCCAAAAATGTCCGTTACAGTTAAACTATTAGATACACAGTGTTCATATTTTATATGCATTGTTTTACAGAGGCCCAAAGCATTAACATAGTCACTTATTAAGCGATGGACTGCAACATGTGGCCGAACACCTAATATTCCAAAAATGTCCGTTACAGCCAAACTATTAGAGACACAGTGTTCATATTGTACATGCAGGGTTTTACAGAGGGCCAAAGCATTAATATAGTCACTTATTAAGCGTTGGACTGCCCTATGTGGTTGAACACCTAATATTCCAAAAATGTCCGTTACAGCCAAACTATTAGCGTTGGACTGCAACATGTGGTCGAACACCTAATATTCCAAAAATGTCCGTTACAGCCAAACTATTATAAACACAGTGTTCATATTGTATATGCAGCGTTTTACAGAGGCCCAAAGCATTAATATAGTCACTTATTAAGCGTTGGACTGCCCTATGTGGTTGAACACCTAATATTCCAAAAATGTCCGTTACAGCCAAACTATTAGAGACACAGTGTTCATATTGTACATCAGGGTTTTACAGAGGGCCAAAGCACTAATATGGTCACTTATTAAACGTTGGACTGCAACATGTGGTGGAACACCTAATATTCCAAAAATGTCAGTTACAGCCAAATTATTAGAGACACAGTGTTCATATTTTATATGCAGGGTTTTGCAGAGGCCCAAAGCATTAATATAGTCACTTATTAAGCGATGGACTGCAACATGTGGCCGAACACCTAATATTCCAAAAATGTCCGTTACAGCCAAACTATTAGAGACACAGTGTTCATATTGTATATGCAGCGTTTTACAGAGGCCCAAAGCATTAATATAGTCACTTATTAAGCGTTGGACTGCAACATGTAGTTGAACACCTAATATTCCAAAAGTGTCAGTTACAGCCAAACTATAAGAGGCATAAAGTTCATATTGTATATGCAGCGTTAAACAGAGGCCCAAAGCATTAATATAGTCACTTATTAAGCGATGGACTGCAACATGTGGCCGAACACCTAATATTCCAAAAATGTCCGTTACAGCCAAACTATTAGAGACACAGTGTTCATATTTTATATGCAGCGTTTTTCAAAGGCCCAATGCATTAATATAGTCTCTTATTAAGCGATGGACTGCAACATGTGGTCGAACACCTAATATTACAAAAGTGTCAGTTACAGCCAAGCTATAAGAGGCACAGAGTTCATACTGTATATGCAGCGTTATACAGAGTCCCAAAGCATTAACATAGTCACTTATTAAGCGTTGGACTGCCCTATGTGGTTGAACACCTAATATTCCAAAAATATCCGTTACAGCCAAACTATTAGAGACACAGTGTTCATATTGTACATCAGGGCTTCACAGAGGGCCAAAGCATTAATATAGTCAATTATTAAGCGATGGACTGCAACATGTGGTCGAACACCTAATATTCCAAAAATGTCAGTTACAGCCAAACTATAAGAGACACAGTGTTCATATTTTATATGCAGGGTTTTACAGAGGCCCAAAGCATTAATATAGTCACTTATTAAGCGATGGACTGCAACATGTGGCCGAACACATAATATTCCAAAAATGTCCGTTACAGCCAAACTATAAAAGGCATAAAGTTCATATTGTACATGCAGGGTTTTACAGAGGGCCAAAGCATTAATATAGTCACTTATTAAGCGATGGACTGCAACATGTGGTCGAACACCTAATATTCCAAAAATGTCCGTTACAGCCAAACTATTAGAGACACAGTGTTCATATTGTACATGCAGGGTTTTACAGAGGCCCAAAGCATTAATATAGTCACTTATTAAGCGATGGACTGCAACATGTAGTTGAACACCTAATATTCCAAAAGTGTCAGTTACAGCCAAACTATAAGAGGCATAAAGTTCATATTGTATATGCAGCGTTAAACAGAGGCCCAAAGCATTAATATAGTCACTTATTAAGCGTTGGACTGCCTTATGTGGTTGAACACCTAATATTCCAAAAATGTCAGTTACAGCCAAACTATAAGAGGCATAAAGTTCATATTGTATATGCAGCGTTAAACAGAGGCCCAAAGCATTACTTTAACCACATATTAAGCGTTGGACTGCCCCATGTGGTTGAACACCTAATATTCCAAAAATGTCCGATACAGCCAAACTATTATAGACACAGTGTTCATATTGCATATGCAGCGTTTTACAGAGGGCCAAAGCATTAATATAGTCACTTACTAAGCGATGGACTGCAACATGTGGCCGAACACCTAATATTCCAAAAATGTCCGTTACAGCCAAACTATAAAAGGCATAAAGTTCATATTGTATATGCAGCGTTAAACAGAGGCCCAAAGCATTACTTTAACCACATATTAAGCGTTGGACTGCCTTATGTGGTTGAACACCTAATATTCCAAAAATGTCAGTTACAGCCAAACTATAAGAGGCATAAAGTTCATATTGTATATGCAGCGTTAAACAGAGGCCCAAAGCATTACTTTAACCACTTATTAAGCGTTGGACTGCCCTATGTGGTTGAACACCTAATATTCCAAAAATGTCCGTTACAGCCAAACTATTAGATACACAGTGTTCATATTGTACATGCAGGGTTTCACAGAGGGCCAAAGCATTAATATAGTCACTTACTAAGCGATGGACTGCAACATGTGGCCGAACACCTAATATTCCAAAAATGTCTGTTACAGCCAAACTATAAAAGGCATAAAGTTCATATTGTATATGCAGCGTTAAACAGAGGCCCAAAGCATTACTTTAACCACATATTAAGCGTTGGACTTTTCATGTGGTTGAACACCTAATATTCCAAAAATGTCCGTTACAGCCAAACTATTAGAGACACAGTGTTCATATTGTGTATGCAGCGTTATACAGAGGCCCAAAGCATTAATATAGTCACTTATTAAGCGTTGGACTGCCCTATGTGGTTAAACACCTAATATTCCAAAAATGTCCGTTACAGCCAAACTATAAGAGGCATAAAGTTCATATTGTATATGCAGCGTATACAAAGGCCCAAAGCATTACTATAATCACATGTTAAGCGTTGGACTGCAACATGTAGTTGAACACCTAATATTCCAAAAGTGTCAGTTACAGAAAAACTAGAAGAGGCATTAAGTTCATATCGTATATGCAGCGTTATACAGAGGCCCAAAGCATTACTATAATCACATGTTACGCGTTGGACTGCAACTTGTAGTTGAACACCTAATATTCCAAAAATGTCCGTTACAGACAAACTATTAGCGTTGGACTGCAACATGTGGTCGAACACCTAATATTCCAAAAATGTCAGTTACAGCCAAACTATAAGAGACACAGTGTTCATATTTTATATGCAGGGTTTTACAGAGGCCCAAAGCATTAATATAGTCACTTATTAAGCGTTGGACTGCAACATGTAGTTGAACACCTAATATTCCAAAAGTGTCAGTTACAGCCAAACTATAAGAGGCATAAAGTTCATATTGTATATGCAGCGTTAAACAGAGGCCCAAAGCATTAATATAGTCACTTATTAAGCGATGGACTGCAACATGTGGCCGAACACCTAATATTCCAAAAATGTCCGTTACAGCCAAACTATTAGAGACACAGTGTTCATATTTTATATGCAGCGTTTTTCAAAGGCCCAAAGCATTAATATAGTCTCTTATTAAGCGTTGGACTGCAACATGTGGACGAACACCTAATATTACAAAAATGTCAGTTACAGCCAAACTATTAGAGACACAGATTTCATTTTGTATAAGCAGCGTTATACAGAGTCCCAAAGCATTACTTTAACCACATATTAAGCTTTGCACTGATCCATGTGGTTTAACACCTAATATTCCAAAAATGTCCGTTACAGTTAAACTATTAGATACACAGTGTTCATATTTTATATGCAGGGTTTTACAGAGGCCCAAAGCATTAACATAGTCACTTATTAAGCGATGGACTGCAACATGTGGCCGAACACCTAATATTCCAAAAATGTCCGTTACAGCCAAACTATTACAGACACAGTGTTCATATTGTACATGCAGGGTTTTACAGAGGGCCAAAGCATTATTATAGTCACTTATTAAGCATTGGACTGCAACATGTGGCCGAACACCTAATATTCCAAAAATGTCCGTTACAGCCAAACTATTACAGACACAGTGTTCATATTGTACATGCAGGGTTTTACAGAGGGCCAAAGCATTATTATAGTCACTTATTAAGCATTGGACTGCAACATGTGGCCGAACACCTAATATTCCAAAAATGTCCGTTACAGCCAAACTATTAGAGACACAGTGTTCATATTGTACATGCAGGGTTTTACAGAGTGCCAAAGCATTAATATAGTCACTTATTAAGCGTTGGACTGCAACATGTGGTCGAACACCTATTATTCCAAAAATGTCCGTTACAGCCAAACTATTAGAGACACAGTGTTCATATTGTACATGCAGGGTTTTACAGAGGGCCAAAGCATTAATATAGTCACTTATTAAGCGTTGGACTGCAACATGTGGTCGAACACCTAATATTCCAAAAATGTCCGTTACAGCCAAACTATTGGAGACACAGTGTTCATATTGTATATGCAGCGTTTTACAGAGGCCTAAAGCAATAATATAGTCACTTATTAAGCGATGGACTGCAACATGTGGCCGAACACCTAATAATCCAAAAATGTCCGTTACAGCCAAACTATAAGAGGCATAAAGTTCAAATTGTATATGCAGCGTTAAACAGAGGCCCAAAGCATTAATATAGTCACTTATTAAGCGTTGGACTGCCTTATGTGGTTGAACACCTAATATTCCAAAAATGTCAGTTACAGCCAAACTATAAGAGACACAGTGTTCATATTGTACATGCAGGGATTTACAGAGGCCCAAAGCATTAATATAGTCACTTATTAAGCGTTGGACTGGAACATGTGGTCGAACACCTAATATTCCAAAAGGGTCAGTTACAGAAAAACTATAAGAGGCATTAAGTTCATATTGTATATGCAGCGTATACAAAGGCCCAAAGCATTACTATAATCACATGTTAAGCGTTGGACTGCAACATGTAGTTGAACACCTAATATTCCAAAAGTGTCAGTTACAGAAAAACTAGAAGAGGCATTAAGTTCATATCGTATATGCAGCGTTATACAGAGGCCCAAAGCATTACTATAATCACATGTTACGCGTTGGACTGCAACTTGTAGTTGAACACCTAATATTCCAAAAATGTCCGTTACAGACAAACTATTAGAGACACAGTGTTCATATTGTACATGCAGGGTTTTACAGAGGGCCAAACCATTAATATAGTCACATATTAAGCGTTGGACTGCAACATGTGGTCGAACACCTAATATTCCAAAAATGTCCGTTACAGCCAAACTATTGGAGACACAGTGTTCATATTGTATATGCAGCGTTTTACAGAGGCCCAAAGCAATAATATAGTCACTTATTAAGCGATGGACTGCAACATGTGGCCGAACACCTAATAATCCAAAAATGTCCGTTACAGCCAAACTATAAGAGGCATAAAGTTCATATTGTATATGCAGCGTTAAACAGAGGCCCAAAGCATTACTTTAACCACATATTAAGCGTTGGACTGCCCCATGTGGTTGAACACCTAATATTCCAAAAATGTCCGTTACAGCCAAACTATTATAGACACAGTGTTCATATTGTATATGCAGCGTTTTACAGAGGCCCAAAGCATTAATATAGTCACTTATTAAGCGTTGGACTGCCCTATGTGGTTGAACACCTAATACTCCAAAAATGTCCGTTACAGCCAAACTATTAGAGACACAGTGTTCATATTGTATATGCAGCGGTCTACAGAGGCCCAAAGCATTAATATAGTCACTTATTAAGCGATGGACTGCAACATGTGGCCGAACACCTAATATTCCAAAAATGTCCGTTACAGCCAAACTATTAGAGACACAGTGTTCATATTGTACATGCAGGGTTTTACAGAGGGCCAAAGCATTAATATAGTCACTTATTAAGCGTTGGACTGCAACATGTGGTCGAACACCTAATATTCCAAAAATGTCCGTTACAGCCAAACTATTGGAGACACAGTGTTCATATTGTATATGCAGCGTTTTACAGAGGCCCAAAGCATTAATATAGTCACTTATTAAGCGTTGGACTGCAACATGTGGTCGAACACCTAATACTCCAAAAATGTCCGTTACAGCCAAACTATTAGAGACACAGTGTTCATATTGTATATGCAGCGTTTTACAGAGGCCCAAAGCATTAATATAGTCACTTATTAAGCGTTGGACTGCAACATGTGGTCGAACACCTAATACTCCAAAAATGTCCGTTACAGCCAAACTATTGGAGACACAGTGTTCATATTGTATATGCAGCGTTTTACAGAGGCCCAAAGCATTAATATAGTCACTTATTAAGCGTTGGACTGCAACATGTGGTCGAACACCTAATACTCCAAAAATGTCCGTTACAGCCAAACTATTAGAGACACAGTGTTCATATTGTATATGCAGCGTTTTACAGAGGCCCAAAGCATTAATATAGTCACTTATTAAGCGTTGGACTGCAACATGTGGTTAAACACCTAATATTCCAAAAATGTCCGTTACAGCCAAACTATTAGAGACACAGTGTTCATATTGTACATGCAGGATTTCACAGAGGGCCAAAGCATTAATATAGTCACTTATTAAGCGATGGACTGCAACATGTGGTCGAACACCTAATATTCCAAAAATGTCAGTTACAGCCAAACTATAAGAGACACAGTGTTCATATTTTATATGCAGGGTTTTACAGAGGGCCAAAGCATTAATATAGTCACTTATTAAGCGATGGACTGCAACATGTGGCCGAACACCTAATATTCCAAAAATGTCCGTTACAGCCAAACTATTAGAGACACAGTGTTCATATTGTACATGCAGGGTTTTACAGAGGGCCAAAGCATTAATATAGTCACTTATTAAGCGTTGGACTGCAACATGTGGTCGAACACCTAATATTCCAAAAATGTCCGTTACAGCCAATTTATTGGAGACACAGTGTTCATATTGTATATGCAGCGTTTTACAGAGGCCCAAAGCATTAATATAGTCACTTATTAAGCGATGGACTGCAACATGTGGCCGAACACCTAATATTCCAAAAATGTCCGTTACAGCCAAACTATTAGAGACACAGTGTTCATATTGTACATGCAGGGTTTTACAGAGGGCCAAAGCATTAATATAGTCACTTATTAAGCGTTGGACTGCAACATGTGGTCGAACACCTAATATTCCAAAAATGTCCGTTACAGCCAATTTATTGGAGACACAGTGTTCATATTGTATATGCAGCGTTTTACAGAGGCCCAAAGCATTAATATAGTCACTTATTAAGCGTTTTACTGCCCTATGTGGTTAAACACCTAATATTCCAAAAATGTCCGTTACAGCCAAACTATTAGAGACACAGTCTTCATATTGTACATGCAGGGTTTCACAGAGGGCCAAAGCATTAATATAGTCACTTATTAAGCGATGGACTGCAACATGTGGCCGAACACCTAATATTCCAAAAATGTCCGTTACAGCCAAACTATAAGAGGCATAAAGTTCATATTGTATATGCAGCGTTAAACAGAGGCCCAAAGCATTACTTTAACCACATATTAAGCGTTGGACTGCCCCATGTTGTTGAACACCTAATATTCCAAAAATGTCCGTTACAGCCAAACTATTAGAGACACAGTGTTCATATTGTACATGCAGGGTTTTACAGAGGGCCAAAGCATTAATATAGTCACTTATTAAGCATTGGACTGCAACATGTGGCCGAACACCTAATATTCCAAAAATGTCCGTTACAGCCAAACTATTAGAGACACAGTGTTCATATTGTACATGCAGGGTTTTACAAAGTGCCAAAGCATTAATATAGTCACTTATTAAGCGTTGGACTGCAACATGTGGTCGAACACCTAATATTCCAAAAATGTTCGTTACAGCCAAATTATTAGAGACACAGTGTTCATATTGTACATGCAGGGTTTTACAGAGAGCCAAAGCATTAATATAGTCACTTATTAAGCGTTGGACTGCAACATGTGGTCGAACACCTAATATTCCAAAAATGTCAGTTACAGCCAAACTATAAGAGACACAGTGTTCATATTTTATATGCAGGGTTTTATAGAGGGCCAAAGCATTAATATAGTCACTTATTAAGCGATGGACTGCAACATGTGGCCGAACACCTAATATTCCAAAAATGTCCGTTACAGCCAAACTATAAGAGGCATAAAGTTCATATTGTATATGCAGCGTTTTACAGAGGCCCAAAGCATTAATATAGTCACTTATTAAGCGTTGGACTGCCCTATGTGGTTGAACACCTAATACTCCAAAAATGTCCGTTACAGCCAAACTATTATAGACACAGTGTTCATATTGTATATGCAGCGTTTTTCAAAGGCCCAAAGCATTAATATAGTCTCTTATTAAGCGTTGGACTGCAACATGTGGACGAACACCTAATATTACAAAAATGTCAGTTACAGCCAAACTATTAGAGACACAGATTTCATTTTGTATAAGCAGCGTTATACAGAGTCCCAAAACATTACTATAATCATATGTTAAACGATGGACTGCAACATGTAGCTGAACACCTAATATTCTAAAAGTGTCAGTTACAGCCAAGCCATAAGAGGCACAGAGTTCATACTGTATATGCAGCGTTATACAGAGTCCCAAAGCATTACTTTAACCACATATTAAGCTTTGCACTGATCCATGTGGTTTAACACCTAATATTCCAAAAATGTCCGTTACAGTTAAACTATTAGATACACAGTGTTCATATTTTATATGCAGGGTTTTACAGAGGCCCAAAGCATTAACATAGTCACTTATTAAGCGATGGACTGCAACATGTGGCCGAACACCTAATATTCCAAAAATGTCCGTTACAGCCAAACTATTACAGACACAGTGTTCATATTGTACATGCAGGGTTTTACAGAGGGCCAAAGCATTAATATAGTCACTTATTAAGCGTTGGACTGCCCTATGTGGTTGAACACCTAATATTCCAAAAATGTCCGTTACAGCCAAACTATTATAAACACAGTGTTCATATTGTATATGCAGCGTTTTACAGAGGCCCAAAGCATTAATTTAGTCACTTATTAAGCGTTGGACTGCCCTATGTGGTTGAACACCTAATATTCCAAAAATGTCCGTTACAGCCAAACTATTAGCGTTGGACTGCAACATGTGGTCGAACACCTAATATTCCAAAAATGTCCGTTACAGCCAAACTATAAGAGACACAGTGTTCATATTTTATATGCAGGGTTTTACAGAGGCCCAAAGCATTAATATAGTCACTTATTAAGCGATGGACTGCAACATGTGGCCTAACACCTAATATTCCAAAAATGTCCGTTACAGCCAACTATTAGAGACACAGTGTTCATATTGTACATGCAGGGTTTTACAGAGGGCCAAAGCATTAATATAGTCACTTATTAAGCGTTGGACTGCAACATGTAGTCAAACACCTAATATTCCAAAAATGTCCGTTACAGCCAAACTATTAGAGACACAGTGTTCATATTGTACATGCAGGGTTTTACAGAGGGCCAAAGCATTAATATAGTCACTTATTAAGCGATAGACTGCAACATGTGGCCGAACACCTAATATTCCAAAAATGTCCGTTACTGCCAAACTATTAGAGACACAGTGTTCATATGGTACATGCAGGGTTTTACAAAGGCCCAAAGCATTAATATAGTCTCTTATTAAGCGTTGGACTGCAACATGTGGTCGAACACCTAATATTACAAAAGTGTCAGTTACAGCCAAACTATTATAGACACAGTGTTCATATTTTATATGCAGGGTTTTGCAGAGGCCCAAAGCATTACTTTAACCACATATTAAGCGTTGGACTGCCCCATGTTGTTGAACACCTAATATTCCAAAAATGTCCGTTACAGCCAAACTATTATAGACACAGTTTTCATATTGTATATGCAGCGTTTTTCAAAGGCCCAAAGCATTAATATAGTCTCTTATTAAGCGTTCTACTGCAACATGTGGACGAACACCTAATATTACAAAAATGTCAGTTACAGCCAAACTATTAGAGACACAGATTTCATTTTGTATAAGCAGCGTTATACAGAGTCCCAAAACATTACTATAATCACATGTTAAACGATGGACTGCAACATGTAGCTGAACACCTAATATTCCAAAAGTGTCAGTTACAGCCAAGCCATAAGAGGCACAGAGTTCATACTGTATATGCAGCATTATACAGAGCCCCAAAGCATTACTTTAACCACATATTAAGCTTTGCACTGATCCATGTGGTTTAACACCTAATATTCCAAAAATGTCCGTTACAGTTAAACTATTAGATACACAGTGTTCATATTTTATATGCAGGGTTTTACAGAGGCCCAAAGCATTAACATAGTCACTTATTAAGCGTTGGACTGCCCTATGTGGTTGAACACCTAATATTCCAAAAATGTCCGTTACAGCCAAACTATTAGAGACACAGTGTTCATATTTTACATGCAGGGTTTTACAGAGGGCCAAAGCACTAATATAGTCACTTATTAAACGTTGGACTGCAACATGTGGTGGAACACCTAATATTCCAAAAATGTCAGTTACAGCCAAACTATTAGAGACACAGTGTTCATATTTTATATGCAGCGTTTTTCAAAGGCCCAATGCATTAATATAGTCTCTTATTAAGCGTTGGACTGCAACATGTGGTCGAACACCTAATATTACAAAAGTGTCAGTTACAGCCAAGCTATAAGAGGCACAGAGTTCATACTGTATATGCAGCGTTATACAGAGTCCCAAAGCATTACTTTAACCACATATTAAGCTTTGCACTGCCCCATGTGGTTGAACACCTAATATTCCAAAAATGTCCGTTACAGTTAAACTATTAGAGACACAGTGTTCATATTTTATATGCAGGGTTTTACAGAGGCCCAAAGCATTAACATAGTCACTTATTAAGCGATGGACTGCAACATGTGTCCGAACACCTAATATTCCAAAAATGTCCGTTACAGCCAAACTATTAGAGACACAGTGTTCATATTGTGTATGCAGCGTTATACAGAGGCCCAAAGCATTAATATAGTCACTTATTAAGCGTTGGACTGCCCTATGTGGTTAAACACCTAATATTCCAAAAATGTCCGTTACAGCCAAACTATAAGAGGCATAAAGTTCATATTGTATATGCAGCGTTAAACAGAGGCCCAAAGCATTACTTTAACCATTGGACTGCCCCATGTGGTTGAACACCTAATATTCCAAAAATGTCCGTTACAGCCAAACTATTATAGACACAGTGTTCATATTGTATATGCAGCGTTTTTCAAAGGCCCAAAGCATTAATATAGTCTCTTATTAAGCGTTCTACTGCAACATGTGGACGAACACCTAATATTACAAAAATGTCAGTTACAGCCAAACTATTAGAGACACAGATTTCATTTTGTATAAGCAGCGTTATACAGAGTCCCAAAACATTACTATAATCACATGTTAAACGATGGACTGCAACATGTAGCTGAACACCTAATATTCCAAAAGTGTCAGTTACAGCCAAGCCATAAGAGGCACAGAGTTCATACTGTATATGCAGCATTATACAGAGCTCCAAAGCATTACTTTAACCACATATTAAGCTTTGCACTGATCCATGTGGTTTAACACCTAATATTCCAAAAATGTCCGTTACAGTTAAACTATTAGATACACAGTGTTCATATTTTATATGCAGGGTTTTACAGAGGCCCAAAGCATTAACATAGTCACTTATTAAGCGTTGGACTGCCCTATGTGGTTGAACACCTAATATTCCAAAAATGTCCGTTACAGCCAAACTATTAGAGACACAGTGTTCATATTTTACATGCAGGGTTTTACAGAGGGCCAAAGCACTAATATAGTCACTTATTAAACGTTGGACTGCAACATGTGGTGGAACACCTAATATTCCAAAAATGTCAGTTACAGCCAAACTATTAGAGACACAGTGTTCATATTTTATATGCAGCGTTTTTCAAAGGCCCAATGCATTAATATAGTCTCTTATTAAGCGTTGGACTGCAACATGTGGTCGAACACCTAATATTACAAAAATGTCAGTTACAGCCAAGCTATAAGAGGCACAGAGTTCATACTGTATATGCAGCGTTATACAGAGTCCCAAAGCATTACTTTAACCACATATTAAGCTTTGCACTGCCCCATGTGGTTGAACACCTAATATTCCAAAAATGTCCGTTACAGTTAAACTATTAGAGACACAGTGTTCATATTTTATATGCAGGGTTTTACAGAGGCCCAAAGCATTAACATAGTCACTTATTAAGCGATGGACTGCAACATGTGGCCGAACACCTAATATTCCAAAAATGTCCGTTACAGCCAAACTATTAGAGACACAGTGTTCATATTGTACATGCAGGGTTTTACAGAGGGCCAAAGCATTAATATAGTGACTTATTAAGCGATGGACTGCAACATGTGGCCGAACACCTAATATTACAAAAATGTCAGTTACAGCCAAACTATTAGAGACACAGATTTCATTTTGTATAAGCAGCGTTATACAGAGTCCCAAAACATTACTATAATCACATGTTAAACGATGGACTGCAACATGTAGCTGAACACCTAATATTCCAAAAGTGTCAGTTACAGCCAAGCCATAAGAGGCACAGAGTTCATACTGTATATGCAGCGTTATACAGAGTCCCAAAGCATTACTTTAACCACATATTAAGCTTTGCACTGATCCATGTGGTTTAACACCTAATATTCCAAAAATGTCCGTTACAGTTAAACTATTAGATACACAGTGTTCATATTTTATATGCAGGGTTTTACAGAGGCCCAAAGCATTATCATAGTCACTTATTAAGCGATGGACTGCAACATGTGGCCGAACACCTAATATTCCAAAAATGTCCGTTACAGCCAAACTATTAGAGACACAGTGTTCATATTGTACATGCAGGGTTTTACAGAGGGCCAAAGCATTAATATAGTCACTTATTAAGCGTTGGACTGCCCTATGTGGTTGAACACCTAATATTCCAAAAATGTCCGTTACAGCCAAACTATTAGAGACACAGTGTTCATATTGTACATCAGGGTTTTACAGAGGGCCAAAGCACTAATATAGTCACTTATTAAACGTTGGACTGCAACATGTGGCCGAACACCTAATATTCCAAAAATGTCCGTTACAGCCAAACTATTAGAGACACAGTGTTCATATTGTATATGCAGCGTTTTACAGAGGCCCAAAGCATTAATATAGTCACTTATTAAGCGTTGGACTGCCCTATGTGGTTGAACACCTAATATTCCAAAAATGTCCGTTACAGCCAAACTATTAGAGACACAGTGTTCATATTTTATATGCAGCGTTTTTCAAAGGCCCAATGCATTAATATAGTCACTTATTAAGCGTTGGACTGCAACATGTGGTCGAACATCTAATATTCCAAAAATGTCCGTTACAGCCAAACTATTAGAGACACAGTGTTCATATTGTACATGCAGGGTTTTACAGAGGCCCAAAGCACTAATATAGTCACTTATTAAACGTTGGACTGCAACATGTGGTGGAACACCTAATATTCCAAAAATGTCAGTTACAGCCAAACTATTAGAGACACAGTGTTCATATTTTATATGCAGGGTTTTGCAGAGGCCCAAAGCATTAAAATAGTCACTTATTAAGCGATGGACTGCAACATGTGGCCGAACACCTAATATTCCAAAAATGTCCGTTACAGCCAAACTATTAGAGACACAGTGTTCATATTATATATGCAGCGTTTTACAGAGGCCCAAAGCATTAATATAGTCACTTATTAAGCGTTGGACTGCCCTATGTGGTTGAACACCTAATATTCCAAAAATGTCCGTTACAGCCAAACTATTAGAGACACAGTGTTCATATTTTATATGCAGCGTTTTTCAAAGGCCCAATGCATTAATATAGTCTCTTATTAAGCGATGGACTGCAACATGTGGTCGAACACCTAATATTCCAAAAATGTCCGTTACAGCCAATTTATTGGAGACACAGTGTTCATATTGTATATGCAGCGTTTTACAGAGGCCCAAAGCATTAATATAGTCACTTATTAAGCGATGGACTGCAACATGTGGCCGAACACCTAATATTCCAAAAATGTCCGTTACAGCCAAACTATTAGAGACACAGTGTTCATATTGTACATGCAGGGTTTTACAGAGGGCCAAAGCATTAATATAGTCACTTATTAAGCGTTGGACTGCAACATGTGGTCGAACACCTAATATTCCAAAAATGTCCGTTACAGCCAATTTATTGGAGACACAGTGTTCATATTGTATATGCAGCGTTTTACAGAGGCCCAAAGCATTAATATAGTCACTTATTAAGCGTTTTACTGCCCTATGTGGTTAAACACCTAATATTCCAAAAATGTCCGTTACAGCCAAACTATTAGAGACACAGTCTTCATATTGTACATGCAGGGTTTCACAGAGGGCCAAAGCATTAATATAGTCACTTATTAAGCGATGGACTGCAACATGTGGCCGAACACCTAATATTCCAAAAATGTCCGTTACAGCCAAACTATAAGAGGCATAAAGTTCATATTGTATATGCAGCGTTAAACAGAGGCCCAAAGCATTACTTTAACCACATATTAAGCGTTGGACTGCCCCATGTTGTTGAACACCTAATATTCCAAAAATGTCCGTTACAGCCAAACTATTAGAGACACAGTGTTCATATTGTACATGCAGGGTTTTACAGAGGGCCAAAGCATTAATATAGTCACTTATTAAGCATTGGACTGCAACATGTGGCCGAACACCTAATATTCCAAAAATGTCCGTTACAGCCAAACTATTAGAGACACAGTGTTCATATTGTACATGCAGGGTTTTACAAAGTGCCAAAGCATTAATATAGTCACTTATTAAGCGTTGGACTGCAACATGTGGTCAAACACCTAATATTCCAAAAATGTTCGTTACAGCCAAATTATTAGAGACACAGTGTTCATATTGTACATGCAGGGTTTTACAGAGAGCCAAAGCATTAATATAGTCACTTATTAAGCGTTGGACTGCAACATGTGGTCGAACACCTAATATTCCAAAAATGTCAGTTACAGCCAAACTATAAGAGACACAGTGTTCATATTTTATATGCAGGGTTTTATAGAGGGCCAAAGCATTAATATAGTCACTTATTAAGCGATGGACTGCAACATGTGGCCGAACACCTAATATTCCAAAAATGTCCGTTACAGCCAAACTATAAGAGGCATAAAGTTCATATTGTATATGCAGCGTTTTACAGAGGCCCAAAGCATTAATATAGTCACTTATTAAGCGTTGGACTGCCCTATGTGGTTGAACACCTAATACTCCAAAAATGTCCGTTACAGCCAAACTATTATAGACACAGTGTTCATATTGTATATGCAGCGTTTTTCAAAGGCCCAAAGCATTAATATAGTCTCTTATTAAGCGTTGGACTGCAACATGTGGACGAACACCTAATATTACAAAAATGTCAGTTACAGCCAAACTATTAGAGACACAGATTTCATTTTGTATAAGCAGCGTTATACAGAGTCCCAAAACATTACTATAATCATATGTTAAACGATGGACTGCAACATGTAGCTGAACACCTAATATTCTAAAAGTGTCAGTTACAGCCAAGCCATAAGAGGCACAGAGTTCATACTGTATATGCAGCGTTATACAGAGTCCCAAAGCATTACTTTAACCACATATTAAGCTTTGCACTGATCCATGTGGTTTAACACCTAATATTCCAAAAATGTCCGTTACAGTTAAACTATTAGATACACAGTGTTCATATTTTATATGCAGGGTTTTACAGAGGCCCAAAGCATTAACATAGTCACTTATTAAGCGATGGACTGCAACATGTGGCCGAACACCTAATATTCCAAAAATGTCCGTTACAGCCAAACTATTACAGACACAGTGTTCATATTGAACATGCAGGGTTTTACAGAGGGCCAAAGCATTAATATAGTCACTTATTAAGCGTTGGACTGCCCTATGTGGTTGAACACCTAATATTCCAAAAATGTCCGTTACAGCCAAACTATTATAAACACAGTGTTCATATTGTATATGCAGCGTTTTACAGAGGCCCAAAGCATTAATTTAGTCACTTATTAAGCGTTGGACTGCCCTATGTGGTTGAACACCTAATATTCCAAAAATGTCCGTTACAGCCAAACTATTAGCGTTGGACTGCAACATGTGGTCGAACACCTAATATTCCAAAAATGTCCGTTACAGCCAAACTATAAGAGACACAGTGTTCATATTTTATATGCAGGGTTTTACAGAGGCCCAAAGCATTAATATAGTCACTTATTAAGCGATGGACTGCAACATGTGGCCTAACACCTAATATTCCAAAAATGTCCGTTACAGCCAACTATTAGAGACACAGTGTTCATATTGTACATGCAGGGTTTTACAGAGGGCCAAAGCATTAATATAGTCACTTATTAAGCGTTGGACTGCAACATGTAGTCAAACACCTAATATTCCAAAAATGTCCGTTACAGCCAAACTATTAGAGACACAGTGTTCATATTGTACATGCAGGGTTTTACAGAGGGCCAAAGCATTAATATAGTCACTTATTAAGCGATAGACTGCAACATGTGGCCGAACACCTAATATTCCAAAAATGTCCGTTACTGCCAAACTATTAGAGACACAGTGTTCATATGGTACATGCAGGGTTTTACAAAGGCCCAAAGCATTAATATAGTCTCTTATTAAGCGTTGGACTGCAACATGTGGTCGAACACCTAATATTACAAAAGTGTCAGTTACAGCCAAACTATTATAGACACAGTGTTCATATTTTATATGCAGGGTTTTGCAGAGGCCCAAAGCATTACTTTAACCACATATTAAGCGTTGGACTGCCCCATGTTGTTGAACACCTAATATTCCAAAAATGTCCGTTACAGCCAAACTATTATAGACACAGTTTTCATATTGTATATGCAGCGTTTTTCAAAGGCCCAAAGCATTAATATAGTCTCTTATTAAGCGTTCTACTGCAACATGTGGACGAACACCTAATATTACAAAAATGTCAGTTACAGCCAAACTATTAGAGACACAGATTTCATTTTGTATAAGCAGCGTTATACAGAGTCCCAAAACATTACTATAATCACATGTTAAACGATGGACTGCAACATGTAGCTGAACACCTAATATTCCAAAAGTGTCAGTTACAGCCAAGCCATAAGAGGCACAGAGTTCATACTGTATATGCAGCATTATACAGAGCCCCAAAGCATTACTTTAACCACATATTAAGCTTTGCACTGATCCATGTGGTTTAACACCTAATATTCCAAAAATGTCCGTTACAGTTAAACTATTAGATACACAGTGTTCATATTTTATATGCAGGGTTTTACAGAGGCCCAAAGCATTAACATAGTCACTTATTAAGCGTTGGACTGCCCTATGTGGTTGAACACCTAATATTCCAAAAATGTCCGTTACAGCCAAACTATTAGAGACACAGTGTTCATATTTTACATGCAGGGTTTTACAGAGGGCCAAAGCACTAATATAGTCACTTATTAAACGTTGGACTGCAACATGTGGTGGAACACCTAATATTCCAAAAATGTCAGTTACAGCCAAACTATTAGAGACACAGTGTTCATATTTTATATGCAGCGTTTTTCAAAGGCCCAATGCATTAATATAGTCTCTTATTAAGCGTTGGACTGCAACATGTGGTCGAACACCTAATATTACAAAAGTGTCAGTTACAGCCAAGCTATAAGAGGCACAGAGTTCATACTGTATATGCAGCGTTATACAGAGTCCCAAAGCATTACTTTAACCACATATTAAGCTTTGCACTGCCCCATGTGGTTGAACACCTAATATTCCAAAAATGTCCGTTACAGTTAAACTATTAGAGACACAGTGTTCATATTTTATATGCAGGGTTTTACAGAGGCCCAAAGCATTAACATAGTCACTTATTAAGCGATGGACTGCAACATGTGTCCGAACACCTAATATTCCAAAAATGTCCGTTACAGCCAAACTATTAGAGACACAGTGTTCATATTGTGTATGCAGCGTTATACAGAGGCCCAAAGCATTAATATAGTCACTTATTAAGCGTTGGACTGCCCTATGTGGTTAAACACCTAATATTCCAAAAATGTCCGTTACAGCCAAACTATAAGAGGCATAAAGTTCATATTGTATATGCAGCGTTAAACAGAGGCCCAAAGCATTACTTTAACCATTGGACTGCCCCATGTGGTTGAACACCTAATATTCCAAAAATGTCCGTTACAGCCAAACTATTATAGACACAGTGTTCATATTGTATATGCAGCGTTTTTCAAAGGCCCAAAGCATTAATATAGTCTCTTATTAAGCGTTCTACTGCAACATGTGGACGAACACCTAATATTACAAAAATGTCAGTTACAGCCAAACTATTAGAGACACAGATTTCATTTTGTATAAGCAGCGTTATACAGAGTCCCAAAACATTACTATAATCACATGTTAAACGATGGACTGCAACATGTAGCTGAACACCTAATATTCCAAAAGTGTCAGTTACAGCCAAGCCATAAGAGGCACAGAGTTCATACTGTATATGCAGCATTATACAGAGCTCCAAAGCATTACTTTAACCACATATTAAGCTTTGCACTGATCCATGTGGTTTAACACCTAATATTCCAAAAATGTCCGTTACAGTTAAACTATTAGATACACAGTGTTCATATTTTATATGCAGGGTTTTACAGAGGCCCAAAGCATTAACATAGTCACTTATTAAGCGTTGGACTGCCCTATGTGGTTGAACACCTAATATTCCAAAAATGTCCGTTACAGCCAAACTATTAGAGACACAGTGTTCATATTTTACATGCAGGGTTTTACAGAGGGCCAAAGCACTAATATAGTCACTTATTAAACGTTGGACTGCAACATGTGGTGGAACACCTAATATTCCAAAAATGTCAGTTACAGCCAAACTATTAGAGACACAGTGTTCATATTTTATATGCAGCGTTTTTCAAAGGCCCAATGCATTAATATAGTCTCTTATTAAGCGTTGGACTGCAACATGTGGTCGAACACCTAATATTACAAAAATGTCAGTTACAGCCAAGCTATAAGAGGCACAGAGTTCATACTGTATATGCAGCGTTATACAGAGTCCCAAAGCATTACTTTAACCACATATTAAGCTTTGCACTGCCCCATGTGGTTGAACACCTAATATTCCAAAAATGTCCGTTACAGTTAAACTATTAGAGACACAGTGTTCATATTTTATATGCAGGGTTTTACAGAGGCCCAAAGCATTAACATAGTCACTTATTAAGCGATGGACTGCAACATGTGGCCGAACACCTAATATTCCAAAAATGTCCGTTACAGCCAAACTATTAGAGACACAGTGTTCATATTGTACATGCAGGGTTTTACAGAGGGCCAAAGCATTAATATAGTGACTTATTAAGCGATGGACTGCAACATGTGGCCGAACACCTAATATTACAAAAATGTCAGTTACAGCCAAACTATTAGAGACACAGATTTCATTTTGTATAAGCAGCGTTATACAGAGTCCCAAAACATTACTATAATCACATGTTAAACGATGGACTGCAACATGTAGCTGAACACCTAATATTCCAAAAGTGTCAGTTACAGCCAAGCCATAAGAGGCACAGAGTTCATACTGTATATGCAGCGTTATACAGAGTCCCAAAGCATTACTTTAACCACATATTAAGCTTTGCACTGATCCATGTGGTTTAACACCTAATATTCCAAAAATGTCCGTTACAGTTAAACTATTAGATACACAGTGTTCATATTTTATATGCAGGGTTTTACAGAGGCCCAAAGCATTATCATAGTCACTTATTAAGCGATGGACTGCAACATGTGGCCGAACACCTAATATTCCAAAAATGTCCGTTACAGCCAAACTATTAGAGACACAGTGTTCATATTGTACATGCAGGGTTTTACAGAGGGCCAAAGCATTAATATAGTCACTTATTAAGCGTTGGACTGCCCTATGTGGTTGAACACCTAATATTCCAAAAATGTCCGTTACAGCCAAACTATTAGAGACACAGTGTTCATATTGTACATCAGGGTTTTACAGAGGGCCAAAGCACTAATATAGTCACTTATTAAACGTTGGACTGCAACATGTGGCCGAACACCTAATATTCCAAAAATGTCCGTTACAGCCAAACTATTAGAGACACAGTGTTCATATTGTATATGCAGCGTTTTACAGAGGCCCAAAGCATTAATATAGTCACTTATTAAGCGTTGGACTGCCCTATGTGGTTGAACACCTAATATTCCAAAAATGTCCGTTACAGCCAAACTATTAGAGACACAGTGTTCATATTTTATATGCAGCGTTTTTCAAAGGCCCAATGCATTAATATAGTCACTTATTAAGCGTTGGACTGCAACATGTGGTCGAACATCTAATATTCCAAAAATGTCCGTTACAGCCAAACTATTAGAGACACAGTGTTCATATTGTACATGCAGGGTTTTACAGAGGCCCAAAGCACTAATATAGTCACTTATTAAACGTTGGACTGCAACATGTGGTGGAACACCTAATATTCCAAAAATGTCAGTTACAGCCAAACTATTAGAGACACAGTGTTCATATTTTATATGCAGGGTTTTGCAGAGGCCCAAAGCATTAAAATAGTCACTTATTAAGCGATGGACTGCAACATGTGGCCGAACACCTAATATTCCAAAAATGTCCGTTACAGCCAAACTATTAGAGACACAGTGTTCATATTATATATGCAGCGTTTTACAGAGGCCCAAAGCATTAATATAGTCACTTATTAAGCGTTGGACTGCCCTATGTGGTTGAACACCTAATATTCCAAAAATGTCCGTTACAGCCAAACTATTAGAGACACAGTGTTCATATTTTATATGCAGCGTTTTTCAAAGGCCCAATGCATTAATATAGTCTCTTATTAAGCGATGGACTGCAACATGTGGTCGAACACCTAATATTACAAAAGTGTCAGTTACAGCCAAGCTATAAGAGGCACAGAGTTCATACTGTATATGCAGCGTTATACAGAGTCCCAAAGCATTACTTTAACCACATATTAAGCTTTGCACTGCCCCATGTGGTTGAACACCTAATATTCCAAAAATGTCCGTTACAGTTAAACTATTAGAGACACAGTGTTCATATTTTATATGCAGGGTTTTACAGAGGCCCAAAGCATTAATATAGTCACTTATTAAGCATTGGACTGCACATGTGGCCGAACACCTAATATTCCAAAAATGTCCGTTACAGCCAAACTATTAGAGACACAGTGTTCATATTGTACATGCAGGGTTTTACAGAGTGCCAAAGCATTAATATAGTCACTTATTAAGCGTTGGACTGCAACATGTGGTCGAACACCTATTATTCCAAAAATGTCAGTTACAGCCAAACTATTAGAGACACAGTGTTCATATTGTACATGCAGGGTTTTACAGAGGGCCAAAGCATTAATATAGTCACTTATTAAGCGTTGGACTGCAACATGTGGTCGAACACCTAATATTCCAAAAATGTCCGTTACAGCAAAACTATTAGAGACACAGTGTTCATATTGTATATGCAGCGTTTTACAGAGGCCCAAAGCATTAATATAGTCACTTATTAAGCGTTGGACTGCCCCATGTGGTTGAACACCTAATATTCCAAAAATGTCCGTTACAGCCAAACTATAAGAGGCATAAAGTTCATATTGTATATGCAGCGTTAAACAGAGGCCCAAAGCATTACTTTAACCACTTATTAAGCGTTGGACTGCCCTCTGTGGTTGAATACCTAATACTCCAAAAATGTCCGTTACTGCCAAACTATAAGAGGCATAAAGTTCATATTGTATATGCAGCGTTAAACAGAGGCCCAAGGCATTACTTTAACCACTTATTAAGCGTTGGACTGCCCTATGTGGTTCAACACCTAATATTCCAAAAATGTCCGTTACAGCCAAACTATTAGATACACAGTGTTCATATTGTACATGCAGGGTTTCACAGAGGGCCAAAGCATTAATATAGTCACTTACTAAGCGATGGACTGCAACATGTGGCCGAACACCTAATATTCCAAAAATGTCCGTTACAGCCAAACTATAAAAGGCATAAAGTTCATATTGTATATGCAGCGTTAAACAGAGGCCCAAAGCATTACTTTAACCACATATTAAGCGTTGGACTTTTCATGTGGTTGAACACCTAATATTCCAAAAATGTCCGTTACAGCCAAACTATTAGAGACACAGTGTTCATATTGTGTATGCAGCGATATACAGAGGCCCAAAGCATTAATATAGTCACTTATTAAGCGTTGGACTGCCCTATGTGGTTAAACACCTAATATTCCAAAAATGTCCGTTACAGCCAAACTATAAGAGGCATAAAGTTTATATTGTATATGCAGCGTTAAACAGAAGCCCAAAGCATTACTTTAACCATTGGACTGCCCCATGTGGTTGAACACCTAATATTCCAAAAATGTCAGTTACAGCCAAACTATTATAGACACAGTGTTCATATTGTATATGCAGCGTTTTTCAAAGGCCCAAAGCATTAATATAGTCTCTTATTAAGCGTTGGACTGCAACATGTGGACGAACACCTAATATTACAAAAATGTCAGTTACAGCCAAACTATTAGAGACACAGATTTCATTTTGTATAAGCAGCGTTATACAGAGTCCCAAAGCATTACTTTAACCACATATTAAGCTTTGCACTGATCCATGTGGTTTAACACCTAATATTCTAAAAATGTCCGTTACAATTAAACTATTAGATACACAGTGTTCATATTTTATATGCAGGGTTTTACAGAGGCCCAAAGCATTAATATAGTCACTTATTAAGCATTGGACTGCACATGTGGCCGAACACCTAATATTCCAAAAATGTCCGTTACAGCCAAACTATTAGAGACACAGTGTTCATATTGTACATGCAGGGTTTTACAGAGTGCCAAAGCATTAATATAGTCACTTATTAAGCGTTGGACTGCAACATGTGGTCGAACACCTATTATTCCAAAAATGTCAGTTACAGCCAAACTATTAGAGACACAGTGTTCATATTGTACATGCAGGGTTTTACAGAGGGCCAAAGCATTAATATAGTCACTTATTAAGCGATGGACTGCAACATGTGGCCGAGCACTTAATATTCCAAAAGTGTCAGTTACAGCCAAACTATAAGAGGCATAAAGTTCAAATTGTATATGCAGCGTTAAACAGAGGCCCAAAGCATTAATATAGTCACTTATTAAGCGTTGGACTGCCTTATGTGGTTGAACACCTAATATTCCAAAAATGTCAGTTACAGCCAAACTATTAGAGACACAGTGTTCATATTGTACATGCAGGGTTTTACAGAGGCCCAAAGCATTAATATAGTCACTTATTAAGCGTTGGACTGGAACATGTGGTCGAACACCTAATATTCCAAAAGGGTCAGTTACAGAAAAACTATAAGAGGCATTAAGTTCATATTGTATATGCAGCGTATACAAAGGCCCAAAGCATTACTATAATCACATGTTAAGCGTTGGACTGCAACATGTAGTTGAACACCTAATATTCCAAAAGTGTCAGTTACAGAAAAACTAGAAGAGGCATTAAGTTCATATTGTATATGCAGCGTTAAACGGAGGCCCAAAGCATTACTTTAACCACATATTAAGCGTTGGACTGCCCCATGTGGTTGAACACCTAATATTCCAAAAATGTCCGTTACAGCCTAACTATTATAGACACAGTGTTCATATTGTATATGCAGCGTTTTACAGAGGCCCAAAGCATTAATATAGTCACTTATTAAGCGTTGGACTGCCCTATGTGGTTGAACACCTAATACTCCAAAAATGTCCGTTACAGCCAAACTATTAGAGACACAGTGTTCATATTGTATATGCAGCGTTCTACAGAGGCCCAAAGCATTAATATAGTCACTTATTAAGCGATGGACTGCAACATGTGGCCGAACACCTAATATTCCAAAAATGTCCGTTACAGCCAAACTATTAGAGACACAGTGTTCATATTGTACATGCAGGGTTTTACAGAGGGCCAAAGAATTAATATAGTCACTTATTAAGCGTTGGACTGCAACATGTGGTCGAACACCTAATATTCCAAAAATGTCCGTTACAGCCAAACTATTGGAGACACAGTGTTCATATTGTATATGCAGCGTTTTACAGAGGCCCAAAGCATTAATATAGTCACTTATTAAGCGTTGGACTGCCCCATGTGGTTAAACACCTAATATTCCAAAAATGTCCGTTACAGCCAAACTATTAGAGACACAGTGTTCATATTGTACATGCAGGGTTTCACAGAGGGCCAAAGCATTAATATAGTCACTTATTAAGCGATGGACTGCAACATGTGGCCGAACACCTAATATTCCAAAAATGTCCGTTACAGCCAAACTATAAGAGGCATAAAGTTCATATTGTATATGCAGCGTTAAACAGAGGCCCAAAGCATTACTTTAACCACTTATTAAGCGTTGGACTGCCCTCTGTGGTTGAATACCTAATACTCCAAAAATGTCCGTTACAGCCAAACTATTAGAGACACAGTGTTCATATTGTACATGCAGGGTTTTACAGAGGCCCAAAGCATTAATATAGTCACTTATTAAGCGATGGACTGCAACATGTGGCCGAACACCTAATATTCCAAAAATGTCCGTTACAGCCAAACTATTAGAGACACAGTGTTCATATTGTACATGCAGGGTTTTACAGAGGGCCAAAGCATTAATATAGTCACTTATTAAGCGTTGGACTGCAACATGTGGTCGAACACCTAATAATCCAAAAATGTCCGTTACAGCCAATTTATTGGAGACACAGTGTTCATATTGTATATGCAGCGTTTTACAGAGGCCCAAAGCATTAATATAGTCACTTATTAAGCGTTGGACTGCCCTATGTGGTTAAACACCTAATATTCCAAAAATGTCCGTTACAGCCAAACTATTAGAGACACAGTCTTCATATTGTACATGCAGGGTTTCACAGAGGGCCAAAGCATTAATATAGTCACTTATTAAGCGATGGACTGCAACATGTGGCCGAACACCTAATATTCCAAAAATGTCCGTTACAGCCAAACTATTAGAGACACAGTGTTCATATTGTACATGCAGGGTTTTACAGAGGGCCAAAGCATTAATATAGTCACTTATTAAGCATTGGACTGCAACATGTGGCCGAACACCTAATATTCCAAAAATGTCCGTTACAGCCAAACTATTAGAGACACAGTGTTCATATTGTACATGCAGGGTTTTACAGAGAGCCAAAGCATTAATATAGTCACTTATTAAGCGTTGGACTGCAACATGTGGTCGAACACCTAATATTCCAAAAATGTCCGTTACAGCAAAACTATTAGAGACACAGTGTTCATATTGTACATGCAGGGTTTTACAGAGGGCCAAAGCACTAATATAGTCACTTATTAAGCGTTGGACTGCCTTATGTGGTTGAACACCTAATACTCCAAAAATGTCCGTTACAGCCAAACTATTATAGACACAGTGTTCATATTGTATATGCAGCGTTTTACAGAGGCCCAAAGCATTAATATAGTCACTTATTAAGCGTTGGACTGCCCCATGTGGTTGAACACCTAATATTCCAAAAATGTCCGTTACAGCCAAACTATAAGAGGCATAAAGTTCATATTGTATATGCAGCGTTAAACAGAGGCCCAAAGCATTACTTTAACCACTTATTAAGCGTTGGACTGCCCTCTGTGGTTGAATACCTAATACTCCAAAAATGTCCGTTACTGCCAAACTATAAGAGGCATAAAGTTCATATTGTATATGCAGCGTTAAACAGAGGCCCAAGGCATTACTTTAACCACTTATTAAGCGTTGGACTGCCCTATGTGGTTCAACACCTAATATTCCAAAAATGTCCGTTACAGCCAAACTATTAGATACACAGTGTTCATATTGTACATGCAGGGTTTCACAGAGGGCCAAAGCATTAATATAGTCACTTACTAAGCGATGGACTGCAACATGTGGCCGAACACCTAATATTCCAAAAATGTCCGTTACAGCCAAACTATAAAAGGCATAAAGTTCATATTGTATATGCAGCGTTAAACAGAGGCCCAAAGCATTACTTTAACCACATATTAAGCGTTGGACTTTTCATGTGGTTGAACACCTAATATTCCAAAAATGTCCGTTACAGCCAAACTATTAGAGACACAGTGTTCATATTGTGTATGCAGCGTTATACAGAGGCCCAAAGCATTAATATAGTCACTTATTAAGCGTTGGACTGCCCTATGTGGTTAAACACCTAATATTCCAAAAATGTCCGTTACAGCCAAACTATAAGAGGCATAAAGTTTATATTGTATATGCAGCGTTAAACAGAAGCCCAAAGCATTACTTTAACCATTGGACTGCCCCATGTGGTTGAACACCTAATATTCCAAAAATGTCAGTTACAGCCAAACTATTATAGACACAGTGTTCATATTGTATATGCAGCGTTTTTCAAAGGCCCAAAGCATTAATATAGTCTCTTATTAAGCGTTGGACTGCAACATGTGGACGAACACCTAATATTACAAAAATGTCAGTTACAGCCAAACTATTAGAGACACAGATTTCATTTTGTATAAGCAGCGTTATACAGAGTCCCAAAGCATTACTTTAACCACATATTAAGCTTTGCACTGATCCATGTGGTTTAACACCTAATATTCTAAAAATGTCCGTTACAGTTAAACTATTAGATACACAGTGTTCATATTTTATATGCAGGGTTTTACAGAGGCCCAAAGCATTAATATAGTCACTTATTAAGCATTGGACTGCAACATGTGGCCGAACACCTAATATTCCAAAAATGTCCGTTACAGCCAAACTATTAGAGACACAGTGTTCATATTGTACATGCAGGGTTTTACAGAGTGCCAAAGCATTAATATAGTCACTTATTAAGCGTTGGACTGCAACATGTGGTCGAACACCTATTATTCCAAAAATGTCAGTTACAGCCAAACTATTAGAGACACAGTGTTCATATTGTACATGCAGGGTTTTACAGAGGGCCAAAGCATTAATATAGTCACTTATTAAGCGATGGACTGCAACATGTGGCCGAGCACTTAATATTCCAAAAGTGTCAGTTACAGCCAAACTATAAGAGGCATAAAGTTCAAATTGTATATGCAGCGTTAAACAGAGGCCCAAAGCATTAATATAGTCACTTATTAAGCGTTGGACTGCCTTATGTGGTTGAACACCTAATATTCCAAAAATGTCAGTTACAGCCAAACTATTAGAGACACAGTGTTCATATTGTACATGCAGGGTTTTACAGAGGCCCAAAGCATTAATATAGTCACTTATTAAGCGTTGGACTGGAACATGTGGTCGAACACCTAATATTCCAAAAGGGTCAGTTACAGAAAAACTATAAGAGGCATTAAGTTCATATTGTATATGCAGCGTATACAAAGGCCCAAAGCATTACTATAATCACATGTTAAGCGTTGGACTGCAACATGTAGTTGAACACCTAATATTCCAAAAGTGTCAGTTACAGAAAAACTAGAAGAGGCATTAAGTTCATATCGTATATGCAGCGTTATACAGAGGCCCAAAGCATTACTATAATCACATGTTACGCGTTGGACTGCAATTTGTAGTTGAACACCTAATATTCCAAAAATGTCCGTTACAGACAAACTATTAGAGACACAGTGTTCATATTGTACATGCAGGGTTTTACAGAGTGCCAAAGCATTAATATAGTCACTTATTAAGCGTTGGACTGCAACATGTGGTCGAACACCTATTATTCCAAAAATGTCCGTTACAGCCAAACTATTAGAGACACAGTGTTCATATTGTACATGCAGGGTTTTACAGAGGGCCAAAGCATTAATATAGTCACTTATTAAGCGATGGACTGCAACATGTGGCCGAGCACTTAATATTCCAAAAGTGTCAGTTACAGCCAAACTATAAGAGGCATAAAGTTCAAATTGTATATGCAGCGTTAAACAGAGGCCCAAAGCATTAATATAGTCACTTATTAAGCGTTGGACTGCCTTATGTGGTTGAACACCTAATATTCCAAAAATGTCAGTTACAGCCAAACTATTAGAGACACAGTGTTCATATTGTACATGCAGGGTTTTACAGAGGCCCAAAGCATTAATATAGTCACTTATTAAGCGTTGGACTGGAACATGTGGTCGAACACCTAATATTCCAAAAGGGTCAGTTACAGAAAAACTATAAGAGGCATTAAGTTCATATTGTATATGCAGCGTATACAAAGGCTCAAAGCATTACTATAATCACATGTTAAGCGTTGGACTGCAACATGTAGTTGAACACCTAATATTCCAAAAGTGTCAGTTACAGAAAAACTAGAAGAGGCTTTAAGTTCATATCGTATATGCAGCGTTATACAGAGGCCCAAAGCATTACTATAATCACATGTTACGCGTTGGACTGCAACTTGTAGTTGAACACCTAATATTCCAAAAATGTCCGTTACAGACAAACTATTAGAGACACAGTGTTCATATTGTACATGCAGGGTTTTACAGAGGGCCAAAGCATTAATATAGTCACTTATTAAGCGTTGGACTGCAACATGTGGTCGAACACCTAATATTCCAAATATGTCCGTTACTGCCAAACTATTGAAGACACAGTGTTCATATTGTATATGCAGCGTTTTACAGAGGCCCAAAGCAATAATATAGTCACTTATTAAGCGATGGACTGCAACATGTGGCCGAACACCTAATATTCCAAAAATGTCCGTTACAGCCAAACTATAAGAGGCATAAAGTTCATATTGTATATGCAGCGTTAAACGGAGGCCCAAAGCATTACTTTAACCACATATTAAGCGTTGGACTGCCCCATGTGGTTGAACACCTAATATTCCAAAAATGTCCGTTACAGCCTAACTATTATAGACACAGTGTTCATATTGTATATGCAGCGTTTTACAGAGGCCCAAAGCATTAATATAGTCACTTATTAAGCGTTGGACTGCCCTATGTGGTTGAACACCTAATACTCCAAAAATGTCCGTTACAGCCAAACTATTAGAGACACAGTGTTCATATTGTATATGCAGCGTTCTACAGAGGCCCAAAGCATTAATATAGTCACTTATTAAGCGATGGACTGCAACTTGTGGCCGAACACCTAATATTCCAAAAATGTCCGTTACAGCCAAACTATTAGAGACACAGTGTTCATATTGTACATGCAGGGTTTTACAGAGGGAAAAAGAATTAATATAGTCACTTATTAAGCGTTGGACTGCAACATGTGGTCTAACACCTAATATTCCAAAAATGTCCGTTACAGCCAAACTATTGGAGACACAGTGTTCATATTGTATATGCAGCGTTTTACAGAGGCCCAAAGCATTAATATAGTCACTTATTAAGCGTTGGACTGCCCTATGTGGTTAAACACCTAATATTCCAAAAATGTCCGTTACAGCCAAACTATTAGAGACACAGTGTTCATATTGTACATGCAGGGTTTCACAGAGGGCCAAAGCATTAATATAGTCACTTATTAAGCGATGGACTGCAACATGTGGCCGAACACCTAATATTCCAAAAATGTCCGTTACAGCCAAACTATAAGAGGCATAAAGTTCATATTGTATATGCAGCGTTAAACAGAGGCCCAAAGCATTACTTTAACCACTTATTAAGCGTTGGACTGCCCTCTGTGGTTGAATACCTAATACTCCAAAAATGTCCGTTACAGCCAAACTATTAGAGACACAGTGTTCATATTGTACATGCAGGGTTTTACAGAGGCCCAAAGCATTAATATAGTCACTTATTAAGCGATGGACTGCAACATGTGGCCGAACACCTAATATTCCAAAAATGTCCGTTACAGCCAAACTATTAGAGACACAGTGTTCATATTGTACATGCAGGGTTTTACAGAGGGCCAAAGCATTAATATAGTCACTTATTAAGCGTTGGACTGCAACATGTGGTCGAACACCTAATAATCCAAAAATGTCCGTTACAGCCAATTTATTGGAGACACAGTGTTCATATTGTATATGCAGCGTTTTACAGAGGCCCAAAGCATTAATATAGTCACTTATTAAGCGTTGGACTGCCCTATGTGGTTAAACACCTAATATTCCAAAAATGTCCGTTACAGCCAAACTATTAGAGACACAGTCTTCATATTGTACATGCAGGGTTTCACAGAGGGCCAAAGCATTAATATAGTCACTTATTAAGCGATGGACTGCAACATGTGGCCGAACACCTAATATTCCAAAAATGTCCGTTACAGCCAAACTATTAGAGACACAGTGTTCATATTGTACATGCAGGGTTTTACAGAGGGCCAAAGCATTAATATAGTCACTTATTAAGCATTGGACTGCAACATGTGGCCGAACACCTAATATTCCAAAAATGTCCGTTACAGCCAAACTATTAGAGACACAGTGTTCATATTGTACATGCAGGGTTTTACAGAGAGCCAAAGCATTAATATAGTCACTTATTAAGCGTTGGACTGCAACATGTGGTCGAACACCTAATATTCCAAAAATGTCCGTTACAGCAAAACTATTAGAGACACAGTGTTCATATTGTACATGCAGGGTTTTACAGAGGGCCAAAGCACTAATATAGTCACTTATTAAGCGTTGGACTGCCTTATGTGGTTGAACACCTAATACTCCAAAAATGTCCGTTACAGCCAAACTATTATAGACACAGTGTTCATATTGTATATGCAGCGTTTTACAGAGGCCCAAAGCATTAATATAGTCACTTATTAAGCGTTGGACTGCCCCATGTGGTTGAACACCTAATATTCCAAAAATGTCCGTTACAGCCAAACTATAAGAGGCATAAAGTTCATATTGTATATGCAGCGTTAAACAGAGGCCCAAAGCATTACTTTAACCACTTATTAAGCGTTGGACTGCCCTCTGTGGTTGAATACCTAATACTCCAAAAATGTCCGTTACTGCCAAACTATTAGAGACACAGTGTTCATATTGTATATGCAGCGTTTTACAGAGGCCCAAAGCATTAATATAGTCACTTATTAAGCGTTGGACTGCCCTATGTGGTTGAACACCTAATACTCCAAAAATGTCCGTTACAAAACTATTAGAGACACAGTGTTCATATTGTATATGCAGCGTTTTACAGAGGCCCAAAGCATTAATATAGTAACTTATTAAGCGTTGGACTGCAACATGTGGTCGAACACCTAATATTCCAAAAATGTCCGTTACAGCCAAACTATTGGAGACACAGTGTTCATATTGTATATGCAGCGTTTTACAGAGGCCCAAAGCATTAATATAGTCTCTTATTAAGCGTTGGACTGCAACATGTGGACGAACACCTAATATTACAAAAATGTCAGTTACAGCCAAACTATTAGAGACACAGATTTCATTTTGTATAAGCAGCGTTATACAGAGTCCCAAAGCATTACTTTAACCACATATTAAGCTTTGCACTGATCCATGTGGTTTAACACCTAATATTCTAAAAATGTCCGTTACAGTTAAACTATTAGATACACAGTGTTCATATTTTATATGCAGGGTTTTACAGAGGCCCAAAGCATTAATATAGTCACTTATTAAGCATTGGACTGCAACATGTGGCCGAACACCTAATATTCCAAAAATGTCCGTTACAGCCAAACTATTAGAGACACAGTGTTCATATTGTACATGCAGGGTTTTACAGAGTGCCAAAGCATTAATATAGTCACTTATTAAGCGTTGGACTGCAACATGTGGTCGAACACCTATTATTCCAAAAATGTCAGTTACAGCCAAACTATTAGAGACACAGTGTTCATATTGTACATGCAGGGTTTTACAGAGGGCCAAAGCATTAATATAGTCACTTATTAAGCGATGGACTGCAACATGTGGCCGAGCACTTAATATTCCAAAAGTGTCAGTTACAGCCAAACTATAAGAGGCATAAAGTTCAAATTGTATATGCAGCGTTAAACAGAGGCCCAAAGCATTAATATAGTCACTTATTAAGCGTTGGACTGCCTTATGTGGTTGAACACCTAATATTCCAAAAATGTCAGTTACAGCCAAACTATTAGAGACACAGTGTTCATATTGTACATGCAGGGTTTTACAGAGGCCCAAAGCATTAATATAGTCACTTATTAAGCGTTGGACTGGAACATGTGGTCGAACACCTAATATTCCAAAAGGGTCAGTTACAGAAAAACTATAAGAGGCATTAAGTTCATATTGTATATGCAGCGTATACAAAGGCCCAAAGCATTACTATAATCACATGTTAAGCGTTGGACTGCAACATGTAGTTGAACACCTAATATTCCAAAAGTGTCAGTTACAGAAAAACTAGAAGAGGCATTAAGTTCATATCGTATATGCAGCGTTATACAGAGGCCCAAAGCATTACTATAATCACATGTTACGCGTTGGACTGCAATTTGTAGTTGAACACCTAATATTCCAAAAATGTCCGTTACAGACAAACTATTAGAGACACAGTGTTCATATTGTACATGCAGGGTTTTACAGAGTGCCAAAGCATTAATATAGTCACTTATTAAGCGTTGGACTGCAACATGTGGTCGAACACCTATTATTCCAAAAATGTCCGTTACAGCCAAACTATTAGAGACACAGTGTTCATATTGTACATGCAGGGTTTTACAGAGGGCCAAAGCATTAATATAGTCACTTATTAAGCGATGGACTGCAACATGTGGCCGAGCACTTAATATTCCAAAAGTGTCAGTTACAGCCAAACTATAAGAGGCATAAAGTTCAAATTGTATATGCAGCGTTAAACAGAGGCCCAAAGCATTAATATAGTCACTTATTAAGCGTTGGACTGCCTTATGTGGTTGAACACCTAATATTCCAAAAATGTCAGTTACAGCCAAACTATTAGAGACACAGTGTTCATATTGTACATGCAGGGTTTTACAGAGGCCCAAAGCATTAATATAGTCACTTATTAAGCGTTGGACTGGAACATGTGGTCGAACACCTAATATTCCAAAAGGGTCAGTTACAGAAAAACTATAAGAGGCATTAAGTTCATATTGTATATGCAGCGTATACAAAGGCCCAAAGCATTACTATAATCACATGTTAAGCGTTGGACTGCAACATGTAGTTGAACACCTAATATTCCAAAAGTGTCAGTTACAGAAAAACTAGAAGAGGCATTAAGTTCATATCGTATATGCAGCGTTATACAGAGGCCCAAAGCATTACTATAATCACATGTTACGCGTTGGACTGCAATTTGTAGTTGAACACCTAATATTCCAAAAATGTCCGTTACAGACAAACTATTAGAGACACAGTGTTCATATTGTACATGCAGGGTTTTACAGAGTGCCAAAGCATTAATATAGTCACTTATTAAGCGTTGGACTGCAACATGTGGTCGAACACCTATTATTCCAAAAATGTCCGTTACAGCCAAACTATTAGAGACACAGTGTTCATATTGTACATGCAGGGTTTTACAGAGGGAAAAAGCATTAATATAGTCACTTATTAAGCGATGGACTGCAACATGTGGCCGAGCACTTAATATTCCAAAAGTGTCAGTTACAGCCAAACTATAAGAGGCATAAAGTTCAAATTGTATATGCAGCGTTAAACAGAGGCCCAAAGCATTAATATAGTCACTTATTAAGCGTTGGACTGCCTTATGTGGTTGAACACCTAATATTCCAAAAATGTCAGTTACAGCCAAACTATTAGAGACACAGTGTTCATATTGTACATGCAGGGTTTTACAGAGGCCCAAAGCATTAATATAGTCACTTATTAAGCGTTGGACTGGAACATGTGGTCGAACACCTAATATTCCAAAAGGGTCAGTTACAGAAAAACTATAAGAGGCATTAAGTTCATATTGTATATGCAGCGTATACAAAGGCTCAAAGCATTACTATAATCACATGTTAAGCGTTGGACTGCAACATGTAGTTGAACACCTAATATTCCAAAAGTGTCAGTTACAGAAAAACTAGAAGAGGCTTTAAGTTCATATCGTATATGCAGCGTTATACAGAGGCCCAAAGCATTACTATAATCACATGTTACGCGTTGGACTGCAACTTGTAGTTGAACACCTAATATTCCAAAAATGTCCGTTACAGACAAACTATTAGAGACACAGTGTTCATATTGTACATGCAGGGTTTTACAGAGGGCCAAAGCATTAATATAGTCACTTATTAAGCGTTGGACTGCAACATGTGGTCGAACACCTAATATTCCAAATATGTCCGTTACTGCCAAACTATTGAAGACACAGTGTTCATATTGTATATGCAGCGTTTTACAGAGGCCCAAAGCAATAATATAGTCACTTATTAAGCGATGGACTGCAACATGTGGCCGAACACCTAATATTCCAAAAATGTCCGTTACAGCCAAACTATAAGAGGCATAAAGTTCATATTGTATATGCAGCGTTAAACGGAGGCCCAAAGCATTACTTTAACCACATATTAAGCGTTGGACTGCCCCATGTGGTTGAACACCTAATATTCCAAAAATGTCCGTTACAGCCTAACTATTATAGACACAGTGTTCATATTGTATATGCAGCGTTTTACAGAGGCCCAAAGCATTAATATAGTCACTTATTAAGCGTTGGACTGCCCTATGTGGTTGAACACCTAATACTCCAAAAATGTCCGTTACAGCCAAACTATTAGAGACACAGTGTTCATATTGTATATGCAGCGTTCTACAGAGGCCCAAAGCATTAATATAGTCACTTATTAAGCGATGGACTGCAACTTGTGGCCAACACCTAATATTCCAAAAATGTCCGTTACAGCCAAACTATTAGAGACACAGTGTTCATATTGTACATGCAGGGTTTTACAGAGGGAAAAAGAATTAATATAGTCACTTATTAAGCGTTGGACTGCAACATGTGGTCTAACACCTAATATTCCAAAAATGTCCGTTACAGCCAAACTATTGGAGACACAGTGTTCATATTGTATATGCAGCGTTTTACAGAGGCCCAAAGCATTAATATAGTCACTTATTAAGCGTTGGACTGCCCTATGTGGTTAAACACCTAATATTCCAAAAATGTCCGTTACAGCCAAACTATTAGAGACACAGTGTTCATATTGTACATGCAGGGTTTCACAGAGGGCCAAAGCATTAATATAGTCACTTATTAAGCGATGGACTGCAACATGTGGCCGAACACCTAATATTCCAAAAATGTCCGTTACAGCCAAACTATAAGAGGCATAAAGTTCATATTGTATATGCAGCGTTAAACAGAGGCCCAAAGCATTACTTTAACCACTTATTAAGCGTTGGACTGCCCTCTGTGGTTGAATACCTAATACTCCAAAAATGTCCGTTACAGCCAAACTATTAGAGACACAGTGTTCATATTGTACATGCAGGGTTTTACAGAGGCCCAAAGCATTAATATAGTCACTTATTAAGCGATGGACTGCAACATGTGGCCGAACACCTAATATTCCAAAAATGTCCGTTACAGCCAAACTATTAGAGACACAGTGTTCATATTGTACATGCAGGGTTTTACAGAGGGCCAAAGCATTAATATAGTCACTTATTAAGCGTTGGACTGCAACATGTGGTCGAACACCTAATAATCCAAAAATGTCCGTTACAGCCAATTTATTGGAGACACAGTGTTCATATTGTATATGCAGCGTTTTACAGAGGCCCAAAGCATTAATATAGTCACTTATTAAGCGTTGGACTGCCCTATGTGGTTAAACACCTAATATTCCAAAAATGTCCGTTACAGCCAAACTATTAGAGACACAGTCTTCATATTGTACATGCAGGGTTTCACAGAGGGCCAAAGCATTAATATAGTCACTTATTAAGCGATGGACTGCAACATGTGGCCGAACACCTAATATTCCAAAAATGTCCGTTACAGCCAAACTATTAGAGACACAGTGTTCATATTGTACATGCAGGGTTTTACAGAGGGCCAAAGCATTAATATAGTCACTTATTAAGCATTGGACTGCAACATGTGGCCGAACACCTAATATTCCAAAAATGTCCGTTACAGCCAAACTATTAGAGACACAGTGTTCATATTGTACATGCAGGGTTTTACAGAGAGCCAAAGCATTAATATAGTCACTTATTAAGCGTTGGACTGCAACATGTGGTCGAACACCTAATATTCCAAAAATGTCCGTTACAGCAAAACTATTAGAGACACAGTGTTCATATTGTACATGCAGGGTTTTACAGAGGGCCAAAGCACTAATATAGTCACTTATTAAGCGTTGGACTGCCTTATGTGGTTGAACACCTAATACTCCAAAAATGTCCGTTACAGCCAAACTATTATAGACACAGTGTTCATATTGTATATGCAGCGTTTTACAGAGGCCCAAAGCATTAATATAGTCACTTATTAAGCGTTGGACTGCCCCATGTGGTTGAACACCTAATATTCCAAAAATGTCCGTTACAGCCAAACTATAAGAGGCATAAAGTTCATATTGTATATGCAGCGTTAAACAGAGGCCCAAAGCATTACTTTAACCACTTATTAAGCGTTGGACTGCCCTCTGTGGTTGAATACCTAATACTCCAAAAATGTCCGTTACTGCCAAACTATTAGAGACACAGTGTTCATATTGTATATGCAGCGTTTTACAGAGGCCCAAAGCATTAATATAGTCACTTATTAAGCGTTGGACTGCCCTATGTGGTTGAACACCTAATACTCCAAAAATGTCCGTTACAAAACTATTAGAGACACAGTGTTCATATTGTATATGCAGCGTTTTACAGAGGCCCAAAGCATTAATATAGTAACTTATTAAGCGTTGGACTGCAACATGTGGTCGAACACCTAATATTCCAAAAATGTCCGTTACAGCCAAACTATTGGAGACACAGTGTTCATATTGTATATGCAGCGTTTTACAGAGGCCCAAAGCATTAATATAGTCTCTTATTAAGCGTTGGACTGCAACATGTGGACGAACACCTAATATTACAAAAATGTCAGTTACAGCCAAACTATTAGAGACACAGATTTCATTTTGTATAAGCAGCGTTATACAGAGTCCCAAAGCATTACTTTAACCACATATTAAGCTTTGCACTGATCCATGTGGTTTAACACCTAATATTCTAAAAATGTCCGTTACAGTTAAACTATTAGATACACAGTGTTCATATTTTATATGCAGGGTTTTACAGAGGCCCAAAGCATTAATATAGTCACTTATTAAGCATTGGACTGCAACATGTGGCCGAACACCTAATATTCCAAAAATGTCCGTTACAGCCAAACTATTAGAGACACAGTGTTCATATTGTACATGCAGGGTTTTACAGAGTGCCAAAGCATTAATATAGTCACTTATTAAGCGTTGGACTGCAACATGTGGTCGAACACCTATTATTCCAAAAATGTCAGTTACAGCCAAACTATTAGAGACACAGTGTTCATATTGTACATGCAGGGTTTTACAGAGGGCCAAAGCATTAATATAGTCACTTATTAAGCGATGGACTGCAACATGTGGCCGAGCACTTAATATTCCAAAAGTGTCAGTTACAGCCAAACTATAAGAGGCATAAAGTTCAAATTGTATATGCAGCGTTAAACAGAGGCCCAAAGCATTAATATAGTCACTTATTAAGCGTTGGACTGCCTTATGTGGTTGAACACCTAATATTCCAAAAATGTCAGTTACAGCCAAACTATTAGAGACACAGTGTTCATATTGTACATGCAGGGTTTTACAGAGGCCCAAAGCATTAATATAGTCACTTATTAAGCGTTGGACTGGAACATGTGGTCGAACACCTAATATTCCAAAAGGGTCAGTTACAGAAAAACTATAAGAGGCATTAAGTTCATATTGTATATGCAGCGTATACAAAGGCCCAAAGCATTACTATAATCACATGTTAAGCGTTGGACTGCAACATGTAGTTGAACACCTAATATTCCAAAAGTGTCAGTTACAGAAAAACTAGAAGAGGCATTAAGTTCATATCGTATATGCAGCGTTATACAGAGGCCCAAAGCATTACTATAATCACATGTTACGCGTTGGACTGCAATTTGTAGTTGAACACCTAATACTCCAAAAATGTCCGTTACAGCCAAACTATTAGAGACACAGTGTTCATATTGTATATGCAGCGTTCTACAGAGGCCCAAAGCATTAATATAGTCACTTATTAAGCGATGGACTGCAACTTGTGGCCGAACACCTAATATTCCAAAAATGTCCGTTACAGCCAAACTATTAGAGACACAGTGTTCATATTGTACATGCAGGGTTTTACAGAGGGAAAAAGAATTAATATAGTCACTTATTAAGCGTTGGACTGCAACATGTGGTCTAACACCTAATATTCCAAAAATGTCCGTTACAGCCAAACTATTGGAGACACAGTGTTCATATTGTATATGCAGCGTTTTACAGAGGCCCAAAGCATTAATATAGTCACTTATTAAGCGTTGGACTGCCCTATGTGGTTAAACACCTAATATTCCAAAAATGTCCGTTACAGCCAAACTATTAGAGACACAGTGTTCATATTGTACATGCAGGGTTTCACAGAGGGCCAAAGCATTAATATAGTCACTTATTAAGCGATGGACTGCAACATGTGGCCGAACACCTAATATTCCAAAAATGTCCGTTACAGCCAAACTATAAGAGGCATAAAGTTCATATTGTATATGCAGCGTTAAACAGAGGCCCAAAGCATTACTTTAACCACTTATTAAGCGTTGGACTGCCCTCTGTGGTTGAATACCTAATACTCCAAAAATGTCCGTTACAGCCAAACTATTAGAGACACAGTGTTCATATTGTACATGCAGGGTTTTACAGAGGCCCAAAGCATTAATATAGTCACTTATTAAGCGATGGACTGCAACATGTGGCCGAACACCTAATATTCCAAAAATGTCCGTTACAGCCAAACTATTAGAGACACAGTGTTCATATTGTACATGCAGGGTTTTACAGAGGGCCAAAGCATTAATATAGTCACTTATTAAGCGTTGGACTGCAACATGTGGTCGAACACCTAATAATCCAAAAATGTCCGTTACAGCCAATTTATTGGAGACACAGTGTTCATATTGTATATGCAGCGTTTTACAGAGGCCCAAAGCATTAATATAGTCACTTATTAAGCGTTGGACTGCCCTATGTGGTTAAACACCTAATATTCCAAAAATGTCCGTTACAGCCAAACTATTAGAGACACAGTCTTCATATTGTACATGCAGGGTTTCACAGAGGGCCAAAGCATTAATATAGTCACTTATTAAGCGATGGACTGCAACATGTGGCCGAACACCTAATATTCCAAAAATGTCCGTTACAGCCAAACTATTAGAGACACAGTGTTCATATTGTACATGCAGGGTTTTACAGAGGGCCAAAGCATTAATATAGTCACTTATTAAGCATTGGACTGCAACATGTGGCCGAACACCTAATATTCCAAAAATGTCCGTTACAGCCAAACTATTAGAGACACAGTGTTCATATTGTACATGCAGGGTTTTACAGAGAGCCAAAGCATTAATATAGTCACTTATTAAGCGTTGGACTGCAACATGTGGTCGAACACCTAATATTCCAAAAATGTCCGTTACAGCAAAACTATTAGAGACACAGTGTTCATATTGTACATGCAGGGTTTTACAGAGGGCCAAAGCACTAATATAGTCACTTATTAAGCGTTGGACTGCCTTATGTGGTTGAACACCTAATACTCCAAAAATGTCCGTTACAGCCAAACTATTATAGACACAGTGTTCATATTGTATATGCAGCGTTTTACAGAGGCCCAAAGCATTAATATAGTCACTTATTAAGCGTTGGACTGCCCCATGTGGTTGAACACCTAATATTCCAAAAATGTCCGTTACAGCCAAACTATAAGAGGCATAAAGTTCATATTGTATATGCAGCGTTAAACAGAGGCCCAAAGCATTACTTTAACCACTTATTAAGCGTTGGACTGCCCTCTGTGGTTGAATACCTAATACTCCAAAAATGTCCGTTACTGCCAAACTATTAGAGACACAGTGTTCATATTGTATATGCAGCGTTTTACAGAGGCCCAAAGCATTAATATAGTCACTTATTAAGCGTTGGACTGCCCTATGTGGTTGAACACCTAATACTCCAAAAATGTCCGTTACAAAACTATTAGAGACACAGTGTTCATATTGTATATGCAGCGTTTTACAGAGGCCCAAAGCATTAATATAGTAACTTATTAGGCGTTGGACTGCAACATGTGGTCGAACACCTAATATTCCAAAAATGTCCGTTACAGCCAAACTATTGGAGACACAGTGTTCATATTGTATATGCAGCGTTTTACAGAGGCCCAAAGCATTAATATAGTCACTTATTAAGCGTTGGACTGCCCTATGTGGTTAAACAACTAATATTCCAAAAATGTCCGTTACAGCCAAACTATTAGAGACACAGTGTTCATATTGTACATGCAGGGTTTCACAGAGGGCCAAAGCATTAATATAGTCACTTATTAAGCGATGGACTGCAACATGTGGCCGAACACCTAATATTCCAAAAATGTCCGTTACAGCCAAACTATAAGAGGCATAAAGTTCATATTGTATATGCAGCGTTAAACAGAGGCCCAAAGCATTACTTTAACCACTTATTAAGCGTTGGACTGCCCTCTGTGGTTGAACACCTAATACTCCAAAAATGTCCGTTACAGCCAAACTATTAGAGACACAGTGTTCATATTGTATATGCAGCGTTTTACAGAGGCCCAAAGCATTAATATAGTCACTTATTAAGCGTTGGACTGCCCTATGTGGTTAAACACCTAATATTCCAAAAATGTCCGTTACAGCCAAACTATTAGAGACACAGTGTTCATATTGTACATGCAGGGTTTCACAGAGGGCCAAAGCATTAATATAGTCACTTATTAAGCGATGGACTGCAACATGTGGTCGAACACCTAATATTCCAAAAATGTCAGTTACAGCCAAACTATAAGAGACACAGTGTTCATATTTTATATGCAGGGTTTTACAGAGGGCCAAAGCATTAATATAGTCACTTATTAAGCGATGGACTGCAACATGTGGCCGAACACCTAATATTCAAAAAATGTCCGTTACAGCCAAACTATTAGAGACACAGTGTTCATATTGTACATGCAGGGTTTTACAGAGGGCCAAAGCATTAATATAGTCACTTATTAAGCGATGGACTGCAACATGTGGCCGAACACCTATATTCCAAAAATGTCCGTTACAGCCAAACTATTAGAGACACAGTGTTCATATTGTACATGCAGGGTTTTACAGAGGCCCAAAGCATTAATATAGTCACTTATTAAGCGATGGACTGCAACATGTGGCCGAACACCTAATATTCCAAAAATGTCCGTTACAGCCAAACTATTAGAGACACAGTGTTCATATTGTACATGCAGGGTTTTACAGAGGGCCAAAGCATTAATATAGTCACTTATTAAGCGTTGGACTGCAACATGTGGTCGAACACCTAATAATCCAAAAATGTCCGTTACAGCCAATTTATTGGAGACACAGTGTTCATATTGTATATGCAGCGTTTTACAGAGGCCCAAAGCATTAATATAGTCACTTATTAAGCGTTGGACTGCCCTATGTGGTTAAACACCTAATATTCCAAAAATGTCCGTTACAGCCAAACTATTAGAGACACAGTCTTCATATTGTACATGCAGGGTTTCACAGAGGGCCAAAGCATTAATATAGTCACTTATTAAGCGATGGACTGCAACATGTGGCCGAACACCTAATATTCCAAAAATGTCCGTTACAGCCAAACTATTAGAGACACAGTGTTCATATTGTACATGCAGGGTTTTACAGAGGGCCAAAGCATTAATATAGTCACTTATTAAGCATTGGACTGCAACATGTGGCCGAACACCTAATATTCCAAAAATGTCCGTTACAGCCAAACTATTAGAGACACAGTGTTCATATTGTACATGCAGGGTTTTACAGAGAGCCAAAGCATTAATATAGTCACTTATTAAGCGTTGGACTGCCCCATGTGGTTGAACACCTAATATTCCAAAAATGTCCGTTACAGCCAAACTATTATAGACACAGTGTTCATATTGTATATGCAGCGTTTTTCAAAGGCCCAAAGCATTAATATAGTCTCTTATTAAGCGTTGGACTGCAACATGTGTACGAACACCTAATATTACAAAAATGTCAGTTACAGCCAAACTATTAGAGACACAGATTTCATTTTGTATAAGCAGCGTTATACAGAGTCCCAAAACATTACTATAATCACATGTTAAACGATGGACTGCAACATGTAGCTGAACAACTATTATTCCAAAAGTGTCAGTTACAGCCAAGCCATAAGAGGCACAGAGTTCATACTGTATATGCAGCGTTATACAGAGTCCCAAAGCATTACTTTAACCACATATTAAGCTTTGCACTGATCCATGTGGTTTAACACCTAATATTCCAAAAATGTCCGTTACAGTTAAACTATTAGATACACAGTGTTCATATTTTATATGCAGGGTTTTACAGAGGCCCAAAGCATTAACATAGTCACTTATTAAGCGTTGGACTGCCCTATGTGGTTGAACACCTAATATTCCAAAAATGTCCGTTACAGCCAAACTATTAGCGTTGGACTGCAACATGTGGTCGAACACCTAATATTCCAAAAATGTCCGTTACAGCCAAACTATTATAAACACAGTGTTCATATTGTATATGCAGCGTTTTACAGAGGGCCAAAGCATTAATATAGTCACTTATTAAGCGTTGGACTGCCCTATGTGGTTGAACACCTAATATTCCAAAAATATCCGTTACAGCCAAACTATTAGAGACACAGTGTTCATATTGTACATCAGGGTTTCACAGAGGGCCAAAGCATTAATATAGTCACTTATTAAGCGATGGACTGCAACATGTGGTCGAACACCTAATATTCCAAAAATGTCAGTTACAGCCAAACTATAAGAGACACAGTGTTCATATTTTATATGCAGGGTTTTACAGAGGCCCAAAGCATTAATATAGTCTCTTATTAAGCGATGGACTGCAACATGTGGCCGAACACCTAATATTCCAAAAATGTCAGTTACAGCCAAACTATAAAAGGCATAAAGTTCATATTGTACATGCAGGGTTTTACAGAGGGCCAAAGCATTAATATAGTCACTTATTAAGCGATGGACTGCAACATGTAGTTGAACACCTAATATTCCAAAAGTGTCAGTTACAGCCAAACTATAAGAGGCATAAAGTTCATATTGTATATGCAGCGTTAAACAGAGGCCCAAAGCATTAATATAGTCACTTATTAAGCGTTGGACTGCCTTATGTGGTTGAACACCTAATATTCCAAAAATGTCAGTTACAGCCAAACTATAAGAGGCATAAAGTTCATATTGTATATGCAGCGTTAAACAGAGGCCCAAAGCATTACTTTAACCACATATTAAGCGTTGGACTGCCCCATGTGGTTGAACACCTAATATTCCAAAAATGTCCGATACAGCCAAACTATTATAGACACCGTGTTCATATTGTATATGCAGCGTTTTACAGAGGGCCAAAGCATTAATATAGTCACTTATTAAGCGTTGGACTGCCCTATGTGGTTGAACACCTAATATTCCAAAAATGTCCGTTACAGCCAAACTATTAGATACACAGTGTTCATATTGTACATGCAGGGTTTCACAGAGGGCCAAAGCATTAATATAGTCACTTACTAAGCGATGGACTGCAACATGTGGCCGAACACCTAATATTCCAAAAATGTCCGTTACAGCCAAACTATAAAAGGCATAAAGTTCATATTGTATATGCAGCGTTAAACAGAGGCCCAAAGCATTACTTTAACCACATATTAAGCGTTGGACTTTTCATGTGGTTGAACACCTAATATTCCAAAAATGTCCGTTACAGCCAAACTATTAGAGACACAGTGTTCATATTGTGTATGCAGCGTTATACAGAGGCCCAAAGCATTAATATAGTCACTTATTAAGCGTTGGACTGCCCTATGTGGTTAAACACCTAATATTCCAAAAATGTCCGTTACAGCCAAACTATAAGAGGCATAAAGTTCATATTGTATATGCAGCGTTAAACAGAAGCCCAAAGCATTACTTTAACCATTGGACTGCCCCATGTGGTTGAACACCTAATATTCCAAAAATGTCCGTTACAGCCAAACTATTATAGACACAGTGTTCATATTGTATATGCAGCGTTTTTCAAAGGCCCAAAGCATTAATATAGTCTCTTATTAAGCGTTGGACTGCAACATGTGGACGAACACCTATTATTACAAAAATGTCAGTTACAGCCAAACTATTAGAGACACAGATTTCATTTTGTATAAGCAGCGTTATACAGAGTCCCAAAGCATTACTTTAACCACATATTAAGCTTTGCACTGATCCATGTGGTTTAACACCTAATATTCCAAAAATGTCCGTTACAGTTAAACTATTAGATACACAGTGTTCATATTTTATATGCAGGGTTTTACAGAGGCCCAAAGCATTAACATAGTCACTTATTAAGCGATGGACTGCAACATGTGGCCGAACACCTAATATTCCAAAAATGTCCGTCACAGCCAAACTATTACAGACACAGTGTTCATATTGTACATGCAGGGTTTTACAGAGAGCCAAAGCATTAATATAGTCACTTATTAAGCGTTGGACTGCAACATGTGGTCGAACACCTAATATTCCAAAAATGTCCGTTACAGCAAAACTATTAGAGACACAGTGTTCATATTGTACATGCAGGGTTTTACAGAGGGCCAAAGCACCAATATAGTCACTTATTAAGCGTTGGACTGCCTTATGTGGTTGAACACCTAATACTCCAAAAATGTCCGTTACAGCCAAACTATTATAGACACAGTGTTCATATTGTATATGCAGCGTTTTACAGAGGCCCAAAGCATTAATATAGTCACTTATTAAGCGTTGGACTGCCCCATGTGGTTGAACACCTAATATTCCAAAAATGTCCGTTACAGCAAAACTATTAGAGACACAGTGTTCATATTGTACATGCAGGGTTTTACAGAGAGCCAAAGCATTAATATAGTCACTTATTAAGCGATGGACTGCAACATTTGGCCGAACACCTAATATTCCAAAAATGTCCGTTACAGCCAAACTATAAGAGGCATAAAGTTCATATTGTATATGCAGCGTTTTACAGAGGCCCAAAGCATTAATATAGTCACTTATTAAGCGTTGGACTGCCCTATGTGGTTGAACACCTAATATTCCAAAAATGTCCGTTACAGCCAAACTATTAGAGACACAGTGTTCATATTGTGTATGCAGCGTTATACAGAGGCCCAAAGCATTAATATAGTCACTTATTAAGCGTTGGACTGCCCCATGTGGTTGAACACCTAATATTCCAAAAATGTCCGTTACAGCCAAACTATTATAGACACAGTGTTCATATTGTATATGCAGCGTTTTTCAAAGGCCCAAAGCATTAATATAGTCTCTTATTAAGCGTTGGACTGCAACATGTGGACGAACACCTATTATTACAAAAATGTCAGTTACAGCCAAACTATTAGAGACACAGATTTCATTTTGTATAAGCAGCGTTATACAGAGTCCCAAAGCATTACTTTAACCACATATTAAGCTTTGCACTGATCCATGTGGTTTAACACCTAATATTCCAAAAATGTCCGTTACAGTTAAACTATTAGATACACAGTGTTCATATTTTATATGCAGGGTTTTACAGAGGCCCAAAGCATTAACATAGTCACTTATTAAGCGATGGACTGCAACATGTGGCCGAACACCTAATATTCCAAAAATGTCCGTTACAGCCAAACTATTACAGACACAGTGTTCATATTGTACATGCAGGGTTTTACAGAGGGCCAGAGCATTATTATAGTCACTTATTAAGCATTGGACTGCAACATGTGGCCGAACACCTAATATTCCAAAAATGTCCGTTACAGCCAAACTATTAGAGACACAGTGTTCATATTGTACATGCAGGGTTTTACAGAGTGCCAAAGCATTAATATAGTCACTTATTAAGCGTTGGACTGCAACATGTGGTCGAACACCTATTATTCCAAAAATGTCCGTTACAGCCAAACTATTAGAGACACAGTGTTCATATTGTACATGCAGGGTTTTACAGAGGGCCAAAGCATTAATATAGTCACTTATTAAGCGATGGACTGCAACATGTGGCCGAGCACTTAATATTCCAAAAGTGTCAGTTACAGCCAAACTATAAGAGGCATAAAGTTCAAATTGTATATGCAGCGTTAAACAGAGGCCCAAAGCATTAATATAGTCACTTATTAAGCGTTGGACTGCCTTATGTGGTTGAACACCTAATATTCCAAAAATGTCAGTTACAGCCAAACTATTAGAGACACAGTGTTCATATTGTACATGCAGGGATTTACAGAGGCCCAAAGCATTAATATAGTCACTTATTAAGCGTTGGACTGGAACATGTGGTCGAACACCTAATATTCCAAAAGGGTCAGTTACAGAAAAACTATAAGAGGCATTAAGTTCATATTGTATATGCAGCGTATACAAAGGCCCAAAGCATTACTATAATCACATGTTAAGCGTTGGACTGCAACATGTAGTTGAACACCTAATATTCCAAAAGTGTCAGTTACAGAAAAACTAGAAGAGGCATTAAGTTCATATCGTATATGCAGCGTTATACAGAGGCCCAAAGCATTACTATAATCACATGTTACGCGTTGGACTGCAACTTGTAGTTGAACACCTAATATTCCAAAAATGTCCGTTACAGACAAACTATTAGAGACACAGTGTTCATATTGTACATGCAGGGTTTTACAGAGGGCCAAAGCATTAATATAGTCACTTATTAAGCGTTGGACTGCAACATGTGGTCGAACACCTAATATTCCAAAAATGTCCGTTACAGCCAAACTATTGGAGACACAGTGTTCATATTGTATATGCAGCGTTTTACAGAGGCCCAAAGCAATAATATAGTCACTTATTAAGCGATGGACTGCAACATGTGGCCGAACACCTAATAATCCAAAAATGTCCGTTACAGCCAAACTATAAGAGGCATAAAGTTCATATTGTATATGCAGCGTTAAACAGAGGCCCAAAGCATTACTTTAACCACATATTAAGCGTTGGACTGCCCCATGTGGTTGAACACCTAATATTCCAAAAATGTCCGTTACAGCCAAACTATTATAGACACAGTGTTCATATTGTATATGCAGCGTTTTACAGAGGCCCAAAGCATTAATATAGTCACTTATTAAGCGTTGGACTGCCCTATGTGGTTGAACACCTAATACTCCAAAAATGTCCGTTACAGCCAAACTATTAGAGACACAGTGTTCATATTGTATATGCAGCGTTCTACAGAGGCCCAAAGCATTAATATAGTCACTTATTAAGCGATGGACTGCAACATGTGGCCGAACACCTAATATTCCAAAAATGTCCGTTACAGCCAAACTATTAGAGACACAGTGTTCATATTGTACATGCAGGGTTTTACAGAGGGCCAAAGCATTAATATAGTCACTTATTAAGCGTTGGACTGCAACATGTGGTCGAACACCTAATATTCCAAAAATGTCCGTTACAGCCAAACTATTGGAGACACAGTGTTCATATTGTATATGCAGCGTTTTACAGAGGCCCAAAGCATTAATATAGTCACTTATTAAGCGTTGGACTGCAACATGTGGTCGAACACCTAATACTCCAAAAATGTCCGTTACAGCCAAACTATTAGAGACACAGTGTTCATATTGTATATGCAGCGTTTTACAGAGGCCCAAAGCATTAATATAGTCACTTATTAAGCGTTGGACTGCAACATGTGGTCGAACACCTAATACTCCAAAAATGTCCGTTACAGCCAAACTATTGGAGACACAGTGTTCATATTGTATATGCAGCGTTTTACAGAGGCCCAAAGCATTAATATAGTCACTTATTAAGCGTTGGACTGCAACATGTGGTCGAACACCTAATACTCCAAAAATGTCCGTTACAGCCAAACTATTAGAGACACAGTGTTCATATTGTATATGCAGCGTTTTACAGAGGCCCAAAGCATTAATATAGTCACTTATTAAGCGTTGGACTGCAACATGTGGTTAAACACCTAATATTCCAAAAATGTCCGTTACAGCCAAACTATAAGAGACACAGTGTTCATATTGTATATGCAGCGTTTTACAGAGGCCCAAAGCATTAATATAGTCACTTATTAAGCGATGGACTGCAACATGTGGTCGAACACCTAATATTCCAAAAATGTCAGTTACAGCCAAACTATAAGAGACACAGTGTTCATATTTTATATGCAGGGTTTTACAGAGGGCCAAAGCATTAATATAGTCACTTATTAAGCGATGGACTGCAACATGTGGCCGAACACCTAATATTCCAAAAATGTCCGTTACAGCCAAACTATTAGAGACACAGTGTTCATATTGTACATGCAGGGTTTTACAGAGGCCCAAAGCATTAATATAGTCACTTATTAAGCGATGGACTGCAACATGTGGCCGAACACCTAATATTCCAAAAATGTCCGTTACAGCCAAACTATTAGAGACACAGTGTTCATATTGTACATGCAGGGTTTTACAGAGGGCCAAAGCATTAATATAGTCACTTATTAAGCGTTGGACTGCCCTATGTGGTTGAACACCTAATACTCCAAAAATGTCCGTTACAGCCAAACTATTATAGACACAGTGTTCATATTGTATATGCAGCGTTTTTTAAAGGCCCAAAGCATTAAAATAGTCTCTTTTTAAGCGTTGGACTGCAACATGTGGACGAACACCTAATATTACAAAAATGTCAGTTACAGCCAAACTATTAGAGACACAGATTTCATTTTGTATAAGCAGCGTTATACAGAGTCCCAAAACATTACTATAATCATATGTTAAACGATGGACTGCAACATGTAGCTGAACACCTAATATTCTAAAAGTGTCAGTTACAGCCAAGCCATAAGAGGCACAGAGTTCATACTGTATATGCAGCGTTATACAGAGTCCCAAAGCATTACTTTAACCACATATTAAGCTTTGCACTGATCCATGTGGTTTAACACCTAATATTCCAAAAATGTCCGTTACAGTTAAACTATTAGATACACAGTGTTCATATTTTATATGCAGGGTTTTACAGAGGCCCAAAGCATTAACATAGTCACTTATTAAGCGATGGACTGCAACATGTGGCCGAACACCTAATATTCCAAAAATGTCCGTTACAGCCAAACTATTACAGACACAGTGTTCATATTGTACATGCAGGGTTTTACAGAGGGCCAAAGCATTAATATAGTCACTTATTAAGCGATAGACTGCAACATGTCGCCGAACACCTAATATTCCAAAAATGTCCGTTACTGCCAAACTATTAGAGACACAGTGTTCATATGGTACATGCAGGGTTTTACAAAGGCCCAAAGCATTAATATAGTCTCTTATTAAGCGTTGGACTGCAACATGTGGTCGAACACCTAATATTACAAAAGTGTTAGTTACAGCCAAACTATTATAGACACAGTGTTCATATTTTATATGCAGGGTTTTGCAGAGGCCCAAAGCATTACTTTAACCACATATTAAGCGTTGGACTGCCCCATGTTGTTGAACACCTAATATTCCAAAAATGTCCGTTACAGCCAAACTATTAGAGACACAGTGTTCATATTGTACATGCAGGGTTTTACAGAGGCCCAAAGCATTAATATAGTCACTTATTAAGCATTGGACTGCAACATGTGGCCGAACACCTAATATTCCAAAAATGTCCGTTACAGCCAAACTATTAGAGACACAGTGTTCATATTGTACATGCAGGGTTTTACAGAGAGCCAAAGCATTAATATAGTCACTTATTAAGCGTTGGACGGCAACATGTGGTCGAACACCTAATATTCCAAAAATGTCCGTTACAGCAAAACTATTAGAGACACAGTGTTCATATTGTACATGCAGGGTTTTACAGAGGGCCAAAGCACTAATATAGTCACTTATTAAGCGATGGACTGCAACATGTGGCTGAACACCTAATATTCCAAAAATGTCCGTTACAGCCAAACTATTAGAGACACAGTGTTGATATTGTACATGCAGGGTTTTACAGAGGCCCAAAGCATTAATATAGTCACTTATTAAGCGATGGACTGCAACATGTGGCCGAACACCTAATATTCCAAAAATGTCCGTTACAGCCAAACTATTAGAGACACAGGGTTCATATTGTACATGCAGGGTTTTACAGACTGCCAATGCATTAATATAGTCACTTATTAAGCGTTGGACTGCAACATGTGGTCGAACACCTAATATTCCAAAAATGTTCGTTACAGCCAAACTATTAGAGACACAGTGTTCATATTGTACATGCAGGGTTTTACAGAGAGCCAAAGCATTAATATAGTCACTTATTAAGCGTTGGACTGCAACATGTGGTCGAACACCTAATATTCCAAAAATGTCAGTTACAGCCAAACTATAAGAGACACAGTGTTCATATTTTATATGCAGGGTTTTACAGAGGGCCAAAGCATTAATATAGTCACTTATTAAGCGATGGACTGCAACATGTGGCCGAACACCTAATATTCCAAAAATGTCCGTTACAGCCAAACTATAAGAGGCATAAAGTTCATATTGTATATGCAGCGTTTTACAGAGGCCCAAAGCATTAATATAGTCACTTATTAAGCGTTGGACTGCAACATGTAGTCAAACACCTAATATTCCAAAAATGTCCGTTACAGCCAAACTATTAGAGACACAGTGTTCATATTGTACATGCAGGGTTTTACAGAGGGCCAAAGCATTAATATAGTCACTTATTAAGCGATGGACTGCAACATGTGGCCGAACACCTAATATTCCAAAAATGTCCGTTACAGCCAAACTATTAGAGACACAGTGTTCATATTTTATATGCAGGGTTTTACAGAGGCCCAAAGCATTAATATAGTCACTTATTAAGCGATGGACTGCCCTATGTGGTTGAACACCTAATATTCCAAAAATGTCCGTTACAGCCAAACTATTAGAGACACAGTGTTCATATTTTACATGCAGGGTTTTACAGAGGGCCAAAGCACTAATATAGTCACTTATTAAGCGTTGGACTGCCCTATGTGGTTGAACACCTAATATTCCAAAAATGTCCGTTACAGCCAAACTATTAGAGACACAGTGTTCATATTGTACATCAGGGTTTTACAGAGGGCCAAAGCACTAATATAGTCACTTATTAAACGTTGGACTGCAACATGTGGCCGAACACCTAATATTCCAAAAATGTCCGTTACAGCCAAACTATTAGAGACACAGTGTTCATATTGTATATGCAGCGTTTTACAGAGGCCCA